>OZ008369.1:179295114-179994812 GCA_963931995.1 Phaonia tiefii | reverse complement strand
GTAGAGGGTGGAAAGAGGGAGTAGTGACTGTTGACATTTGCCTTGAATGTTTGTATGTCACAATTGGTGGGAAATACACTAGCCGGAAGTTTATTCCACATACGGACTGTACGGCTGAAGAACGAATTTTCTCTATAGTGTGTAGTGCGGTCAATCGGCCATTCGATAAAAAACGGATGAGAGTTCCTGGAAAGCCGTGTACTTCGGCTATATATCGTCACGTCCGGCATAAGTTGACGGATGTCCGAGGAACACATACCGTGGAAATATCGATAGAAAAGTGACACGCAACCCACATTTCGACGATGCTCAAGGGAGGCAATAGAGTTGGATACCCTACTGTCCCCTATTAACACCGTCGCTCTCTTCTGGACACGGTCGAGAAGCTCCAAAGAAGTCCTAGGAGCACCTGCCCATATATGGGAATTATACTCCATCTTTGGCCTGATGTAGGTGGTGTAGATATTGAGAAGATCAGAGGGAGTGAAGTATTTCTTGCACCGCTTTAAAAAGCCTAGACACTTGAATGCATCTTTCGACACTTCAAATACATGTTTTGCCCAACGGACATCACATTGTATTTTCATGCCCAGAACATCAAGAGCGTCTGATTCATCAATATCCACACCGTCCATAGACAATGACGACACACCTGGGTCAGCAATACGTTTATGCGACAACAAACAACACTGGGTCTTACCCGCATTAAAATCTACTCTATTCTTTCGACCCCATTCAACAATGGATACCAGATCGCGGTCGAGTGTTTCATTCATCGTCCGGCGTTTGACTTCAATCTCTTGAAGACTTGGCCTACGATCGAATGAATAAGAATGGCAGAGATTACTGTCATCGGCAAAAGAGTAGATTGGATTCACAGTCTGACCCAGGAGATCGTCAATGAAAATAAGAAAAAGAGAAGGAGAAAGAACAGAGCCCTGTGGTACACCTGCAGTCAATTTATGCTCGTCGGATGAAACCCCATCTACAACAACTCGTATAGTGCGATCTCTGAGAAAACTCGATATAAATCGAGTGAAGTTATCACCGACACCAAAAGCAGCGAGCTTTGACAAGAGTGCATCGTGCCATACTCTGTCAAAGGCCTTGGAAATATCAAGAGCCACTACCTTACTCTCACCAAGCCGGTGGATGGATCGACTCCACTGTTCCGAAAGGAACGCCATCAGGTCTCTAGTAGATCTCATTCTACGGAAACCATACTGCCGATCGTTAAGAAGGTCATTGGACTCAAGATACTTCACTAGATGGTGGTTAACCATGCTCTCCATAACCTTCGAGAGCGTAGAACAAATTGCAATTGGGCGGTAATTTGCAGGGTTACTTGCATCACCTTTTTTAGGGATTGGCTGGACATTAGCAACCTTCCAACGCGCAGGGAAGACTCCGGCACGGTATGGAAGGTTGAAAAGATTGCGCAGTGGACACGCCAGTGTCGAAGAGCACCTACTCAAGACCAGTGCAGATATGCCATCCGGGCCCGGGGATTTACCTACGACGAGATTCGCAAGAACCTTTTTAACTCCTCGCGTTCGAAAAAATATCTTGGGCATGGAACAAGATACGTGATTGATCACGGGGAGTGGTTGATTGCTATCCGGCAAGGAAGAGTTCCTTGCAAACATTTCAGCCAAGAGGTTAGCTTTATCAACCGGTTCAGTGAATGTTATGTCATCTTTAAGAAGAGTTGGGATAGAGGAAGAACTATCCTTTATTCTTCTTGCAAATGACCAAAAGTTCTTACTTCCTCTAGGGAAAGAAAGGACTTTAGCACGAATACGCTGTTCGTGAAGAAACTTTTCGCGTCGAAGTACTTTGGCACACTTGGATCTTGCCTGTTTGCGTAGCAGTTCAGTATCAACGTTTTTATTAGAACGCCAGTCTCTGAACGCGTCCTCTTTGGATCTGACAGCATTCTTGCATGTCTGGTTACACCAACTTTTTTCCGATGGTTTAACCGAAATAATTTTCGTCGGAATGAATGAATTCATACCAATCAAAATTATCTTCTCGATCATTTCAGCAGCAGCATCTATGTCATTGTCCAGAAAACAAAGCTTCCAGTTAAAATGCTGATAAAAGTTGTTGAGCTCTGCCCAACGTGCCTCTTCGTAGATAAAAATTTTTCGCTTCGGGACTGTGTTTGAAGCGAGACGAAGAGCTGGATACGAAAAGGACGCTGAAATGATACAGTGGTCCGAATTACCCAGAGGTGCAAGCGTGTTAACTTCGTACTTTTCAGGGTGCGAAGTTAAGAAGAGGTCAAGTAAATTTTGGTTGTGCCCTTGAACACACGGAATGTGCGTCGGTTCATTCACCAATTGCGTTAAGTTGTTATGAGCGGCGAAGAGCTCAGCGTATTGGCCCTCCGTAGTTGTATGGCTCGAATGCGTTAACCAGGAGGAATTATGGACATTGAAATCACCAGCAACAACGATTTCACTGTCTGGATAATTCCCCAATATCTCAGAAATGGAATCGGAAAGGGTGTCAAAGCCATTAAAGGATGTCTCCCTTCCCGCATTAGGACTTCTATAAAGAAATCCGAAATGTAGGACATGTGTTCCAATCTTGAATTTTAACCAAAGAGAGTTAAATTCTGGATCTTGTGAGTCGAAATGTCGCTGACTCTGAAACACTATGCCATTTTTTACATAAACCACAAGGCCTCTGTGGGAAATAAAAAGGGATAGAGTGTGGTACCCAGGAACGTGAAAATCCTGTGGATCAGAATCCTCGCGCACCTGGGTTTCACATAGAGCAAGAACATCAGGCCGATGAATATTAATATGAGAGTACACACCGAAAAAATTCGTTCTCAACCCTCGTATGTTACCATAATGTATAACAAAATTACACACCATTGCGACACACAAACACACAGAACAAATTCACAGCAGTAAACACAAACAGTGAGTCCCCCGCCTTCCCGCTGATATCCACACAATGCTTAGTGTTATGCCTTAAGCACTGAGCAGCAACGAGAAGACGAAGAAAACACAGTCTATGCTGTACCGTATAGGAGAGGGAGCGGGGGACAACAAATGCACCACACAGAGAGGGGCATAAAAGCCCTTCGCGTGGTTGACGTAAACAGCCTAGTTGATGTTATTGTTTCCTTATTTGTTGTTGTTTGATTATGGTTTGGTTTGGTTTGTGTTGATGTCGCGGTGTCAAACATGTTGCGTTGGGAACGGAGTGGTATCGCGAGCATTTGGTGTCGATTATTGTTGTTGTTCTTGTTGGTTTATGTTATTGCACTTGTGTACTGATCGTTTTGTTTTATTTGCTTGCACTTTGATATTGTAATAATGTTTTGGTTTTGCATTATGTTTTCACGATTTTAAAATTTGTGATTCATGACAACGACGCGGACTGGATATTATGGTTTAACATTAAACATTGAACGGGACGCGGAGCACAACCAAAAACACGTCTGTACGGGACGGCTGTCACACACTGCCAATGCCAATGCTTTGGAGAGAACCGCTTTGCCATGTAACAGATTGCTACTTCTGTCTTAGCAAAAAAACCGGCGTGGGAAAAAATATACGATGGACTTACGCTGCTGTTTCAACAGTGACTTTTCCAGTGCCATTTTCCGAAGAACCAGTGGACCCGCAACCGTCCGTTTCAAGATGGGTATCTAATAATGAGGCGATAGATCCAACATCCGATCCGGAGACAGTAGAAACCACATCAGAATGCGAGTCAACATATACATTGCATGGAGGTCAACGCTTATGTTCGCAAGCAGAACTGAACGATTGGGTTAGAGAACTGAAACTCTCCAAGGAAGGTGCAGAGTTGCATGCATCGCGCATGAAACAGTTCGGTTTCTTGGCTCCTGGTGTGGTGACAACAATCTACAGGAAGCGTCATGAACCATACGCAAGGTACTACACAAAAAAAGGCAACATCTGTTTTTGTAAGGACATTCGCGGATTATTTGGTGAACTCGGGTACTCTTACGATCCAGGAGAGTGGCGTCTTTTCATCGACAGCAACAAGCAGAGCCTTAAAGCAATTTTACTGCACAACGGCAACAAGAAACCCTCGATTCCAATTGCTCATGCCGTTGACACGAAGGAAACATACGAAGTCATGGACAATCTACTAAAGTGCCTTAACTATAAGAGGCACGATTGGAAAGTTTGTGCCGACCTTAAGGTTATCGGTACCCTTTGTGGATTACAAGGTGGATTCACAAAGTACTGTTGTTTTCTCTGCCTTTGGGACAGCCGCGATCGTCAACATGATTACACCAGGAGGAGTTGGACAGAACTTCATCCCCGGCAGCGACAACGTGAAATATACACCACTCATTAAAAACGAAAATGTTTTTCTCCAACCTCTTCACATAAAGCTCGGACTCATAAAAAACTTCGTGAAAGCTCTCAACAGAGATGGTGAAGCGTTCGCCTATTTAAAAACCATTTTTCCTCACCTTTCGTCGGCAAACATTAAGGAAGGCGTTTTCGACGGCCCGCAAATTAAAAAGTTGTTGCAACACCAACAGTTTGAGCACATTTTATGACCAAATGAAGCTGCAGCTTGGAACTCATTTCGGCAAATTGTTTCCGGATTTCTTGGAAACAACAAAAGCTCAAATTACAGAGAGATCGTCGAACAACTACTCCAAAATTATAAAAATATTGGAGCAAATATGTCGCTAAAGATACTTTTTCTACACTCGCACTTGGACTTCTTTCCGGACAACCTGGGCGGTGTGAGTGACGAGATGTGAGTGACGAAATAGAGCACCGATACCAAGGATTTTGGAACGAAGCTATGATGGGGACTATATCTGGTTCCTGACAAGAGAAACAGACCCACAACAATATAAAAGAAAGACAAAAGCACATAATTATTTTTAATTTCAAGCTTTTTATTTTTGTGTTTAGATATTTTTTTTTAAAACTTTTTTATAATTAATTAATGTTGATATCCTTAGGATAATTTCTTGTACATATATCGAATTGTTTTTTAATTTAAAGTCATATATTTTTGTCACCCAACAAATTTTAATTTTTTTTGTAATAAAAAAGAAAAAACCTTACCATAGACAAAGTTTTTGTTGTATTTTTCGAGCTCATCTGAAGGTTATCTACACAGAAAAAATTATGGCATCCCGAGTACATTTTGACTGTTGACTAGTGTTATTGGAAAACGTTCAATATTGCCAACACAAACTCCACAAATTATGCTTAATAATCAGAAAATCAAAATCGTTAAAACTGCGAAAAACTTAGGAATTATTTTTAACTCCAGCTTAACATGGTCGGATCATATTAACACCATATGTGGACGCACTTTCTCAATGCTCAGAAATCTATGGCAAACACAACATTGTACCCCCATTGGAATTAGAAATTTACTAGCCAAAACGTATATTATGCCTTTTTTTATTGAATGGTAGCGAACTGTTTGCTAGCTGTGATTCGCAAAGTAGAAGAAAAATTAACGTCACTTTCAATAACGTTATACGCTATGTTTACAGTTTAAAGAGATACGACCACATTTCGTCTTTTTCTCATCAGCTCTATGATATAAGCTTTGACAATTTGCTTAATATAAGGGTATTGGTTTTTTTCCACAAACTCATCAACACAAAACAGCCACTACACCTCTATAGACGTATTACTTTCTCCCGTTCATGTAGAGGAAAAAAACTTAATTCATTGAAATATAAGACTCACACTTCAGAATGGCAGTTTTTCATAAATGGAATCCGTCTCTGGAACACGCTCCCAAATAACATACAGCTAATAAATAATGTACTGCACTTTAGAAATATTATTACTGATCTGTATTCTTAAGTTTTTGTTTTTTTTTGGTTTATAATTTTTGTTGAAACTCCTTTGATGGTGATTAATGATTTATGTGCTTTATTTTGATTATTTTCCTTTTCTACGTAATTATAACGGAATTAATTTTCTTTTGTGTTTCTTTTAATAATGATTATTTTTCCTAAATTTGATTATGTTACATATTTCTATGCTAATTGTTATTATATTTATGTTTTAAAACAAACAAAGTTTTTTTTCTCTCTTTTATATATTACGACTTATAATTTTTGTTACAGTTATGTCTTTATGTTTTTTCTGTCTTCTTTTACACTAGTCGTAATTTGCGATTTAAATGCCTGTGCTGCAATATAAGACTTATGTCTTGTGTACAGGAACTAATTAATCAATAAATAAAGATTAAAGATTTCTTATTTTACATAATTCCATTTTGTTTGTTCCCCTTTGTTGTTTTGGTATTTATCCCAAAACATACGTTTTTTCCGATAAGAATACAAGGGTTGCCATATTAGTTGACAATATGGCGACTTACATTAACTCACCACTGAAAAACAAAATTCAAAGTTAACCTCTAATTAACTTAGAATTAAGATTAAGTAATCCGATAGTTAACTACTCATTTAAAAACTGGCCATTAGTGTAATATTGGACGCTGGTCATTGATATCGACTAACTGTGCTGAAGTCGTAAATATTAAACTTTCTGAAATTTATGATATAAACATCTTTCTGAAATTTATGATATAAACATATATGATATAAACACACATAAAATGAGTTTATCAAATATTTCTGATAGTGTAAGAATCTCGTATTATTCAATATCTTAAATTAGTACATTCTTAAATATTAACTATGGTTTTACACAAAAATAGGCTACGCCATCTGCTTTAATGGAAAATAGGGCTTCTAGATATTTGTCAATTAAAGAAAAGATTTTAAAAGCAGAATATACTCTCAATTCAAGCAAGGGACACAGCAAAGCATGGTGTACATTTTCAAAGATTAATGATGATAACGGAGTTGAAATTAAAGACCTCGTAGCATGTACGACCTGTTTCAACATTTACAAGTTTACGGGCAGCACGTCCAACTTGCTACTGCTTATACGTATATATTTGAATATACATACATACATATATAAAACATATAAACATATTTAGCACTTCACTGCAATTTGATAGTTTTGTTTTTGTGTACAACCACATTCCATAACTGCCAGACTGCTGACTCTTAATTTTAGCTTTAAGTTAGACTGAATTGGAGAATAGCGACAATTCATATTGTTAAGTTTGAAAATTCAAGAAATAAATCGGTTCTAAAATAACCACAAACAACTGTAGTTGTTTAAATTTATAAGTGGCGCAGTCGCGGTGATTTTATCTAAAGATAAAATTAACTCGAACCTCATACAGTGGTGTGTTCCAAAGAACATAAATACTTAATAAAGTCTTTTACTTGATAAAACAAAAAAAACAAAAAATGAATCTTGAAGTGGTACAGCATAGAATCGAACAATTAGAATGTCTCATCCTAAAACAGGATGCAACAATTAAGGAGCAGCAACAACAAAACGCTACGCTACAAAGCCAAATGGAAGCACACTTGCAAATAATGCAACAGCAGAAAACGGAGTATGACTTGAAACTCCAACAAGCTGAAGTCATTTTGCAACAACATAGACCTCAGTCACAACACAACACAACATTTGGTTGGGATACAAACCTAATAATAAATCAATTCAACCAAATACAGCCATTTGGTCCGAAAAACAATCTATCCTCTTTTATAAAAACAGTAGAAAACCTGATTGGATTATGTGGCCATAACCATGAACTTCAAAAGTTTGGAATAAAAATTATAAAAAATCAAAAATTCCTTGGAAAGGTGGCAGATTCAATTAACCTTCTAGCAGACGACGCTAGCTGGGACGACATCAAAACTCAACTAATAAAGGATTTGGGACCAAAAACGTCTTACTCTTCGGTAATTAATTATTGTAAAAGCATAAAGATAAGTAATCTAAATGAATTATTTAAAGTATTTATAGAATCTAAGTATAAACTTAACGACACTTATCTGTACGACGAATCTAAACCTGACTTATACTCTCCACAAAACGTTGACAGAGACCTAACGGAAATATTAATAGATAAAATAGACGGACAATTTAGATCTTGCATTATAGACGAAACCCCAACACTGGAATCACTTTATAAAAGATTCTCTCAATTAAAATTATTATATGATAGAAGGGCTATAGATTTCAAATCAAGAAAAATAACTAATGCAAAAAACAACACAAACAGCCACAGTGAAAAAAAGAAGCTGATATGAAATTTAATAATAAACATTTTAATAAGAAAGCTTCAAATAATTACCAAACAAACAATGTTCAAAACAAGTATGCCGGTAACCCTCAGTCCCAACAATATAGAAATAGTCCCATACCTATGGATATAGGAAACTTAGAAGACAATGCAGAAAATGAAGTAAATTTTCTTTCAAGTCCTCAAAACGATTACTACCCCTAATAACGGTCACAATAGGTAGTAAAAGAGTTATTTGCTTAATTGATACCGGTGCAGAAACTAGTATTATAAAACCAAATCTGTTTCCAAATGAATTTTTTGAAACACAACTAAATAAGCCTCTCATGTTCCGAACATTAAATGGAATCAATTCAACGTTAAAGGGCATAATAACTACAATGCCTAAGGAGTTCAGTATTCCTGGTACACTTTCCTGGAAAATAATCAACTTTACAGGTAGAAAATACGATGCCATTATTGGCCAAAATTTTCTTATTCCATTGAAGGCCAAAATAGATTTAGAGAAAAAAAATATTGACATATTCGGAAAGAAAATTCTATTTGATGAAGAATCTCCATATCATATAAACAGTATCCAAACTATTAACGATTCTAAATTTCAAAATATCAACGAATTACCTTTAAGTAATCTAAATAACGAAGAATACTTAAAACTAACAAAACTATTAAACGAATATAACGATTTATTTTATAAAGATGGCGATATTTTAACTTGTACAGAAGAAGTACAACACGAAATCCCAACAACTATTAATACACCTATTTATTCAAAAATATATAGATACCCTCAAATTCATGAAAGGGAAATCCAAAATCAAATACAGGAAATGCTCTCTCAAAATATTATTCAGGAAAGTAGTTCTCCTTATAACAGTCCTCTATGGATAGTCCCGAAAAAAATTGATAACTCCGGTATCAAAAAGTGGAGACTCGTTGTAGATTATAGAAAACTCAACGAGTTCACAAAAACAGACAAATTCCCTATTCCGCATATGGAAGCGATACTCGATAAATTGGGTAGAGCGCAATATTTTTCAACCCTCGACCTTGCAAAAGGTTTTCACCAAATTTTAGTAAAACCGGAAGATAGGGAGAAAACCGCATTTTCTACACCATTCGGTCACTATGAATTCATAAGAATGCCGTTTGGGTTAAAAAATGCACCATCGACCTTCCAAAGGCTCATGAATTCCGTGTTGAAAGACTATATTAATAAAATTTGCGTCGTATATTTAGACGATATTCTTGTATTTAGCACATCTTTAGATGAGCATTTACTTAACCTGAAAAAAATTTTCAATCGGCTTCAAGACCCCAAATTGAAAATACAAATTGATAAATGTAATTTTCTACAACACCAAACTGAGTTTTTAGGGCATATTCTCACCTCTCAAGGTGTAAAACCTAATCCAAAAAAAGTTGAAATTATCCAAAATTTGAGGATTCCAAATACTCAAAAGAAAATCAAGTCTTTTCTAGGGATGACCGGGTTTTATCGGAAATTCATAAAGGATTATGCCAAAATTGCATTCCCGATGACAAAATTTTTAAAGAAAAATGAATAAGTCAATATTAATGATCCCAATTTCATTGCAGCTTTTCAAAAATTAAAAGACATTCTTATAAACCCTCCCATATTGAGATACCCAAATTTCAATAAAAAATTTAATCTAATAACAGATGCTAGCAACTATGCACTAGGGGCTGTTTTAACACAAGATGGCCATCCAATCTGCTATGCATCCAGAACACTTAGCGACCATGAAAAAACTATTCAACCATCGAAAAGGAGCTCTTAGCTATAGTCTGGGGCACTCAGTATTTTAGACCCTATCTATACGGAGTAGAATTTAACCTAAGTACGGACCATCAACCACTTAAATGGCTACAAGCCAAAAATAATGGCAAAAATATCAACCCCAGATTACAAAGATGGCTTGTCGTCCTTATGGACTATAATGCCAAAATCGAATACATTAAGGGAAAAGAAAATCACATTGCAGATTTTCTTAGTCGTGTTGAAGAGAGAGATTCAGCAGAAAATATAAATGTTGGTGAAAATTTGTTAGAAAATAGATCTACTTCATCATTAGGAGTGGAAACAATGCACTCTCAAGAGGAAAATGTAAACGACAATTTCCCAATTTTAACCACAGTTGTTAATCGCTTTAAATTCCAAATAGTAATTTCTGAAAAAAAAACTATGGACTCCATACGTATATTTGACAAAATCAGAATCTTTCTAGATAATGATGACCTAAATTCCCCGGGAATAGGTAATTATATCAAACAATTTCCACTCAAGGGACAGGTTGCAGTGTTTTCCAATATCAATGAAAGAAAATACTATCAATTTCAAAAAATTATAGAAAATTTATACCAGAATAGAACCGATGTAAAATTTTTTAAATGTTTATATTTTGCTAGGGATATTGAAGATATTGATGAACTGAAAAAACAAATATCGTTGTATCATAAATATGAAACCGGTCACTCCGGAATCAACCCAACATACGAAGGAATAAAACACAAAATATATAACCCCAAGTTAAAATTAACGATTCACGAAGTAATAAACAACTGCGATTATTGCACATCCGCGAAATACGATAGGAACCCAATAAAACCGAAATTTCACCTTACCGAAAGTCCTCCCACCACTAATGAAATAGTACATGTCGATACATACGTAAACACGAAACAATCGTTCATCATTTTCATTGATAAATTTTCAAAATTCGCAATTCATTTCCACCTTCCTGACAGAAACAATCAAACCATAATTCAAACACTAAGAGAATTTTTAGCTATTAAAGGAAATGTAAAAAAATTAGTATTCGACAACGAGTTCAACACACTCAATGTTCGAAAATTCCTAGATGATAACAATATATTATATCATGCAACAAAGCCGAATAGCCACACAGGAAATTCGGACATAGAACGACTCAATAATACCATAACCGAAAAAATTAGAGTACTAAACCTAGAAGACAATATACCAATCATATCACAAATTGCAAAAGCAATTAAATTTTATAATAATACTTACCATTCATCAATTAAATGTACACCTTTTGAAGTGGAACAACATAAAATAGATCACAATATAATAAAAGAAAGAATCGATGCAAACAAAAATAGAGTACTAAATAAAGAAAACGAAAATAGAGAAGAATATATCGAAAACAGAAGAGAGGGCTATATAAAAAACTATAAAAGTTTAAGACATAAGGAAGTACCAAAATATAGAAAACAAACACTAAATAATATACCTCTGACAAATATTTATATGTGGAAAATATTTTTTTGTTCTTTCCTTCTGAAAACTAACTGTAATTTAATGTCGACCATATACAATATTTTCGAGAATATCCCTCTCTCTTTATCATATACTTTTTTCTGTTTTGGACTTTATTTGTAGTCCCGTCATCGCTGTAAGACTGCTATTCAATAGAAAATAGTTATATGTGCAGTCGCGTTCCTGACACATTAAAGTGAACAACTCTATTTTTCTCGGGTGTTTAGTATAAAATATCTTTCTGTACGTGAGTAAAGTGATCGTTATGAATATATTCTAACAAACTTTATATTCACAGTTTTGTTTCTAGTTGAACATGCCACGTGGTAGTAAGCTTGCGGATGAGGAGCGCGGAGAAATTGTTGGAATGAGACTTGCAGGTAAACGAATTGGCGAGATTGCAGCTGCAGTAAATCAGCATCGCTATACAGTTTTGAATTTTCTCAAAGACTTCAAAAACTATGGTTGTATTAAGTGCAGAGGACGCATCCCAACTGTAGAACAGAGGACTAAGGGGGGCATTCGGCATTTAACATCTAATGAGGATATGAGTTGTAGGGAAATATAGGTGGAATTGGGTCTAAATGTAACGAGACAGCGTGTCCAGCAACTGCTAAAGGACGATATAGGTATTCGGTACCAAAGCAAAATGGCCAAACCATGCTTAACCCAGCGCCATAAAAATGCTCGTATTGCTTTTGAAGAAATGTACAAGTTTTGGTTGGACGAATTTGAAACCGTTATATTTAGTGATTAGAAAATGTTTAATTTGGACGGACCTGATGGTCACCATAAATATTGGAGAGATTTACGACATCCTCGGCAAACGTGCTACAAGCGAAACCACGGTGGTGGATCTCTTATGATATGGGCTGCATTTGGAGCACGAGCGAAGTCAGAAATATGCTTTATCTCAACTGAAATGAATGCGGAAGCATACGTTGATCTGTTGGACTGCAATTTAATTTACTTTGCTGGCGAATTATATGGAGATAACTGGACTTTTCAACAAGACAACGCCCCGATCCACATTGCTCGGCTCACAAGGGATTTTTATAAGTCCCGAAATATTCCATTACGGGAATGGCCAGCCATAAGTGCCGACCTTAACCCAATTCAAGACCTCTGGGGGATTCTTTCCGCCAAGGTGTTTTCAAAGTCGAAGCAGTATACGACGCTTAAAGAGCTAAAATTAGCAATATTGGCGGAATGGGAGAAAATTGGCATGTCCAGTTTAAGCAACTCAGTGAGTTTTATGCCACGCAGGCTACAACAAGTTCTTATATACAAGAGCAACTCAATATCATATTAATTACATATTTTAATTGGATAAGAATAAAAATTAAATTTTAGTTTCATTTTTGCATATATAAATATTTTCTATGAAGAATATATCAAACATTTTTTTTTGTTCTAAAAAAGAAATGAAAAAATATGTGTTCTTGTAAATTTAAAGAACACATAAATATAAACTAATATATAAAATAAAAATCAAAAAAAATTTAGTTTTCAAAGCTCCAACTCAACATGATACATTGCACATATAAATATTTGACAGGGGTACATCCTTCCAATATTAAACGCCCTTTTAAATTTTCAGAAATTCATATGGATAATAATTGCCCTAACGATCATCCCAACGACTAAAGGTACGCTTCAAGTGAACACACTCCATCAGAACAAAGGATTCGAGATAATTAGAATTAGACCAGTGGAAATAATTAATCAAACCATTACTGTACTTCATTTAATAAATACCAGTCAATATTATAATATAATAAAAGATATAGAATTAAAAATAATAAATTTACATATACCCCCAAATGGTCTTATCGAAAGTCAAATACAAAGACTCAAAACTAAAATTAAATCAATTAGTCCCCAAAACCCCGCTTACAGAAAAAAGAGAGGATTACTTAATATTATTGGATCAGCACAGAAATTTTTGTTTGGTACTATGGATAGTGAGGATAGAGATGACATTTTAACACATTTAAATTTATTATCCGAAAACAATCACTATGCCATAGAAAACCTCAACAAACAAGTCGTAATAAATGATCATTTTCAGAAAAGTATTGCTCTGCTTCAGTCCACTATGCAGTCAGATCGCAATACAATCAATACTGCCTTCGAAGATTTAAAAACGAAAAATAATCATTTAGCAGTTCAAGTACTATATGCAGACATTATACTAAAACTTAATTACATTGAAGATAACGTTAATCAAATACAGAATAGCATTGCTTCAGCTAGGAACCACATATTACACCCAAATATACTTACATCTGACGAAATCACGACTTATAACATTGACTTTTACAAACTTCAACTTATAAAACTAGACGTTATGTACTACAAAGACGATTTATTAGTTATTGCCCTAAAAATACCTTTAAATTCTTATACTACAGATTTAAAGGCAATACTCCCAATGCCAAATTCAAACTTTTATGAAATAGATGATAATATAGAATATTTTGTAAATGTTGATAACATAACATACACATTCAAAGAAAACACGCCATTAAAATACTTAGACATAAGTTCAAGTTGTATACTAATGAGAAACTGCAAGTTAAGGCAAAACGAAAAATTTCAAATAATAAATGTCGATGATGAAACAATAATAATAAAAAATGCCATAAGCAAAAAATTTATTCAAAACTGCGACGATAGGGAATTTATTTTGAATGCAAATTATTTAATATCCTTTTATAATTGTGAAATCCAGATTGATAATTATGTATATCTTAATAAAAATGAAAGGGCATTTGACAAATTTAACTATGAAACTAATATAAATGCCTTTACAGAAAATTTCAATATATCGTTTCAGAATATACCATATGAAAACAATTTTCAAAATATAAAAGAAATAAAAGAACTAAAGTTACATAAAAAAATAAATTATGGAATAAGTATTTCAATACTAATCATAATTATTATTATAATTATTGTACTAACTCGTTTTCGGAAGAAAAATCAAGTAAAAATTAATATAAATGAACCCTCTCCTAAAATAAAAGAAATTGAAAAAAAAATATGAAATAGAAGAATAAGTAATTAAATTCAGGAGAATTTTTTAACAAAGGGTAGAGGAGTTCCATATAACTACTGCTTATACGTATATATTTGAATATACATACATACATATATAAAACATATAAACATATTTAGCACTTCACTGCAATTTGATAGTTTTGTTTTTGTGTACAACCACATTCCATAACTGCCAGACTGCTGACTCTTAATTTTAGCTTTAAGTTAGACTGAATTGGAGAATAGCGACAATTCATATTGTTAAGTTTGAAAATTCAAGAAATAAATCAGTTCTAAAATAACCACAAACAACTGTAGTTGTTTAAATTTATAAGTCGCGCGAATTAACTAATGTTGAGCAAATAAATGTGGACATGGAAACAAAACAACAGGGAACAACACTTCTTACAGAATGGGTAGTAAAAAATTGTCATTCATTCAAAATAATTGAGGACTCTGGTCTGAAAAATTTCTCGAAATTTTTGATTAATGTCGGAGCAAGGTTTGGTCAAATGTGAATGTAGAAAATCTGTTGCCACATCCCACAACAATTTCGCGGAATATAACAGCTTTATATAAGGCACACTTTGGTAACATTAAGGAGGAACTATTAAAATACAAATGCAACGGTTACTCTTTAACTACGTGCACGTGCACTATGTAAACCGTCTTTTGTCCATTAAATCAATGGAAGGTGAATCCTGCACTGGTAAGCAATTAGTCCCATATTTTTGATGTAGGTATTACTCACATATACTTATAGGTTTTAACATCAGAGAGAAAATGAATCAAATTTTACGACATTTTGGATGTGATCTGGAGGCTGATAAACCCATTATTGTGACTGACAGAGGAGCTAATATGATTGCCGCCTTTCGAGAAGGTAATAGAGTTCACTGTGTTAACCATTTGCTACATAATACTATTGAAAAGGCAGTAAAGCAAGTTCCAGAATTGCCTGAAATGGTAAACAAGTGCAGCAAACTCGTTAAATATTTTAAAAAGTCTGGTGCAAACTGTAATTTAGAAGTCTCGTTGAAAAGTCTTTGTCCCACACGTTGGAAAACAGTTTATTATCTTCTGAAACCAATTGAAGTAAATTGGGTTGATATAACAAACTTGTTAATAGAAAAAAATTAAACGAGCAGAATAGAAAATATTAATATATTGCATATAAATTCCATTGTCCGCCTACTAGCTGCATTTGAAGAGGCATCGAAAAAACTTGAAAGTAGCAATATTCCAACAATACCATATATACAAACCATATATACATAAACTTAAGAAGAAATGCGTTGTCGATATAAGCGACACAAATGAAATAATCAATACTTTTAAATCAGTCTTTACTAAATATCACAACTTAGCACTTTTTATATTTCCTCCCACAAATAAACTACATCAGTGTTCACCTCTTGAAAAAGTTGATATAATACATATGTGCAAAGAAATTATGGAGACGTTTTTAGGTCAAATAGATGAAGAACCAAATGAAACAATAGTTGATGACGGAAATATTTTTGAAGACTTTATGGAAACGCAAACCTCAGACAATAGCAGTAAAATAGATAAAGAAATTCAAAGTCATTCTAATTTAAACGTTGTTTTTACCGACGACTTTGATTGTATTCAATGGTGGAATATACTTAAAAATTATTTTCCTCTTTTGTTCTAAACTTGTTGCACAATACTATCAATTCCTGCCAGTAGCGCTGCTTCAGAAAGAGCTTTTTCAGACACTAGAAACTTAATAACAGAAAAACGATGTGTAATCGCTTCAAACTCTGACAAAATTAACAAAATTATGTTTCTGCATTCAAATATTGATAAAATATTCTAATCTGTACGTATACGAGTATAATATTGAATATAAGTTTTCATATAATATTAAAATAAATTTATATATGTATATAGACTTTAAGAATGTACATAGTATACATAAAAAATTATCATATTAGTATCAATAAAAATATATGGGAATAAGAGCTAACGCCTCTTAAAATAAAACCCAAACGAAAGAGCAAAATACTCACCATCATTCATAAATATAATACTACTATATTACGATATACAAATGAATGTATTGTAGACGGTGTGTGGCGCATTCATATTCACAAAATTCATATTCTCTTCTCTTGCATGATATGAATATGAGCCTCTCAATAACATTCAGTTCACTCATTTCATTTGAGAAAATTAAGAGATTCTTTTTTGGCATTAATCTCTCAAAAGCCATTTTTTATTCCATTCATGCTGCTGTCTAATACGACCCAACAACGAGTCGAAATTATTAAAATTTACTACCGAAATTTGGAGTCAGTGGCCTCAACTTTAAGAGCGCTGCGTCCAATTTCTGAATTTCATTTCTGGCTGAATGGCTTCGTCAATAAGCAAAATATGCGTTATTGGTCAGACAGCAATCCACACGAAATCCATGAGTCATCATTGCATCCCGAAAAAATTACGGTTTGGTGCGGTTTATGGGCCGGCGGCGTCATTGGGCCGTACTTCTTCCGTGATGATCAAGACCGGCACATTACTGTGATTGCGAATCGCTACCGTTCAATGATAGCCGAATATTTTTGGCCCCAACAGGACGGCGCCAAAAGCCACACAGCGAATGCCACAATCAATTTATTGGAAATCAAGTTTGGTGAACGTGTTATCTCACGAAATGGCTCAGTCGATTGGCTGCCTCGGTCATATGATTTGACGCTGTTAGATAATTTCCTGTGGGGCTACATCAAGTCTATGGTCTATGCCAACAAGCCAGCGACGATTGATGAACTTCGTACGAATATCGAACGTGAAATTGCAGAAGTATCGGCCGATTTATGCTTGAAAACCGTCGAAAATTGGGTTCAGCGTCTGTACTTCTGCAAGCGTGCCTTTCACAGGAATAAAAAATTTCATTGGTATCTAAAACCGGGTTTGTTTTATTTAAAAAAACTTTTGTAGCGCTCTTATTGAAAAACCCGATATGTATGTACACTAGGGTGGCGTGAAAATTAGATTTTCCAATAATCGAAATGGAATACCTGGCAAAATGTGACCACTGGCTTCTTAAACTACCATGCAAAAAATTAATCATCTGTCTTGATGTTTTGAGGTGCCCCAACGGGGTCAAAGTTGAGAGTGAATGGGTAAAAATTCACAAAAAGGCACACAACTGCCTTGGAGTCTCTCGTAGAGCAATCAAATGTAAGACCAACCCTCATTAATTTCCCCCAATAAACATTTTCTTAGAACATACCTACCCCCTATCTCTACTCCATATGGGGGCTGCCATACAAAATTCAAGATTTGACGAAATTGTTAAAAATTGGCCGCCACAGGTTCCAGGTTGCCACTAGGGGTATAAAATGTATGACCGACTTACATTATTTTTTCACCATAAACATTTTTTTCAGAACATAGTTACCCCTATTTCGACTCCCTAAGGGGGCTCCCATACAAAATTTATATGACAGACTGGAAAATTATAGGATTAATTTATTAATTTCCCCCATTAAACATTTTATAAAACATTTTATAAAAAAAAAAGTGAATGGAATTATTTTTTATGAAAATATTGTTTATTAATAAAATGTATTTAAAGTAGGTACTACACATTAAATTGTTTCTTTGTATTAAATGACGTCATCTTCTGGCGTGATAATAGTCGTGCTCTTATAAATCCATCACGTTTACTTTCTCCACAGACGGAACTGGACGCATCTGGCACCAGCTTAATGCTTGGGTATGGCAAGGAAAATCGTTTATATTGTGATGTGTACCAAGACCATTTTCGACAATATTCTCCAAGAATTCGTTTGAAATATTTAAAGTCAAAGGTGGCTCAGTTATTTGATGGTCTTGCCAATTTATTAAGTCCGTGTAATCCTCAGCATCAAAATTTAAAGAAGGTACTTCGAACTTTCGTAACCCATAATTGTTCTCTAATCTTGCTTTTGGAATGCGTGTGTATGCTAGGTTACGTATCTCTTGTCTTTCATCTGCGAGCATACCGATAAGGACATTTTCTGGATTACCGAAATAACCATTTCGTTGAATCACTGGATGTATTATTTTTTTTAAATTGTCGTCCAAATATCGACTCAGGTTAATTGTTTGCCACAAGTGCTTAGCTCCGTTTGTGCAAGAGGGATTACACTTGATTATAAACCACATTCGACCATAAACTTTCATCACAAAAGTCGCTAATATTAATAAATTTTTTTCGGGATCAGTTTTAGCAGCATATAACCTTAAAATACGATTTGCTGTAGTTAACCATCTAGAATGGATGAGGGGTCCAGGTTTCGTATTGGCCAGATCTGGAGAAAATTCACCCCTGCTGATAGCTGCCATTATATTAAAAAGATATTTTTGGTCAGAGCTGAGGTCAATATTGGTGATGTCTGGTAGTGTTGTAGGAATAACAGAAAATTTTACGATTGGCATTGCCTCACACTTTTGTAGTTGGGATCCTATAGGACCTGAAAAACATTGAGGGCCTGATGTTTTTCCATCCAAAACTACCAATAAATGTCGCAGCGGCAATTCGTTTGAATGCAATTGACAAACGAACCAATGCAAGGGTTTATTTAATTCTGTTTCTATCAGGCGAATGACACCTCCTTTCAAACCCGTATTCACTACTGTTCCATCGCAACCTACAGCCACTATAGCATTCAAATCCACCGATTTATTCGTCAAGTGAGTAATTAAAGTAGTTTTAATAGTTTCAGCCGTTCCGGATTCACATGTGACATGGCCGAAGTACTCACTTTCTGGCTCCGAGACAATTACGTAATGTGCTTTCATTTGTCGGTTTCTGTAATATTTTCCATTTTTTTCGATAAGCACTAATGTGTTGTCCCTTCTACCGTCAAAGTAAACACCACGAATAATTTCTTTACGGTTTATATTTTGTAAAGCTGCCCTCTTCTTTGATCTGGCACGGCGCACTTGTGAGCGATCTATGACACGACTCTGATCGTTTGATGAAATAATGCCAACGTCTTTTAGAACAGAGGACGCTATGATAGCAGCGGATCTGTCGGAAACTCCAGTACGATCGCAGGCAAGGGCTAAACATGGCAGAGTTAATCGCATTTTTTTAATCGACGACTGAACGATTTGTGGTGGCTGCTTTGTTGAAGAGTATGGATTATATGAAGACACACTAGAGCTATTGCAGGAATCACTGCTGTCGATTGACACATTATCGAGCAACGAACGGGAACAGCAAGGTTGTTGCAAATCATCTACTTGTTGTTTCTCAAGTAAACATTTTTCTTTTCTCCCTTGTTTCTTCATAGCTTTTTTAGAGGCAATATTATCAACACCGCCAATCACCATTTTCCTCGTTGTTCTTTGATCAATTAAAAAGTTTATTTCATTCTTAGGTACACGACATTTTTGTTCACATCTACAGTTAGAGATCAGTTTGCATTTGCAACTACTGATATCAAACAATCTTTGCGATTCGTCTCTAAATTCCTTAACTTTTTCCTGATAGTTGTTGTAGGTCTGACGATTTTTATAAGGTTTCATTAAGTTTCTATATTTACCATGGTAAGAACGAATAAGCTGTAATACCCTTTTTAAACTGACAGTTGGCAGGGATGCTTTTTGCCAAATCTGTAAGATTCGAGAAGCAACTATTTCGGATATGTCTTTTGTTGTTTTATCTGGCTTTAGTTCATACTTGATGAGTAGATAATACTTCATAACGTCATTATAGGTGGGTAATTGAAACTCAGCAAACGTTTGTGGCAAGCCAAACACAGGACAATTTCTCATGTGACGAGTCTTAACTTGAGACATTTTTATTGGAAGCAGGAGGCGCTAATGTAACGAAAATAACAATTTAGAACATTTGTTGTTTCGGACAACATTTGTCGATAAGTCGGCAGCTTCAATATTGAACTTTAATCTGATAACATACCAGCAGTTGGGGGACTAACAATATACATATATAATTTTTTTTTCATTAAGAGAAACTGGTTTTACACATGTGTCTTCAAACACCAAATACTGACTGAAGACAAGCGCTGTGTTTTGACGCATAATACGTTATTTTAATATTATTTTGTGTATGCGATGCCACAAATTAACGGTACTTCGACGCTTGTGCGCACGGTCAGCGACAAACGCCCAATTTATACGATGATTTTTACGACGTTGCTTCTGCGACGTTTTTTTTTGTACATATAGGCGAACGGTGTAGAGAAGGGCATTATGGAAAAAACAGAAATCGTGTCTTTTTGTTTACCGCTCTTGCTTCTCTACACCCTTCGACTATATGTTAAAAAAAGACGTCGCAAAAGCAACGTCGTAAAAATCATCGTATAAATTGGGTGAAAGTGTATTAAAAACTCAATAGCGCAACATGTTGTTGCTTCCAAGGAATTATTAATAAAAGTGAATTCTAATAAAATAAATAATATGAAATATCTTAGTAGGGAGATAGGGGGTAGGTATGTTTTATAAAATGTTTAATGGGGGAAATTAATAAATTAATCCTATAATTTTCCATTCTGTCATATAAATTTTGTATGGGAGCCCCCTTAGGGAGTCGAAATAGGGGGCAACTATGTTCTGAAAAAAATGTTTATGGTGAAAAAATAATGTAAGTCGGTCATACATTTTATACCCCTAGTGGCAACCTGGAACCTGTGGCGGCCAATTTTTAACAATTTCGTCAAATCTTGAATTTTGTATGGGAGCCCCCATATGGAGTAGAGATAGGGGGTAGGTATGTTATAAGAAAATGTTTATTGGGGGAAATTAATGAGGGTTGGTCTTACATTTGATTGCTCTACGAGAGACTCCGGGGCAGTTGTGTGCCTTTTTGTGAATTTTTACCCATTCACTCTCAACTTTGACCCCGTTGGGGCACCTCAAAACGTTACGCTACAAACTCCGGTTTTTGCACTAATTCATATGTACTATTAGTTCATCTTTTGGTGACTATTCCATTTTGAAATTCCAAAAAAAAATTTTCCCAGTACAACTTCACTCCACCCTAATGCACACGTTGCATCAATAATAAATTATAAAATAAGGCACACATGCAAAATATCTGCGCATCATTGAAGCTACAAGAAGGTACCAAATATGTTTTCAAAGCCTAAATCTACCGCCTGCAGAATTTAACGCTACTTAGACCCCTTTCACACTCGGCCAGTTACTTGCGCTAGTCTCTTGCCCAAGTCTTGGTTTGTTGATGACAGAGGTAAGGTCGGGATAGGGGAATAAATTTTGAGTAGACTTGCATGTACTCGGAAAGTTGAAAAACTAACTTGCCGAGTGTGAAAGGGGTCTTACAGAACACAATGTTACGGAAAATGAGGTTGCCAAAGATAACAATAGAGATATGAATACGGAAGAACTAAATAGCTCCGTAGGTCGAAGTTTGAGCCCACAGAGAGGAAACAGAAGTCTGAATTGGAAAATCAACTAGAAAAATGGGATGTAGAATTCAACGTATCAAATAGAACTGTTAATGGATTACTCAAAATACTAAATCTGCATGTAAGTGGTTTACCGTTGGATGCTCGTACTTTGAAAAGTACACCAAAATGCCGAGTGGTAGAAAATATGGGGTCCGGAGAAATAATGCACTATGGCTTAGAGGAACAAAAACAAAATGCGCCCAAAATTCGTGAACTAATTATAAACATAGACGGTTTACCCCTAGAAAAAAGTTCTAATCGGCAAGTATGGCCAGTTCTATGTAATATAAACAGGTATAAAGAAGTGTATACTGTTGTTGTCCTTTGTGAATTTAAGAAACCTCCTACTTCAGATATGCTTTTAAAAAAATTTGTCATAGAATTTAATAATTTAAGAAAACAAGAAATCCACTTTCAAGGGAAGATTTAGAACATTCATTTGTGACGCTCCAGCTCGAGCATTTGCTATTGTGATTAAGAGGCATACAGGCTACAGTAGTTGCCCCAAATGCGTTCGAAGAGGTACCTTCTGTAATAGAAAAATAATTTTTAAATATGACAATCACAAGCGAACCGCATCTTCATTTCGCTCGAGAGCCGACACAAATCACCATAATTATGTATATGCAACGACTTCAAATAGAAAATTCAGAAATCAATATGGTTAAGTCTATCACAAACGATTATATGCACGTGGTGTGTCTAGGGGTCATAAAAATACTTATGTTGGCATGGATTAAAAAGCTAAATACAAGTTTTTGTTTGAAATCAAATAAAGTAAAGAGTTTAGAGTCAAAACTGCTCTTCTTAAAAAATCAAATTCCTAGAGATTACGCACGAAAATCACGTCCTTTCAATGAACTGGAGAGATACAAAGCAACGGACATCGTCAGTTTTTGTTATATATTTGGGGATTTCTGTATTAAAGGACGTTTTAGAACCTGAAATCAAATTTCTACAATTGGAATTTAGAAGAAAAAAGCTGTGAAATTAAGTCAGAGGCGGATATACGGTAAGTGAATATTTAATTCTATTTACATATGTTTTCTATTGCAAAATACTCGTATTATATTTCAAAAATATAGATGGATTACAATAGCCAATTTAGAGTCCAAGAACCCAATTGAGGTGATGAGCTAGCTACAAAAAGAGGTATGTAAGTAGATATTAAAGTCCATCAATACAGTACCATCGCTGGAATTCTGTAACTTTTCAACGATACAAAACGGTAGTTAAGTTGACAAAATGAGGAAATTTTGTATTGAAATTTTATGAATTTTGACAACTTAACCACTATGTTTATCGTTAAAACGTTACAGGATTCCGGTGCTGTATCCTTATATTCCTTAACATCTAACTGTACCATTTCAGACACACAAGCATTAATGGATAAACATGACGCCACCCAATGATTAGTTTTGCGGTTGTTGGAAGAGATAAAAATTTTACAAAATAGTGGAAGCAATGTAAAGAACTACGCCAAAATAAACAAACGGTATTGCCACAAGACCCATTTCGGCAGAAGGATGACTATCTAAGCTTTGAGAAAATCATTTTAAATTGAAAAATAAAATAATATATAATAAAAACATACAATCATATTTTAGGTTACAGATCTAACGGAGAAGGTTTCGGGAAACTCGTTTAAATTTGTGAAAAATTGTTGGAGAAAGCTAATGGGGGACGATATAGCGCTAAGATTTTGCTGACAAGATTCCACAGCTAAGACGGCTTTAAAAGTTTTGTCCACACCACTGGCAATTAAACGTAAGTAATTTCTGCAGTTTTGTATCTATCGAAATTCTAAAGCTTTCAGTAGCTTATATTGAAAAATTTTTATCATTTAAAAGAATAATTTCAGTGTATAATACATAATTTTTTAAAATTTAATAAAATATTTTTTATGAAACAGTGAGTTTACTTATTCTAGTTGATGTTTTATTTTTGACTGAAAAAAAGTCTAGAGAAGGACTTGCAATTAAGAGTTATGGCTTGCATTTAAATTCAATTTATATCAAGTATGGTTTGAATTAACACGCAGTTTATAGCTTTAATTCCAACGTACTATAATGATAATTACAGTTTCAATTAAAATACAATTTATAGCTTGAATTCCAACTTAATAAATAGTTAATTGATAGTTGAATGCCACTGTAATTCAAAGCACGAATTCAACTGTAATTGCACTGTACTATTCGAATGGAATTCAATGGTTAATTTTGCTGGAGATTGCTATTGAATGACAGTGTAATTCAACACTTGAAATTGGAAAATATGGTTGGAATTCAAGCTGATTTCAATAATTTTCATAGGGACTTTACTAGAGATTGCCATCAAAAATATTTGTCAGCTATATGGATATTTAATAGAAATTTAATATTAGTATATATCGGAAAATTTACTAAATCAAAAACGGTGAATCAAAGAATTCTAGGTATATGGTAAATATTCGTGACTACAATTACAAAACAACCATTTTGCAGCGCTTATTTATAGGACGGAGAAAAATTTTGCATAAGTGGAAAGGCTACAAACAAAACTCGTCTCTATATACTACTTAACCCTTTCTCGGACACGTCGGCATAAGCCGACACTACGAATGGCTTAAATTGGACACGTCGGTATATGCCGACATAGAAAAATAATCGTGTGTAAACACGTCGGACATAGGCGACGTCAACTGCACTGGTTTTATATGTAGTAGCATATTGTGCGCCACTGCAGAAGCAATCAGATTTAAGTTAGTGCCCCAACTCGATTTTTTTTTGATTTTTTTGTTTAACCCATTTCTGGCCGCCGTGTCAATTTGGGTACACTTAATTTTTAACGCCGTATAGAAAAACTGTTAACATTGTTTGGATTAGTTTTGCATTATTTAGCAGTGGAAAGTGTTCTGATTATATGATTATATCAAATCCTTTAATTACTATTATTTATATTGTTGAATTCTACTGTCAAACTTCATCAACAAAACACCTGTAGAGGTAGGTTTATTGTAACGTTATTATATTTTATGACTGATGGTTAAAGTCATTATTTCTATTACATTATCGAATTCAATAAATAATGAAACCTTTAAAAACATTTCCAGTTTGATATGCCAAAAGTGTAAGATTGTAGAAGGCACGAAATATTGCTGTGCCAATTTGGGTACAACGGCTATAAATGTGCATAAAAAATATATTGAAACAAATTTTATGTTTGGCGTTTGGCAGTGATGTGTGGAAAAACGATCGAAAAAATTGCAATCTGTTGATACAAGCGCCACCTGTATGTCAATTCACTGCTAGAAGCAGGCTAGAACCAAAATAAATAACGTATGGCAATTCTGCATCATTTGATAAAAAGGGAAATCACCAAATATTGGATCTACTTTGGTGATTTCCCTTTTGTATGTTATGTTCATTATTTTTAACGCAGAGCGTTTAGTTGATGTTTGATATTCGAGTAGTTAGGACGGGTAATAATTTTACAAACATGAGCCGTATTTATAGTGCCAAGAATAACTATCGGGGACTAGAGGAGGCCGTACATGCCATAGCAGAGAATCCTGAAAGTGGTTTGGATTATGATTTGGTCGTAGTTGCACCAGAGCCTAGTGTGGGTACTGATGAAGAAGAGGATGTTGATGTCAACGCTCCATCAAGTTTGCCAAATGACGTTCCAGGTGAAATCGAATTGTTTGTTCGCAATATTGGAAGTTTTTCGGACTCTGAAAACGACAGTGATAATGAGCCATTGTCTGCCAAAAAGGCTCGTACAACAAATATGGGACAACGCGAAGATCGCAGTACTACACGAAATCCATCTATCTCGAATACTCCATCTTGGCGAAAGTCTGCCCCAAATTATTCGAGTATTTACATGGAAAATGAAGACAGATTTACAGCAGAAAATAATATGAAAGAAGCGTTGAAAGGATTAACACCTCTTCAAATATTTGAATTGTTTTTCGATGACGAAGTTTTCAAATTGATAAGTGATTATAGTCAGCTGTATGCCAGACAAAACAATCGACATAACTTTAGTGTCACTGTTGCCGAGCTTAAGATTTTCCTTGGAATAATGATTCTATCTGGGTATCACCAGCTTCCGAGGGAGGATATGTATTGGTCTCTAGACGAAGATATCGGAGTAGAAGTAGTATCGAAGGCTATGTCGAGGAACAGGTTTAAAGAAATAAAACGCAATATACACCTTGTAGACAATAACGATGCTGCAAATACTACAGACAAAATGTTCAAGGTACGTCAACTGAGTGAAATTCTCATCATGAACTTTAACCAATGGGGTGTTTTCCACGAGCATATCTCTATCGACGAATCCATGATTAAATATTATGGTCGTCATTCAGCTAAAGAATTTATTCGAGGTAAGCCCGTTCGGTTTGGCTACAAAAATTGGGTAGCAGCATGTTCTTCTGGATATTGCTACTGTTTTGATATATATTGTGGTAAATCAACTGCACATGTTATTGAGCCATTGGGTACAAGAGTAGTGAAAATGCTGCTGCAGAAATTGACAATGAACCCTGCCAATCACAAAGTCTTTTTTGACAACTTTTTACAAGTTATGACTTACGAAACTTAGGTTATCGTGCTACAGGAACAATCCGAGAAAATCGCACTAAGAAATGTCCACTACCTAATGCGAAGGAGATGATGAAAAAACCTAGAGCCGAGTTTGATTACAGGTTTGACAAAAGTAATGAAATATTACTGGTTCGTTGGAAAGACAACAGCATTTGCACAATGGCTACCAACTACGATTCCTACGATCCAGTAGGGAAAGTAAAAAGATGGTGTTCAACAAAAAAACAAAAGGTAGATGTGCAGATTCCGCTCCTATTTCAAAACTAGAATAAAAGCATGGGAGGTGTAGACGAAATGGACCAATCCATATCTATGTACAGAACTGGTATCCGAGGCAAAAAATGGTGGTGGAACCTATTTACGTACATGGTTGATATGGCAATATCCAATGCATGGCGCTTACACGTATTTTGTAATGAAAACCATCAAGATCAGTTGCTATTTCGTCGATCTATAGCTAGGTTCTACCTGAAGCAGTCATCCAAAAGACACTCTACTCGCCCTTCTTCTTCAAATATTGAAGGCCTGAAGCTAGACGGTGCTGATCATATTCCTGAAAAGCTCCCAAAGCGAGTGCGTTGTGTTATCTGCCACAACAGAAGCCGTTGGAGTTGCAAAAAATGCAAAAAAACACTTTGCATTGATAAGGCGTGCTTTGCAAAATTTCACTCATAAGCGTCCAGCGTGCCAATTTGGGTACACCCCCTTAAATCATGAAAAATTTGAATTTTTAGTTTTTCTTTGAATTTCGTGTTTTGTTTAATTGCGCATAAATATATATACATATATGTATTATAAATTTCAAAATTTTCCGTGCAGTTTTTGTTTGGCTTTAAATGGGTTAACTATAACGGAAATTTTCGTGAGTGGGAGAAAAACATCACGTCAGCTATAGCTGACGTTGTTGTTTGTATTGTTACACAGTTCCAAAAAAGTGTCATTGCGTGAGGACGTAATATTTTTGGTAAGTTTTATTTTTTTTTTTACTTTCTTTGTTTTTTGCTTTGACACTGAAATAAATTAAGTTATAGAAATGGATCACGAAAAGCGACATGAACATTTACAACAATTGTTTGATCAGTGCTGTACCGACGATTGGTCAGAAGAGGGCCTGTATCAAACTGACGGCGATGACGATTCGAACTACATCATGGAAAATTCATCATCAAGTGAAGACGACGTTGATAATGATGAGGAAAGTGTATGCATTGACAGCGATGGAGAAGCCAATGCAAATTTTGACTCCGAACGGACGATGTAGAAGCGGATAAAATATTGACTCCGAAACGGAAGATGTACAAGCGGACGAAAATGACATGGATTGCCATGAAAAGGGTAGCGAGATACCAAATTTTAATTTCGATTCTACTTCGTCTGATATAAATATCGAAATAAGTGATACATCGTTTCCAATTGATGTCTTCAATCAAATTTTTAATAACAACATCATGGACCTACTTATTCGCTGTACGAATGAATACGGACTTCAATTAAGGAACCAGCAAAGAGGTAGCAGATTCAAAAGGATGATGAAATATTCACCTGTTCATCGTCCTGAAATGTTAAAATGTTTAGGCTTGTGTCTACTTCAAGGGCAAATTAAAGTTCCAAAGATTCGTCAGTTATTTTCGAAATCGGCACTACTATCACCCGGCATTCTCTGCGACAATGTCCGGCAGAAGGCTCGAACAAATCTTGAGATGTCTTCCTGCTGATCATGTGCGAGGGGAGTCACATATGGCAAACATATCTAATTTAGTTAAATTGATAAATCAGAGTTTTCAAGATGCTTTCTGGTCCTCTGAGCAAATTGTGCTAGATGAATCGTTGTTACTCCATAAAGGTAGACTCGTTTTCCGTCAATACATTAAATCGAAAAGGGCACGATTTGGAATAAAATTCTTTGAACTATGCGACTCATCCAGCTATGTTTTAAAGGGATAGCCACAAAATTCTGTTTTCCAAAATTCTGTCTTACAAAAATTCTGTTTTTTTCCAAAAAAAAATTCTGTCTGACTAAAATTCTGTTTTTAATAAAATTCTGTCTATCCATTATGAGAAAAAAAAATAAAATGCCGTTAAATTATTTATTAAGAATTAAAGCCAGTTTATTATGAATAAGAAATGTTACATATAATAACGTATGTGTATGGTTAGATATTTATTCGTTGGAAACAAATTATGAAATATGTAATAAACAATTAAACAGATTAAGATTGATGTATGTATGTAGTGATTTTTTGATGAGGATGGAAGATTCTGAAGAGCACCCAATGGGTGTGAAGGAATTAGATATAGGTAATATTAAGATGTATTTATTGTGCACCAGTAGTATGTATTTAGAATTTATTACAATAAAACCCCGTTTTAAAAAAAAAATGTGTGTTTGGTCAAAAATTATGTTCCAGCATTTTATTTAAAATTAGTCGCAATTGTGTTGTTTAATGTGTCGTGTTTAAAAAAATAAAAATGAATAAAGTGCAATTAATAAAAACCAATAAAAATAAAGAAATGTTGTGTCTCAACGGATATTTTTATTATTTGGAAATGAAAAGACAAAAAGGAACCTTTAATTGGACGTGCTCGAGAAGAAGAATTCCAGAAATGTTGTGTCTCAACGGATATTTTTATTATTTGGAAATGAAAAGACAAAAAGGAACCTATAATTGGACGTGCTCGAGAAGAATTCCAGATAAGTGTTCCTGTTCCTCTCGAATAATAACAGCAATGGAAAATAAGGAGCATGTTTTAATAAGATATATACACACTCGGAATGAAATCGGACTTTCAGAGAGCCGCAAACAATAGATGAAACTGATTACCTTCTAAATCTATACGTTTTGGATAACGAATTATTTATATTGGCAGAAGAGAAAGTGGGTGATGAATATATGGTTATATTCGGCACAAAATCATCAATTCGACTTCTACAAAAAAGCGACTGTTGGCTCGTTGACGGCACTTTTGATGTTGTGCCCACAATAATGCGCCAACTCTTTTCCGTTCATGGAAGGATTGAACGAGAGGTCGTCCCACTCCTATTCTGCCTAATGTCCAAAAAATCTGCAGTACTCTATGAATCATTTTTTGAACGCGTAAATCAAATTGCTTTGGAATATGGAGTTTTTTTTAAGCCTAATCGTATTATATCTGACTTCGAAGTTGGTCTCGTGTCTGCAGCTAGAAAATGCTTTCCAGATTCGCAGATACGAGGGTGCTTTTTCCATTTTCCCCAGATATTGTGGCGCCGTATTCAAAAAGAACGGTAAGAATTTTTAATAACTTTTATAATTTATAGTAATGAACTTGTAATATGCACAACATTATCATTTCAGATTGGTTACTAAGTACGGAAATGACGAAAATTTCTCACTGCAAGTAAGATATTTAAAAGCGCTTGCGTATGTTCGTCCAGAAAAGGCAGCCAAATATTATTCGAAGCTCCGAAGAACATTTGATGACGAAGATATTATTAATTTGGCCACCTGGTTCGAGTCCAATTTTGTCTATAACGCTCGTAAATACCCACCTGAATTTTGGACGATATTTTATTGCGAGTATTCTGAAAAATACCCGAAAACTACAAACAATGTCGAGTCATGGCACCGAAATTTGAGTGTTGTAGTTGGACAAAAAAAAAGCGGACTACAAAATTGTAGAACATTTAAAAGGAGAATTAATCTATTCTCAAAATATTGTCTCAAAGATTGAGAATGGAGAAAAATTAAAAAAATAAAAGAAATGTAAAAAAAAATATTTCACGTATTGTAAAAAAATTTAATCGTTTAAGAAAACTACAATATTTAAAAAGAATAGCAAAAAACTTAGTTTATAATTAATTAAATATTGTTATCAGATAAATTGAATTGCTATGATTTTTAATTATTTTTAACTTTGTCTTAATTTAATTGATTTTTAACTAATTTGTGTTTTTATTTAATGTTTGATATTTTTTTTCTTTTAAATTAATATGTTTTTCAATGATTTGAATTTTTTTAGATCGATTTTGTAAATCCATTAATAATAAATTATATACGCTGTAAAGAAAATAATATTATCCCGAAAAATCCATGCAACACGGGAACGCCTCATTTTGTCGTCTTGACCTAAAAATAAAAGAAACTTAAAAAACAAATAACAACTTAAAAACTAAATAAAAACAAGAAATCCAGCAAGCCGGATCGCATAAATCATTAGACCAGAACTTCCGAAAGTTTCCAGTCTCCACCTCGGTTAGTAGAAATACTACTAAGTAGTATTATACACAGGATCATCGATATCCAATGTACCGAATCCCCTGTGGTAAAACAACAAAGCCTCGTCCGTTCCTAGATAGCCCCCATTACTGAGGGCCAGAAGGTCCGTGACCAAACACACATTGTATGTGATGCATTTTATTTAAATTTGCAAAGTGTTTTTTAAACAGTATTTTTTTTAAAATGTAAGGGAAAGTTAGGGCAAAGTGATTTCTTAATTGTCTTATTTTTATGTATGTGTTTGTAATTGCATTTTCAGTTAAATAAAACATTTCTTGAAACAAATCGCGCGATTTTTTTCAAATAATTTTTTATTTAACTGAAAATGCAATTACAAACAGAATTTTGTGAACCAGAATTTTGTGAAACAGAATTTTGGAAAGCAGAATTTTGAAAAACAGTATTTTGTAAAACAGAATTTTGTAAAGCAGAATTTTCGTCGAACAGAATTTTGTACCCAACCCATGTTTTAAATATTGAAATTTATAAAGGTAAACAACCGGATCCAACGAAAGGTTCAAAAATCGACGCAATTGTTAATCGACTTGTTACTCCATACTTTATTATAATAGTATGAATTTATCTAATGATTTATTGCTGCTCAAAACTCACACTAAATAAATAAATAAATGGGTTCCCATTACATCCAACGGACAGGGGCGAACTTCTCACAATCACTGAGCTTTCCAGTTTAGGTAATCCAATTGAAGTGACAAAAAGAAATTAAAAATAGGTCAGTATATTTTTGGAAACGACAATGAAAGGTGTATGTATCAAAATGGTACGACAAAAGAGATGTCCTATGTATTACCACCGGCTACAGTCAAGAGAATTATAATAAAGAACCGATTTGGGGTAGAAAAGTCAAAACCACTTGAAATTATGAGATATAATGAATATATGGGTGGCGTAGATCGCACTGATCAAATGACTTATTATTATTCAAGTCCTCGTAAGCCGATTGGGTGGTATAAAAAGGTTATATTCCGAATGCTAGATTTGGCAGTACACAATTAATTTTTGTTGCACAAAGATTTCTGACAAAATCAAAAATGGAATTTTTAACTTTTAGAGAAGAATTGATATATGCTATGATAGATTTGCCGAAATCAAAATTACATCCAGAAACCTAGTCGCAAGCGTAAATTAACAGTTCCACTTCAAATTGATTATTTTTTAGAGAACATACCCCGTAAGTGTACAAAACCAATATATTCGATGTGCTGGCAGGGAAGTTAAACCTCGACTATGTGTTGGCAATTGTTTTACTGATTGGAACCAACAACAATCGTCATATCTAGAATAAGTTTTTAGGTTTCCTTTTTTTCATACGTATTAGTTTTTAGATTATAAGTATTTGAAGATAAATAACATGCTTATTTTATAAACATTAATTTTATATATGTACACAAAAACCAAATGAATTGACTGTGAAATCGATTTTTTTAACTTTCTTAAAATAAATGAACATTTTACTATGAAACTGAATATTCTTACATATTATTTGTCGTATTTTCGCCTAACTACACAAAAAGAAAAGTATACTTTTATTATCAGATAATGACGACGTGTCCCACGGTAATATCATATTGCATGAAATAGGACGTGTCGGCTCTGTCCGACGTCGAGCATATCCCACGTGTCCCTATAACAAATCAAAATCCCTAAACAGGACACGTCGGTGTATGTCGACATATTATAACTTTCTGTTTTTAGGAAAAATTTAATATTCATTAAACCACAAACCCAAAGCTGAATTCAATTATCTGATTTATAAGCGAAATAAATGCATGTGTGATTCTGCTAACATTTTCTGAATTTCGTGTGTCCGCGAAAGGGTTAATCATGGACTTTCATAAACCAATTAAGCGGCCCAGAATTCAATCTAGCCATAAAGTGGGTAAGTAGATATCGAGGACCTGATTATGTTAATACTTAATTCTATCATTGCGGATGATCATAGGACGTATTTACAGCTCCATCAGATGTAGAGTTTGATAATTTAAATTCATGTTTATTTATAAATTATGAATTCTAATTTATAGCCCTATGTATGTATCTTATTCGTCACAGCTTCTTTTAAATGTATGAATTTCTATAATTATGGACAATTAATACACGTCTTGAATAGAGTATATTAACACTGTTTTATAGCTGGAATTAAAATGTAATTTTTTGCTTGAATTCCAGTGCACTGACTTACTTATTTCATGTTGAATAAAACTGTAATTCGAGCCTTGAATTCGACTGTAAGTACACTTGAATACTCGAATTGAATTCAATGGTTAATTTCACTGGACATTGCTATTGTATTATAGTGTTATTGAAGTATAATTCAACACTGGAAATTGGAAAATATGGCGGGTATTCCAATTGAATTCAACTAGATTTTCAACAAAAATATTTATTGGGTATAAATCATGTTGCTTAATTGAAAAATTTCATTAAAATTTGAAAGTCATAAATGTTATTAATTTTTTAATTTTGTTTAAAACATTTAACACACCCAATAACCAGTTGTCGGTTTGTTCCAAAATTTTATTTTTTTAATGCCCGCCACACGGCTAATTTCAAAACACTGGTCGTTCGGTTTTGGACACTCTAGTTGTGAGACATCGAGAACAGCATTTAATTTATTGTTAACTATATCTGCAATATATTTGTGTCAACTGGACACTTCTGCGTGTGATTGTCAAAGTAATTTTAACACCGCTGTATCCCAGCAGACGGGGTAAGTTGTGAATGATTTGTGATTTGACTACTTACCAATAATCACCAGTACTTACCGGCCAAATCATTACATCTCAGCAGTCATTTCGTTTGTGGCATATGACATACCGATGTAGTTACTTGCTACACAAGTCATTACCTCTCAGCAGTCATTTCGTTTGTGGTATATGGAACATAAGTTTGTTTTTGATAGATTGCGATGAAGTAAATGTTTTTGGATTTTAATCATTTAATCAAATCAAAAAATTTAATACAATGTAATGTAAATGTAAACTTTGAATGATAACTGACGCCACCAAACAAAATTATGCCACAGCCGCAACTAGAATTTGCGTGGGATAACGGCACATTTTTGCATTCTCTCTCTTTCTCCTAAATCGTATTGGCGTCACCCAAAATACATATATGTATTTATAGAGATAGTAGCAACAGTTGTTGTATACAACAAACACCTCAAGGGAAACAACAAACACAGCAAAGTAGTAGATTGGCATTACATTAAGATGTGGTCAACTGTAGTCCTGCTATTACCTCTATAAACTTGGCGTCACCTTCTTTTTTGGATTCTCGCAATTATGTTCTTTTTGTTTTTGTCATATAAAAGTGGAACTTTGGAATTACCAGTGGTATCAAAAGTAAGTACTCATGCTTTTGGTATACTATTGAAGTACTTACTTGCGATCACTGGTTACTGCCACCGCTGCAGGGATGTTTATGGAGTAATGCTCCCTGATTTAAACTTAATGAGGCGTTGGTAAATAAATTCATTTTATATGCTTACAAAAATTAATGTGAATGTTTCAAAACTTTAAGGAATTTCTGGTAAACATTTACAATAACACCAGCTGCCAAAAGATATTTTTGTTTTAGTAGACAAAGTACAAATTATTTAGGTGTAGGAACACAATTGGAGCCATAACGTAGGCGTTACTTTCATTCTTATGGAGAAAGGACAATTGTTGGTGTTTAGCATACTAGATACTTTTATTCTCTCATCTGACGTTTCATTTCAGACTCTTCGTCGTAGGTCTGTGGACCTGAGAGCAATTAAATTTAAAATTACCTTACACCAGGTGGAGAAAATATGTTCACTTAACTTTTTCCTGTTGTTTTGGTGTAGAACTGAAAAATTTGAATGTATTTTGCACTTTTTTGTTGCCTTTTGTCGTTGGTATACATTTGTAATGTATTTAACACAACTTGTTTGCCACAAAAAACGAAATTCGGTTATTGTTCCTTTGTTGAACGTTGTTTACTATTGCCTCTATCTGGTATTATTGAACCCATGTTTTCCAAAATCCAATCCTTACATTCCATCGTACCTATTGGTTTAATTTATTGAGCGAAAAAATTATCTATGTATGTATCAAAGGTCTGCAGCAAAACATTTGTTTTGTCGCTGACAATACTGCGCACACTTCATTGCAATATGCAGTAGTACACTTTTCTTTGGCAACGTATAACAGTGACAGCAATAGCAAAGACAAAAACAGCACACTGTTTTATTTCATGTAAACACAACATACCAACCTTATCAATGTTTTTATATACAACAAGTGTGACGTCACACATCATTATGACAGTATTGTCGACACTAATCATTTGTTATACACGATGTCAAGACGCATGTGTAGCGTAAAGAACATACACACGTTTGCGTGGCTCTGGAACAGCGCAGTGCAAATGGAAAAATGTGGCAAATTATAATGAATTTCCTTTGTTTTCTCTACCTTTCATTTTTATTAATTTACATTGAATTTTGATTGTCCTTTAAAAAAAATAAAAATAAATAAAGATATACTTGAAGTAATATGTCTAAAAATTTTTATTTTGTTTCTTCTATATTGAATGACCACGCAATGTTTTTGAGTGAGACCCTGGCAGAAGTAAGAACAACAACAACATTCTCATAAGCAAACCACAGCCAATGAAAAAAAATTTAAATAACAGCGAGTGTAGTACTGTTAACAACAGTGACATGTAATGTTTGTTTACTGTTTGAGTAAAACATTCACTGTCTTCTTTTGATTCTTCTTTGTTTTAAGTTTTGGTGTGCAATGAGCTGTTTTCTTCCTACAATTTTTTTTTGAAGTCGTTAGGCATGATTCAGTGTGTGCTTGGTTTTTCGTAGTGTGTTTTGAAACCATAAACAAAACAAACAGTGTGCTGTTTTTGTCTTTGCTATTGCTGTCACTGTTATACGTTGCCTTACAAAAGAAAAGTGTACTACTGCATATTGCAATGAAGTGTGCGCAGTATTGTCAGCGACAAAACAAATGTTTTGTTGCAGACCTTTGGTGTGTATACATGTAAAGTGGCGTCCAAGGAAGGAAGATAATTATAGAACGCATCGAAGAGTATCGGAACTTACGTGCTCTGTGGGATATAAAGAGCAAGGACTATAGCAACAGAATTAAAAAAAAATAACATTACGAGAAGTTGCCAGACATGAAAATGCAATCGAGGGTGACAACTTTTGACGCAACAATCTGCCTTTTCGATGCCAAGGAAATAAAATTAATTCCAATTTTTGTCGTCTACGCCAGAAGCGACTTCAAATGCCAGCTCTTGTTCTTCTTCCATAAGAATACATGTAACAAATTTCAACAACTACGTTTTATCGCTCCGATTGTGTTCGTTCACTTATTTAGAAAAAATATATGTATTTAAGGCAAATCCACACTCTGGGGTTTGAATTTACCAACACGAAAAACCAAATATTTTTATTTCTTTCATAGAATTTAAAAATAACGTCAGTCGACATTTGTTTTAATGTCGTTATAAACAAATTATGTTTGTGGTTTTGCTTCCGGGATTTACACAAATAAATTTGATGGTCGGCCAACACGGGAGCAAGTCGCATAATGGACTGCACAAAAATGGTCCAAGCCGAATAGTTTCATTGTTTGACCTATGGCTTTACGAACTGCCATTGCAACGGCCAGTCTGATAGGAAATTGTAAACTTCTAAATTAAATTGTTGAATTACCATTAACATTATCATCCTTGAATTTTAAGATTAACATTGTGGCTCCTGTTAAGTTTCCCGTTTATTTGGTGATGCCCAATCTCGTTTCATTTATTAGCCACGGAGCAGCACTGAGATTGCACAGTAAATGGCATACTGTAAGTCCAGATAATTCAGAAATTCTGTTGGAAAGTTAATAGCTTCGTTTGTGTCTGCAACTATATCAATTATATTTCTATGTTCAATGCATCAACATCAACATTTGTCGCAGCTAATACTGCAGGGTCGCTAAGCAATTGATGATCAATGACTTTTCTCGAATATCTGGGAAAACATTGTTGACTAATAACACTGTGGAACACGATAAAAAAAAAAATGTTCCGACAACGGATTCTGGTAGAGGGGGTAAAATAATATACGTGTATAGTCGTTATGAAAGTGTACGTCTGATTTTTTTAAATGGTGAATCGGCATAGGAAACCAAGTCAACCTTACATTTTAGGTATTATTTATTTATTTCATCAGCTAAAACAGCCGGGATATAAAATAAAGTTTAAAATCTTTTTAACAATTACTTAACTATTATCTTAAACAAATTTTAAACAATTCTAACAAATATATAAAAAAAAAACCAATAACAAGAAAATAGGAAAATGCATAAAACACATGCAAAAATATTTAAATGAGTGGAAATGATAATAAATTACATAATTATTAAGTCAAAGATTTCTTAATAATACTAACAAATAGAAAAAAACCAATAACAAGAAAATTGGAGAGAAAAAAAATGTATTAAACACAGACGAAATTATTTGAACGTAGCAATAGGATTAGCGTGACTACAGGCACCAGGAACATCAGGAACACAGGAAAAACTGGAATGCAGGAACATCAGCAGCAGGAATTATATAAACACGAAAATTTCAAAAGAAGCAACAACAGATGACACAGGAACAGATGAAGCAGGAACAGAGGAGGAAGAACAGAAAAAGCAGGAATTGGTGAAGCAGGAACAGATGGAGTAGGAATAGATATAGCAGGATCAAAAAAAGCAGGAACTGTTGGAGTAGGAACAGTTGACTGTTGAAGCAGGAACTGTTGAAGCGGGAACTTTAAGGACGGGAAAGAAAAGAAAAACAGGAACCATTGATAAGTTGAAGACGAATGAGCAGGAACGATGAAGACTGGAACAGATGAAACATGTGCAGGGAGCGAGCAGGAACTTTGATGACAGGGAAAAGAAAACAGGAGCTTTTAAGAAGTGGAAGAACAGGAACAATGAAGACAGGAACAGAGAAAACATATGTAATTGATAAACAGGAACTTTAATGACGGGATAACAAAACAGGAACCATTGATAAGTTGAGGAAGGCGAAAAAACGGGAACGATGAAGACAGCAACAGATGAAACATGTGGAGGAATTAAGCAGGAACTTTAATGTCAGAATGGAAAACAGGAATCCTTGAGAAATTGAAGAAGACGGATGAACAGGAACAATAAAAACAGGAACGGATAAAACATATGCAGAGGATGAGCAGGAACTTTGATGACTTGATGGGAAAAAATTAACATTGAGAAGTTGCAGAAATCGAATCGGATCGAGGAAAACAGGAACAGGTTAAATATATTAAATATGTGCAGGGGAGAGCCGGAAAGTAGCGATGATGACAGGAACATGTGTCGCCGAGAAGCATCAACTCTGATGAAATTAGCGTGAACAGGACCAAATATCCTTTGGACTAAATATCATTTGGTTTCGAAACCGCGATCTGGCAATTCTCAGTTTAGTGTACATTATTACTAAGTATTTTACGTTTTATTACTTCAACAGAGTCAGAAATTGAAAACAAATGGCAAAATTCATTAAAATGTTTACAAAGACTATAAAGAGGATTAAAAGCCTCATAATGTGATGTGTTCCGAAATTTTTAATATTCTTTAAAAAGAGGCGTAAAGTGTTACAATGCACTACAAAAATATTCCTCATATTCCACACCAAAGTTCAAAACTCAACTTGAATGCCAAAAGTAAGTCAAAACTGAGAATCCATTTAAGAATAATTTCGTACTTATTCCGATTTGGCGTCAAAATGTCTTACAAAACTGCATTTTAGGGTGTTGTTGTGCATTGAAAAAATATTCTACATAAAATCTCACAATAAATCACCGAACAAAAGAAAGCTGTAGATATAATAGCTATAAAAAAAATAAGAGAAATTGTTGTCATTTATTCACATAGCGCTAATTAGGCGCGCCAGACCATGTCACCTGCACTTTGGCTGATAAGATCCGTTGACCTGCAACAAAAAACTATGAAGAAGAAAACAAAATCAGCCAGCCGACTACTGACTCAAGTGAATCAGTCATTTGTGAAACACCGCATGTCCATTTGAGAAACAACACATTTCCAAGAACGTTTATATTTTTTTAAATATCAAAATTTTTTAAATATCAGAATTAGCTTTCCAAACCCCTGTAGAAAAATATAAAAAATTCACAAAATATAGTATGATGTTAAATTATGGACCAGCTGTTTTTTTTTTTGATTTCCCGAAATTTTACTTTTTCTCAAATGACCAATTCAATTAAATATTCGAATTGCATTCCAATTGTTGCATTTCACGTGAAGCGGTCACCAACAATTTTTTTCTCATATTTGGCTCAACTGTACTTGTAGTAGGTATGGAAGTTGTTCACATCAAATCAATCTGTGTCTGGTAGCAGATTTATATTTCCAAACTTAAATAAAAAACATAATAGTTGACACAAATTTTTATTAAGAGCATTGAACGATAGAGTGGAAATGCGGATTTTATTTTTTAAAGAGTGCCATCCAGATGTCTTCCGTCGAGTTGAACGCACTGTTCAAAACGGAGCCTTGTCTTCTGCGCCACACGCTGCAGTAAACTTGGTTCAATTGAGTTGATTTCTCGACGAATATTTTCCAGATTTGTGTTTTGGAGTTTTCGGACATATATAGTGAAATTTTATGGCGATAATTTTTGTAGGACATTTTGACCACTCCCCCCGTCATTTTGGAGCAGTTTTTTGCGAGTCTTAAAAAAAAACAAAATTATCTTATTAAATCTTTTCTATAAAACTTCTGAACATATTTTGTACCTCAGAAATAAGGAACACACAATTTTGCATGACGGTATGTTGCAGGAAAGTTCCAAGTGTCGGAAACTTTGACCCCCCCTCAAAAAAAATTCTGATCAGATCTGGCAAAAATGCCGATACACGTATATTGTTTTAGACCTTTCTACCAGAATCCGTTGACAGAACCCCATCATTTTGAAAAAAACTAATTTTTTCTAAGTGTTATTAAAAGTAAAGATTTATTTTTATTTCACAACCACGGTTGAATTGTATCAACGACGACCTCCAATTGCCTGACAATTTTTCAGAAGTGGGATCAGATTTCCAAGAAGACGCTATGGAAAACTTACGTACGTCCACGGTGAAACAACTGCAGGCGAAGTGCAAGGAAATTGGAATTTCATGTTCCGGCAACAAAAACCAATTGATTGATCGCATTGATAATCACTATGCAAAAGATGCACGTATAGCACCACGTACTCATTCACCCAAATTTGTCAGAACGTGTGTTGCAATTGCAGGAACTCCTAGACAACATGCAACCAACTATGAATCGTTAAAAGCCGTCGAATTTCGATCCATCCGGAGCCTCATAACCGATGCAAACGTTTATGACACCAGAAGATTCGCCACCTAATTCAGCCAGCGTCGTATTGCAAGGTATACCGGCTATTTCTCAAACACTAACGTCATTGTATACAGCCATACATCAGCATCCATTTACGTCATTCGATACAGCAGCTCGCTCGGGTTATAGCAGTAGTAACCAACCCATAGCCTCGCGAGGCAGACAATAATCGTATTTTTCACACACACACGATCGGCAACTCACATGTACGCAACAGCTACGTTTGATTCGAAGCATCAGCTATGCGTTTGCGACCGCACACAAGCATACAATACGTTTGTGTGCGTGCGTTCGGTTTTGCCTACCAGTGGTTTATAGTAGAGTTCTGCATGAGTATACATTTTCACACATTCAAATACATTCATGTTTTTTGAATGTGTTAATGTTCTCATTCTAGCGATTAGAGTACGATACATACAACCATTCTTCTCAGCGTGTTGCATCGGGTACGAAACATAATGAAACCGAGAATAGAGATTTCTTGTATGAAGGAGTATTAACTATATTGAGTAAGAGGTCTTTAGAGACAAGCAGAACTATTCGAATAATGAGATGTATTCATGAGACATATTAAAAAAGCGTAACTAAAGCAAATGCTGTTTTGGTATGATTTGAAGTTCTAATTTCTTTGGAATAAAGAATAGGTTTAAAATTAAGACAATTTTAGAAATGTAGCACTTGTGCCTCACTAGGTTTGATGTTGAAGTTGAATGTTTGTTTGCAGTTACTGCACCTGACATATTTCATTTCTTTGCCGTCTCCATCCACAATTAAGGAAAAACTTCCCAAACTTTGATGCGGCCTTTTTTCTCCTTCAAAACGAGTTCCCTCTTGAAATTCGCGACACAATACTATTTTCTTCACCCACAGCGGCCGATTGAGTTGAGGACTACATATTATTAATGTTTAATAAATTCTTTTTAAAATAATTCACTTCATCAATTTCCATTTTCTAATATACCGTGGTGGAAAAATAATAGCAACGAGTACAATACACATATTTACGTAAGAAAATTTATGATAAAAGTATTGCAACTTGTTAAGAAAACTATTTAAAATGTTAAAATATAAACCAGACTACTATTTAAAAAGTGTTTTCTATTATAAATTTACTAGTTTAGGTACAGCATTCGTGGAAGTACGATTTTTCATGATTTACTCTGGAAAAAATAATAAGAACAAATTCGAAGACATATATTTAAAGTAGCTCTATCTTCTTCGTTGCACACAAAAATAACAGAGAGAGGAAGAATAACTGTAAATTTTAGTACTCTGTACTATTCGAAGCTCTGTTTTCTGCACTGCTACAATCTGTCGTTTAAAATGGGTCGCGGAGTTCATACAAACGAAGAAGAAAGAAAAATAATACACAAATTACGAAACGAAGGAAAAAAATGGCGAAAAATTGCTGAAATTATGGATTGTTCCAAAGCAAAAGTTTTTAATGTACTTCACTTGCAAAATAAAGCGGAAACGAGAGGTAGAAAGCGGAAAACTTCTCTTCGTTTCGACAAGCTTCTGGTCCGTTCATCGAAAAAAAATCCTTTCCCATCGTCAAGACACCTAAAACATAATTTGAATGCAGACGTGACATGTCGAATAATAAGGAATAGGCTTCAGGAAGCAGGATTAATGGGCAGAAGTCCAAGAAAAGTACCAATATTAAGTAAAAAAAATGTTAAAAGTAGGCTCGAATTCGCTAAGCGCAATTTGCTGCGGTCCAACTGGAAAAATGTATTGTGGTCTGATGAAACAAAAATTAATTTATTTGGATCGGATGGCAAATCATATGTACGACGACCAAAAAAATAAGAATATGATCTAAAGTACACCCAAAAGACAGTAAAGCATGGAGGAGGATCTATTATGATCTGGGGTTGTTTCTCTTCCTCTGGATTTGTATCTATCTTGTAGATTAAGGACATAATGCGAGCTATAGACTACATCGACATCTTGCAGAACCAAATGCTGTCATTTGCTGAGGAAGAAATGCCGCATAAATGGGAGTTTATGCAGGACAATGACCCCAAACATTCCTCAAGGATAGTACGACAATGGTTCCAGATGAATAATATAGCACTCCTTGAGTCGCCATCACGATCTGCAGATCTTAATCCGATAGAGCATCTCTGGAGCATTAAAAAAAAGATTGGGGACCATAGGTCGAAAAATAAAGATGAACTGTGGAAAAAAGTCCAGGAGGCTTGGTATTCAATATCTAATCTGCCGTGCTTCAATCTTGTTGATTCTATGCCACGAAGATGCCTAGCAGTAATTAATGTCATTGGATCTACAACTAAATATTAACAATTTTTAAACAAGAAGTAGTTTTATTTAAAAGGAAACAATATTTTCAAAAAGTTCCTTTTATTTTTTCCAACTTCATTTTTGAAAAATGTATATATCTGCAAAATTTTTCAGTTTAAAAACTTGAATTTTGTTTTTTTTTTTATTAGTTGTATTGAAATACTTTAAATTTAAAAAAGAAAAGATTTTTTAAAAAAAAAATTAAAAATACCGAAAAAACAAGTTTGTTCTTATTATTTTTTCCACCACTGTATATTTTTGCAGTTAAACTCATGAAAAACGAATATTTCTTTCTTTAGTCTTCACACAACGTTGCTGATCTTTTCATTGACGAGAAGGCAAATGAGACCCATAACCACTCATAATTTACCGTTTTTTCATTCGAATAGTTCTCATGTATTCGAATGGTTTTTACATTCACGAACATTTATTGAGTAAAATGTTGTGTTGCCGTAACAGAATTGAGACGAACAGGGTAATTAACAGAGCACAGATTCATACAACATTCATTCCAAGAGCACACAGGAACGTATCGTTGCATTTCGTTGTTTACATTATTCGGACCGTTGGTATTGGTACAGTGAGATAATGAATGTATTCTAAAAGAGAGTGCATTCATGCAGGGTACTAGTTTATAGCCACCAGTACGCTATCGCTGGCGGTAATCATCTGGTAACATCACGCAACGTCACGTACAGACTACAACGTTCAACATGTACCATCTTCAACCTATGTACATCATATTCCGGCTACAACAAATCAATAGGTAACGAAACCAATGACTTATGTCCAAAATGTAATGCCACCAATTTCTTACGTCCACTATACGTCGCCACAAAATTAATACCTACGACATACATCGCCACCAACAACCTACGTTCCTATTGCCTAGTGGTGCATACGCTGTACCACCACCTTTTTCATCAGCACAAAACGTTGCTCAACATTTTCCGAATTCGGCCAACGCCAACGGTCACGTTACAGAAATTATTTCGCTAGTTCCAGACTTTAACGGTCACGTTACAGAAATTATTTCGCTAGTTCCAGACTTTAACCTTTCGGCAGATGAATCTGAGAACTCGTCAGAATTCGTTAAACATGTGGAGGTTATAAAGGCTGCCTACGGTTGGGACGATCAGTCTGTAATATTTGCCCAGCGAAATATTGGGTTGACTCACAACAAGAAGCATTTTTGTCTTGGTTACAGTTCACTAACAGATTTTCCTCACACTGAAAACGAAGCCGACATACATACATATCAAAGTGTCAGCAATGATTCGTCGGCCACATGAGACTCCTCAGGAGTATTACCACAGAATGTTTGCGTTCGGGAAGAATAGTAACCTAACTGAGTCTCCTATTGTCGGGCATATTGTTATTGGTATCAACGATCACGATTTGATGCGAAAGATTTTCAATGAATATGTTACATGTAACCAGCTCCTCAACGATATAAATTGTTATTGTAAGTACAACGAGATTCGAACGTCAACAGCGATATTACTGCACAACAAACCAAAAAGAAACCACAGTCAATCGATGATTACACGATACATCTGATGTAAAGGGTTTTGCAACAGAGACGCTACAAAAGTAAATCTTCAGTAAGGTTTGCCATTTCATCATGGAAAGATATACGAGCCAACAACGAGTCGAAATTATTAAAATTTACTACCGAAATTTGGAGTCAGTGGCCTCAACTTTAAGAGCGCTACGTCCAATTTATGATGAGGCTCGTTTCTGGCTGAATGGCTTCGTCAATAAGCAAAATATGCGTTATTGGTCAGACAGTAATCCATGAGTCATCATTGCATCCCGAAAAAATTACGATTTGGTGCGGTTTATGGGCCGGCGGCGTCATTGGGCCGTACTTCTTCCGTGATGATCAAGACCGGCACATTACTGTGAATGCGAATCGCTACCGTTCAATGATAACCGAATATTTTTGGCCCCAATTGGATAACATGGACTTGGAGGACATGTGGTTCTAACAGGACGGCGCCACAAGCCACACAGCGAATGCCACAATCAATTTATTGGAAACCAAGTTTGGTGAACGAGTTATCTCACGAAATGGCGCACTCGATTGGCCGCCTTGGTCGTGCGATTTGACGCCGTTAGATTATTTCCTGTGGGGCTACGTCAAGTCTATGGTCTATGCCAACAAGCCAGCGACGATTGATGAACTTCGTACGAATATCGAACGTGAAACTGCAGCAGTATCGGCCGATTTATGCTTGAAAACCGTCGAAAATTGGTTTCAGCGTCTGGACTTCTGCAAGCGTGCCCGTGGTGGCCATGCAAAAGAAATCGAGTTCCATACATACTGACATCGAACGTACTTTCACAGGAATAAAGAATTTCATTGGTATCTAAAACCGGTTTTGTTTTATTTATAAAAACTTTTGTAGCGCTCTTATTGAAAAACCCTTTATAATCATCTCGTGTAGATTGACGCTTTGAATAAAACGATACATCAATTTGCTTCATTCAGTCAGTTTACTTGAATTGTGAAAGCGGTAATGCCACTGACGGATGAATTCTTATTGCTGTTGCTCTTGCTTTGAGCTAAGAGGAAAAATATAAAACACCAAACAAAAAGAGCTTGTGGATGAAGGAGTGCACAAACAATGAGCAAGATTGGCACATCAAAATCTATTGGGCGAACTAAGCATTTCTGCTCCAACTGATTTTAAAAAATTCTTGCGGATGGGTAATGATGTTTACGAGGAATTATTGGAGCTATTCGGCCCATTAATACAAAAACAGGAAACAAACATGTGCGAAGCAATCCCCGTTGATCAACGTTTATCTATCACGGTGCGCTATTTGGCAACAAAAAATTCGTTTGCTGATCTCAAATTTACCAGCGCAGTATCTGCTCCCAGAGTAGGACAAATTATTATGGATACATGTTCAGCAATTATCAACGTAGTAAAAATATACATAAAGGTTTATAATATTTATTAAAGTATTTAATAAAAACTGTGTATGTAGTTAAAAGTTACGATTTATAAATAATTTTATTTAAATGTAGAATAAAAAGATCTTATATTGCAGTCCTCGTCTTCATTGTCAATTATGAATAAATCCACAAACACTTTTTTACAGTACAGTGGTTTTTATAATTATGTAGATGGTATGGACTGAGCTATATAGTGAATATTTGATGATTTGATATGTGAATTAACCGATTGAAGTGGATGCAATGATGATGAACGGGGCTGAGGAACATACTTTATGGTTGACGAATTGGAATGCGAACTGGTTGATTGTAATGAATCCATTGATGACTCAGTGAATTAGAAATGTTGATTTGTTATTGGTCTTATAGGGGTCGATGAGCGATTTACGTTTGTTACAATCGAACTCATATTCAATTGGCCCAACTGCCCTTGGAATAAAACGTCGTTTATTATCTTTTCGGCTATAAGAGCTTGTTGACTATCCATTTTCTGTAATTGTAAGGCCCAAACTGCACTCGCCTTCTGAAACTGATCGTTTTGTCGCTCTGATACAAGACGAACCATATCCTCAGTTGCAGACAATTCTCTTTTTTGATTCTTACTTTAGGTCCATCCGTATTCTGTAAAAATATTATATATATATACTACATTAATAATTGAAAACACTTGTAATATAAAATTTTTTATTATAGGTTCCAGGGACGCACGAAGAATGGAAAAAAATCGCAGAAGAATTTCAAAATAAGTGGAACTTTCTACATTGCTTAGGAGCCTTAGATGGGAAACATCGCAATAAGAAAACCCACAAATTCAGGATCATTTTACTACAAACACCACAAATTTTTTTCAGTGGTTCTAATGGCTGTAGTTGATAGTAACTATGAATTTGAAATGACAGACGTGGATATAAACAGAAGAATATCCGATGGAGGAGGTTTTCGGCAGACGTCGTTTGGCAAAGCTTTCTACGATAATGGACTAGGTGTAAACAAACTACTTGGCTGAAGCGAACAAAAACTGCAATACGTTTTCATAGCCGACGATGCTTTTCAACTCACGGAGAATTTTTTGAAACCGTTTCCACACACGGGTCTTACAAGAGAGCAGCGCATTTTTAATTATCGCGTCAGTAGGGCACGCGTGTAGTTGAAAATGTTTTTGGGATTCAGGCTGCCCGATTTGGGGGTTTTCAGCGAACAATAAATCTTGATCCAGAAAAAGTTCAAACTGTGGTTCTGGCTAGTTATCTGCATAATTTTTTAAGAAAACGCAATGCGGAGCAGTACATTTCCAGCCGAGAAGATGGTGAAAACTTTGAATTACAAAGTTTGCAAAACACAGTAGCGCGTAATTCTACAAATGATGCCAAAAATGTTAGTGATGCCAACAGTTTTGCCATTATTTTAACAATGAACGGCAACTGCCTTGGCAAAATGAAATTATTTAATCTTATCAAGGAACCATTGATAAGTTGAGGAAGGCGAAAAAACGGGAACGATGAAGACAGCAACAGATGAAACATGTGGAGGAATTAAGCAGGAACTTTAATGTCAGAATGGAAAACAGGAATCCTTGAGAAATTGAAGAAGACGGATGAACAGGAACAATAAAAACAGGAACGGATAAAACATATGCAGAGGATGAGCAGGAACTTTGATGACTTGATGGGAAAAAATGAACATTGAGAAGTTGCAGAAATCGAATCGGATCGAGGAAAACAGGAACAGGTTAAATATATTAAATATGTGCAGGGGAGAGCCGGAAAGTAGCGATGATGACAGGAACATGTGTCGCCGAGAAGCATCAACTCTGATGAAATTAGCGTGAACAGGACCAAATATCCTTTGGACTAAATATCATTTGGTTTCGAAACCGCGATCTGGCAATTCTCAGTTTAGTGTACATTATTACTAAGTATTTTACGTTTTATTACTTCAACAGAGTCAGAAATTGAAAACAAATGGCAAAATTCATTAAAATGTTTACAAAGACTATAAAGAGGATTAAAAGCCTCATAATGTGATGTGTTCCGAAATTTTTAATATACTTTAAAAAGAGGCGTAAAGTGTTACAATGCACTACAAAAATATTCCTCATATTCCACACCAAAGTTCAAAACTCAACTTGAATGCCAAAAGTAAGTCAAAACTGAGAATCCATTTAAGAATAATTTCGTACTTATTCCGATTTGGCGTCAAAATGTCTTACAAAACTGCATTTTAGGGTGTTGTTGTGCATTGAAAAAATATTCTACATAAAATCTCACAATAAATCACCGAACAAAAGAAAGCTGTAGATATAATAGCTATAAAAAAAAAATAAGAGAAATTGTTGTCATTTATTCACATAGCGCTAATTAGGCGCGCCAGACCATGTCACCTGCACTTTGGCTGATAAGATCCGTTGACCTGCAACAAAAAACTATGAAGAAGAAAACAAAATCAGCCAGCCGACTACTGACTCAAGTGAATCAGTCATTTGTGAAACACCGCATGTCCATTTGAGAAACAACACATTTCCAAGAACGTTTATATTTTTTTAAATATCAAAATTTTTTAAATATCAGAATTAGCTTTCCAAACCCCTGTAGAAAAATATAAAAAATTCACAAAATATAGTATGATGTTAAATTATGGACCAGCTGTTTTTTTTTTTGATTTCCCGAAATTTTACTTTTTCTCAAATGACCAATTCAATTAAATATTCGAATTGCATTCCAATTGTTGCATTTCACGTGAAGCGGTCACCAACAATTTTTTTCTCATATTTGGCTCAACTGTACTTGTAGTAGGTATGGAAGTTGTTCACATCAAATCAATCTGTGTCTGGTAGCAGATTTATATTTCCAAACTTAAATAAAAAACATAATAGTTGACACAAATTTTTATTAAGAGCATTGAACGATAGAGTGGAAATGCGGATTTTATTTTTTAAAGAGTGCCATCCAGATGTCTTCCGTCGAGTTGAACGCACTGTTCAAAACGGAGCCTTGTCTTCTGCGCCACACGCTGCAGTAAACTTGGTTCAATTGAGTTGATTTCTCGACGAATATTTTCCAGATTTGTGTTTTGGAGTTTTCGGACATATATAGTGAAATTTTATGGCGATAATTTTTGTAGGACATTTTGACCACTCCCCCCGTCATTTTGGAGCAGTTTTTTGCGAGTCTTAAAAAAAAACAAAATTATCTTATTAAATCTTTTCTATAAAACTTCTGAACATATTTTGTACCTCAGAAATAAGGAACACACAATTTTGCATGACGGTATGTTGCAGGAAAGTTCCAAGTGTCGGAAACTTTGACCCCCCCTCAAAAAAAATTCTGATCAGATCTGGCAAAAATGCCGATACACGTATATTGTTTTAGACCTTTCTACCAGAATCCGTTGACAGAACCCCATCATTTTGAAAAAAACTAATTTTTTCTAAGTGTTATTAAAAGTAAAGATTTATTTTTATTTCACAACCACGGTTGAATTGTATCAACGACGACCTCCAATTGCCTGACAATTTTTCAGAAGTGGGATCAGATTTCCAAGAAGACGCTATGGAAAACTTACGTACGTCCACGGTGAAACAACTGCAGGCGAAGTGCAAGGAAATTGGAATTTCATGTTCCGGCAACAAAAACCAATTGATTGATCGCATTGATAATCACTATGCAAAAGATGCACGTATAGCACCACGTACTCATTCACCCAAATTTGTCAGAACGTGTGTTGCAATTGCAGGAACTCCTAGACAACATGCAACCAACTATGAATCGTTAAAAGCCGTCGAATTTCGATCCATCCGGAGCCTCATAACCGATGCAAACGTTTATGACACCAGAAGATTCGCCACCTAATTCAGCCAGCGTCGTATTGCAAGGTATACCGGCTATTTCTCAAACACTAACGTCATTGTATACAGCCATACATCAGCATCCATTTACGTCATTCGATACAGCAGCTCGCTCGGGTTATAGCAGTAGTAACCAACCCATAGCCTCGCGAGGCAGACAATAATCGTATTTTTCACACACACACGATCGGCAACTCACATGTACGCAACAGCTACGTTTGATTCGAAGCATCAGCTATGCGTTTGCGACCGCACACAAGCATATAATACGTTTGTGTGCGTGCGTTCGGTTTTGCCTACCAGTGGTTTATAGTAGAGTTCTGCATGAGTATACATTTTCACACATTCAAATACATTCATGTTTTTTGAATGTGTTAATGTTCTCATTCTAGCGATTAGAGTACGATACATACAACCATTCTTCTCAGCGTGTTGCATCGGGTACGAAACATAATGAAACCGAGAATAGAGATTTCTTGTATGAAGGAGTATTAACTATATTGAGTAAGAGGTCTTTAGAGACAAGCAGAACTATTCGAATAATGAGATGTATTCATGAGACATATTAAAAAAGCGTAACTAAAGCAAATGCTGTTTTGGTATGATTTGAAGTTCTAATTTCTTTGGAATAAAGAATAGGTTTAAAATTAAGACAATTTTAGAAATGTAGCACTTGTGCCTCACTAGGTTTGATGTTGAAGTTGAATGTTTGTTTGCAGTTACTGCACCTGACATATTTCATTTCTTTGCCGTCTCCATCCACAATTAAGGAAAAACTTCCCAAACTTTGATGCGGCATTTTTTCTCCTTCAAAACGAGTTCCCTCTTGAAATTCGCGACACAATACTATTTTCTTCACCCACAGCGGCCGATTGAGTTGAGGACTACATATTATTAATGTTTAATAAATTCTTTTTAAAATAATTCACTTCATCAATTTCCATTTTCTAATATACCGTGGTGGAAAAATAATAGCAACGAGTACAATACACATATTTACGTAAGAAAATTTATGATAAAAGTATTGCAACTTGTTAAGAAAACTATTTAAAATGTTAAAATATAAACCAGACTACTATTTAAAAAGTGTTTTCTATTATAAATTTACTAGTTTAGGTACAGCATTCGTGGAAGTACGATTTTTCATGATTTACTCTGGAAAAAATAATAAGAACAAATTCGAAGACATATATTTAAAGTAGCTCTATCTTCTTCGTTGCACACAAAAATAACAGAGAGAGGAAGAATAACTGTAAATTTTAGTACTAAGCGCAATTTGCTGCGGTCCAACTGGAAAAATGTATTGTGGTCTGATGAAACAAAAATTAATTTATTTGGATCGGATGGCAAATCATATGTACGACGACCAAAAAAATAAGAGTATGATCTAAAGTACACCCAAAAGACAGTAAAGCATGGAGGAGGATCTATTATGATCTGGGGTTGTTTCTCTTCCTCTGGATTTGTATCTATCTTGTAGATTAAGGACATAATGCGAGCTATAGACTACATCGACATCTTGCAGAACCAAATGCTGTCATTTGCTGAGGAAGAAATGCCGCATAAATGGGAGTTTATGCAGGATAATGACCCCAAACATTCCTCAAGGATAGTACGACAATGGTTCCAGATGAATAATATAGCACTCCTTGAGTCGCCATCACGATCTGCAGATCTTAATCCGATAGAGCATCTCTGGAGCATTAAAAAAAAAGATTGGGGACCATAGGTCGAAAAATAAAGATGAACTGTGGAAAAAAGTCCAGGAGGCTTGGTATTCAATATCTCCTCTGCCGTGCTTCAATCTTGTTGATTCTATGCCACGAAGATGCCTAGCAGTAATTAATGTCATTGGATCTACAACTAAATATTAACAATTTTTAAACAAGAAGTAGTTTTATTTAAAAGGAAACAATATTTTCAAAAAGTTCCTTTTATTTTTTCCAACTTTATTTTTGAAAAATGTATATATCTGCAAAATTTTTCAGTTTAAAAACTTGAATTTTGTTTTTTTTTTATTAGTTGTATTGAAATACTTTAAATTTAAAAAAGAAAAGATTTTTTAAAAAAAAAATTAAAAATACCGAAAAAACAAGTTTGTTCTTATTATTTTTTCCACCACTGTATATTTTTGCAGTTAAACTCATGAAAAACGAATATTTCTTTCTTTAGTCTTCACACAACGTTGCTGATCTTTTCATTGACGAGAAGGCAAATGAGACCCATAACCACTCATAATTTACCGTTTTTTCATTCGAATAGTTCTCATGTATTCGAATGGTTTTTACATTCACGAACATTTATTGAGTAAAATGTTGTGTTGCCGTAACAGAATTGAGACGAACAGGGTAATTAACAGAGCACAGATTCATACAACATTCATTCCAAGAGCACACAGGAACGTATCGTTGCATTTCGTTGTTTACATTATTCGGACCGTTGGTATTGGTACAGTGAGATAATGAATGTATTCTAAAAGAGAGTGCATTCATGCAGGGTACTAGTTTATAGCCACCAGTACGCTATCGCTGGCGGTAATCATCTGGTAACATCACGCAACGTCACGTACAGACTACAACGTTCAACATGTACCATCTTCAACCTATGTACATCATATTCCGGCTACAACAAATCAATAGGTAACGCCACCAATGACTTATGTCCAAAATGTAATGCCACCAATTTCTTACGTCCACTAAACGTCGCCACAAAATTAATACCTACGACATACATCGCCACCAACAACCTACGTTCCTATTGCCTAGTGGTGCATACGCTGTACCACCACCTTTTTCATCAGCACAAAACGTTGCTCAACATTTTCCGAATTCGGTCAACGCCAACGGTCACGTTACAGAAATTATTTCGCTAGTTCCAGACTTTAACCTTTCGGCAGATGAATCTGAGAACTCGTCAGAATTCGTTAAACATGTGGAGGTTATAAAGGCTGCCTACGGTTGGGACGATCAGTCTGTAATATTTGCCCAGCGAAATATTGGGTTGACTCACAACAAGAAGCATTTTTGTCTTGGTTACAGTTCACTAACAGATTTTCCTCACACTGAAAACGAAGCCGACATACATACATATCAAAGTGTCAGCAATGATTCGTCGGCCACATGAGACTCCTCAGGAGTATTACCACAGAATGTTTGCGTTCGGGAAGAATAGTAACCTAACTGAGTCTCCTATTGTCGGGCATATTGTTATTGGTATCAACGATCACGATTTGATGCGAAAGATTTTCAATGAATATGTTACATGTAACCAGCTCCTCAACGATATAAATTGTTATTGTAAGTACAACGAGATTCGAACGTCAACAGCGATATTACTGCACAACAAACCAAAAAGAAACCACAGTCAATCGATGATTACACGATACATCTGATGTAAAGGGTTTTGCAACAGAGACGCTACAAAAGTAAATCGAAAGGGACAGCAAACGACGCCATATTTTTTTCCCGCTCATTTGACATTTTTCTTCAGTAAGGTTTGCCATTTCATCATGGAAAGATATACGAGCCAACAACGAGTCGAAATTATTAAAATTTACTACCGAAATTTGGAGTCAGTGGCCTCAACTTTAAGAGCGCTACGTCCAATTTATGATGAGGCTCATTTCTGGCTGAATGGCTTCGTCAATAAGCAAAATATGCGTTATTGGTCAGACAGTAATCCATGAGTCATCATTGCAACCCGAAAAAATTACGATTTGGTGCGGTTTATGGGCCGGCGGCGTCATTGGGCCGTACTTCTTCCGTGATGATCAAGACCGGCACATTACTGTGAATGCGAATCGCTACCGTTCAATGATAACCGAATATTTTTGGCCCCAATTGGATAACATGGACTTGGAGGACATGTGGTTCTAACAGGACGGCGCCACAAGCCACACAGCGAATGCCACAATCAATTTATTGGAAACCAAGTTTGGTGAACGTGTTATCTCACGAAATGGCGCACTCGATTGGCCGCCTTGGTCGTGCGATTTGACGCCGTTAGATTATTTCCTGTGGGGCTACGTCAAGTCTATGGTCTATGCCAACAAGCCAGCGACGATTGATGAACTTCGTACGAATATCGAACGTGAAACTGCAGCAGTATCGGCCGATTTATGCTTGAAAACCGTCGAAAATTGGTTTCAGCGTCTGGACTTCTGCAAGCGTGCCCGTGGTGGCCATGAAAAGGAAATCGAGTTCCATACATACTGACATCGAACGTACTTTCACAGGAATAAAGAATTTCATTGGTATCTAAAACCGGTTTTGTTTTATTTATAAAAACTTTTGTAGCGCTCTTATTGAAAAACCCTTTATAATCATCTCGTGTAGATTGACGCTTTGAATAAAACGATACATCAATTTGCTTCATTCAGTCAGTTTACTTGAATTGTGAAAGCGGTAATGCCACTGACGGATGAATTCTTATTGCTGTTGCTCTTGCTTTGAGCTAAGAGGAAAAATATAAAACACCAAACAAAAAGAGCTTGTGGATGAAGGAGTGCACAAACAATGAGCAAGATTGACACATCAAAATCTATTGGGCGAACTAAGCATTTCTGCTCCAACTGATTTTAAAAAATTCTTGCGGATGGGTAATGATGTTTACGAGGAATTATTGGAGCTATTCGGCCCATTAATACAAAAACAGGAAACAAACATGTGCGAAGCAATCCCCGTTGATCAACGTTTATCTATCACGGTGCGCTATTTGGCAACAAAAAATTCGTTTGCTGATCTCAAATTTACCAGCGCAGTATCTGCTCCCAGAGTAGGACAAATTATTATGGATACATGTTCAGCAATTATCAACGTAGTAAAAATATACATAAAGGTTTATAATATTTATTAAAGTATTTAATAAAAACTGTGTATGTAGTTAAAAGTTACGATTTATAAATAATTTTATTTAAATGTAGAATAAAAAGATCTTATATTGCAGTCCTCGTCTTCATTGTCAATTATGAATAAATCCACAAACACTTTGTTACAGTACAGTGGTTTTTATAATTATGTAGATGGTATGGACTGAGCTATATAGTGAATATTTGATGATTTGATATGTGAATTAACCGATTGAAGTGGATGCAATGATGATGAACGGGGCTGAGGAACATACTTTATGGTTGACGAATTGGAATGCGAACTGGTTGATTGTAATGAATCCATTGATGACTCAGTGAATTAGAAATGTTGATTTGTTATTGGTCTTATAGGGGTCGATGAGCGATTTACGTTTGTTACAATCGAACTCATATTCAATTGGCCCAACTGCCCTTGGAATAAAACGTCGTTTATTATCTTTTCGGCTATAAGAGCTTGTTGACTATCCATTTTCTGTAATTGTAAGGCCCAAACTGCACTCGCCTTCTGAAACTGATCGTTTTGTCGCTCTGATACAAGACGAACCATATCCTCAGTTGCAGACAATTCTCTTTTTTGATTCTTACTTTAGGTCCATCCGTATTCTGTAAAAATATTATATATATATACTACATTAATAATTGAAAACACTTGTAATATAAAATTTTTTATTATAGGTTCCAGGGACGCACGAAGAATGGAAAAAAATCGCAGAAGAATTTCAAAATAAGTGGAACTTTCTACATTGCTTAGGAGCCTTAGATGGGAAACATCGCAATAAGAAAACCCACAAATTCAGGATCATTTTACTACAAACACCACAAATTTTTTTCAGTGGTTCTAATGGCTGTAGTTGATAGTAACTATGAATTTGAAATGACAGACGTGGATATAAACAGAAGAATATCCGATGGAGGAGGTTTTCGGCAGACGTCGTTTGGCAAAGCTTTCTACGATAATGGACTAGGTGTAAACAAACTACTTGGCTGAAGCGAACAAAAACTGCAATACGTTTTCATAGCCGACGATGCTTTTCAACTCACGGAGAATTTTTTGAAACCGTTTCCACACACGGGTCTTACAAGAGAGCAGCGCATTTTTAATTATCGCGTCAGTAGGGCACGCGTGTAGTTGAAAATGTTTTTGGGATTCAGGCTGCCCGATTTGGGGGTTTTCAGCGAACAATAAATCTTGATCCAGAAAAAGTTCAAACTGTGGTTCTGGCTAGTTATCTGCATAATTTTTTAAGAAAACGCAATGCGGAGCAGTACATTTCTAGCCGAGAAGATGGTGAAAACTTTGAATTACAAAGTTTGCAAAACACAGTAGCGCGTAATTCTACAAATGATGCCAAAAATGTTAGTGATGCCAACAGTTTTGCCATTATTTTAACAATGAACGGCAACTGCCTTGGCAAAATGAAATTATTTAATCGTGATATAAATTAATTTATTATATAAATTATATCATGTTATTATTATGTACTCACACTATATGAACTCCTTGATGCACTTGGTGTATCAACATCTTTGTTGAAGCACATAGCATCAAAGCACCATAATCTGGATTCATTTTCATCACCTGCTCCGGAACCGCTTTTATCCAAATGTTTTGTTTCTCTTTTAAAATTGGACCTTAAAATTTTGATTTTTCGATTTACTTCTTTTCTATCCATCGAAAAAACCAAACTCATTTTGATTTGATTGACGATCAGACAGAATTACGCCTCAGGCATAGTACTAGTGGAGAGAACAGGCTGTATATAGACTACCGACAATTGAATAAAATCATCGTGAAAATACCGTACCCAATGCCGATAATTGAGGCTCAACTTGCTAAGTTGTCCGGAAACCTCTACTATATAGTTCTTGACTTGCGTATGGGCTATCATCAAATAGAAATCGAAGAGCAATCCACGAAGTTAACTGCGTTCGTCACATTTGGGGGTCATTAGGAGTATAACCGAATTCCCTTTGGTCTCTTAAATGCTCCAGCAGTATTCCAAGCCCTTATGAACCGAATACGGAAATAATGGAACCAGGCGAAGTATTGGCGTATATGGATGACGTTATAATTCCCAGCAAGACCGTGGATGAAGGTATTGACCGTTTAGACCAGGGGTCGGCGACGCCACTACGCTGCGCTGGCGCTCTCACACCTACATGAGCTCACACATTGAAAAAGAGAATTAAAAATAATTGAGTCTCTCTTGAGCAGAAGATTGAGAATTTTGTACTCTCGCTTACACTAAAAGAAATGAATGATGACCGGGAGAATGCTTTTTTGTTTAGCCGAAATTTTTTTCGGTATACAGAAATGTTTGGTGTGTCAAAGTATGTATGGATGTAAGATGCCACGCACTACCAATTCGGTAACTCTTGATCATGGTACAAAGAAATGGTAGAAGCACTAGCCCAGCTGATTTGAACTTTTTTCAGGACTGAGTGTGAGTAAGTTTTTCTCTTATGTCAAAGTTTGTTTAAATTTGTTTGTCTGCAACCCCCGTTCGCCAGCAACTGCTGTTTTTGAAATATTTCTCTGCAAAAATTACATAGAAACGTTTTAATGTTCCCACTTAAACACTTTCAATATATCAAATAACACTCAATCATTTTCTAAATGGCACTTTTTGCAAATTTGTTTACATTTTCATCATTTTTCTATCACCTGACTTGACACAACACAGACACTGAGCAAAAACAAAATGTCTGTTGTTTTTGGCTTGTTGTATTTGTTGTCGTACTGCATCTACCATTATATTTCTACCATGCTCTTGAGTTTGTTGGAATGTTTGGTGTGTCAACGTATGTATGTATGTATGTACGTTACCACGCGTTACCAATTCAGTCACTCTTGAGCAGTCGATTGAGCAGGTTGTGATATCGCTTACATGCAAAAACATGAATATTAAATGGGAAGATGATTTTTTGTTTGCCGAAAACTTTTTCGGCATACAAGAATGTTTGGTGTGTCAACGTAAGTTGTCACGCGCTACCATTCGAATTCGAATAAAATGTTGTCCATACCCACTTGATATGGATGATGTTATAAAAACTTTTGAATAAATTTTTATATGTGGTAAATAGCACAATAGAGTTTTTAAGTCTGAAATATAATTGAATTGAGAAATCATAATTTTAGTTTTTTGTACATATGTAAATATTTTTTCACCAAACATTCTTCAATGAACATTACTTTTTATTTTTATTTTATGTGTTTAATGAATATTAATTAATGCAGTATTTTTTTAAATACCCTTCCATAAAAAAAGTACATAGTCTTAAGAAACTAAATTTTCTAAAAAATCTACTCTTTTTGACATAAACACATTATGTTTTAGAAAAGTTTTACATTATTTTTTAACAGAAATTTATATTTCCGTAAAAGATTACATTTTCACTCTTTCCGACAAAATTTACCGATTTTTCGCAGTGCATTCTGTGAGAGAGATTTCCAACTCACACATCCAATGACAAAATATAGTTGTATGCGTGTGCCGACCCCTGGTTTAGACCCACCTTTGAGTATCCGAGAGGACAGAGGGCTCACTTTGCGCTTAGATAAGTGTAACTTCCTAGCGGAGGAGATTTCGTATTTAGGTCATACTGTAAATATGTCCGGTATAACACCTGAAAGCGGAAAAACAAGTGCCATTAAAAATTTCAAAAAAAACCAACGAACATTACAGAAGTCCGATGATTTTTTGGGGTTAACGGGATGCTTCAGGAAATTTGTGGACGATTACTCGTTAATATCGCGGCCACTGCGAAAGAGCGAAGAAGGTAAATTTCAATGGGACGAACGGCAAAAGCAATCGTTTGACAAACTAATCGAAGTTCTTTCTAACAAACCCGTACTTGCGATCTACAGCGTATCAGCATAACACGAGGTGCATACAAATGCAAGCAGCTTAGGACTGGCAGGCGTATTATTGCAGTACACTGATGACGATAAATGGCATCCAGTATTTTATTTTAGGCGACATTGTTCAGATACTAAATCAAAATATCATAACTATGAATTAGAAGTCTTAGCTGTAGTCGAAACTCTTCAGCGTTTTAGAATTTATTTACTGCGTAAACCGTTTCGTCAGATAGCTTACTGTGCAGCAATTATTAGGGTAAAGCCAACAAAAAGCCACTTCCAAAGGTTGCCCAATGGCTGATGAAATTGTTGGAGTTTGATTGCGAGCTTATACACCGTGAAGGTTCGCGCAAGGCCCATGTCGACGCTTTAAGCAGATCACCTGATTTACCAGCCTCAGAACCAGTTCCTGCAGAATTTATAATGAATTTAAACGTGAATAGTGAGGACTGGGTATTTACTATGCAGCTCAAATATGAACAGCTTCGAAATATCATTCATGTACTACGTGGCGACGTTAAATCGGACCAAAGGGCACAGTTTCAAACGGATTAGATTTTACAAAATAACCGCCTTTATCGTAAAACGAAGAATCGACAAAGATTTGTGGTTCCTAAGGCCGTACGATGGAGAATCGTCAAACACTGTCATAATGATGTAAGTCATTACGGACTCAACAAAACGCTTGAGAGAGTACAACAAACGTTTTGGAGTATATAGCTGCGCGTACCGAATGCTGTTATAACAAAAGTAAAGGTGGAAAATCTGAAGGTAATTTGGAACCATTACCATTTCGTCAAATATACGTTGATCATTTGGGACCGTTCGTGAAGAGCAACCGACGTCACACCCATGTATTGGCAATTTCGGATGCATTTACTAAATTTGTTGTGGTAAAGGCGGTTAGAAATACGAAAACAGCGCCAGTGATTAATGTAATAATGTTATTCTCCGTGGTAAACCAAAATAGCTGGTCGGTTTACCACGAAGAATAATATCCTACCGTGGTCAGCATCTACGGCAAAGATGTTTGAGGAGTACTGTGAAGGTAATAACATTCGACACATAAAAACAGCTGTCCGTGCTCCTAGGCCCAACGGCCAGGCTGAGCGTGCCAACCAGACTATTCTATCTTTTCTGCGTACAACCACATAAGAGACGAAAAGTTGGGACTAGTCGTTGCATGTGCTCCAGTGGTTAATAAACTCTCAATCTATTGCCACATCAGGTTTTAGTCTCAATGAATTGATCTTCGACTATAAACCCATCGAGTTGGTGCAAAATCGCATACTGGCGGCTGTAAAGGATGAGATAACCTCGGAGCATACGATGTCAATGAATGAGAAACGGACTCAGGCTGTCAACAATATAGAACATGAACGAGAACGTTGGAAGAAACGGTTTGAGAACAGACTGTCAATAAACAAGACAAAAACGCCAAATGCAGCATAACTGCGTCGACGATGAATTACCACAATGTTCTTCGGCAAAGAAAAGGAAAACCGTCGAGGGTCAAATTACCCTTATGCGCCATCAAATCGGAGTAAGTGAAGAAACTGATGCTGCAGGAAAGGAACAGGCCAAAATATTAGAAGAATCTGCTAACAGGGTGACTAAGGCGGCAGAGGGCCAAACAGAAGCAGCAAAATAACCGCAGATGCTGCTAAAGCGCAAGTTGAAGTCGGCAGAAGAATTGTGGATGCCACAGAGGCGCGAAATGAAATATCGTACTAAGGTTAATAGCATTATTTTTTATACATTTGACATCAGCCAAGGGTAACAAAAAACCTCATTGGTGGAAAGCTGAGCTTCAGTATCTAAGATCGTCCATTAGGCGGCTTTTCAACAAGGCCAAAAAGAGCCGGATTTGGACGTTTACAAGATTAGTCTTAATCTATATAAAGGTGAAATCACGAAGGCCAAACGGAAATCCTGGCGAAACTTCTGTGAATCCATTGAGAGAATCAACCAGACTGCACGCTTAAGATGCGTGCTCGTAAAAACTGTCTTATGCTGGGAGTTATTCCTAGCATTTGGAAGCAAACCAAAGTGGGTTTCGTCCCGAAAGCGGGCAAGTGCTTTCATGTCAAACCAAAGGACTTTAGACCAATCAGTCTATCATCCTTTGTTCTTAAGACATTTGAAAGGTTACTGGACGAAGTAATCTTACACAGAATCTACTATCGAGCATGTATACATCAAGGGCAGGTCAACTGAGACGGCTCTCCCCTCTGTAGTCAGCATAATAGAAAACTCTCTTGAGAATTAGGTCTTCGCCCTAGGGACCTTCTTGGACATCGAGGGAGCCTTTAATAACATACAACCTTCGGCGATTCTTAGGTCGTTACAGAATCTAGGAGTCAACAGCTTAGTGACACGCCTAATTTGGAAGCTTCTGGTGGATAGATCCGTCAAAGCTGAATGGGGTGGTGTTGCAATTGCTAGGAACGTTAACAGGGGATACCGCAGGGGGGAGTTCTGTCTCCACTATTATGGTTAACTTCTGTCAATGAACTGCTTCTTGAATTGGACAGGGCCGAATGCCATGTCTTTGCCTATGCCGATGATATTGCTTTCATCTGTACGGATAGAAACATCAATTTACTTAGCATTCGTACAACCAGCCTACATAGTCTGGTTTCGAACTGGCCCGCTAACAACGGACTATCACTTAACCCACTTAAAACCGAGCTTAACTTGTTCTCTCGGAAATGTAAAATACCCGCATTTGAACTGCCGTCAGTTAATGGGGTGCAATTACAGTTGACGGGAAAGGTCAAGTATCTGGGGATAATTCTCGACAGATAACTGTCTTGGAAACCGAATGGAGGAGTGGGTGAAAAAGGCGTCTGTTGCTCTGTACTGCTGTAAAGGGACTATAGGAAAGCGCTGGGACTGTCTTCTAAGATCACCATGTGGATTTATACGGGAATAGTCACACCAATACTTCTCTATGGCATCGTAGTTTGGTGGAGGTCCCTCCAAAAGAAATATATTCTAAATTCCTTGATGAAAATTCAAAGATCAGCACTGATTAGCGTTAGTGGGGCAATGGGCACCACGTCAGGTACTGCACTTAGTGCTATCCTGAACATCTGTACTCCTGATATCATGGCCGAATTAGCAGCCCTACATCCTTGGAGAGAATCAGAGACTGTGGCGTTTTGATATCGGGGCATTCCGGACACGCTGAATTACTACACAGGATCAACTCTATTCCCATAAAAACGGACTACTGTATCCCCTACCTTCTACCAGCGACAAATCTAAGGACTTCTTTTCCGAACAGGAATACCTGGGAAAAGTCACTGGAAGGGGATACCAGTAGTATCAGAATTTTCACGGATGGACCAAAGTTGGACGAGCAAGTAGGCTATGGTGTCCATTCACCGGACCTAAATGCAAATATCTCTTTCAAGCTGCCTGATCACTGTAGTGTATTTCAGGCGGAAATTACCGCCATACTATTGAACTATTGAAAAGTGGTCTCACTCCCTCCGGAGAATATGTATCTACACAGACAGCCAGGCTGCCATAAAATCCCTGGAAGCCATGTTTGCTACGTCCCTGACGGTGAAAGAATGCCACTCATCAATTAGGGTGATGGCAGAGTATTTTGGCTCATCTGGGTACCGGGACATAGCTACATTCCAGGCAATTGCGTAGCGGATGCGTTAGCGAGACAGTGCACTACGGCACAGGTTCTTCCGCCAAAAGAAGGTGTTAGTATACCAATCTCTACCTGCCGTTTGCAGATCAGGCAGTGGGCCGATAATATGTTCAAGGACATGTGGAGACTTACTTCAACTTGCAAACAAGCCAGGGTCCTCTAGCCACAGGTGGGCAGGAAGAGTACTAGGCAACTACTTAACTTGCCGAGAGGCTGGTTATCCACAATGATAAGAATACTTGCGGGACATTGGTTTGTAGGGAAACACGCCCTAATATTGGGACATAGAAACTCCACTCTCTGTAGATGCTGCATGAAAGACGACGAGGAAACGACGAAACACCTTCTCTTGGATTTCCCTGCTCTGGCATGACTGAGAAGTAGGATATTCGGAACACATTTAGCTAGCACCGTATCCCTACAGAACATTCCTGTAGGTCTTATCGACAAATTGGCTAGAGGGCTAGTCAATAGTTGCTATGGAGGAAACTGCAGGTATCACAATGGGCTTCTTTAGTCGAAGTGTGCTAGAGAGCGTGCTGTCTTGCAGCCTTTTCAACCAACCAACCATCAGCTTTCATTAAATGATTAGCAATAAAACATTACATACATATTTTTATATTATAATTGAAATATTTCTACGTATTGCTTTGCCGTAGCGTCAATGTCGTCGGCTGGTGCAGTATCGATTGTTCTATTTTCTTTCGGAAAATGTGAGATTTTAAACTGAATAAACACATTATTCAGTGCACAACACGCATTTGTAATTTGTGTGGTATTTTCAGGTCCATAGTGCAGCCTTCGAGAGCCGATGGTGCACCTCCATCAATTTTTAAGTTTTCCGAAACACATTTCCACCACATTGCGGCCACAGGCGTGCACCTTATTATAACGTCTTTCGGCCGCATCTTTTGAAAACCTAAACGGAGTCATTAGATACGGCTTTAACTTGGAACCTCCATGTCCTGAAATGAAAAAAATTAATGCACTCACTTTTTTTTGAAGTCATTAAGAGGTACCGAGTATACAAGCCTTTCGTTTACCGTCATTGAATGCTGTTTCTATTCTCTGACTTAGCACGCTTTGCTCCCATATAAAGGAATCATAGTTTGCGCCGGGATGCCTCATTCTCATTTTGTGATCACAAACCTAGTTTTAAAAAGAAATCGCTGAAAATGTTATAAAAACAAATAAAAAATTGTATTTACACCACTGCGTTGATACTATAATATCCTCTCCTGTTATAGTATAGTTGTTTTGCGTCGACTTCTTTGCCTTTAATACAAGTGTGTTCCATCTACACATCCTATTATTCCAGGCAATTCAAGTGATTCAAAAAACGTCTCCATTATTTGCCTCTTCTCTTCGGGTCGAGGCATTTTTATAAATTTGGGACAAATCCCGTCCTCGCTCAACTGCAAGCATGCGGTAATAATTTTACCGACCATTGTCTTGCATGTAGATGACACACTTTCATTGCCCACACGTCCGCTGGTACCTCCCCGTGGCCAGAAATCGCAAGAACGTTGATATTTTAATACCCGGACGGACGTGTGTGCTTCTAACTGCTGGGGCCAACTTATCCTCCAACGCTTATGTCTTTTTTTTTTTTTTTTTTTTAAGTCGTTTATTTAGTTCATAATTTTTTACAATTCACTTCTATAAATAAACAAATTAGATTAGATACACTTTATTTTCTATACATATCCCTATACTCGGGAACTCAGTATGTTTTATAACTACACTAAACTTATGAATAATTTTAATTTCATTTATAGTCTTTACGTAATACATATAAGTGTAGTTACGATTCATTATATCTGTGCCGAAAAGGAAAAACGACTTATGTGCATTTCCAACTTTTTTAGGTGCGCATCTTTAGGAGATATTTTCCATGGGAAGCTCTGACATTTAATTACATATGTAAACAATATCTGGTGTATGACTTCCTGATACATAAGTCACATTAAACAAAAACTGGATCTGGAGGTAAGTGAGATTCCAGTAGTTATCGTAGTGCACTTAGTCAATATTTTCCTAAGTGCACTTACGACGTTTTTCCTTTTTGACACAGATATATTAGTTTGTAATGAAAAATTCAAAAAAACATCACTTATTTTTCAAAGAAAGATTATAATAAAAGAGGTCAGAGTTGGTAAAAAGGAAAGGCGCAATTAATTTGATATCCACCAGAATTTAGTTCTATCGATCTTAAGTCTCTCGTTAATGTCCCTGTTTGATACTGATGTATCAAATCTGAATTCACTGTCGTTAACGGAGTTAGTATTGACAGATTTAACATTAGCTCTTCTATGAACGTGGTAGAAAATAGGGATGCCTGTTGAATCCTGTATGAATCCCTTTTTATCTAGGTAAACAAATGCTTCTGGGGGTACGAATCCACTCAAAAGTGAAGTTATACGTAGCCATCATCTACGTAGTAAGGTGCCATAATGAGATTGTTTGTAGAACATTGCATGCTGTGGACAATGTGGTTCCTTATAATTTTTATAATAAAGTTGTATATTCTTATAATGTTGGCAGAGTTATAAAGTCTTTTATTCGCTATAAATTTTTTATGTTGACTACTTTCTGATCTAAATAAGGAAGTACATGATCGAAGACACATTCTTTCAAATTTGCGGTATCTTTCCATGTATGAAGGTGAGACATTAAACCATATGGGACACCCGTATGTGAGTATAGGTCGAATTAGTGTTTGGTATAACAAAATTTTTACATCTGTAGTGATATTTTTGGAAAAAAACAATGTTTTGTATGTGAAAAATGCTCTTCTGGCTTTCTCGATTTGTTCTTTAACATGTGTATTAAAATATAAAAATTTATCCAAATATATGCCTAAGTATTTGACACACTCTTTGTTGCCTATATTTGCATTATCTATCGGCGACCTTATGCCAAAACTCTTCCTGTGTTTTTTTATGTCGTAATTACATTTATCAACTGGAGGTCTAAAAAGTATTGTTTCACATTTGTCAAAATTTATTTCCATATTCCAATATTTTGCGTATTTCACTACTGTATCAAATTTATTTTGCAGCTTTTCGGATATTTTTCGAACACTTTTGTCCGCGTGATATACTATAATATCGTCAGCGAAGCCAATGGCGTCAGGGACTCGATTTAGAAGCTCGTGAATGTACATAGATATTAAATAGAATAGGAGCATTAACAGTTCCTTGTTGCAGACCGTTTATAATTGTGAACTGTTGAGTGCTTGTTTCGGTTTTGTAATTGACTATGAATTTTCTATCATTTATCACATTAAAAAGTAAATAGGTCATATAGGACGGAAAGTTGTATTTAGAAATTTTATAAATTAAGCCCGGAATCCAGACGTTATCGAAAGCTTTTCGAAAATCTATTAAACAAGCACCTGTGTACAATTTTTTGTTTAAATTCCATTGTATATTTGAAACTAATAAGTTTGTTGCATGGATTGTAGAGTGTTTGAATTTAAAACCAAATTGATTTTCATTTATAATCTTCTTAGAGTCCAATATCTTTATAATCCTATTATTAACACAAACTTCAAAAATTTTGCTTATGTTTGGGAGCAAGGTTATGGCTCTGAGATTTTTGGGGTCATCAGTATCTTTACTTTTCTTTGGAATGGCGACAACTTTTCCTAGTTTCCACGCTGTAGGAAAGTATGAGTTGTTGATCATGTTGTTGAAAAGTGTGCAGTATTCAAGCATTATGTAGCAAGGAAGATTTTTAAGAACAATATTCGGTATATTGTCAACGCCGGAAGACACGTTTGCTCTCAAATTTTGGAAAATGAAAATAATTTCTTCGCGAGTTATAAATAAATCCATATCTTGTGAATTAATTATATTATTTGAGTCAACTCTATCAGTAAGCGTAATTATGTGTGTAGGGTTATTGTCAAACAAAGATTTTTCTTCTAAAAACCTGTTGAAATATTCGCCTACTTTTTTTGTGTTGGATTTTGTCCATCAATTATCTTTGTGGCGTAAATAGTCTCCATGTAGGCACCAACAACGTTAAGAATTTGGTGTCTTTCATTAACAATGAATTTATTTGTGGTAGGGTCTATATTTAACGTTTGCAACAAATCTGTAACAAAAAATTGATTTATAAACATTGCATACGATGTATGTATTTGCATGGATACTTACAGATTTGTGGGCATTTCCATAACATTAAAGCTGACGCGTAGCACTCTCCGAGAAATTTCATCGTGGACTTCCTGCTCTTCCAAAAAATATAGTGGCACTGCACACAAAATCTAAAAATGTTGAAGAATCTCGTTTATTTATATTTTGATTGTATTCGTGTGTGATATTCGTGTTTTGTTTCCAATTTTTCTGCCACATGTTTTCAGTTGAATAATTTTGCGTGTTGCCACCTCCAATTTTTATTGCATCAATATACAAATATTCACAATTTTTTTAATTGAACTTAGCACAACTTGCTATAAAGTGTTGAAATTGTTACACAAGTTCGTTATTACGGGGCCTCAATTTTAAGCGAAGGTGAGTGCATGACTGCCGCTTGGTTGCAACTTATTTCGAGTTACGCGTCCACGCTAAAAATATTTTATTTGAAATCATATAATAAAAATAACAAATCAATTGGAGTTATTCTAATAAGAAGTTGCTGATTATTTATTAAAACCAAAATGTTTATATAGTCTGTTGATATAAACCTATTCCTAAATGTTCCGAATAAAATTATCAATAAACCTCAAAAATTCCGAATTAGATTTGAATTCAGACTCAAATTTTGCGAATTAAATTCGTATTTGAGTCGGAAAAAACATAACATCTTAAAAATCGAATAAAAAAACTAAAATGGAAGTAATACGCAGACTCCACACTGTCACGCCAATTTCATGGCAATAGTTTTCTCATTTTTTGAAACAACAACATCTATGCATCCATGTTTTCGATGAAAATCTGCATAGGCACGAAATGTTGCGAATATTGGTGGTTATGGCAAAGTATTTGTTGTGAATGTTTTCGCACAAGTAGGAATTGAGACCATTCTCGTTTAGTTGACATTTGTTTATCCCTATAATTTGTGATGTTATACCTAAATACTTGTGGAGAAGGGAGCTGATGATACGTCTTGGTGGGAATTGAAATAGCTATATTCCCCACCCACGACCATTACAATCAATTTTTACACCCCCAGCCTTATTGATAAAGACTTACAAATGTGAATGACGCTGTTTCTTATCTGATTAAAAGTTCAATTACACGTGACATACAATATCGCCATAGCCGTAACCATGGCCATAACCACACCCATATTTACTTTTATCGATTAGTTGTGCCATTGCCAGCTTTTTTCGTCATCCATTATCTAAAATATTCAAATAATTATAAACTATAAACGTAAAAAGAAGCGCTTCATTTCATGAAGAAAAGTCCACTAGGACCATGTCCGAAAATGCAAGGGGTGCGAATTGGCAGCGGGTAGGGTAAAGTTGCTAACTTCTGAGTCCTCCGACCACCAATCCGAAAATGTTGAACCCGCTGCCATTTCGCACCCTTGCATTTTCGGACATGGTCCTAGTGAACTTTTCTTCATGAAATGAGCCAAGGAATACGCTAGAGAAATTTGTCCGGAACTTTCTGAATCACCCTGTATAAAATAACTAGCTGACCCGGCAGACTTCGTACTGCCTTAATCGACAAATAAAAGACATAAACTTTTGTATAAAATAAACTTAAAACAAAGAAAAGAAATCCATAATTAATAACAAAATGCTCGATATGAATGAAGTTTTATTATTATCTTCGATTAATTACACATGATGTTGCTTACTTACAAAACAGAGTTTTCCTGAAATACTGGCTATTTTGTTTTGTGGTGTGTAAATAAACAAAAATTACGGTTTTCCGACGCGCGTACACGCGACGTATAATGCGCGAAACAGGGAAACTCCAAGTTGATTCCGCAAACTTGCAACGACTGGCCTTGCAATTTATTTATGGTCCAGATACTGGAAATTGTAAACGCTTAAAATCGAATACGCGGGTTCAAGACATCCACTCCTTTGTATTTTCCTTTTATGAGTGTTGCTTCAGTGACGTTATTCATCACCTTTTTCGCAGTCAGTCTTGTTCCATTGCACAGCCGGGGTTGATTAATGTTAAGCAGCATGCTGACAACTGATCCTACTTTTATCTGCAAATTGTGAGGTGGTAATCGAGGCAATTCAAGTGAATTTAAAAACTCCGTGGGATAGTTGACTACGACATCCTGGTTCATAACGGTGTCGACTGATTTGAAGAAATCCAACTGTCCCGGAATAAAATTCTGAATGGTCGCATTGAGATCCTCGACTTCTTTATTTTTCGCCGCGAATATTGCGCTATATCTGGGAAAACACGCTGAATAAGCTCCACTTTTGAGTCTGATAGGACAGAAATCTGTGGGTAATGTGATGAATCCGGTCGAGGTGTCCACAGCGACTTTATTGTTGCCAATGTCTAACAACTGTTTCGCAAACACATTTGCAGTTGCATCTTGTTGCAAAAATACTCGCATGTTAGTCGTTAATTGGAGTGTCTTTACGTACCGCCACAAATTCCATGATTCTAGGCATGCGTTTAGTTCATCAGGAACAGTTGATCGGGGAATAATTGGAAGAGTCTGACGAAAATCAACCGACAAAGAATCATGGCCCCACCAAACATATTTTGGTTGTCACGAAGATCTTTCAACGTTCTGTCCAGTGCCTCCAGTGACCTCTTATGGGCCATTGTGCATTCATCCCAAACAATCAATTTCCATACCTTTAGGATCTTTGCCTATGTTGCAAATTGGTGTTTCGTTGATTTGCATGTTTAATGGTAATTTCAAGGCAGAATGTGCAGTTCGCCCGCCTTCTAGCAGTGTCGCAGCTATTCCAGATGAAGCCAACGCTAGCGCTTTATCATTTCGTGAGAGAATCAAGGAAATAAATTCCACTTTTAACAGCTTCTATCAAAGTGTCGTACGCAATTCTTTGTTGTTGATTTAATTGTGGAACATTTGTACGAACTGTTTCGGCCAATGCTTCAATGTCGTACTGTTGTTCTCTTTGCAACTCGTGGTTTAATGCATCGTGCATACAACGATTGGCTGCTGTCATTCCCAAACACGGCAATACTTTATTTGCCATCAATAAACACATATCAGCAATACGACTATTTTCTTGATCTGTCTCTCTCTGGTCATCAGTGCGGTTAGCACGTGAGGTATCTCTTCGCACATTTGATTGACTGCGACGACCTAAGTCAGGTCGTATTCTCCACGGCGTCGTAAATTGCAATTAATGAAAGTGAGAAAAGTTATCGCGCACTTAGCAATAAAGTGTCACTATCACAAAATATCTACAAAAAAAGAGAACATAACTTGAAATGTCACTATCACAAAGGATCACCGAAGTAATCGTCACTCACAAAGATAGAAGGATGCACTCTTTGCCTGAGGTATCGATCGACATATTAGTTGGTTGTCGAATATTATGGTTGCGTTCAGAAATTTAATTTGTGACAAAACTTAAGATTTATCAATCTACGTAAAAATAAACCTTTTCCGGACTTCCACAAATAATTCAAGACCAAAATTAGCCAAATCGGTCCAGCTCTACGCTATGATCTTCATCTAAAGGTGTAACATGCTTTGAGGACTCTTAACAATGTTTGAATATATGCGTCTTATATGACGAAGAATTACCAAATTTTTGTTTGCAAAAGTGGTGTGAACATGCGTAGTTTGAGTATTTGGCCCAAGACAAGAAAAAATCAATATTTTCTATAAATTTTTAAATATGTTGATTAAAAAGTTAACTAAAAAGGGTTGTCTTTTAGACAACAACAAAAAACATTTCTAATGAGGACCGATGGACCTCTGGAGATGGAAAGAAGTTGTTGGCAAATGTTTTCTTGTGTGTTTTGCACTTGAATAGTGGAACACTTGAATAGTGGAAAATTCTCAATTCAGATGAGTTTTTCAAAAGCAGCATTCCAAACAACCGCTGATGAAGATCTGAGGCTAGATCTGAAATAGCTTTACTGTTTGCCAGGAATCACGAGATGCATTTGCAAAACATATTCTTTTTTAAAAATATATATGGTAACTGGTAATGTTAAACACGACCACTAACATTTCTAAACTTAATTTAGAATTAAACTAAATGACTGTTATCGCGCCAGAAGATACCGCTTTTTAACACAGAACTATTAATAATTAGTTCATATTTTGAACAATTTTATTAACAAGCATAATATTCGTAAAATATAATAGCGCCATATTATAGTTATATATTTTATTATCTTAAAAAAATACTTCTAAACAGTTCAAAAAATTGTATCCCGGAATAATATCACCTATTTGGATATAAATTAAACAGTTATGTTTTATTAAGTTTTTTATTTGACAGCACTTTGTGCTTTACTTTGAGTCTTATTATCAACTGAGCTCATATATCTAAGTACAATATTATTTGTGGTCCTCTGTTCCAGCATGTTCCACTTACCTAAACAACTGCATGTGGAAATAGTACAGAATCTTTGTGCAGACGTAACGTTAGCAATAATGTGAGAAGCTACAATAGGAATTAACAGCTGATGTTTGATAGTGGGAAGGCATTGCAACAGTGTTGCAAAAGTGTGTTAACAAAGCGGAGCTCTGGTGTAATTTGTGACAAGAGTGCAGACGCATAGCCAGCAACTAGTGTGAGAAACAAATGTAGCAATGGACAGCTATGGTTTGATTGCGGGAAGCATTGCATTAATAAAGCGGAGCTTCAACTTATACAAAGTAGTAGCATTTTTTTTTGAATTCGATTACATTGGGGCACTTCAAAACGTTAAGACAATATTTTAGGGGTTTGATTAACTCACATATAGTCAGCATTTTATTACTATACTATAACAAAACAAAATCGTTAAAATTATCGGGCCACCCTAATGCCTTCTTCAGGCTACCCCGAAATTGAAGTCGTAGAGAAGAAAATTTACTCACGGAGTGGAATGATATCAAAGAAAGCGAGTAAAGCATTACGACTCTACCCTTTCTCTCTCTCTCTTACTCTCTTCGTTGAATATTTCAATACACGAGCAGTTTTTTGATTATGTTATTGTACCTACCCAGTAAACATTTTATTCGGAATTCGGTCAGAAATCGTTAAAAAACTCTGCACAAGTATCCGATTCTGATGCCGATTTCATCAGAGAACGTACCGAAAATTGTATGGGCGGTTGACAACAACTCGGACCTGCTTGTCTGGGGAAATTCGGAAGTATTTTCAGAGTCGCCTGATAGATTTCTGCCCGAATTCGGATGAAAATTCGAAGGAAATTCTGAAGGACTTTTCGACGTATCTCAACAAAGTCTGATCAAAAAACAGAAAATGGTCAGAATGTCGGACAAAAGTCTGACTAAACATACGAAAATGGTAAGAAAATTCGGATAATTTTCGTATGCTTTGTCAGACTATTCGTCACTTTTTCTGACAAAAGTCTGACTAAACATACGAAAATTATAAGAAAATTCGGATCGTTTTCGGGTGCTTTGCCAGATTATTCGTCACATTTTCGGACATTTCTGATTTGTGAAATAAATTTTTTAAAACTTTAGTTTTATAATAACAATTTATTTAAAGTCAAATGTGTGTACCGTCGGTGGTGCAATGGTTAGTGTGCGCGGCTCTTGTACATGAGATCCTGTCACCGGTCACCTCGCATAGTGACGGCGACACTATCGAGTATCTAGCCATGAAAAAGCTTCTCAAATTACCGTTCGGAATCGGTGTAAAACTGTAGGTCCCAATCAGTGAGTGAAAACTGGAAAGCGCACAGCTCAGTGATTGTGAGAAGTTCTCCCCAGTCCCTTCATGGGATGTAATGGGAAACCATTTATTTTTTTTTTTGTGTGTACTTCATTGTACTAATAAAACACGTAAAATTATTTATTATAAAAAACTTAAATAAAAATACTTATTCATTTGAAAATAAAAATAATTTATAATAATAAACTTAAAATACCTAGTCTATTTCTAACTTTCTCTTATTTTTTAATCTTTTATTTAACCGCTCTTTAGCCGAATTAAAACATGTCTTATATGGCCCTCTATAACTGGCCCCGTTGTTAGCGGAATTGCTTCCAGCGCGACATCTTTAATTAAAAGAAATACATATACATATGTATGTATACTATGACGGATTTTAAAAAAATGTCAGAATACAAACCTTTGAGAAGCCTAATAAAATTATTGTCCTTGACAGCTATATTTTTATTGAGACCCAACCAAGAAAAATTGGAAGACATTTCATCGTTCTGGAAAATTATCTTTAAGGTTTCCGTAACGAATATCTTTGTATCGTCATGGGGCTGATTTTTAAATCGATTTATCTGAGAAACAAGAATATATACAAATAGATATTAAATATATAAAAATCACATTCAAACTTACCAATTGGGATTTAAAGTCAGCATTCTCATTTTTTTCGTTGTCGAAGTTGAAAATGTCTTCTCTAGTTGATAGTTCACTTTTTTTCACTTTTTAATTTAAAACTTTTTCCGCGACGTGCTTACCACACAACTGCTGACAATAACTGAGAAAAATATACAAAAAAGAAACAAAAGACAAAAATTCAATTCCCCGAAAATGTACAGTATGAAAATAAAAAACCAAAACAAAAATTATCTTTAGAGAATGTGCAGAATACTCGCATATTTCTCGTACAAAAGATAGGGAAATGTGCAGAAACGGTTGACAAAAAATTTTCAGAAATTCTGTTAAATTTCAGAAGGAAATTTAGATGATTCGGTTAATTGTCTGATCAAACTTCAGATAATTTCGAAAAAATCTCTGATTTCAGAAACTTCGGAAAGAATTGTTGGCTGGGTAACTATATAAATTCCAACCATGTGTAGATAAAAGAAAAACATACATTCAAAATTTCTTTTCACTCGATTGCCAACAAATAAAAAGAGTGAAACCCTAACCATTATCTGCTCTCTCTCTTACTCTCTTCATTGAATATTTCAATACACGAGAAGCTTTTTGATAGTGTTATTGTATATAACTCTACAAATTCCAACATTGTTGAAGTAAAATTATATAAACTATGCAAAAAGTATGAAATAATCAAGATATGACACGAGATAGAAATGAGTTTGAGTGAATTGCTATCACTTTTTGGTTCTATTTTACCAGGGTTGCAAAATTGCGCACATCTTCTGGTCGTGTAATTCTTGATCGTCTTTGGAGAAACTATAAACTGTGTTGAATCAGTGTTTCATGTTAAAGTTCATCCACCATTCATTTATTTTATTGTTTTCCTTCATGTCCTAACAAAATTTTGGTAACGAAATTTTTTTTTGCGACCAGGAACAACATTTTACTAATGGTAATGTGTGTAAATAGACAGTTGTCATTTTGCAACGAAATTGCTCAAATCCCAGTGTGAATGATTTCAAATTCGTCCGACAATTTCAATCCGAAATTGTCAATTTCGTGGCAGCGTGAACAAGGCATAATACTCATATTTACAGAATTCTGGCAAATTATTTGGGGTCAAAAAAGGATTCTTGTAAATACATACATACTTCGATTGAAATTACGCCAACTTTAAGGTCTCGAAATATAAAAGTGAGCGACAAAATTAATTAATTAATTCAACAAAAATGTCAAAATAGATAAATTCAAGGTGATAGTGCTATACTCCGCAAGAGCGTGGAATTCCTGTGTCGATTTTTTGACCAATAATCGGCCAGTAGTGTTGGCTTGGCGTGAATTTCGACGTCGATTTCCTAATCATGCCGTGCCAACTTAAGCAGTTACGTCAATAGGCAAAATCTGTCCTTCTGGGGCACTGAAAATTAGGGATGGGTATCGAACTGTAAAACATCGACTAATGTAATCGATTATTATTCTCAAGGCAATAATCGATTCATAGATTAATCGCCGATGAAAACATCGATTAATCGTCGTTTTCGATTAATCGACATAAAAATAAGAAAATTATTGGAAGCCAATTCAACGCTACAAAATTAAGTCATTTAGTAGCAAAATAAAATTGCTCAATAATAAAAGAAACCTTTTTCGAAAAGGATGCTGTTTTCAAACCCTTTTTCCCTGTAATGGTTGCTATAAATAATTTTCTCCCATATTGTAGGTAGTAAAATGAAAAACACAATAAAAATTGATGTATATTGAATAATTATAATTAAAAAAGCAAAAAACTACTGATAAAATAAAAATGGATGTTATTTTTGTTTTTCATAATAATACATGTTTTACCAAAACTTATCGGGAATGTCTTTTAAAAATAATAACTTATTTGCCAGATCGGATGTCAGCCTATTTCTCTTATCTCTTAAAGTTTGGCCGGCTTCCGAAAATAGTCTCTCCGAAGGCACCGACGTTGCAATGGTAGGCACATACTTGAGGGCCACAGACGAAAGTACTGGAAATGTTTCTGCCATATGTTTCCAGTATAAAATTGGATTCTGTTATATCCTTTCTGGTGGAGCCCTCAGATAAAGGCTGAACTCATCTGGAATAGCATTTCCAGAGTTTTTGGATGTTACTCCATGACTTATTGGTTTTGACATTTCATTTTGAATATTTTTGTTGTGCATCTTGAACAAAGATGAAGATACAGCACCTACAAGTGAGGAATCTGAGTCTGAAGATTCGTTTTGGGAAGGAGCCTCATCTTTCATTTCCCATATATATTTTGATACAGTATTTATCACCTTGGCAAGACTGGTTGGATCCTTAAAGTACATTTTCTTGAATCGGGAGTCTAGGATACAAGAAAGTGCCAAAAGTGACACCTGTTCAATTAAACCGAAACGTTTCTTGTGTTGTGCCAATACTGATTCTTTCAAAGCTTTTCCAATTTCGTTTTTCGGATCCAATTTTTCAATTGAATCCTTCAAAATAGAAGCTACTGGAATGGCCATACTGCTGGTTAGGTACGTTTCAGAGCTTATGTCATTTGTTGCAATGGACAGTGGTTCCAAAACTTGGCACGCTTCTTCCAATGCTTCCATCTCTGCTGCTGATAGCATCGGCGGAGCACTTCTATTCCGGTTTACTATTTCATTTATGCACGATCTTAATTCAATAAATCTTATTAACATATTATATGTTGAGTTCCACCTTGTTGGTACATCCTGTACGACAGTTTTGTTTGAAATGGTCGATCCCATTGTGTTTACAGCTTTAAGTATTATAGAAGTGACTTTCCTAAAAATATCGATTTATTTAAATATTAAACATCGATTATTCGATTAATCGAACATAGAACACATCGATTAAAAAAACATCGATTACTTTGTAAAAACATCGATTTTTCCGATTAATCGATACCCATCCCTACTGAAAATCCGCGTGTGATGCTCGAAGAATCATTACATCCATTCAAAGTCACTGTTGTGCGGCATTCGCGCGGGAGGAATGATTGAATGAATGAATGATGAAATGAAGAATGTTGACTGTTACTGGCGAACGCTACTTTCTTGAAAAAAAAAATCCTCCTTCAAACGACAATACAGCAAAAATCCATTTTTATAGCGATGTTGTCCTAATCAAAATCGATGGCAGGCAGGGTGCACTCCACCCTCAAACGCGGTATCAAATCCAGAAATTTTTATGCTGATTATATTGTTGTATGTAATGCAGCCAGTACAAAGCCTTAACTCTATGAGGATTTGTAATAATGACATTTTGAAAGAAAAGATATTTGACCAATACAAATCCATAAATCTGGTTGAATGTTGAAAATACCTTGCAATTTTTGAATGAAGTGTCGAAATATAAAAACTGCCGGCAACAACCCATTTCAGGAAATTTGTACTTTCGCCATACAACTTCTTTCACTACCATGGTCCAATGCTGACGTCGAAAGAGTTTTTAGGCTGAATTAGTGAATTTAGTGAAAACCAAACTAAGGAATAGAATTCAAACTAAAACGGTCAATGCAATATTACAAGTTCGGTACGTACATGTATACATCTTTGTTAAGGCTGTCTCAAAAATAAGGGATCTATTTTCTAGATATGGTCTACGAATTGTCATAATTATACGCCACCGAAGGAATGCTTGAAGCTAATTGGAACAAATGCGTCCTACGAAAAAACAAGTAACAATAGCGATGACTTGGTGGATGTACCGCTTTTTTAAGTTATATTTTTCTTTTCCAGTTAATCTCAAAAGTATGCTCACAAATACGATACTACTATACGAAGACACTTGTTCACAATAAATCATTAACACAGTGCAACACGAAAAAAAATAACCATATACGGACACCACTACGTGATAAAAGACTAAAAAAAAAGACCCGTGTCTCCCAATTTTTCCCAAAGTCGTGCACTTTTTTTTTTATGGGCCGCCAAAGATTTGGGGCCTCGGTATCGTTTTCGATTTACTCTCTGAGGCAAAGTTGTAGCTCTTGTTATAAAGAACAAAAATTGCGAACATATAAAATCAAAAAAACTTCACCTTACAGATCAAAATCGCAAAAAAACTTAAAAAAATCGATTTTTTTAACCTTTTTTCCCGTGTTCAGGTCCATAGGTAGCAAACCGTTCAAAATTCAAGGAAACAATCAACTAAAAAAATTTACCTAAGATCTCAATAAACAAATTTCTGGAACATATAAACTTCCTACAGATGATTCTTAACACTGTTTAGGTAGCACGCAAAAGTGAAAAATTTGCCGAAAATTTTTTAATTCTATTTTTTTTATGAAAAAATGAAATATGCCTGGCCAGAACCATGTGTTCGTCCAAGGGTTAACACCGTTTAGGTAGCGCTTAGGTATCACGCGATCATGCACCGACAGCAGCAGCACAGGCAATGCAGTAAGCTCAGCACACGCAACAAGGGACGCAGCACACAATATAAAAGCGACGTCAACGAGAGCTCAGCGGTGAAAGTTATAAAGTGAAAGTGAAAGTAAAAAAAGTGAAAGTGCTACAGTATAATTCGCACACAACATTTGCAACTGACAATTTCAATATGCAGTGTGAAAATATTGATTTATTTTGCTACGTTTGCGGTCATCAAACCAGAAAAAAACATCTACAAGATTTCAGAAGGAAAAGAATCTTTTAACTAGTGAATTCAAAAGAGCATATACATTGTTTTTCGACGAAGTGGACTTGACCGGTGAAAATTACACACCTAATACAGTGTGTCGCCAATGTTATAACAATCGCATGGCATGGTTGAGTGGAGGCAGAGGTACTATGAAGTATTGTAAGCCGGTAAACTGGATTAATCGCCCAGGTGATCATGATGCAACCAGTTGCTATGCATGCGTAAATTACACATATCGTCTAAATCGACATTCTGAGAAGAACAAAATTTATAAAGCAACTGCAACAGCCACACTACCAGTGCTCGCACCTGAAAATTTTGTATCACCAAGGCCGCCAACTCCAGATCGTACTACAGAATTTACAGCAATGAGTACAGCAAGTGGTGTTACTTATGAAGATCCATTTGATACCGATTATGAGCCCCAACAGGGAAGAGATGGACCACAACTAATAACACAGATGGAAATGGATTTCATTGTGGCCATATTGGGATTATCGCAGCGACTTGCGACTTGACAGCTTTTTAAAGCAAAGAAAACTCACTTTCGTTTTCTCTGATCCGATTCGGATCCGGTTTGAGTCCGGAACATCGGACTTGGTTTTCTCTGGTCCGATTGGAAGTGATGGAGTGTCGCAGTAAAAAATACTTCCAGTATGACAAAGATCGACTAACTAAGAGAAGGAAATACACTCCAAAATAAATTAAATTATTAAAAATTTACATGTTTATATATTCGACGTGGTTGCAGGTAACGCTGAATCGAAAAAATTCTACACATCAATTTTGTTAGCGTTTTCATTTTCCGGTACAAATTTTAGTCAGAAATTATTTCGAGACTGAATCCGATATGATTTACACATCGGATCCGTTCTCGATTTCGTGATCGGCCCCTACCTCATTTCGAGATCAGTCCCACTTCTCGTTTCGATTTCGAGATCGGATCCGACGTCATTTCGAGATCGGACACATTTCTCGTTTCGAGATCGAAGGAGGAATTGCAGCCGCTTTAGTATCCGATCTCGAAATCAATTCAGATAAGTTGTATCCGATCCGGAGCCGATTCGGATCCAATGTGCTTATTGGGTATACACACATCAAGCGGTCCCAATACGCACAACGGATCCGAATCGGCTCCGATTGTCGTTGACCTCATTTCGAGATCGGACCCACTTCTCGTTCCGAGATCGGGTCCATACTCGATTTCGAGATCAGATCCGACGTCAATTCGAGATCGGATACATTTCTCGTTTCGAGATCGAAGGAGGAATTGCAGCCGCTTTAGTATCCGTTTTCGAATCGAGATGAGAAATCTCGAAATCAATTCAAAGAAGTCGGGTCGGAACCGGAGCCGTGTCGGGTCCGATGTGCTTATTGGTGCGGCTGCAATTCCTCCTCCGATCTCGAAAAGAGAAATGTGTCCGATCTCGAAATGACATCGGATCCGATCTCGAAATCGAGAACGGACTCGGTCTCGAAACGAGAAGTGGGTCCGATCTCGAAATCAGGTCGGGTCCGAGCTGGAAATCGAGAATGGACCCGATCTCGAAACGAGGACAGATCCGATGAGTAAATCATATCGGATTCAGCCTCGAAATAATTTCGGATTAAAATTTGTACCGGAAAATGAAAACGCAAACAAAAACGATGTGAAGAATTTATTCGGTATAGCGTTACCTGCAACCACGTCGAATATATAAACATGTAAATTTTTTATAAATTAATTTATTTTGCAGTGTATTTGCTTCTGTTAGGTGTCGATCTTTGGCATACTGGAACTATCTTTTACTGCGGCACACCATCACTTCCAATCGGATCAGAGAAAGCGAAATCCAATGTTCCAGACTCCAACCGGATCCGAATCGGGTCGGAGAAATCGAACTCCGATGTTCCGGACTCAAACCGGATCCGAATCGGATCAGCGGAATCCGACGCGTCGGACTCAAATCGAATCCGAGTCCGACTATGTGCTTATCAAACGTGGTACTTCAAACGCTCATTTTTATGGGAATGTTGAAGTGAAAGCACGTACGGTTTCTTGTCGGCTGCTTGTTATTTTTGTTTACGTATTTTGAAATCAGTTTAAAAAAAAATATGAGTGACGCGGACGATTGCTGTATCGCTATGGGACTGGCCTTAGCACTGCGGAAGAAAAACAAAATCGTTCGTAGGAAGCGGGTGTGGATGAAGGAATGGCTTAAAAACGAGATGAGTTTTCATACGAAAATATTCTTAAAGAGCTGAGATTAAGTTCGCCAAATGATTTTCGAAATTTCCTCCGGATGAACGAGGACGTACATGATGAACTTAGTGAATTGATCACACCAAAAAAATTTAAAAAAGATACCCAAATGTGAGATACTATACCTGTCAGTCAACGTCGATCAATAACCCTTCGTTTTATGGCTACGGGAAATACTTTTGCCGACGTAAAATTTACAAGCGCTACATCTGACCATTCTATTGGTCGTATTGTCAACGAAACATGTGAAGGTTCTTAAATATCAAATAAAAGTGAGTAAACCAATGCTTTCCAATTCATTTATGTATATTTCATTTGTATTAAAGCTAAAATTAACAAGTTTATAAAAGTTTATTTGAACGTTGCAAAATATTGGGCCGTGTCAGTAACGACTTTCTCTGGATGACTTTGTGAGCTGGTGTTTTCAATAGAAAGCGTTGGTGGCTACGCTGATGAGGAATGTCATGAAAAATTTGTGCTTTCTATGGATGTCAGCGGCGTTTGTACTAAAAAATTGGTATCACATCCGTCAATTGAATTCACATTTTGGCCAGATAACATAGGTATTTGGACTACTTATGAGCGGCCGACGTGTTTATCATATGGAGACATCATTGGCACTGGTACCAACGAAGAATTTCGTGAGAGCGAGGTGCTAAAATTTGTGAAGTCGCTTGTATATGATTAAGGAGTGCTTGTCCGACTCTCAACATGTAGACTCATAGCATTTCTGTGTAGTGCACCCATTTCCGCTTCAAACAATATAGCATTTATAAATTTTTCGCATAGATGCGTTGGGTTTTGCCCATTTTTTTTTAATTTCATAGCCCATGTGTCTGCAATTCCCCGAAATTCGTCCCTCGGTTTCACTAGTCGTTTGGCTGCTAATCTGACGGATCAGGCTTTTTTCTTTTTTTGGGCGTTTCCTCCTCCTAAAAAGACAAAAATTATGGGTTTTAATATAAAATTAGGGTTTTTGTCCCGGGATTTCCCGCTCGGGAATAACCGGGAATTCCCGTCATTTTCCATTCCCGTTTTCCCGGGAAATTGCCCTCGGGATCCCGGGATTTTTACATTCCCAGAAACCAGAAAAATGGTATGACATTAAAAATTAAACTAAGATTTATGTGTCTACTGTTTGAAAATAATGTTAAACAACATTTAAGCCACATTCTCAATGCAATTTACAAGTTAAATTTTGGCTCTCTCATATTCACTCATGATATTTTACATAATGGCCTTTCGTTTGTTATACATAAATGTAGTTTAACTTTTTGGCGCAGAAATTGTTTTGTTCCAATGAAGAATACATAATATGTTGAAAGCGCCATCTGTTGAATGAATTTGAGAAAGTGAAAATGCAGATAAAAAATGAGATCGAAACTCATTTAAACAACAACTACAGATTTTCCGCTACTTTAGATGAGTGGACATCAATAAAAAATAAGCGATATTTAAACGTTTCATTATGCGGCGGTGGAAGAAAACATTATAACTTGGGTTTAGTTTATATACCTGCAAAATGTAGAGCAACCGATATAAGAGAGCTAATGGAAAGTCGATTAATGGAGTACAATTTGGACTTTAAAAATAACATTGTTGCAACAATTACGGATGGTCCTAATGTTATGAAAACATTTGTTAGGGAGAGCCCTGTTGAGGGAATATTCTGTCTTAATCACGCTATTCACTTGGCTGTAGTTGATGTCATCTCCAGTAATCAACCCATTTTATAGCTGACGTTGAAGCGGTTGAAGATGATGAAGAGGACAACTTTGATGACAACAACGATTATTTTAATGAAGTGTGTGACGAAATTGTTATGAAAGACGATTATCACCAAGTTTTACAAGATACTCGTCAAATTATCAAAGTATTTAGAAGAAGTGCATTTAAGAACTCTAGTTTACAAAAATACATCGTCGCGGAGCACAATAAAGAAGTTTGTTTGAGTTTAGATATAATTACACGATGGAATTCTATTGTTCCAATGGTGGAAAAGTTTTTATTATTACAAAATTGTATTAGAAAGTGTCTCATTGATTTTAATCTTAGCTATATGTGGAAGGAACAAAACATCAATACTTTAGGTGACATACTGGAAATTTTCAAACCCATTAAATTAGCAGTAGAAGCTCTCTGTAGGCGCGACATAAATTTATTGACTGCTGATCCTATTTTGCATACATTGTGCCAAAAAAATATCTAAAATTCAGAATCGTCTTGCTCAGAAAATGACCGAAGCGCTTGTTTCAAGAATAAAAGAACGCAGAAATGTGGTATTGTGCACTTTACTAAAGTATCTTCAAAATTCTGAATTTTTTGCCAGAGCAGATGAAAACATGTTCTCCAGGTGCACAAAGACTTCTGCACTGCAGTTCGCCGATAACCAATTTAATCGATTATTCCACAATTATTTTCAAACTGACGATAATAGCGATGCTGATTGCGATTTTGATTGTTCTTCTTCTAATATATCTTTCGAAAAGGAGCTCAAAATGCAATTGATAATGCATCAATAAATGTAAGAGCTAAGACATGCAATCGTTCTAAAAACATATTAAAATCGGAATTTAAATTATTTGAAGCAACTGGGAAGAGAGGTTCAAATTTAGAACATTTATATAATGCAGTTTTAACTATAAAACCAACTTCAGTGGAAAGTGAAAGGTCGTTTTCTGTTTCAGGTAACTTTGCCACCAAAATAAGAAATAAACTTTCAAATGAAACTTTTTATAATGAGCTTGAGACAAATAAATAAGTTTTAAAAACGAATATTAATTTCTTGTGAAAAGTATTAATTTAATATATGTATGTATGTATATATTACATTTATATTTGCAAACGAGTCTAAACAATATTTTAAATAAACCATTTAAAAAAAAATTTTTGTCTCATTCATTTCTCGTCCGCGAATCCCGTTTTCCCGGAGTAGCAAATTTCCCGGCAAAAAAAAACCTATATAAAATATTACTTTGAAGTAATTAAAATTTTGTCTCAATTTATTGGTCAGAGACAGATTCTCTGATTACTTTAACAATGAAAGTCAAGTGTCTTGTCAAAACAAATTTTTGAATACTTAAACCTTTTATGTTGCAACTGTTTCATTTTACATTTAATTACAATTTCAATAAAATTACAACAAACTTACTCACCTCTGTTTCATTTTCCACAAACGTATTGCTTCTTTTTGGGCAAGGTTGTTCGTTATCACGTAAAACTTCTATTGCATCGAAATAATAAAGACCAGACTCATTATCCTCGCAAAGTCCAGAACCACTCCTCTCCAATGCAGAAATTCATTTCAACTCTCTTCGGTAGCTATTAATTTTTTGGCCCACCTCTCTTTTTGTAGCTTCCGGATATTTTTCTTTATATTTTGTACGGAGCGTTTCATATTGTTCGTTTTTTAAATTCCGATTTGCATACTCTTTTCCTTTTATGATATACCCTGCTCGCCACTTGAATAGGACACCCTGTACACTCTCTTTGTAATTACTCATGCCACGAAAGCGGAGTGATAAGGTAATGGTATTTTTGCACGTTCTCTTTGTGTTACTATTCTTCGATCTCTGTGACAAATTGCAAATTCTTTAAAAGAACTGTTATATGTTTTTTTTTTACTTTATGTTAGCATTTGTATAAATTTAGACACATTGTTTGCGCCACATGAATAGAACATGTATTTAGTCTGATCGATATCTTTAACACGTGGACACATATTTTTCGGTGATCGAACTTGTTTGTTAATTTCTATTAATTAATTTAAAAAAAAAACATAAAATGGGTCGAGGAAAAGCCTTAGCCGATGGAGAAAAAGGACAAATCAAGGCTTACAAGGACGCTGGCCTATCACCAAAATATCTAAGAAAATCGAGAGAAGCCGACACGTTATATCTACATTTTTAAGAAATGAGTATAAATATGGAAAAAACATGAAGGGCCGTACTCACAGAGTGCTTACTGATGCGGAAAGGCGATTAACATTAAGAAGACCGTCCAATTCTCACGACTCTTTAGCAAAAATCAGGGGAAAATGTGGTGTTAAGGCAAGTCTCGCAACTATGCATCGTGTTGTTCTGAATGCTAAGCATCTAAAGAGACTAAAACTTAAAAAGAAGCCATCCCTTAACCCGGTTCGAAAATCGCAGCGCCTCAGATTTTGCCGCAGACATGTGACCTGGACTTCGGAATGGAATCGTGTGGTCTTCTCGGACGAAAAAAAGGTCCTGATGGCTATAGCTATTTTTTCATGACCTTCGCAAAGAAACTCATCATTTGGACGGACTCCATAGCAGCGCTGGGGGTGTGATGGTGTGGGCGGCAATTTCGTATTATGGCCCCTGCAAATTAAAATTTTTGTCAACCACAATGAATACGTTGTGTTACAATGATATATTGAAAGAGGTCTTTCCATACTTTCATAACCTTTTTGAACCTCTGCCTTGGATTTATCAACATGATAATGCGCCAATACATACAGCCAGGGTTGTTAAACCGTAAAGGGTCCGCCAAATAACTTTTTTTTTTTGAAAATGCTATAAAAAAACTACTGAATATTTTCTCAAATTTCTTGCTTTATTTGAAAGTACAATCCTTCCGGTTAATAATGGAAAATAATTTCATTCAAATGGCTGCCTCGGCTGGCCATGCGTAGCCTACACGATCGGTCCAATTTTTAAGCACATTATCGATTGTGTGCAGCTGTATTTCACCAATGGTTTCACGAATATTGTCCTTTAAAGCGTCAATTGTCACTGGCTTGTCGGCGTAACACTTATCTTTGAGGGCACCCCACAAATAATAGTCCAAAGGTGTCAAATCGCAGCTCCGAGGTGGCCAAACGACATCAGCTCTGCGGCTGATAATGCGACCTTCAAAAACAGGGCGCAAAACATTGAGTGTAGCTTCGGCTGTGTGGCACGTAGCGCCGTCCTGTTGAAACCAAATGTTGCCCATATCCTCCTCTTCAATTTTTGTGAACAAAAATTCGTTCAACATGGCCCGATAACGATCGCCATTGACTGTAACGGCCACTCCTTGCTCATTCTCGATGAAAAATGACCCAATTATGCTTCTGGACCAAAATCCGCGCCAAACAGTGACTCGTTTTGGGTGCATCGGCTTTTCAATGTATGCGTGCGGGTTTTCTGTGCCCCAAATGCGACAATTTTGCTTGTTTACATACCCGCCAAGATCAAAATGAGCTTCATCTGAAAAGATGATTTTTTTTGGCAAAATCGGCATCTTCTGTAAGTCGATCGCAGCCCCATATTTCCCAGCGTTGTTCAAGCGTATACACAACCATATTCATTCAGCGGAAGGATAAAACTAATTATCTGTCAAATCAGACATGAGCTAAGTGTTACCATTCACGAAATAAGCACTAGTTGAAAAAAAAAAGTTAGATGGCGGACCCGTTATATAGAGAGCCAAAATGTGGAACTATTAAGCTGGCCGCCCTATTCACCGGATTTGAATATTATCGAAAATGTTTGGGGATGGTTGGCACGTCAAGTATACGGATCAGGACAACAATATTCCAGTATATCCGAACTCAAGCTATCGAATTAGCTTGGAGCTCGATTTCACTGAACTATTTGGCCAATTTGTATGCATCCCTTCCAAACCGAATGTGTGAATTTTTGGAGCAGAAAGGTGGATCATCTCATTATTAATTCGTTAACTTAACTGCGCCATTTACCTTAATGTATGTAATATTCGTGTTAAAATTAATCGAAAACCTCTAAAATGTTTTTTTCGTTACAGTGTCCTATTCAAGTGGCGCAAAATTAGCATCCAGAATTTTGGCGGTTTAATGTTCTCTTTGATTCATTTGGTCAACGATCCTTCCCGGTAGGTCGTTCCAATATTGACTATTTTTCAGTACAAAAAAAAAATTATTTCCAAAAATTCTCAAATGGAAAACGTATACCACATTCTATTAATCCCATATGTTGACTTCGCACCCAAGAAATATTATCACAACCCTGCGGTAAATACAGTCATGGCGACCATTTTACTAAAAAATCCCCAATTTTGGATCATATCTTCCCCGCTTTGTGAATTTGACTATTTTGTTGAGGAAAATTAAAAAAAAACTGTTAACCATTAATTTAGGAGGCATTTCTTCTACCTATTTCTAAAATGTCATTGTGATATCTATATTTGTGTAAAGCTAAAAGCTACTTTATTAAATTTTTATTTTCCGTCAAATAAAGCACAAAACCTGGTTCCCTATTTATTATTGTATTCTGACCTTTCCAAAACGGTATAAGATTTGTATAAGAGGTAGATATACATGTGGGCTATATCAAAATCTATACCGATCTGCCTAATTTTTGGACCAACTAGTTAGATTGTCGAAAAGTGACATTTGCCAAATTTCATTGAAGTCTGTTGATAAAATATGGCTGGTTGAATAAATTACGCCAATAAAATATTAATTTCATGGGTAAGATATTCTATTATAGCGTATACGTCAACGGACTTTGTCTTTGATACGAGCAAGTAGTGCTTACCTACCCTCACTGAGATTGCAAAATGTGGCTCTTAGAGCAGAAAGTTTTAAATTTAGGAGGTAAATGCCACTACCCAAATAGATATGTTGTAATATTATCGTACTATTTTATTTCGGTGAAAAATTCATCGGTCTCTAGTATGTCAAGAAGTTCTTTAAGTTCATCATCGTAATAAGTAACAGTTTCATTATTGTGCCATTTCATCCGTATTGCTGTCAGAGCAGGATCAGATGACAGGAGAAGATCCTGGTTTTGAACCGCTGTAGAACATTTCCTTGTGTTAAATAGTTGGAGCCGTTTGAAATCAGAAGTCGCTTCCTGTGCGGTTTCGGTAAGTTCACCCAGTGGAAGACTATTTTATTCTATTATCTCACGCCCATGACAGAGAACTTTATTTACCGTAGGTGTTAGTTCCCTACAAATCTACACAAATATAGATATCATAATGACATTTTGGAGATATGCAGAAAAAATGCCTTATAAATTAATGGCTAACAGGTTTTCGCATTTCTCCCCCAACAAAATAGTCGAATTCCCAAAGCCCTCCAAATTTGGGGAGGTCGCTAAGACTATATTTACCGCAGGGATGTGTTAATATTTTTTTGTGTCCGAAGTCAACATATGGGGTTAATAAAAAATGGTATACATTTTCTAATCGGTGCTTTGCCATTTGAGAAATTGTGGAAATAAAATTGTTTTGTATTGAAAAATTTAAAATTTTGGAAAGGACATACCGGGTAGGCCCGTTGAATAAAAAGACGCAGAGAGAGCACTAAACGCATCCACATTATGTCTTATCTTTGGAACATAAACCAATTTACGACTGCAGGAAGAACAAAAATTACAAACCAAATAATATTGTCGCTTTTATGGTAAAAAAAAAACAATAAAAATGGGTCCTTTTTGGAAGGTTTGTACCTTTTGTGTGAAGTAATATAATGGGTGGTAAAATTTTAAGGACCGATGTTGATTTTGAATAAAACACAAATTATTAATTAAAATTAATTATTGTCATTGCTTTTTATTAAGAGAATACGGTATGGGTCAATTTTGTATGGAACAAAATATCGGTCAAATGGCCACCGCCTCTTCGGCGGCACACCTCCATCCGATGGTCCAAATTTTCGATGACGCTGAGGCATAATGGAGGTTCTATGCCGTTAATGTGCCGAATTATCTCATCCTTTAGCTCTTCAATTGTTGCTGTCTTATCGACGTAATCCCAAAGGTAGAAGTCCAACGGTGTCAAATTACATAATCTTGGCGGCCAATTGACATCGCCAGCACGTGAGATAACACAGCTATTGAATTTGTCGCGCAAAAGAGCCTTTGTTTCGGTAGCTGTGTGGCAATGGGCACCGTCCTCTTGTAACCACATATCGTCCACATCCATATCTTCCAATTCGGGCCATAAAAAGAGGTGAAATTTTTGGGCACGACGGCCACACTATCGCTAACATCAGAAATATTTTCTGCTGTACGAACATCTCCTAGAGACCCGGTTTGCTCAAATTTTTGCACGATTTATCTGATTGTACGCACATTTGGACGATTAAATTGACCGAAAAAATCACGAAGTACACGATATGCATTTTGATTTGAACGCCCATTTCCATAATAAGCCTGAATAACTTTAACGCGTTGCTCGATTATGTATCTTTCCATGGTTCAAATTGAGTTAGTCTGAAATTGAGAAATGTCAAATGAAATGCAGAAAAAATTTCACGTTTAGGTAGGGGTTCACATTCAACATCGGCCCTTAACATTTACCCTCCCAGTATGTACTTGCACCAATCCTTCACTCGTTTATTTGAAATTGTATATGTAATTCACCGATATATAAAATATGTACATCGGGCTAACAGTGACATGGTACCGTTAAAAGCACGGGACCAACCTCGACAAAAATATGAAAATTTTTTGTTATAACTTAAATATCTTTTAAACGATTTGAGATAACCCACACATGCAACCATATCTGCTGTAGGTTTCTTCAAGCATTATCTTACTTTTGTGACCGTCGGTGGTGTAATGGTTAGTGTGCGCGCCTCTTGTACAGGAGATCCTGTGTTCGAGCCTTGCTCTGACGACCTTAAAACAGATAAAAAATTTCGTTCGGCGACGCGTCACTTTGCATACTGACGGCGACACTCTCGAGTACTTAGCTATGAATATGTTTCTCAAAATACCGTTCGGAATCGGCATAAACTTGTACGTCCCAATCAGTGAGAAGTTCTTCCTTGTCCCTTCATGGGATGTGATGGGAATTATCTTACTTAGTACTTACTTATCCGGTTTCGAACAACCCCGTGGGGTCATGGAGCTTACAAAGCGAAGATAACGTATTTCACCAACCAGATCGATCTTTTGCTTTATCTCTCCAGTTGGTAATACCAAGTGTACCCAGGGATTCGTCAACTGGATCCCTCCAGCGGAGTGTTGGTCTTCCCATTTATACCCTCACCCATAGGGATGGGGGTATATACCATTTAATACGTAAACAAATGTAACACATAGAAGGAGCCATATTAGACCCTTAGTATCTTTGGACGAAATTCGTTTTAGGATTTTTTAAGACGTTCTGTCCAATGAAATTTTTTCAGCGACTATTATTTGCCAATATTGAGTTTGGGATTGAAAATGGGCCTCTTGACCACGTCCCATCTGGTACCTCCCATACAAATCGACACATTTAGCACAAAATCATATTTCTTTCAAACCTTTCTTTTGGTAGATGTGATTATCTTCAACTCACACACCGGGTAATAATCTGTAAATGCCTACTTAACTGGAGGAAATGGGCGATATTGTCACGCCCATTCTGGTACCTCTCATACAAACCAGGGTGTTCGTCCGGGTTGTCAATCGCGTGAAACACTTCCGACCTTAATGAAATTAGGTATAAGGCTTCACGTTATCAAACGCCAATCATCGATTAAAACAAGGGTCGTTTTGTCACGCCCATTGTGGTAACTCCCATACAAAAGTTGTTTGGGGGTCTGGTTGTTCGTCACGAGAACTCCCGCAAAACCGAACCAATCTTTATGAAAGTTTGGACTAGTCAATATTTAGTCAAATGAAACTCTCCTATAGAAATGAGCTGTTTCGCCACACGCATTATGGTACCTCCCATATAAAAGTTGGGCGGATGACCGGTTGATCGACACGATAACTCTGGTAAACAATAACCGATCTTAATAAAATTCGGTACTAGGCAATATTTTGCTAAAAGCTACTGTATAATTAATACTGTATAATTAATAATGTGCCACGCCCAGTTTCGTACCTCCCGTACACAAGTTGGGCGTATTTGCGGTTTGCCGACTCGATATCTCCAATAAATCATAACCGATCTTAATAAAATTTGGTACTGATCAAAATTTTGGCAACAACTTCCCATGTCCATTTCTGTACCTCGCATATACATAATGGGAGGAAACTGACTAATTTGGGTATTCAATAATATTTAGCGCAATGTTAATCTACTATTGAATATGGTCACTTTTGAGTATGGACGTTTTACTTTGCATTATTTTGATCCGTTTAACTATGGCAATGTCGGGATAAAGCTCATGATTCATGCGTCGCCGATACTCGCCGCTGTGCACTATAGGGCCATAAATCTTCCGGAGTATTTTGCTCCCGAAGACTCCCTCAGATGTCTCATCTGCTTTCGAAAAGACCCAGGATTCTGCGCCATGAAGCATGAGAGTCTGGTATAGCCATGTATGAGAGTCTGGTATAGCTGAATTTTCGTCTTTCGAGGGAGGGCTTTTCCCTAAAGTGCTTGCTTAGCCCAAAATAACATATATTCCCAAGCACAATTCTTCGCTTGACCTCAAGGCTGACGTTGTTGTTTTTGTTTACGAAAGAACCGAGGTGTATACATTCGTTCACCACCTCGAAATTATAACGGTTACCAACGTTCACGCTTTGGTCTAACCGCATGGAGGCCCTGTTCGTTGAAACCATTAATTTTGTCTTGTCCTCATTTACCGTCAGACCCGCTTTTGCTGACTCCTCAATTCTCGAACAAACCGCTGTAACTTTTCTAATTTTGCGCCCAATGACGTCTATATCATTGGCATACGCGAGTAGCGTGTGACTTTTGCTGCTGATGGTTGTATTCGTATTGACTGCAGCTTTCCTCATAATGTTCTCCATTAAGATGTTAAAGAGATCGCGCGATAGAGTGTCGCCTTGCCTGAGGCCTCACTTAGTTTCGAAGGGTTCGTTAAGATCCTTACCAACTTTCACTGCGGACGTATGAGTTTTTGCAGGAATACCAAGCTCAAACATTGCTTCGTAGAGTTTCTCCCGTATCGGACTACCGAAGGCCGCCTTATAATCGACAAATAGATAATAGGTGTCGAATTGTTTTTCGTGCATCTTCTCTCGGATTTGGCGCAGCCTTAAAATCTGGTCAGTTGTCGATTTTCCAGGCCTAAAGCCAAACTGGTATGATCCAATCAGGTCAGCGATAATTGGTTCTAGTCGTTCGCACATTATACTTGATAGAACCTTATATGCTATGGATAAAAGGCTTATTCCACTGAGACTCCAATCGCCGTGCATGCATTCATCTAACCAAATGTTGCTAATAAGCAGAGCCGCCGGTAATCCGTAGACTCTTGCGGCTTTGGTGTTCTTAAGCTGGGCAATAGCTGTTCTGATCTCGTCTGGATTAGGAGGGGGCAATAGACGTCGTCATCCAAATTGTGATCGATTGTCTCGTCATTGGATATCTCAGGTAGCAATAGCGCAGATAAATTATATCTCCATATTCCAAACATGCTCCGCACATCTGCGATGAGATTTCCGTCCTTGTCTTTACGTAAGGGGGCCCTGAACAATGCCCATTGGTTCCGTTTTGGACTTTTTGTCTATATGTCTCACTTTTATCACTCTCGCGCTTTCTCCACTGCCGTTTCTGACGTCTAAAGAGACGGTTTGCTTCCTTTCGTTTTTCCCTATACCGTTCAGTCGTAGCTCGCGTTGCAATTATCTGAAGCGTTGCCATGTGTACAGCGTTCTTTCCATCATTGTAATGCGACACTGTTCATCGTACTATGGTTTATTGCGAAACGGTTTTTCTAAACCAAGTTTCCACTGCGCTTCAGGATCGTCATCGGGAGGGGGTGGGTTCTGTGCCAAAAGTTGCGAGAGCTTCCTTGAGTAGGCTTAGGCTACCTCTGGTAATTTTCTTTCCGGTGTCTAGCTTTCTCTGCGTCTCGTTTCGTATGATTTTCGCTCTACTTAATCTTGTGCGAACCTTTGCTGCTACCAGGTAGTGATCAGAATCGATGTTAGCTCCTCTGATCACTCGTACGTCCATTACACTGGATGAGTGATATCCATCAATTACCACGTGATCAATTTGGTTCTTCGTTATTTGATCAGGGGATACCTAAGTAGCCATGTGGATGTCCTTATGCTGGAATCTTGTACCACTAATGACCATGTTTTTTGCCACGGCAAAGTCGATCTGTCTCATACCGTTTTCGGAACTGTCAGCATGTAGACTGAAATTGCCAATAGTTGGATAAAACACATTCTCACTGCCTACTTTAACATTAAAATCTCCTAGTACAATCTTAATTTCATGGCCAGGGCAGCGGTCGTACGTTTCCTCTAGGAGCTCATAAAATGTGTCTTTGGCATCATAATCTTTCTCTTCTAGCGGGACATGGACACAAATTATGCGGATTGTGGCTATACGTTTACTCAATGGATTGAACCTAGAGACTAGATGTCGCAGTCTTTTGCCAACTACAAATCCGCAACCATATTCATGTTTTTTCTCATGGCAACTGTAGTATATATCGCAGTTTCTTTTTCTTGTGCAGCCATATCCTGTCCATCGCTTTTCCTGGGTAGCTGTAATGTCAGCCTTATAACTTTCGAGGACATCTGCCAATTGGATACTTGCACCGGATCTATAGAGAGTTCGCACATTCCAAGTGCATATCTGTAAATCGTTGTCCTTATAACGTTTGCGGGTGTTGTCAACAAATAGGTTATGTTTATGTTTTCGTTTTCGTTGTATATTCACTGCCATTATGAACGGTGGTGGAAGGCAAACCCAGTACAGCGGGTGTTTGCATTTTACCTACTGCCAGGATATTGGATTGCAGCCGCCCATTATGGGTCAGACGCTGACCAGGATGCAGTATGTCGAACCTGGATTTTCTTCTTTTGGTTTCTATCCGCCATTAGCCCATACGCGGGGCTCATCTGCCTTTTAAGGACAGAAGAATATGCCTGATAGTTTGGTGTGCTTCAGTTACATCCGTAACCTACTAAACCTGAGATTTATCAGTGATCGCATAACCAATCAGGCTGCCCATTTGTTCCGCCTTCTGACTCTAGCTCGCTAACGGAGGTTTCCGATAAAGCCATTGCACAGGACATATTGCGTCGATGTAGTGAGCTGCTTGGACTGCCCAATGAAGGAATCATTTCTGGCCACTCCCAACTGAATGGCTATGAAAAACTTTCCACCTCCACGGACAGTCCCATGTCCTATCACCATGCAAAGCACTATCACTATCACCATGCAAAATATCTTTTCCATCAAATCATAATTGTTCTTTTGGTAGTCAAGTACAAATTTGGCATGGCCGAGGTGATCAAATTTTCCATATCGTCTGGAAAATACCACTGCTCTAGGCATGTGAAACTTCATCAGGATAGCTTATTCCGTTCAAAACTAACAGAAATAATTCCTAAAAAATCGATTTAGAACCACAGTGTGACGTCTACGTACAAATCAGCATCAGCGATTCCCATTATAACAATGTTGTGCGTCCCTACATAAAACAACAGAATTTATTAGATTTAAATAAGAGCGTTTCTGTTCGTTTAGCAAATTTCAGAATTAGCAAATCATACTTTTATAGTTGTAGAAATCACTCCCGGTATTAGGGGGTGCGACCATCGACCTCGATCGATCATATTGAGCGGCTGACAAAGTTTTCGTTCATAAAATCACATCTACCCAATATAGCAGTTCCGAATTCGCGTAACGCATGCGTTTCTTCGGATATTTTGTCTGAAACGGACATCCGTTACGGACTCATAACGAATTCGTTGTAATATTGGACTTCACATTCGAAACCGTTTCGGGTTCGTTGTTGTAAATAAAATGGTTTCGAGACGGATCCGCTTTTATCAATTTTTGCGGATTCGTTCTGATATTTAAAATTAAAATAGGTATGAATTATATTTTGTACCTCCAATCCACTGAAGTTTTTCACTTACAATAATATTAATTTTTACAAATAAAAAAATTCGTTGCCAGCTAAATTGAAATCGTTGTAGTATTTTTTTTTTAGTTTTAGTATTCAATAAACTCAGATATGAATCTGCGACATTAAATATTTCCTGAACATTATAGTATTTTCGCTTTTTATATATTTATGGGCTCGTAACGGGTTCGAAACGGATCTGCCAAATCGCAATTTCAGTGATTCGGTTTACCACGTTTGTTATGTGAGATCGACCATCTTCGATTAATTAGTTATATTTTAATTTTGAATTTGTGTTAGATTTGTACAATGTCATTATCGGCGTCCACCCTAATATTCTTGTCAAATATTTATGCCGCAACAACATAAATATTGGTTTTGCTCATGTTTTGACCAGTATGTATGCATGTTGTTGCATCTTGTTTACATTATCGATGCAAAAGAATCTAACAACAAAGCTGACGAAGTCATTTGCTCAGTTTTGTCATTCAGGCGTTGTATTGGTTTTCCTTTTGAATTCTGCATTTGGTTAACTGACGTTCTTTTTGTTGATGTTTTTGGTGCTCCGCGACAATAAGTAAACATTGTAAAGTCAGTAGTTGAAATGAAAGTGAACAATAAAGTTCAACTAATAAACACAAAGTCGAACAATAGTTAAATTGTGTTTAAAATTAAAAGGGAGAGGTTCTGTGCAAATATTCTGGCGACCGTGACAGGACTACAGTGTTTCGCGGACCAGACATTAATCTGGACTCTTAAGAGCATCCAAGGAATTTTCATCGCTTCGTCGTTGGATCATTACATCACAGGAAATTCCGTGCTACAATTGGGGGCACTTTACTGCTGCTGCTACGAACATTGTATAATTTTTTAGATCTATCACATTTGTAACCCAAAACTCAAATTGATCATATGTATTGTAGTTCTTCGGAACACAGTATATGTATGTATCTGCTTGATCTTCGATTTCGTCATTTGTTGTTGTTGAACGCTTTAGTTTTGTAAAGCTTAGTGGCCGTGCTTAAACTACCTTTGCAATGGCCATGAAGTTTCACGATGCACATCGCAATATCACTGTAGAGTTTGACAGTCTTCTCACCATACATTGCTGTACATTTTTAGTGGACCTGAACAACCTGAGCATTCCACATCGCTTCACACTCAAACATCATCGAATAATCATAGCAATCCTGTTTCGGTAGTTGCTCGCTCGTGCAAGAGAGCGATAATTCCAACAGCCGTCAGTCTAATCGAAGAATATTGTGACGTTTATCAGCCGATAAGAGCTCGTCTAGATTCGTGTTCCGAAATTAATTAATTTGGGAAGAAATTGCTAAGAGGCTCAAACATCAGTTCCGGCCATATTCGCAGGAATTTTGTTGGCATTGGTGAAGCCCAAACTACCATCAAGTTTTCTGTAGCAGCCACAATAAGGTCTCGAATAAGTTCATTCCAGTGGTCCTCCAGTTTCGCTTTCACTAAAGCGCCCAAAGAACGTTCAAAAAAGTCCATCAATCAGTGCATATGCATTAGTGCGGTGCGTTCGTGTCTTGCCCGGCAACGTTCAAATAAATACGTCAATCATCATTCTGAGTTTTTTTTTTCATTGCGTTCGGTTGTCATATCGTCGTCGGAAGATGATGATTTACTTTTGTTGACTTGTGCAATTTTATTGAAAAAAAAACAATAAAGAAAGAGTGGATGAGAAATTGGTATAAACAGCGAAAAAGGTTTTCGCATGAAAATCTGTTCCATCTGACACTCTGCCATTTGCTCCAACTTCTACCATCAGGAACTCGTACTTTGCATTGACTAACGCCATCAAATCAATGCTGTAAGACTTCTTATAGTTGAAGTAATATGATCCCGAATCAGGTGGTTTTGTGATGTTTATGTGCTTCCCGTCTATGGCACCGATACAGTTAATGAAATTCCACAGTTCATTGAATTCTGCACCAACAACTTTCCACTCTTCTTCTCTTCTAGGCAACTAAAATGAAAATTTGAAATAAGAAACAAATAAATAAATCAAAGATCATAAATCAACACAAAAATTATTATTTCTTATAGGAATTTCCGCCACAACCTAAAAAAACAAAAGGGATATTGGAAATAAAGCGCAATGACTTGCTGATGCGAGCGGTGAACTCCCTGGAAATTGACAAAAAATACTTTGGGGGTCACTTTACAAAAAGCTGGATGCGCAGCAACAGCTATTTGCCAATAAAGCAGTTAATGAAGTGCTCTACCAGGGTGCCCTTAGTAATTTGCCCGAGACGTCATGCAAAGCCTTTGATAAGCAGCCGAATTTTCAGGCCATGTCACTACCAGTCGCTTCCGTCACCACCTCACCTTACTTTCAATCGTCGAACACGTCTTTTTCAAATTATAGTGACGAGCCTGTATATGTCTCCACGCCACTGCCGTCACCCCAATACACCATTGTCCGTCCCGTACCAACAAGGCTAACTGTGGCACAGCAGACACCAGAGGCGGAGGAATACCTCTCTGTCCAAGAACTTCTGGCAGATGAATCGTATAACTAAATATGTTAAGAACTATTATTTTATAATTGTGTTTTTTTTTGAGTATTTATTTATGAATTTTATTATTTTACTTTTTCATTATATGTATTTTTTAATTTAATTAATGAAAAATTGAATTTTTCTGAAATTAATTTGTGTCGAAATTCTTTAAATTTGAGGAATAACGAAAATATGTGCTGTAATATACTTACGTGTATGCAATTTTTCAGAACAGTAATTATAGCTTCGCAAGTTTCAAAAAGTATTTTGCTTATACTTGGCTGGGATATCAACGTTCTTGCACTCACAGCGTATGTGTTGTTTGATCAACGACAAGACAACAGTTGGTTCAACTTCGCCAAATTATCAAAAAATTTTGATTTTTCACTCAACTGACGACCAACTAACTTCAACTAGCCCTCAAACGTACCAACAGTTGATTCAACTTATGACAGATTGAATCAACTGTTGGAACGTCTGAGGGCAGCATGATAGCAAAACGAAAAGTAGGCCATCATACATGTCTACAGACATGTATGCGTGTGTAATAGCCGCTTAACAACTACAGCGCTGACAAAGTCATTTGCACAGTTTTGTCATTTAGCCTTTGTATAGTTGGATTCTGCATTTGTCTAAATGTTTTTGGTGGCTCGGGACAATAAGAAAATATTGTAAAGTTAGTAGTTGAAATGAAAGTGAACAATACAGTTCATCAACAAATGAACACAAAGTCGAACAAAAATTAAATTGTGTTTAAAATTAAAAGAGCTTCTGTGCAACAATGTTTTTAGGGACTCGTAACGGATTCGAGAACTCACATTTTGCTTTTTATGATTTTACGGACTCCTACGGGTTCGAAACAGATACGCATCCGCTTTTGTGCACATTGAAAGGTTGTGATTGCTATTGTATTGAGATATGACATTGCCGTGTGATTATCATTTTTAAAATCTTTATATTAACTTCACCTGTCTGTATGCATACATGCATGCATGCCAAAAAATTTTGGATTGATTTTTAACCCTTTTCCCGTGATCCTATCAAGCTGAAACTAATGTCAAAATATGGGCGGGATTTGACAAAGGGGCGTGGTACCTCCCATACAAATCACAAATTAAAAATCCATTATATCTGATCCTGTTAAATTGCGTATGTTGGTTAGGTGTACATATTCTAAGATCTGCTGAAAATATGGGCGGGGCTGGACAAAGGGGCGTGGAAGAATTTATAGTCAAAAACTATGTTTTTTACGGGTTGGTTTTTTTAGATGCTATTTTAATGGCACCACGGTAACAAACGTTGAATGACATGAATGTGTCAGTTGCCAAATCGATTAACTCCATCAAAAAATGCCTGTAGAAACTTAAATTTTCGCTGGGTTTTCAAATTCCACGTTCATTATAAATGCAAACTGGCATTATATATTACTTCACTACAGCTGTATCTATTATATAGATAAATTCAAAATGAACTGGGTACATTAGTTTAACCCACAGACACTAACATACCAAAATTTTGGGAAAGTGGAGTTAATCGATTTGGCCACTGACACAGTCACATACTGAGTCCTCCATTTAATTTTGTGGAAAAAATAACAATGCTATTGCCGTCCGATTGCCATTTTCCGAAAACGCTTAATGGCAGACCATCAAGTCAATGGACCACATTTATGTTCCATTTGTGCTGACATCCGACTGCCATTTAAATCTTAAAAATCTTGTCCGTCTTTGTAGTAGCTTTTTATTCAAAGTTCATGAACAGAATTAAAATTTTTGGAAATTTTATTTTATCACTTTGTATTTCCAATAAATGGAAGGTCAAATGTTATTCAAACTAAACTGAAAAAACTAAATTAAAACACATTTTATTTATGAATTCAAAAATAAATTTTTATTTAATTCTAATAATACTGGAGAAAATAAAATAATCTAAATATTTTTATTTACAACTCTCAAATATTACTTTTTTATATTAATTTTATTCCGAAAACAAATACAATTTTAGAAATATTTTAGCTTCGAACTAAAAATAAAATTTAAATCAACATACTTTTTAGTTAATGTATGGTATCAATTCAGGCACAGTAGTTAGGCTTCTGATGATGAACTTGCCATGGAATTCGTAGGTAGTCATGCCAGTGACTGTGCTTTACTGAATTCTCTATTATTCCGATAAAACCCCACCATTATTCACATGAACAAAATGTTCCTGACCTTGTACACTTGTATTATTAACTTCTCATACATTAAATACCACCAGTGGTATAAATTCAGACACACTAGTTAGGCTTCTGATCATGAACTTGTTACGAAGATCCTAACGAGTCATGCCAGTGAATGTGCTCAACTTAACTGTCTATTATTCCAACAATAGCCAACCAACCAAAAAATGGTCCGGATCTTGTAAGCTTGTGGTACGAACTTCCTATCCATTAACCAAAAACTAACAACATAAGATTATAACCCAGATAATCCTAGTAGACTACATATAGTCCATGGACATTTTGCCTCCCACCAGTACGCATTCTTTGATTTTCTGCATTTATTTTGCAGTGACTTCCCTCCGTCGAACTAATTATTTAGTTTGGTTTGAATCAGAAGCGAATGTGAAACAAAGTGTCGACATTTTCTACAAAATCAATTTCCAAAAACTGATTCGACAACGGTGAGTATAAAGTTTCAGCTATAAATTCTTATTACATGTTTATTAATAAACATGAATAAAAATGCTACAGAAATTGCGTTGTTTCCAAGAATTGCAGAAATAACAATGTGGTGCTCAAACAAAACTGTTAAAAGTTGTGTAGACTACATATAGGGCCTTTTCGGAAATGCATCACTGCTCTGCAACTGATGCGCAGCACGTTCGGAAATGCAACATCTGACAACTTTGCAGGTGTTTTGAGACCGTAATTGCAAACAAAATGCGCAACAAACAAGCATCTGCAACAGTTGTTGCATTTCCGAATAGGCCCATAGTCTACCAGGGCAATAAACAGTTGTGCTACAATAAACAGCTGTGCTAAATATTATTGAATTTTTTATTCGTTTCAGCGGATTGACTTTGAATGAAATTTTGGACGAATTAGAAAATGATTTGCCAGAAGACCTTCAGCAAGCTACTTACATCAACATTAATTTAATTCCTGAAGATTATGTAAACAACGAAATTACTGATGAAGATGAAGAAAATTTTGATTTTGCGAATTTACCACCAGCTCTTCTGACTGGAGCTGCTGAAATAACAACAAATGCATTTGACAGCGATTCTGATCGGGAATATGACATTCCCATAAGCCAAATTCGAAAATAAAATCTGGCCAACAAAAAGGAAAGGTTTTGAGGAAATGGGAAAAACTCGATTTATCCTTTCATCAACATGACGAAGATGATATTATTGTACAAGGTAACCTCCCGTTACATATGTAACTTTTATATGCAACCAAATGAAACAAAATTGAAAACGTTACATCTGCTGAATTAAGGGTATTTTTGGGTGTATTATTACTCAGTGGATACAATAGTGTCAGTCGACGTTGAAAGTTCCTAAAGATGCTAGAATTGAACTCGTTGCAAACACTATGTCAAGAGATCGTTTTGGATATTTTCGGACCTTCACTTCACAGATAATAGCCTGTTAGATCAAAAGAACACATATGCCAAAGTTAGGCCACTAATCAGAATGCTCAACGACACATTTCTTCAAAATGCACCAAATGTGAAAAAACATAGCGTTGATGAACAAATGGCTCCATATTACGGTAAACAATACATCCATGGAAAACCTATTCGATACGGATATAAATTTATATATATATCAGGGTGCTGGCCCATTTGTTGATAACAAACAGAAAGAAACAGGTCTTGGTTCTAGTGTTATACTGTCTTATGCAGATGTTTTGAAAGAATAACTATGAACGATGTTCATCTTTACTTGGACAATTTATTTACTTCGTTGCCATTGTTGGAAGAACTAAAAGTTCGGGGATTTTTGGCTACTGAGACGATTCGAGAGAACCGGCTTGTAAATTGTCCATTACCAAAAAAAAAGTTGTTGCCAATAAACACAGAGGTTGGTGTGAGTATCAGTCTTCTAATGGAATAGTAATATGCTGTTATAATGATAATAATGTTGTAAACATATCTTCATCACTTCATGGAGTGGAGCCTACACATTCAAAATCTCTTTGGTTCAGGAACAGTGTTGCCGTTGGAAATTTTTTTTTTAGACCAAAATTTTCCCAAAAATGGACCAAAACAGTTTGCATCGGACCAAATTTTAAAACTCAATTAATATACCAATTAATGTTTTTAAAAACATTTTGTTAAGTAAAATTAAGGTTTGAAACATAACATATTTGATTTAAATAATTCAGGTATGAAAAAAAAATATATAATGAAATTTATATATAACTACATTTAAAATGCGGAGAACTAAAATAATCTTATTTAGTCTTTTTGTGTATGTATTTTACATTTACTGTTAAAAAAGAATAATGAAACAAAACACATTTTATATGATTATTGCCATGTATTAAATACATTAATATCATAAAATTTTTCAATCTGTTTGAGATCATTTGTAGGACAGAGAATGTTAATTATAAAAAACTATTTAGGTAAAATATTTCATTAGATTAAATTATTTTATATTTGATTAGGTATGTCTCTTTTTGCAGACCACACATAGTGTGGATTATTTATTTCAATAGTTTCTTTGCAAGACATAATACTGTTGATAGTATTTACTTCCAGTTTATTTCTTAATTGGGTTTTTATAAGCGATAGAGTTGAAAATTTGCGTTCAGCTGCGGCGGAACTATGTGACAGAAATAACAAATTAAATATAAAATTAGAAATATTTTCAAAACATTTTTCGTTTAAACCGTTTGTTTTTGATGCTATTTCTTGCCAAAAGTCATTAATATTTAAATTAGCGGAAATTTTTATTTCGCTGAGCCGCAGCAAATTCCATTCTGCTACTATTGAATCAGGATCGCATTCAATTAGTTTAGGAATCTTTAAAAGAAGATCCTGAATTGATAAGTCATCCTTTGATAAAACATTTTCAGGAGCTATCATATTCAAGAGTACAATATTATCACTTTGTTTATCTGATCAAGGAATTCTACATAAAATTCTAAAACAACTGATTTTATTTCTTTTTTTTCATTTTGATTTAAATAGGTTTGCATATAATTTTCGGCCTTGATGCCAATGAATACTTTATAAATGTCGAGCTGATATTGTTTAGTTTTGTAGTCTGTGACAATATTTACCGGATCTTTCTTCATGAAATTGCTTAATATTAACACAAAATTTGATTTTATGCTTGTATATAAGTAAGGCAATCGGGAACTTTCCGCTTGGAATTCTTTGTTAATATTATTAACAATAGCTAGAATATATGTCAGAAATAAGAAATAACATTTCATTCTGCAAGACATATCTTCCGCTATGGCACCAGCACGAAGTCCTTGAACTTCATATGTGCATGAAATGAAATACAATCTTAGGCTATTCCATTGCTCGACAATTCTAGATATAACGCCCTCCAATGAAAGCCAACGTGTGCTGCATATTCCTAAAATTGTGTGAGGCGCAACTGAACAGTATTCTTGAAACTCTTTGAGTTCGTTGACGCGTTTGGGACTACGTGAAAAGAAAGTGTAAATATCCCGACAGAGAGATTCAATAGAAGTAGGTAATTTTTTTGTGGCGTAGCTAGAGCAATGATGCAAGGCATGGCATGAGCATTTTATGTAAAACAAATCCACTTCTTTTTGAAATAATGTCTTAAGGCCTCCCATATTACCCGACATATCATTCTCGCCATCCGTGGATAAACCGATTAGATTTGCCAATGGTATTTCACACGACTTGAAATAATCCTTGATACTATCAAATATTGATTGAGCATCAGATTTAATAATTTCCAGCATTACCAGAAACTTATCTTGTATTTTACATTCAGCATCCACATAAAGCGCAATTAAAGCAAACCACTTTTTTGTAGACACGTCTGTGGTTCCGTTCACAATCAACGAAAACTTTTTTCTCTGCAAGATGGATATTTCATTTCTAGCCTGCTTACCAATTTTTTCGGCTATTTCTGTAGCCTTTGTTCGTCCACAATGAACCAGCTTTACAATTGCAGAATCGGGACAGCATTCTACCAATAATGCTGGCAGGTAGTCCATTAATAAAAATGGCATGTTATGCGTAACGCAAAACATGACAAGCACAAATTTTGCGTGTTTCACCTGTTGCGATTTCCTTTTTTGTTCGGTGTTAAAAAATTTTTCTATATAAAAATATTTCTTTTTGATGTCGTAGTTTTGGAGATGCGCTGTTGACTTTTCGTGAACCTTTAAATGGGCCAAATGTGTAGATAGTGGCTTGGAGCACACTTTACAAAACGGGGTACCACCCTTTTCTTCCAGCCAGTCAAAAGTAGTAAGCCATTCTTGTCGAAATTTCCTTTTAGAACAGTGAGCCAATTCAGCTGTATCATTTGCACCACTGTAAATAAAGGGGAAACCATTAAATAATATCAATACTTATTACTGTATAAAAAATTACCTGCAAGCTGCATTGTTATTGCTTTCGCTTGTTGTTTGCGTTTTCGCCTTTTTGTAATGTATCTACAATAGATTGTTTTATTATAGTAAAATCTATTAATGGTTAATATTAATACTTACTTGTCCAAGGTGTTTTACTTAATATTAACTATATCTAATTCCCTCACACCCATTGGGTGCCCTTCAGAATCTTCCATCCTCATCAAAAAATTACTACATACATACATCAATCTTAAAAATAAATTATATACGCTGTAAAAAAGAATATTATCCCGAAAAATCCAAGCAAAACGGGAACGCCTCATTTGTCGTCTTGACCTAAAAATAAAAGAAACTTAAAAAACAAATAACAACTTAAAAACTAAATAAAAACAAGAAATCCAGCAAGCCGGATCGCATAAGTCATTAGACCAGAAATTCCAAGAAATTTCCAGTCTCCACCTCGATTAAAAGAAATACTACTGAGTAGTATTATACACAGGATCATCGATACACAATGTACCGAATCTCCTGTGGTAAAACAATAAAGCCTCGTCCGTTCCTAGATAGCCCCCATTACTGAGGGCCAGAAGGTCCGTTGGTCCAAGGAATCAGCGTGACAGAAGACTGTCCGCATCCGTCGCAACACACTTCAATGTCACTACTCTATATAAACGTCGTTTACAATTAAAAGGCCGACAGCGGAATTTGTGAAATTTTTGTTAATGTATCACACACATAATTGTCACCGAGCTTTAGAAACGTCGTTAATAATTAATTTGTGAACGTATAGCGGTGTGTAAAAACTATTTTGAATATAAGAGATGTTTGCAGTACATTAAAAATAAATAGAAAATAGAATGAAAAATAATAAACGACAAAACGGACTAAAATGAAATTGGTCCGACCATCGGACCAATTTAAAAATTTCAAATTTTTCGGACCAAATTTGGTCCAATCGGACCAAAACGGCAACGCTGTTCAGGAAAGAAAACAAAATATGTAACATTGAAGCAGCCGGATATTATTTATAATTATAATTGATATATGGGCGGCGTGGACCGCGCCGATCAAAATATGAGCCTGTATAGGGTCTCTATTCGAGGAAAAAAGTGGCACTTTCCAATTTTCGCCCATTTACTAGATTTAGCAGACCAAAATGCGTGGCAATTGCATAAACATCTTGGGGGAAAATTGGCAACGACTATTTTACCCAGATATGGAAAGTCGTCTACTAAGAAAGGAACTAGTTCCAGTCTTTCAAGAGAAATAAGAAGTGACCGAATAGACCACCTGTTGGACGAAATTCCACGGAAAAATAAGCAGCTTACTTGCAGACACTGCCACAAAAAATGCTCGACAAAGTGTACTAAATGTGACGTACTTTTACATGCAAGCAGGTGCAATTTATTATATCATACTGGTGGATAACTATAATAATATGAACATTATTTTTTGTGCTCTCTGTTTTTTTATCTAACTATATAATGAAGTTTATACTCTGAGTTTTCTTTCTTTTTATTTCACAAATAAATTATCTGATTAATGGAAATTGTAAATTTAAGTTGTTTGTTTTTAAGTTATGGATTTTCCCTGTAGATTGAAATTTGATTGATTTATAGATTTGAAATACTTTTATGCGACATTTAGTTCGTGTAAACGAAATGTTAACAATTTCCGTCTATTGTTAGCCTCATACGATTATCTGCGATAAAAACATCTAAAAATTGATTTTATTTACAATATACAGATATTATATATATGTATAAGTAGATATAAGACTAATGTAACTACTAATATGTAACTACAACTAGTCAGAGCATTGGCAGCGGATTTCGCAATAACGAGCTTATATGTAAAGGTTTTGTAGCTGTTGAATCGTGAAGTTTAACCGAAGTTAAAAGTGAATGTACGGTTAATTAAACCTACTAATTTGAAAAAGTCTTCTGATCTAAGTGAATTTATCTAGAAAATTATTTTAAATACTTAAAAGATAAAAAATTTCCGCCTACGTAAGACAGGAGTTTTAGGACAAAATGCCTGTACACTAGTCTTATTAAATTTTAAATTAATTTTAATTCATTGTGGTAACCTTTATCGGTGAAGAATTTGGACAGAAATATTTAATCAAAACTAACTAAACAGTCGTATATTGTAAGCAGACCGTAGATGATTTTGAAAACAACATCAGATTAGCATTTGTGTGCGAGTCGCTAGATTAAACTTTAGAAAAGTACGAAAAGTATGCTTATACTAATTTACTATACAAAGTCACAAGTAACAGTTTCTATATTTAATAAATTTTTAACGACATGGAAAATAATTAACGCAATGAACTTTGCCATAACCTCCCCTTTGTGTTAAATCAGAACTTCAAGTTATGCGTCACTCAACAAATTTTCCTCCTTCACAGTTTACGCTTCAGTGATTTATCAAGGATGACTTGAGTGATTTACGTGTTTTACGTTTTCGTATTATTTAATACAACAACACATACCACCTCCTACCAGCATTCAAAAGAAGCTGATTCATTCGAAATGTTATACATCATACTGAAATATAACGAGTTGACAAGCGTTTGAAGTACGTACTTGAAATTATCTGGGCTGAGTGCAATCTTGCTCAAGACTTGTTAATTATTTGCGCAGAGAGAAGGCGTAAGAAGTAGTTGTGTGACATTTAGAGTAGACAATTATTCGAGATTTTACTTTATTCGAGTAATACGAAAATGGGTTAGATGATACACTCGAGCAGGTTTATGTTATCGGGATATTCGATTAATTTTACACTTTTAAAAATACAATTTTAACCGAAAAGTGGTCAGGTCTAGTTTTTCCATCTGATGATATTGAGGGCTTTATTATTAACACAAAAATGTATTCGCAATAAATCAGTTTTTTTTTAAATCCCGTTCAAATGTTCATGTGTGGGTAAGTTTCCCTTTCAATTAATCTAATGTCGGATGGGAATATATTTAGCGCAAGATCGCGCACAATTTTGTCAAATTGGTTTGTTACGCATCTGACCGCAAACAAATATTTGCCAACAAATGTTTGGTAAAATCAGTGTTGGGTTTTGTTAATTTCCGTTGGATTTTAATTTGCTTTGCTTTATTTTGTGCTTTTTATGTGCATGAGAACGTGGGTTCGATCCCTGCTCTGACCACCTTATATTTCCTTCGACGACGGACAACTCGCTTAGTGATGGCGACACTATCGAGTACTTAGCCATGACAAAGCTTCTCAAAATACCGTTCGGAACCGGTGTAAAACTGTAGGTCCCAATCAGTGAGTGAAAAGTTAGAAAGCGCACATCTCACTGGTTGTGAGAAGCTCTCACCAATCCCTTCATGGGATGTAATGGGAAAGGTTTTTTTTTTTGCTTTGTCTTATGCAAATGCAAAACAATTACCATTATTCGCAATTACAATTCAAAAGTTTTGCACTTGCATTTGCTCTGACAGTGTAAATGCATTGTTTTGAAATCGGATGCAAATTGTTATGAAATATAGGAATGCTTTTCATATTTTGAATTTGTTTGACTGCTGGCAATTCTGTGTTGAATGAATTGTATAAGTCCGGTTTGTGGCTTCGATTGATGTTGCCTCATAGTATTGCCAAACCTGTATAAATAAAATACTTGAAACTTAAAATTGTCAGATATCAAACAAATAATTTTAAAATAAGGTATGGAGGTAATTCAAATTAAACTATAAATTCCCAGCCAACCAACGTAGTCCGCCAGGTGCTTCGATAGGACTCCGCACCAGAGAAACAAGCCGAGGCCATATCGTCGGCGGCGGCGGCTCTGAAGTTTTTAGCCGGTCGGCGGCGGCCGTTGTGAATTTTTGCCGGCGGCGGCTCAATTTTCGGCTTGCAGTCAACAATTTTTTTGGTCGTGTAAAAACAGTGTTAGTGCGAGTGTTAATTGTAATTGCTAAATAACAAAAGAATCACAATTGCCAAAAAGGCACAAATAATTACATTTCTGATTTAAAAGTTAAATGTAAACTTCATTCCCTTTTTAAGTTGCAGGCGATGTTTCGCGTCATGTTCGGAGATACCGCGAGAGGCACAATGTTATAGGTATTTCAAATCAGTCAGTCTTGTCTTGGTTTGTGCAAATGCGAGCAATTCGAAGTTATATCAGGTGGAGGTACAAGAACGGTTGACTTAACTCTTTCATTTCGTTTTCGTATGGAACTGTGAAATTTAAATGTATTTTGTACATTTTTAGTGATTTTTGTCGTTGGTATACATTTGTATTGTATTTAACATAACTATTTTGCAACATAAATACCAAATTCGGTTGTTATTAGTTTGGTGGACGTTGTATACTGTTGCCTCAATCTGGTATTATTGAACCCATGCTTTCAACCATCCAATGTTTACTTGCAACCATACCCATGAAAATAAAAAAAATGAGAGAATAAATTACTCTATCCTAAATTCTTCTCTGCCGTCTGTATCATAGAATAATACATACCATAGAAACTTTTATTCGCTCAATAAATTATACGTCATAGGTACGATGGCAAGTAAACACTGGATGGTGGAAAATATGGGTTCAATAATACCAGATAGTGGCAATAGTATACAACGATCAACAAAGGAACAACAACCGAATTTCGGGTTTTTGTGGCAAACTAGTTGTGATAAATACAATACACATGTTTACCAACGATAAAAGTCAACAAAAAAGTGCAAAATATATTTAAATTTTTCAGTTCTACACCAAAACAACAGGAAAAAGTTAAGTGAACATATTTTCTCCACCTGGTGTAAGGTAATTTTAAATTTAATTGCTCTCATTTCCACAAACCTACGACGAAGAGTGTGAAATGAAACGTCAGATGAGAGAATGAGTTTATCTATGTATGTATTATTGTATGCTCTGTATATACATATTTTATTTTTTGTTTCAAATGATATTTTATGTTTACGCTTTCTTTTAACTTTTAATTTTATTTTGCTTGTTGTTTTATAAGAACTTGAGGTAAATTTTTTAAATTAGTATTAAAAAAAAGTTGTTTGTTTCCTTTTTCATTTTTTAATTTTTATTTGTAAATATATAAAATTCGAAACAAAAATCTTTATCAGAAAATGTGAGAAAAGATTTACGAAATGAAAATTTTTAACAATATAACACTTTTTTGTCAATCAATAGAAATTTTGCCAGATTTTTTGTCCCTTTTAGGATTTTAGATTTGCCCATGGAGTGTGAAAAAGCTCATTATGTCAAAATATAATCCATTTGAGGTGTATAGTTTTATAAGATATTCTCAAGGTAAGACTTCAAGCTTGAATTTGCGGTATTATTTGTCTCTTGAACTTTTTACACCCCAGAATAATGATGATATATTTTATATTCCAAGACTATTGGGAAAACTGCAGCCGTTGGGACGGGATTTAAAAACAAATAAAATTAGAGAACGGCGAAATCACCCATTTTGAAAAATTATTTTAAAAACATCGCGCGAATTTATTGAAATAATTTTTCAAAATATGGTTTTTTGAACTTGTGTACCTTTGGTGTTTCCAGGGTTCATGAGACATATTGTACCGTGGTTCATATTTTGCCATGAGTATTCTCCCAAAATGTTTGGACCAAAACTTGAAACCGCCCCACAGTGGCTGAATGAAATCGTAATAATTAGACATTGGTTCAAAGGGGTTAACATAATCTTCCCAATGACAACCCTATCCGATAATAAACCACGAAGATATATATTATATTGAAAATTGGAACGACTATATCTCGGAAACTATGTGGTTAACCCTAAAAAGATATCCTTATTTTTTTATAAATAAAAGATAACCATACGTCTTAAAGACATATGCTAGTTTGAGGACTAATTAGTAAAGGTTCCAAAATGTTTTAAAATAAAATTAGTTTCAAATTAATAAGATTAAATCTTGCTCTATCTATAAAAATTGCTATCTAAAGAAAACCCCTCAATTTTTAAACTGCAAAACCGACGAACAGTATTCCCCTTAAAAATCATAGAAATAAATAAATGCTTATTTCTTATACGTCTCAGAGACGTACGTCATCTCACTAGGGTTAAACCGCATTTGTACTAACAGTTTAAAATATCATTTAAAAATAAAAAAGATAACTTTTATTTTTAAATGATATTTTAAAATATTTTCTTCGAAGCAGTGAAAATAAAATCTATAACCCTTTAAAATGGTTCTGCCTCCAATGATGAAAGGTTAAAAATGATTCCAGCATTGGAGCCGGCCCAGTAACATGGAAAAATTTTTGCATGTTCTTTCGCATATTCTTTCTGTTTTACCAATTTCTAATAAAACGCCAGGTTTTGTTCGTTCCCGAATTCTTCGTGTTGTTCGTCAGTCAGTTTCACCTTCTTTAGGTTTGTTGAAAAAATAATCAATCGATTTTTGTGCCATTGTCACTACTTTTATGTCTGTCATTCTCGTTTTATGCCGGAACTAGGCGTCGTGTTAGACAGTCTTGTACAAATCATCATAATGAGTACAACTACCAAGTATCTCGCTACCGGTGTTCTTTACTGGTTACATTAACGCTTTTAAGTACACCTAACGAAAAAATCGGCGGCTACGAGTTAATCGGCTCATATTTTAAGCCGATTTTAGCCGATCAAATCGGCGGCGGCTTGAAGTATAAAAAAACTACCGGCGGCGGCGGCTCGTCGGCTCAAATTCGCTCGGCTTGTTACTCTGCTCCGCACACGGTGCGCTAACTCTCCTACGGAGGCTCCGAAAGGAGTTCCAAAGGAGCATATCCGATGGAGAAAACATAACAATCAAAATATATGAAAAAAGTGCACCCTATAGAGTATATTTGGAGCCACGACAAGGTCATTTAGACAACCCTCAAGGGCTCCATGCGGACTAAAAAAAAATTTGTATGCGTTCTAATTTACCTCTTAATGCTTTTGTAGAAGATATCACATCAATCCATATTTTTTTACATGGGTCCTTTTCCAAGAATACTGAGAAGTCACATGGTCAGTCATAATTTTACGCCATATTAGGCGAACGAACTTAGAAGGGTCAGTCCCATGTTACGGAAAATTCCATCTGCCTAAATAAAGAAATACAACATAATTTTAACAAAATCACAGTAACGTACTAATTTTTCGCCTAGTTAATGGGATGTTCTTATGCTTTCTTCAAATTGCTCCACAGTATTGAATGGCGTTTTTAAATTAGGCGCATCCTTCCTCGATTTTAATAGTTTTTGGGTTATAGTGATTTCAGTCAACTGGCGAGTGTGGAGTTTTAGATAAGTTTCTTCCAGCTTTTGTAATCTATTATTCATGTCTCGCATATGTCTTGCTTATTTGTGAAAATTTGCTTTAATATTTTTTTTTATGAAGTATAATATAATGAAGGTTATACTTCGATGGTAAATTTTAATATTTCTTTAAGTAATTATGAGGTTTTATTTATATTGGTTTTATTTGTATTTATTTATTTATATTGCAAAAACTCCGTGACATTATTCATTATGAAGTACTGACATGAAAACTACTAAATTGTTGTAGATAAGATTTGCAATATTTCTCGAAATTTTATAAATATTGTATTGACGTAACTGATGGTGAACAAAACAAATGTACCAAACTTGACTTTAAGGGTTCGTTAAACAACTCCGCCTGATTTTAGACTTCGTGTGACTGTATTACTATTGATTGAGTTGGTTGTTCTATTGAATTTATTTCGAAAATTTGGGAATATACCATATAGAAATGATCAGGAAATTCTCTAGAATAATACCATATACTCGCTTGGATTGAAATTATATTGCCAAGTGGATCTTTCTTAAAAGTTTATATTAATGGTAGTGTTCTCTTCGAACAGTTAATGCTCATTTCCACAATCCGATTTTAAATCTAGCTGGTGATGTTGGTTTCATTTTTAACCATTTTTAAGAAGGCTATTTCACACGATCAAGGTAAGAAACAAGAAAAAATATGGCAATTTTGGATTCACAAGTAAAAGGCTAAATGGTTTTACACTAACTTTAAAAGTCCTCAAGATAACGACATTATACTATCTTTCGATTGTCAAAAAAAATTAGTATTACCTAAAGTTCCCGACCAAAGCGCATACTTTAGCCGTCAGCTTTATGTATATAATTTAACAATTTGTCAAGGACCTTCCAATGGGCCACATAATATTTCAAATACGTTTGCCTACACTTGCCTGGAATCAGAGGCCTTGAAAGGATCCAATCAGGTAGCTTCAGCATTATTTCATCGTCGGATGAATACAAATTTTGAAGACACTGCAAATCATGTTAAATTATTTTCGGTGGATGTGGGGGGCAGCAATATAGGAATTCAATAGTATTCGGAATGCTCGCCTATTGGTTAAAAACTAACGGCCTTATTCATAAAAAATCATTAAATTAGCTCTAAAGCATTCATCAGTAATTGAAAGCTTTAAGATTTGACGAAGGTTTTATTATAACCGTATTCATAATGAGTATTTTAACTAGCGAACAGATAATTTACTGACAACCCTGTTTTATGTATTCTCATAGTGCTTGTGTTGTAAAAACAAGATGAACAATAACCGATAGACAGAATTAAATTTTTTTTATTGAATTGCGTCAATTCATTTTTGCAAAAATTTTAAACATGAATGGAAAGAACTATTCAATAAAAAGATCAATTAGTATATTGCATTCATAAATTTGGAAGAAGTGACAAAAAATCATATTGAATTGGATTTCAGTTTTGGGTAGTCGAATATAAAACCGGATAATAGGTTGTAGTTTCAATGTTTTGATTTTATATACATAGCTATGTAAACAAAAGTTCTGGTTAAAAATTGGAACGAAAGTATTTGGTTGCTTAGCAGGTAATGTGACATTATAAACGCTGCAAATATACACAAAATAATTCCAATTGTTTATATCGCATAAATATTTCAGTACGGCACGCGTGAAATGTAAAAAAATTATTTCATTTCTGTATTAATGCGGATAAAATGGCCTTAAAGAAGGGTTACACGTTCAACAAAAATGGCGACGTTAGAGAACTCTTAACAGAGGAATTTTTCGATTATGAATACAATTTTTGGACTTTACCTTCTTAAACCTTTCACAAGCCTATGACAACTTTTTATGAATAAGGCCGTAAGGCTCCAGATAATATAAAAAAATATTACAATAATATTCCCCATTTTAGGGCATTAATTTTTGCTTATCGACTGTATCTTTGGAAATATCGAACGGGCAAAAAGGTCTCTAGAAGTGATTGCAGAACCAGAAACATTTTTTAATATTTCCGGAAAATATGGCTCGGTTCTTAGACTTGGCCGAGACTTCAATTTTCATGATTGGCAATCAATCGCAAGCACCGTACTTAGATAGCCTGGATCCTGGCATTTCGAATTTAATGCCTCGAACAGAATATTTCTACGGAAAGATAAAAATGGTAAAATTGGCGTGAAAGGAGAGTCTCATTATGTATCGGACCCGGCAAGCTTCGTGTTGCCTTCAAAGTTTTTGTAATGCCAAAGGGTGAACAAAACTACAATGGGCAAATAAACCTGTAGTTGACTGGAATATTATGAAGAAGAATGTAAAATAACTATTTGCTAAAAGTATTTGTTTAGATTTCGTTAATGTGGTAATTTGTCTAAAAAGCTTCTCATTATACTATAATAGCTGTACCCGTTGCGCTTCGCTAGCTCTGAATTGTAATTTGAATGAATCACAATTTTGTTATTTTTTTCTATTTATTCAAGTGCTTTAGGATATACAATATGCCTAGTTTTCCCATCTGGTGCAAATATATATTGTCCGTGGGAAAAACGGATTTGTCAAATTTAAGCCACATACTTTAAGCGACTGCCCTTGCGCTTTATTAATGGTCATCGCAAATGGCAACCGAATCGGAAACTGCAATCTTTTGAAATCGATGGACATTAGGGTGGACCTTGTGTCGATATTTTGGTAGATGAGGGCTCTATTCCGTGCCGTTTTGAAAAAAAATGACAATGCCGAAAAAAAAAATTTTAAAAAAAAAACATTAGGGGTTGCGCACGAGCCGAGAAAAAGGTCCACTTTGCCAAAATTAGGGGGGAAATTGCCATAGGTCGTCAGGGGTCACCCGTAGGGGGGAAGAATGTATGGCCGACCCCCATTAACTTTTTACCGCCAACATTTTCCCCCAAGACACCTACCCCCTATCTCCTCCCCTTAGGGGGGTCACCATACAAAAATGGAGGTTGCTCAGTATTTTCGAAAAACACCATAGGTCATCAGGGGTCACCCCTAGGGGGGCAAAATATATGACCGACCCCCATTAACTTTTCATCCCCAACATCTTTTCCGAACAAACTTACCCTCTATCTCCACTCCTTGAGGGACTCCCCATACAAAAATACTGAAAATCTATGTATTTACAGTTGCACAATATCGAGATTTTTTTGATTTTTTTTGATTTTTTTACAGAAATTCCACCAATATTCAAGAGTGGTCATTGTTTGGAAAGTCTTGAAAAATTTGAAACGCACACGTGCTGAATCAGGTACATAGGCACCCTTAGCAGATGCCCCCATTCATCAGTACCTGGCAGTAAAATATTGCAAAATACGTAGTAGTTATAAATAGCAGTTCATTCATCGATTGTTGTCATTCAACAAGTGCCGACGACCGCGAAAAGTAAATTGATTTTTCTCCCGTTTTTTAAAAGTTAAGATGACAACACGACTTAGATCGCGCGACGATATTTTTTTGATTGGTTATCCAAGCATGAATATTACGGGGAACAAATTACCGTCGAAGAAGCAAGTGCTAAGAATGCATTTCTTCAACATTCGCAAACGAAACATGTCAAAGAAAAATAGTGCGGTTATAGTCGCGGACGCAGTGATGATTTTTTGGCGCCAAGCAGCTATTCCGACGAAAGCCAGAGGAGATGTTACAAGAAAAATAGCTGCGCTGCACGATGAGTGGGATGCTTTAAGAAAGTCATCTCACAGAAAGACTGAGTCCACTAGAGAAAAAGAGAATACGTTTTCTGATAGCTTGGATAATCTTTTCGACATCGCACACGCCAACGCCCTTGAGAAAATGACAAATACCGAAGACATTGAGTTTCTGCTAAAGCAAAGAGAAGATGGCCGGCCAGGAACTATGGGAGGTGTGGACGCTACTGATACTCGAACGAGGAAAAGAAAAGCTGAGCGCGAAGAACAAGAAGAGTTGCGACGCAAACGTGCAACGGAATCTAGTAGAGATCGGTTCGCTAAAGGCGGTAAGCTATTTCGCGCTTTGTGTGTTCGTCCAATGTTTATATTCAAATGAAATTCGTTCAATTGCAGTGGTTAAATTTTCAAGCAGTGATTCAAGCGATGATAATGGGAGACAGGAGGAAAACTTCCCGGCAGAAGCTGGCCCGTCAAATGTTGGTGACAGAAGAGGTTACAAACAATGTTTTACTGAACGAGTCCTATCAGCTTTGGACAAGTGCAAAGTGACTGACCGAGACGCGGTCGGCATTATGATAGCGGCGGCAGAAGCATTTGGACGCGATCCTCAACAATACACAATAAACCGTACGTCGCTTCGGAGATGTCGGCGTTCAAATCGAGAGAACATGCTGAGTTATGTGAAAGACAATCCAGAAGTAAGATCGCATAGATTTATTTGCTCTCATTCAGAATTCTTATTCTTCAACGCGTTTCATTCATCTCCAGCTTGTCGCAGCTAAATCCTTCGTAGTCCATTGGGATGGCAAAATGCTTTTGGATTTTGTGGGTACAAAGAAGGTGGACCGTCTACCGGTAATTGTCTCGTACGGAGAAAAAGAACAACTTCTTGGAGTTCCCAAAGTAGAATATGGGAAAGGAAAAGGCCGGAGAATAGCACATGCCGTTTATCAACTGTTGGCATATGACACATCGAATACAAGGACTTTCTTTCGACACGACATCAACGAACAGTGGCCCATTCTCCGGAGCCGCAGTTGCTCTTGAGCGGCTGTTGGAGAGAGAAATCTTATATTTACCTTGCAGACACCACGTATACGAACTGGTGCTAAGGGAAGTTTTTGAGACAAAAATGGGAAAGACCAGTGCACCAGGCGTTCCTTGCTTTGACCATTTCAAACAGGAATGGGACGCTGTAAAGGTTAAACCATTCCATTCTGGCTTGATAGACGATCAAGTCGTCAGAAAAATTCCTGTGGCAATGCAAGTCGGCATAAAGAAGTTTTGCTTAGATCAATTGAAGGAGAAACACCCTCGCGATGACTACAAAGAAATGCTACAATTAATTCTTTTGTTTCTGGGTGAAAAACTTGAGAATTACCATTTCCGACCTCCAGGACCCGTTTCCCATGCTCGATGGATGGCAAAAGCCTTTTACAGCCTCAAGATGTTTTTGTTTCGGAGAACTTTTCACTTATCTGTATGTGAATTGAATGGTATTCGACACGTTTGTATTTTTGTGGTGCGACTTTACGTCAAGGCATGGTTTGGTTCTTCTCGAGCAGCTGAGGCGCCGAATCAAGATTGGAAGTTTTTGAAGGACATCGTCGAGTACAAGTCCGTTGACCAGGATTTATCTCGGGTAATGATAAAGAAATTTATCGGTCACCTATGGTATCTCGCCGATGAGCACATAGCCCTTGCCTTTTTCGATGACAAGGTTTCAAATGAGTTGAAGGCCAAAATGGCCCAAGAATTGCTAGAAAATGAGAATGACGAAGGTGAAGAAGATGAAGAAGACGAAAAAGGTGAAGAAGATGAAGAAGACGAAGAAGGTGAAGAAGATGAAGAAGACGAAGAAGGTGAAGAAGATGAAGAAGACGACCCGGTTCCCCCAGCTCCTCGCGTCGTAATCAAAAGCACCAGCGTTAAAAAAATCGAGGTGAAATTCAAAGATGTGAATGAGGAATTCTTGGCTAAAGACTTGAGCAACTTCGTCTCTCATAATACCAAAAATTTATTTGTACGATTTGGAATATCGCAAGATTTCATTCTTGCAAATCCAGCAACCTGGAAATCTCGCGCAGACTATCAAGAAGGTCGTAGAATTGTAAATAACTTGCGCGTTGTGAACGACACTGCCGAAAGAGGAGTAAAAATGATACAAGATTATAATAGAATACTGTGTCAAGGCGTAGAAGGGAAACAGTATTTACTACATGTTATCGATTCTTACCGCAAGAAATACCCATCAGCGAACAAAAATTTGTTAATTTGACTATATTATATTAAGAGTGCTTAGTAGTACTACTCAATTACAGCTTCTTTTATTTTTGTATGGGGAGTCCCTCAAGGAGTGGAGATAGAGGGTAAGTTTGTTCGGAAAAGATGTTGGGGATGAAAAGTTAATGGGGTCGGTCATATATTTTGCCCCCTAGGGGTGACCCCTGATGACCTACGGTGTTTTTCGAAAATACTGAGCAACCTCCATTTTTGTATGGTGACCCCCCTAAGGGGAGGAGATAGGGGGTGGGTGTCTTGGGGGAAAATGTTGGCGGTAAAAAGTTAATGGGGGTCATATATTCTTCCCCCCTACGGGTGACCCCTGATGACCTATGGCAATTTCCCCCCTAATTTTGGCAAAGTGGACCTTTTTCTCGGCTCGTGCGCAACCCCTAATGTTTTTTTTTTTTAATTTTTTTTTTCGGCATTGTAATTTTTTTTCAAAAAGGCACGGAATAGAGCCCTCATCTACCAAAATATCGCAAAAATGTCATTTCAAGGTCCACCTTAATGGACATATCATGGGAATGCGTGGAATCAGTACATTGGTTCCTTTATAATTTCCAGTGATTATAGTAGCCTCTATAAGATTATTCTGATTTTTTTTAAAAAATTCATTATTGGGATAACGATATTTCTCGAAAATTACCTCAGTGATATTCATTCGTACCTGTGGTCACTTTCTTAGCTTCGTAGTCTGACCTTTTTAATAGCCGTAGCCCTCCAAAAAAAAAGGAATGTAGGTACTCCCACAGCGGTCCTCAAAGGATTGTTTAAGGATTGTTTAATGATTGTTTAATGATTGTTTAAAGAGCTCTCCATGGGATGTTAATTTCTTTTACATTTGAATTTATGCTAATGAAGAAAAATATCAACTCAAGTACACAAATCGTAGGTCGGTATATATAGTTCAGTTGAACTTGTAATAAGCTTGAATAAAAATGTAACTAATCTTTCAATAAAATGTGTAGTTAAGTTGAGTTCAAAGTTAATCAAGCATTAATTCAATTTTCTACCCAACCAATTGGAGTACGAAATTAATCAACTTGAGTACAAAATTAATCGTGTTAATTATGTATGTATGATAATAAAAATATGATATGATAAAAATCTTCAATTACATACATAATCAACACGATTACGATGAAAATTTAAATGTAACTTGGTAAAATGATTGTTACGGTGGATGGATGAAACGATATATTTAGAGCTCTCTTCTGCACGAGTATTTAAGTGATATCATCCTACCATTAGGGATAATCAAAACTCAACATAACGAGAATTGATTCAACACCTAATAGTACCAATGCAGCCAAATATATACTTTCCTGCTAAATTTGAGTTAAAGCCCATTGCATCTAGAATTTTGTAATTTCAAGTACAGTAGAGTCGCGTTAACTTGAACACCAAAAAACCAAGGCCATTCAAGCTATCGATTTGTGTAAATGTCGTCCGAAAGTGCTCCCCAGGAGATTGTTTTAGGAGCGTTAAATCATATGCCATTCTATTATCTGTAATCCTATAAAGGAGCGTGTAGGGACTCCCATAGTGCTCCTCAAAGGAGTGTACGTATAAAGAGTGTGCACGTATAAAGGGCGTTTGAAAGAGCTTCATAGGCAATTGTTTTACACTCAGAAAAAAACATTTCCTTAATTTTAGTTCACAAAATGTACTTTCTAGTAAATTTTTACAAAAAAATAGTATTAAGTAAATTTTACTTGGACAGAGTACGCTTGAAAATTGTATGAATTTAAAAAAAGTCCGAAATTTTCCTTAAAATAATTTCGCAAAAAATTTATTTTATTTTTCTAAAATTTACAAAAAATATACTCAATATAAGTCAACTTTTTTTAGATTTTAGTCTACAATATACTTAAAAAGGAATTGTATGGAAGAAAACAGAGTAAGTTCACATTAAACTACAAACTACTCCATATCTTAAAATTGAGTTCACACTTGAACTTGGATTGAGTACATATGGTGGATGGTTGGTAGTATATATGTATACCTTTAAGTTAGAGTATACTGAAGACTGAACTGGAACATTATGAACTAAACTGGAGTACACACGTATAATATGTTATTAATATTATTATTAATAATATACGTTAGTTTATTTTTTAACTGGTTGTAAATAAAATTTAACTGAAATTTGAGACAAGAGTAATAAAATATTAATAAACTTGAACTATATTCGAGTTCAAATATACTAAAAGCATTCTCCTCCATCTTAATTTTTTTAACTTGAAAAGAAGTAATTTCAAACTCATATGCAGTAAAATCTTTTTGAGTATAGTACAAAATGAGCTAAACTTTAGTTCGAATACATCTGCGAATGTCTGCTGACCTATATTACTAAACTAGCTAACTCAAATTTAGTTCAAATATGACCACAGCGAGTAAGATAATTGTGTAATTTAGAATTTGAACCAAAATTAAGGTCATATTGACTTAAAAGTAGTATTCTAATTTGTTACTGTATATTAATATATTTAAAAAAAATTACTGCAATTAAGTTCAAATCTATCTGTCAGTAAAATTAAGTTACAAACCAACTTGCATTTAATTAGTAGATGTATGAATATTACAAACTAAACGAAAAGTTAGTTCAAATATACCTACATACTAGGGTAACCATTCAATTAATCATTATTCGGTGAATCGATTAATCGTGCTATAAAATTAAACGAACATTTTAATAATTACATTTTTCGATTAACTCGAACAAATCATAACGATTAATCGATTAATAAAATATAAGTACATTTTTATTGCAAGCAGTCCGCAACAACAATTTGCGAACAAATTTCATAACTTTACACACATTTCGAACAGATTCGATAGTTTGTTGAGAGAAAGCGTAGCACAGTGCTTTGGCTCATAGACATATGTACATAAAACACATTGTCTGAAAATTGGTTCATTAAATTGGGTGTACTAGTCTGATGAAATTTCAATACCCACTGGTCACTTTGTATGGGGGGTATCAAAATACCTGGTCCGATTCTGCTCAAACTATATACAGTAAGAATAATAGTCATGCAATTACGTTTTGCAAAATTTTTGTAAAAATTAATCAATCCAATAGGGTGTTATAGTGTGATATAGTTACAGAGCGGCCTTACACTTTGTATGGGAGGTACCGGAAAGCGTGGCACTTTTAGGTTCAAACTTTGAGTTTTTTTTTTAATTTTGGCTTGGTATCAAAAGTCACTAATTTTCATGTTGCTGCAACTAAGATTTGTGAATTGTACCTACATATATTTTATACTTTACGTTACGTTTTGTTTTGTTTTAATAAATGTGCCTAGTACAATGTTACAACTCTTTTTCTTTTAATCGAATAATTTGATTGCGTTTTGTTCGGTTAATTTTCAGATTGAAATTTCCGATTAACCGATTAATCAAAAACCCGATTAAATGGGTACCCTACTACAAGGTGGCGCAAAAGTAAACTTCCGATGTTTTTTGGCTGTAATTTAAAAAAAAATGAAAAACTGATTCTTCTTGTGGATTATTTTTACTTGGTCTTTTAATTTTTTTTACATCAAGTCGAGAATATGATGTCATATAAATGGCCGCCGCCACAGTTGATTGTCATTTGAGCCCTTTTTATGGCATTTTCCATCACTTTGGCCAAAACTTCCGGCGATAGGTCCTCACATTCTTGACGGATATTGTCTTTAAGAGCTGCAAGAGTCTGAGGCTTGTTGACATAAACCCGCGACTTCAAAAAGCCCCACAAAAAGAAGTCTGGAGCGGTCAAATCAGGCGATCTTGCTGGCCAGTGCAAATCGCCAAAACGGGAGATTAGGCGCCCGGGAAATGCATCCTTCAGCATATCGGTTGTGGCACGTGCAGTGTGTGCCGTTGCACCGTCCTTATGGAACCACATGTTTTCCACTCCCAATTCATCAAGTTGCGGCAAAAAGAACTCGTTGATCATTGCTCTGTAGCGTGGCACGTCGTCTGGTCGATGTCGATGGCGCTTCCATGACATCCTCGGCTACAGCAGCAATATTCTCTGCAGAACGGCTACTCCGGGGTCTGCCACGCCTGGCAGCATCTCGTGTTGTGCCAGTCTCTTCGAGGCGAGCGGCTAAACGTCGCAGTGTTTCACCAGTAGGCGTTGGACGGCCAGGAAATCTGCGACGAAATTCACGTTGTGCCAAAGTCACCGACCGATTATTGGTCAAATAAATAATCAGCAATATTCCGCCTTCTGGAGCAGTGTAGCGTAACATTGTTTATTAACGTGTATTTCGCATGTGTTTACTACACAAATGTCAAAACAGAACTGACATTAGGGGTCAATCGCAAAATTTATAGCATTTTCTGATAGGAGGATTACTTTTGCGCCACCTTGTACATATATATAGCATACTAATGTTATGTGTTCCGAAATGAACTAAAATTAAGTTCAAATAAACTTTAAAATAGTATACTGTTATACGTCAGAGAATGAACACAACAAGTCAACTTTTAGTTGTAATTAGTAGACTAATGTACTTCAGAATATGAACTAAGGTTCAGTTTAAATAGACCTATGTACATTTAGTAAAATTTAATCAATTATTGAAATATTATGTACTTGCACTGAGTCAATGAACTAATCTTACCTTCAAATATACCTATTTTCAGTATACAAATGTGTTTCAAAATGAACTACATATGTATAATGTAGTTCAATTGTACTCACACATAATATAAAGTGAGCTGAAAATAAAAACGTAACGGGTACAAAATATAGCAGTGTCGGCTGCACCGCACAAAACATGTACAGATTTAAATCATACACGGTGCGGATGAGGCTACTACCTATAAATATCTTAATCGTATTTTGAATGCAAGCAATCGATTGCCGTTTACTATTTATAGTACATATTACTATTCGGGAACAAATCTAACAAAATATATATAAAAAAAATATAGTCATCGATAACAATACTTTGAATATGTAAATATTTTGCAATATCTTATAATATAAACCGAGTATTTTATTTTTGAGCGTATTTCAGTACAGCGAGTGCAAACTCAAATTATCATGTCATTTATTGTGCATGAAGTTACGCCTTCCGTCCTTGTTTACTCACAACCCAAACACGTAAATATTATAAGGTATAATTTAGTTCGAAAATCAGGAAGTTTTGAAACCATTAATCATTTTAATATTATCAAAAAATATTAAAAAAAAAATTTGCATCTACCAAATTCTATCGTTTTGGGTTTTATTATTATTAAGATTTATTATTATTAAGATTAAGACCGTTTCGAGAAAACTTTGTTTAATTTGACTAAGCCGCACCGTGGATAAATGTCCGTCGCTATTCGTCTCACAATACAAAAATGTGGTCGAAGGAGAGCAAAGTATCACTGTTATCATGTTCGCACAATTTTCGTCGTCGTGGCACTTACTGTTTGATGCAACTTCCCCAAGAAAAAAAACTATTAATTCTGGTTTGTAATACTACTTATAATTTCAACGCAATATAATCAGTTTCCGAACAATCTGTAGTTGTACTTCGTATACATATGTATGTTATAAAAGTTCACACTTACAATATCTCAATTCCTTTTATACAATTTTTAAATATATGTATACATTAGGGTGGTTTTATCTCATAGGGGAAAAAAATTTCGGGCGCCCCCCCCCCTAAAATGTTTCTTTCTGTCAGATTTTAGGATTTCCAAAGTTTGAGCACGATTGAAAGATGTTAACACGTGCCACTGGGGCCTCAAAGTTTTGAAAATCTCGATTTTTTGGCGACTTTGCCGACCCATATCTCTAGAACGGTTTAATATATTTGCCCGTATCATACATCAAATTGAAGGCGATACTGTTTATAATATTTTATATGAAATAAAAAAATACGTAAGTAGTACTGAATTCGAGATAATGAAGCCAATGCCCCTAAAAACGTGACCAGGTACCCCTTGGAGCGAAGAGGTAAGCTATTGTGAAAAAACCCATTTTCCTTCCTATATTATCAATTTTTGGAAAGAAAACAATTATGTATTTAAAAAATCAAGTATAATAAATGTCTTTTGCATTTTATTCTTGTTCAAATTTATTCAAGGGACTGACATAACGTGGTTTTGCAGCTATCTGCATACAGCTGACGGCATCTGCTGACGACTTGGAGAACGTATTATTTTTGTTGCTCGTCCTTTGTAAGTAATTGGTTGTAATCTGTGATGAGCTTGAGTCCTCGCTCTGCCATGTCGTTCACAACTTTCAAGTTGTTTAATCCTTAGCCCCTCCTGGCAGTTGATGTTCTGCCGCCAAGTTGCAGGATCTATTGCCAGAAATTCAGTGTTAATGTTTAATCTCTTGAACAACAGCTAAGTCTCACTTGTAATTAGGGCTGGGAGACCTTTTTCTAGGAATTTCGGCAGTTGTTCTTTTCTTAGCTTGGGTCGCATATTTCTGGAGCACTTCTCATTTTCTTCTGCGTGATTTGATAATATATTTGTCGCCATTTGGCTCTTTACGGTGTTTTGCACTGTCGGGTCAAACAATGCCAGGGCAACAAGTTCAGGACTAAGATACCACAGGTGATTTATCATTTTGTTAATTCCTTTTTCTGATATTTTTTGTCAATGCTTTCGTATTTCAATAGATTTTAAATCAGGTCTAGGTCTTGTTTTGGTGCAAAACACACTCTGGGGGCGTTAAACAAGGCTTTACAGTAGATTCGAACACAGTGCTTCTAGGGCCTCTTGTTCTTGGGAAGTCAGCTTAAACTGGTCACGGAAGAGTTGTATTTTCAGACAGTAAATAGGGTTTGCCATCCACTGGGCATGGTGTACTGGACCTGGAGACCTGAAGCGCACATCTTTTCCGTCAATATGGCCAAGATATATCAATGCCAACTGTAACAGCTCTTTGTAGTCGTCTCTTGGCTGGCATTCCATTAGTTTTCTTCGCAGTTCTTCTTTAATATTCTCTACTTCTTCTTTGGGCAGTAGTTTCAAAACATTCTCGCCTACATCGAACTTGGATTTATCAATCGCCGACCATTCTTTTTGAAATCTCTTGAATATGTCTGGTTGAGGTCCCGATGTGCTTCCAAACTTGCAGTCAAAAACCCCTCTCAACAAGACTTCTAAAACGTGGTGTCGGCACGCTAGGTATAGTAGCTCTCGACCTAATATTTGCTCCAGGAGATTGCACGCTCCATTGAGTCTCCCAGTATTTGTTGCTGTTGTATCGAAGCACATAGCCACGACCGAGCTGGCGAGATCCCATTCCTCTAGACATTCGTACACTGCTAGGGGTTGTTCCTCCCCTGAGTACTGTCAGTTTCAGGAACCCTGGAGTTGTTCTTTAGTCCCATGTAATACCAGAACATCAACCCGTTCTTTCTGCTCTGTTTTGAGGATACCTTTAGTAGTTTTCCATCCCAGTGCACGCAAACAGCCTCGTTTTGGGGTATCTTTAGTCTGTCTGGAATTTGTTCCGTGTATTTTTCACAGTTTATTCTTCGCTGTTCACGGATAAGGCTTCTGGAGATCTTATATTCTATGGGATCCTCTCCGAGAGCTTCTACTGTAGCCAAAATGATACGAGTAGCGTTCCTATCGGACTACTTACAGCGGTCCAGCAACAATGACAATTTCATGGTTAGGACCTCTTTGAAGCCACGCTTGATTCTCTTGGGGGCAGATGGTCCTTCAGATTCTACGTTCATCTCGAGCTCTTCATACGGCGTTTCACGTCCTTCTGACTCTTCTGTTGTCTCGTCATCCGTGAGCTCCACCGTCTCTGTGAACAATGAGATGAGACAATAAGTATAAAGTTAATATTGATGGAAATGTCAGCTGGTGATCTAGAATGATCGCTACAATGAAAATATTTTTTTTAAATACTTACCCAAATTTTCCGCTTCAAGTTGTTTCTCCAAGACCTTCCGTTGTTTCTGTAGCAGTCTTTCTTCAGCTTGAGCCAACTTCAGGTCAACTTCGAGCATGGAGCCTGGTCTTCCTTTCTGTCTTTGTTTCAACAGAAACTCCTTGTCTTCTTCTGAAGTCATCATCGTCAGGGCATCTTGGTGGGCAATATCAAAGAGATCATCCAACTGTAGGGTAAACTCTTTTACAGCATTTCTTGCACTTTCCGGTTTTCTATCCTTGTACTTTTGCATTTTTCTCCAATCATCGTACAGTTTACTAGTAAAACATTTTTCTTTTGTTTTGTAGGAATTCGAGCATTTGTCCAAAAAACGGAAACCTCGTCAACAGTAGTTGTGGCAGAGTCTCTCACATTTGACTACACAGTACGCAAATTGTAGAACATAGTAGCTAGAACTTGTCGATTGGAGGGCAGCTTACATCCAGTTATCTGATGAGCTGGATAGTCAATTAGAAAAATGTTGTCTCCTCTACTTCTCATACCAGATGTAGAAGGCATCACTTTTACGAGACATAAAAATGTTCACTAGAAGACAGAATAAATGACATTAACTAAAACAAACAGTACGTGTTAGTAGGTACCGACTTAATTAAAATAAAAATGCCTTTTGTAGTTAATATTTAGTGGGTTTTTTTAAATTCGATCACACGAACGTAGAACGAAATACGACTTTCACTGTTCAGCGAAAACTTTTCAACTGACCAAGAAACAAAATCATAAAAGCAAGAACCACCTAGCTATCCTTTTTTTTAATAACAGACTCTGAACCCCTGGACTTCTACTTAAAATATAACAATAGGTAGTAGGGTAACCCAATACATTTTTAAACTAGTTTGGTTTTACTTGCTATGAGGAAAAAATAGATACATACCTGACATAAAAAAAACATTGTTGTGGGTCTAAAATTAACGGTATACCATAGCAAACATATTTAAATGAAATGGGATTCCAAAGTACAAGCATTTGTCCATAATAAGCAATAATAATACAAATACCGCATCTTCGCTCTCAGGGGTACCTAGTCACGTTTTTAGGGACATTGGCTCTATTTTTCCGGTTTCAGTACTAGTTGCGTATTTATTGTGTATAATATAAAATGTTAAAAACAGTGTGGCCTTTAATTTGATGTATGACACGGGCAAATAGCTTTAGCCGTTCCAGAGATATGGGTCGCCAAAGTCGCCAATCTGCCAAAAAATTGAGATTTTCAAAACTTTGAGGCCCCAGTGGCACGGGTTAACATCTTCCAGTTGTGCTCAAACTTTGGCAATCTTAAAATCTAACAAAATGAAACATTTTAGAGGGGTGCCCCCAAAAAAAATCCGACATCGGATTCTAGCTCTTTGTGGAAATGACTCATTTGGAAATTACTCATTTGGTACCAGAATGTAGCAGAATGCATGTAAATTATTTAATTTGATATTATAATTGTATAGCATTGTCCTGTTTTCTAATCTTCACATTTCAAACTGTTAGACATGAAAACATACGTTTTTGAACATACGATTAAACTATGTATTTTCTAGTACAAAATTGTACATAATCACTAAATGTAACAAGCAACAGAGGCAGTAAATATCCCATCTCTAAAATGTGTCATTATATCAAAGCAAAAAGAGAATAATTGACGAATACGATTAAGTACATATGTATGTGTTAATATTATAATTTGTCCGGTGAGAAAATAGTTTTCGCTATGCGTCATTCCGTTTAAAGTGTTGAACGAGCAGGACGTGGTGTGCCGTAAGAGGTTCTAAAAAAAAGTTATGTAGAAAATAATTGAAAAAGTAAAATAATTTAGAAAAGATATAGTGAAGGAGACAAATCTTTAGGTTTAAGAATTTGTGTGTTAATTGTGATCTACACAAATAATTTTCCTCTAACACTTCATTACATTTTGATTGTTTTCACCGCATATTCTTTTTATTAATTGGCAAAATTTACTACCACTTGATGTGTTTTGCATGAAAATTACACAGCGCACCCCGAATTCTTCCAATCACCTATAGCCGATTCTTCTTTGAAATCATATTTTCTATAAGTTCTCCAAGTACCTATTTGAACAGCTGTCTCCTCGGTACGCCTTGTGCAAAGGTTACCAATCTATATATAAATATAAAAGAATAACGTTACTGGCTGACTCAACATTGTCCAGCCCTAACCGCTGGAGCTAGGAACTTGCAATTTGGCATGGAGGTCCATCCTCTAGCGCTGACGTCCGTTAAGACGGGATTTTTGGAAATTCCTACGGGGAGGGGCAAAAAGCGGAAAGTCTCTGCCATGGCGGCGTCCCAAACACCTTTGGCTAAAAAGCTCAAATTTTCAATATTTGTTAATTCGGATATGCCATTACTCCCTGGTATGGTACTATTTGCTAATACTACCGATAACGACGTATCGGGCTTTTCAGCTATTTAATATAAAAGGGAAAACAAAAGATAGAGACGGCAGTGCTTGTTATAACTAAATGAGACACGATAATAAAGGTTAGTCGGGTTAGGTTAGCCCGCATCCAGTTTTTAAGAAATTTTCGTTGCCTTAAGAAGTACGTGTATAAAAAATATTGTGAAGAGGAACTATAAATGAAATATAATGGGTACAGCGGTAATGGGTACAGCGTGAAGCTATTGATATCACAAACTTAAATAAACTCTAAAAATGATCTATCTGTAGAAATTTTGAAAAACTATCAAATATTTTTTTTACTTTTACTAACGAAACGAACATTTATAAAACAATTTGCAGTGAGTCGCAATTATTCTGAAATACTTTATTTAGGGTTTTAAACCTAGAAAGATATCGTTATCTTTTTATGTGCGTGAAGATAGATTCCGAATCTAACTAGCAAAGACACAAACTACTTCACAGTACAGAGCTATGTTACGGTGTTAGCAGAGCTCTGTTAACACGTATAAAGCGAGATATATGTATATAAATAAAAGCGAATTATTGAAGATTACATTTTAAGAAAAATATCTGTATCACTAAAGTTCAAAGAAATTAAAATATACCATACTTTGCTGGGTTGCAATACCGTCATTTCGTAGAAACATTTACCGCTTTTATTTTAAAACGGGAGCAACTGCAACATAGCCACCAATGTTTTGTGGAAGTGCTCAGGACGTACTTTTCAACAGGGTAGGTCCTCAGTTCTCGTCGAATTTCAGAACAGAAAATATATCAAAAGCATATTTTCAAAGAAAAAGAGATTTTGGCCCACTGTGCTGAAACGGGAGCAACTGCAACATAGCCACCCATATACTACTAGGATAGTGCACAGCAAGCACTTTCCAGAAAGGTGGGTCCAGAGTTCCCGTCGAATTTCAGAACAGAAAATATATCAAAAACATATTTTCATATGAAAAGTGATTTTCGACGACTGTGCCGGAATGGGAGCAACTGCAACATTGCCACTCATATATTAGGATAGTGCACAACAAGCACTTTCCAAAAAGGTGGATCCGAAGTTCCTGCCGAATTTTAGAACAGAAAATAGATCGAAAACATATTTTCATACGAAACTCGATTTGGCCCACTGTGCCAAAAATTGAGCAACTACAACATAGCCACCCATACTTCTGGATAGTGCACAGCAAGCACTTTACAAAAAGGTGGATCCGAAGTTCTCGTCGAATTTTAGAACAGAAAATAGATCAAAAACATATTTTCGTATGAAAAGTGATTTTGGTCCACTGTGCCAAAACGAGAGCAACTGCAACAAAGCCACCCATTTTTCTGGATAGTGCCCAGCAAGCACTTTCCAAACAGGTGCATCCGAAGTCGAATTTCGGAATAGGAAAATGATTTTGGCCCACTGTGGCAAAACGGGAGCTACTACAACATAGTCAGACATAATTTTGGGTACTGGTCAGTGCGTCACACGCTAGAGTTTGTGATTTTGACAAATACAAAGTATTGAAAGTAAAATTGCAATTTCCTTCTTTATTAAAAACAATAATTACAAAATATTCCTTGGTTTCCTGTGATTTTTGAAATTTTAGTACAAAAATAGCTTCTACTTAAATTAAATTGTTTAAATTCAGCTTTCGTTTTCAATGTTGTTATTTTTAAAAATCTTTGTGAACAGTTTACTAATAAAATATTACTAATTATCATATGATTAATTTCATGAAAGATATTATACTATATGAGTTTCCAGATTTCTAAGCAAAAGCGCGATTTGCACGGGCGCCTTTCAATTGTACATACTCGGAATTTCAGAGTGAAAATCAATGTTGTCAGAGCGGCTTAAAGATTATGCCAAATATTTTCAAAAATTATGGTTTATGCAAAATAATTATGGTATGTTTTCTACAAATTAACTATTTTTGTTATTCTGAGTCCAAAACATATATAATTTATTCGCGAAAAGAAATATTTTTTTTAAATTTTGAAGAATTATCGTAAACGGCACTTGACGTAATTTTTTAAAAAATAGTACCAAGAACGAAAAAAATATGCCAAAATCGCACAAATTTTCTAATCTGGCAAGGCTAGAGAAAATATGTAATTTATTTTAACACTGGGAGAGTCAGTTGTTTGCATATATATGTATGTTGTCAATCGCTCACACATGCGCTATACATAACTACATACATATGTGCAATTTCTTGTACTTCTAGAACAGACATGTGCAAACTGACACAAACGCATTTCAAATCAGTTTTACGAATTTTGCGACTGTGTTAAGTTGAACGGAGCAAGCAGAACAAAAGCAGAGAAAACAAAAGTAGTACACTGAGTAAAAAATTAAAATTAAAAAAATTAAAAATTAAAACTAAATCTTAAAAAAAAAATCAAATATCAACATCTCCAATGATTATTTCCCCCTCGTAAAGTTTTATTCTTAATAAATCACATTGGTGTTCATCCGTTAATTTGTTGCGATATTTACTTTTAATTAATTTTAAAATACTAAAAGCGGCTTCACAGTCGTACGTGGACCCGAACATGGAGTATAATTTGTGAAGATTTTATCACAAATCAGGCATTGGGCATTATTTTTGCCATTTACAAACATAAGAATTTCTTTATATTCGTCCATGGCAATTAAAATTTATTTTTTAAGTGTAGTGTTTTTTATTACAAATAATTTTGCTTGCAGAGCGATACGGTGTTGCTTGGTCAAATGCAGAACAGCAACTGACTTTGAATCGGTAAACAAGCAGCAAGCTTTCGGACATGTTGGTGTGAAAAAACGATCAAGCTACTATCGGTGTGAAAACACGATGACTCAAAAGAGTACTAGCTGCACATCTATGTTCTAGAACATGAAAAAAATTGTTGGAAGGTAATAGATTACAAAAGCGTTTAATTTTTTCATTAGTTGGCTTCTTTCAAATTGATATGTTTTTATTATTGGTGTATATCGTCACCTAAAATGCCCAAAGACGTAACCCATATTTTCAAAATTTTACAGGAGAAGCAAAAAACCGTATAAAATCCAAATTATTTCAGTTTTGAACGCTTTCATTCCACAGCTTAGCTTAGGAACTTGGACGGCTACTATTTTGCACATACATATATATTTTAGGGTGGAGTATTATATTCAATGAAAAAAACAGTTTTTATTTTTTGAGGGCTACGTCTTTGGGCAATTCAAGTGACGATATGTACATATGTATGTTCCGAGGAGATCTCAAGCCAAATGTCTGTTCCCCTGCAGATTTCAGCGTAGCTAGTAACTCCATGTAATTAGTTATTTGACAAGCGAATAGCCTGACTTGCTACTTCAGTTGCTACTGGTAATGCAAGAGGTCGCCTTTTGACTCCACAGCGTTACACTATAGAACTAACGAAATCACTAAAGAATCTGCGGTATGATGTACTGCATAAAATCGCTAATTGTTTAAAAAAAGTTTTGCTTGCTTTTCATAGTATTTTTTATGTTGGTGTCAGTTACAAATTAAAGCTTGTACAGTAAACATCAGCGACAGTGTTAAAGTAAATTAAAGTGATTAAAAGGTAAGATGAGGTCTAGGATGCAATTAAACCGACGTATAAAAAAAGAAAAATAACTAATTATGGATAAATTTATAAATATTGAAAAAGAATGTGGTGTAAATAATGAAAATGAAACTTTTATAATATCTAATGTTGTGTTAGAGGCAAATATAGAAATAGTCGGAGAAGATATGCTAGAAAGTGGTATCAATTCCAAGGAATGTTGTCTTTCTCAAAAATTAAAAGCGTGGTTTCTTAAACATAGACCTTCTAAAAGTTGTGTGAAAAAACAAGTCCAAATATTGAGAGAAGAAAATATATGTGTAGATTCTTTTTATGAATTCAAATGCTCTATAAAACCAGATATAGAAAATATTAGTGGAGGTAAATAAAGCAGGCCACACACTGTCAACCAATCGTTTCGATCGGTCGAAAGTCGTTTTGCCACACACTGGTCGATCGGTTGACAATTTTAATTGCACCTTGTTCGCCGCCAAGTGAAGATGGAACGCGGAAAGAAAATAATAGCCTTGTATGGTATTTATTTATGTGAAAAAAGAAGTGAGGAGAGGAAGAAGAAAAAATATCGCTCAGTTTGGATGCAGGAGTGGTTAAAAAGGCGAGACGAGTTTTCTCACATACATTTATTAAATGAAGTGGAATTATCTGCACCTGCAGTGTACAAAAATTTTCTAAGAATGGACACAGAAACATATGAGGAATTACTTACCCTTGTAATGCCGTCGATACAACGAAAAGACACTCAAATGAGAGAAGCAATAACGCCAAATGAGAGGCTATCTGCCACTTTAAGATTTCTGGCTTCTGGTCAAAGTTTTGAGGATCTTAAATTTCTAACACATATATCCCCCCAGAGTCTAGGATGCATTGTTATTGAAACCTGTCAAGCAATAATTTCATCATTAAAAGATTTTATTAAGGTAAGTGAAAAAGTTCATAAGTGTAATTAGAGCAAATTAATATTGAAAAATAAACTTATATAAACTTAAAATAAACTTATGCAATAACATGTAAAAAATTAAGTTATTGAAATTCTTGGCTGTTAAAGAGCTGTTGAAAAGATTGTGGTTGGGATATTGTTTCACTCGAAATTATGTGTACATTGCTTTCATTTTGTTGGAGCACTGGAGATGGAGTTGGTGGTGGTATATTCCAAGAGGTTAATTCGGAGTCGGGCGAGAATGAATACCTGGATAGGTCTGACGAAGAGGCATACTGTGAATTATTTCGATTTGCTTTCACATAAATGGGTTGTAGATTCCTATATTGCTGATGTGGATGACTTATATCAGCTCTATATTGTTCGGGAACAGCTTGATTTGTGACACCCGTAAGCTGACCAAGCTGTCCCTGCATCAGGGCATCATCTATTATGCGTTTGGCATAAATCTGCTGCATTTTGTCAAGTTTTCTGTAACTAGCTGCCCAACATTCTCCAAATATTTGTGCTTCATCTCTTTTACCGCGGTTTGTGTCCATTTCCAAGAACTCCGTGGCTTTTTGCAAAAAATTTACTTCAACATCGTTATGTTTTTTCCTTTTGGCAGGCTGAAAGAAATATTAAAAAAAATAATAATTAGGGAAAATTCTTTTGTGTTTTCAGATGCCAAGAAATGGAGAAGAATGGAATGCGACAGCTGCCACTTTTGAAAATAAATGGAATTTCAACCATTGCATTGGGGCTATCGATGGCAAACACGTGCATATCAAAAAACCAGCAAACTACGGTTCATATTATTATAACTATAAAAAAAATTTTAGCATTGTAATGATGGCAGTTGTTAATGCGACCTACGAGTTCATGATTGTGGAAGTAGGAGCGAATGGGAGAGTTTCCGATGCAGGTGTTTTTGGGCAAACAAAATTCAAAGAAATGTTCGACGAGAATTTATTAAATATACCACAACCTGATTTTTTACCATTCTCCGAAGAAGTTTTCAAATACGTCTTTGTTGGAGACGACGCATTTCCCCTCTTGGAGAACCTCATGAAGCCATATAGCCGAAATAACTTGGCAACGAATATTAATTTGACGAATATTAATTTTTGACGAATATTAATTTGAGCCCAGAAAAAGCCTCAATAATAACTCTTGCTTGTTGCTACTTACACAATTTTTTAAAAGTAAAGAATCCATCAAACTATTTAAAAAGCAGTGTAAATTGTGAAACAACAAGTAATGAGCTACCATACGACACCCTACTTAACCTGCAGCCTACGAAAAGCGTAAATGCGTCGGCAAATGCAAAAGATATACGAAACAGATTTTGTAATTATTTTAATACCGTTGGTACAGTGCCATGGCAAAACAATTTTGTTTAAAAAACAACACTTTTTTACTCCTACATGAATAAATAAATAAAGTGCTATCAAAATTACTTTGTGTGATCCCTAATATTTCTAAAAAAAATAATGTTGTGGTTTACTACTACTTGTTTAAATAGGGGTGGGGGGATTTCGTGTAATAGAACAAAGCGCCGCTGACAAATAATTATTTATGCCAAAATAAATACAAATGAACAAATTACTCACCCTTTCCATTTCTTCTAACTCGATTGTTGATATGCCTTCAGCTTGTTCCTCTTGGTCTCGCAAAAAATTTAGCAAATCAAAATACCATAACGAAGGTATGTACACATCATCCACACCAGCTCCAGATTTCTCACTTTTTAGAACTTTTAGTAGTTCTCTTTTATACGTTGTTCTTAAACCATTTATTTTTTTTTAACACTTTCTATGTTGGCGTTTTTGTCTATTTCTTTATATTTTTCTAAAAGAATTTGCCACGATTTTAGTTTCAAATTTCTGTCTTTGTAGTCATCACTTTTATTTCTCCACAATGATGGCTGGCTTTTAAACAGCTCTATCAATTCCTCTATAAATTCTTTGCTATCTGTTGCCATTTTTCCGCCGATGTGCACACTTCGAAAAAACCGAAGAACTGACAAAAATCGTCAACTTCGCCACACACACACAACCGATCGCAAACTGCGAAGAGAAAATCGTCAACTACGCCACACACACGCAACCGATCGCAAGAAAGACAAAATTTTTTGTCAATTTTCGATCTGTATGCAAACCACGCCACACACACGACAATCTGTCGAAATTTCGACCGATCGAAACGACAGTGTGTGGCCTGCTTAACTTAATATTAGTAAATTTTTTCACATGAAAAAATTGTCAAAGGTAATTTATCGTCCAGAGACTAGTCAATATTGATGGAATACCTCTTTATAGAAGCTCTAAAAGTCAACTGTGGCCTATTTTAATAAGAGCAAATAATGTACAAAATCAGCCGGTTTTTACAATTAGAGTATTTTTCGGTCACAGCAAACCCAGCAGCTGTGATGAGTTTTTAAGTAAAGTGGTTAATGAGTTTTCTAACTACATATGTATATGGATAAAGGCTTGGAAGTATCAGGAAAATCTATTAAAGTAAATATCAGAGCCATGATATGTGATACTCCCGCCAGAGCGTTTATTGCCGGCACTCCATCCCATGCATCACGTCATGGATGTATGAAATATACCCAAGTGGGGGCCAAAATTGATAAGGTGTTGACATACTCTACAACTTGCGCAACACTCATCACTGATGATGATTTTGATGCTAGAAAGTATACAAACCATCATTTGAAAATTTATTTAAATAAAAAATCACCTTTGGAAAATCTTAACATACACAGATAACACAAGTAATTTTAGACCCTGTGCATCTAATTGATTTAGGTGTAACCAGCAAATTTTTATTAAGAATAGTAAACAGTAAAGGTAATTTAAAAACACCAAAAAAAGTTTTGAAAATATCTCACCAAAGCTTGTAGAAATGCGTAAACATATTTCACAAGAGTTTGTTCGTAAACCTCGTTTTTTAAGTCAAATATTGAATTGGAAGGCTACGGAGTTTAGACAATTTTTGATCTACACTGGCGTTATAGCACTAAAGAATGAAGTACAGGAAGACATTTATTATGTATTTTTATTAATACATTGTGCATATAGAATGCTGAATTGACAAACGCAACGCAAACCCAATTTAGAGACGTCTCAAGTATTATTTAATCGTTTTGTAGAGAATTTCGCTATAGTTTTTATGAAGAACAGTGTATCGTATAACGTTCACAATCTACTTCATCTTAAAGATTCAATAGATTACGTCGATGATCTAATAACATGCACTGCCTACCCTACCCTTTTGAAAATTATCTCCAAATGTTAAAGAAAAGTGTAAAAAAAAATACAGCAGACAGTTGTCCGAGGCCTTCGGCCACGGACTGTCCCTGCATGCTGTGTCAGAGACACGGCCATTAAGTTTAACGTAGAATACGCCATCCGATAAGACAGAAAACATATATAACAATAAATTCATTTGCTTATATTATTTATCATTTATTGTTATATATGTTTTCTGTCTTATCGGATGGCGTATTCTACGTTAAACTTAAGAGGCCTTCGGACTGTCCCTGCAGGCTGTGTCAGAGACACGGCCATTAAGTTTAACGTAGAATACGCCATCCGATAAGACAGAAAACATATATAACAATAAATGATAAATAATATAAGCAAATGAATTTATTGTTATATATGTTTTCTGTCTTATCGGATGGCGTATTCTACGTTAAACTTAATGGCCGTGTCTCTGACACAGCCTGCAGGGACAGTCCGTGGCCGAAGGCCTCGGACAACTGTCTGCTGTAATTTTTTTTTAAATAAGCTTATTCGCCAGTAAAATGATGGTCTCCAAATAAACCAAAAATTTCCTGTTTCTTCAGTAGAAAAATTAATAGAGTTGTATGGTGAAATCAGCAGTGAAAGCAAGCATGTTTAAGTAAGTATTTTTTTCGTCGCAATATTTACAAATATTCATTAAATTTTTTTAGGTTAAAGCCATGAACTTATTGCTTAAACCATTATTGCAAATATATAATAGGCACCAAAGATACTATGGAGTATAACATTGATGGCGTCTATGGAAAGCAAAGCTTCAAAAAACGTGAACAGTTTTACTCCACTCTCCTTGGTAAGAATTATTTGAACTTTCAAGTAGCAGCTCTTACTCATACTATTTGCACATTTTTTAGAATCTATACCAATAACAAGCGAACACTTGGGACCTGCAGAAGCACAAATGAGGAACAGCCATTCAATTGCAAAAGAAACGAGAAATTAAGGCCAAGTCCTTAAAAAACAAAACACAACACACTTCACACATTCACATCATTTCCATTATTATTTTATTAAATCGCGGATTATATGTTTTTTTTTATCAAAATATCATATACTCTTTTCAAATAAACATGAACTAAAAATTGAAAATTGCCCTTATTCTTTCATTAATTAACAGTATAGAAATAACGAGCATTATGATCAGGAAATAACTGGTGTGTGATATCCATCGAATTCATCAGTCAAATTGCATTAAACATGTAATTAGTACAGTGGAATTAGTGATTTTGCTATGTCCACAACACTAGTGAAATCGTCAATATTATGTGATTAGCGAACAGTCTGGTACATGGTTATGCAGAGGGTAGCAATTGAATACCGTCAAAGACATATGTAATCGTGTTAAATTCGCCAGTCAAAAGCATTGCTGGGAGTTATCGGTAGTTAGTCAATTCGCTACATATTCATTAGCTTCGGCGTCTGCAGGATATAATTACAATAACACCTTCTTCGACCACGTTCCCCAAATTGATGTTCTCATATCAGCCAAAACAGGCAACGTAGGGTCAGGTATTCAATTGGGCAATATTACCAATAAATGTAGGCAAACCATAATGGAATTTGCTTTATATATTTGCAGATTTCAGCAATGTAAAAAGGGTATTGTACAAAATTAATTGTATACCTATACTTGCTATGTATGTATGTATGAACATATGTAGATATGTAAGCAGATGAATTGGCTTTATTCATTTGATTCACTCTTTCCAAATGTTAAGCCCATCTTTTCCATATTTACAGAAACAAAATGTGGTTTATTGTTTATTAAATAAACTTTAATTATGCTTATATTTAAGTAAACAATGCTTATAATAAAATGTATATGCGCATCTGGCTTGTCATGAGGAGATTCATTAATAAATACAAAAGTATGTAGATAAAATTATAACACATTTAATTATAAAGTTGTATTCGATTCTCCAAGTGGATTAGAAAATGTTTATTGGTCTGTCGCGACTTAACCCAATTTCCTCGCCAATTAACAGTGACGACAGTTTTTCATTGGTCAAGTGTAGAAGGAGGCAAATGAAACTCCTCTTATTACAAAACATGTACAATATAATGTAAGTTGATAGATTCAGTGTTAAATCTCTTCGGAAATACCTACTACATTTTGACTTCTAGGTACCTACGCACTTTTTCTTTTGCCGAAATGTGATAAAAACGGCGCTTAGAAATGAGTGCAAAATATTGCCAACATTTCTATGACAATTCAGAACTGTCGTTATTAGGGTGTTTTGCAACTTTGATTGAGGTAATGGTACTTCTCTTTCTTGTCTTCGGTGGTCCAAATGGTAGTCTGCGCGGCTCTTGTACATGAGTGCCTGGGTTCGATCCCCGCTGGTACCCTTAAACATTTCTTTCGGCTTCTTAAAATCACCGGAACCTATGTAAAACTGTAGGTCCCAATCAGTGAGCGCAAAACTAAAACGCGCCAGATCACTAGTTGTGAAAAGCTCTTCCCAATCCTTTCATGGGATGTAATGGGAAACCATTTTTGTTTTTTATGAACGCACATATGTACATAAAAATCACCGAACTCAAATTGGCCAATATGTTTTTTTTCTATTTTGTAGTTTATCACCTTACTCGAGTTTGTATATATGTACATACATACATAGGTACGTATTTGACGTTTTTATTTACATTTGTTAAATATTTTTGGTGGACAAATAGGTACTCAGTATGTACTGAAAACAGTACCAAAGTACGAATATGAAAAGCTGTACTCTATAAATCAGAAAGATAATAAAAGGGATTTTGTATGCAATATATTTTATTAAGTAAATGTACATACATAAGTACATATCGTTACCTTAATTTAGAAACGACGTAACTAACCATGTTTTTGAAATAGCGTTTTTTTTCATATTCGTATAGAAAAACATAAAATACATCGTTACTGAAAAAATTAGTGTGATGTGCACGCAAAATTTGCCTCCTCTTTATAATTCAAACTGGATTAAATAAAATATTTTTAAAATTCCTGAAATTATGAAATTTATTAAGTTTTTTCCTCCTCCTGTAAAATTTTTAAAATGTTAGTTACGTCCTTTCTAAATTAAGGTAACGATATTACTAAAGATTTTTAATGTTTTTAACTTGTTGGTTTATGCAAAGTATGATTGTAATACTGTTATTAAACACTGTATTTTAAACAAATACTTTTTAATAATGGTTGCGGTGCTGTGCAACTACTTTATTGAGTCAAAGAAATGAACTGAGTTATAATTATCAAATATTTTAGAAGCTATTGCTGTTGGTGATGGTACGGTGTCCGTTAGTGCTGACGTTGCAGTCATACAACGGCGCGTATAGACGTTGTGGACGAGGCTGTCCGCTGTTGCTGACGCTGCATTCGTACAACGGCGCGTGAAGACGTTGGAATGTGATATTGCTGTTTATGTTGGTATTGCTGATACGTTGACATTGCTGTTATGTTGATGTTTCCGTTAGGGGTTGCACCGACTATGTTGTGTGGTACGATTGTTAACTTAAAGTATGTAGGTATAAAGTATAACAATTTGTGAATTTTAAGTAAACTCGACAGAGTAGGTATGTAAGTAATTATATATAAAAAAAAATTGTCAAACTGTATACGAAAAATATTTTGAGTTCGGTGAAACTTATTAAGAGGAGTTTAAGTGTTATTTATCGTGAAACGTCGAACTACTAAATTACTAGTATTAACATTTTGTTATAATTGCTCAATAAATTACATTTAGCTTTGGATGCAATATTGATGTATGTACAGACAGTTGTGTGTGTTGAAATAGAGTCAACACTATTCAACATTTTCAAAACAAAAACAAATGTAGAAAACTTAAATTTTGTTTATAACTTTTATTTTTAATTGTTCAATTAAGAACTAGATATAACATTTTAGAACATTAATGTCGTAATTTAAAATTAAATAATTAGGTATAAATCAAAATATTTCAAAATACCCCGTTTTGCCTGTGAATTAAAATAGAGTCATCGCGATTCATCATCTGAACTAGAATAAATAGCTGTGTCAAATAAAATGTATGTCTCATTAATCCTTTATATTATCTCAGTACTTTATGAAATAACTATTATTTTTTTCCACAGCTAAGCAACGCCTTGACATTGAATCATCAAGTCTCCACAAGTCATGTTTTCCACGCCGATTGTACCACTGTCATAAGCTCATCTTTATTAAATTGGTTTATTCATTTGATAGACACTTTAATGTCCCGCCACAAATTCTGAATATGATTTAAGCCCGGGGACTGCATAGACCATCTTAAAACTATGACACTATTATTTTCAAACGATGCTTTTGCTCGCTTCGTTGTGTGTTTGGGGTCGATATTATGTTGAAACACCCATCGAAGCGGCATTTCCCATTTAGCACAAGGCATCATGATGTTTTTTTTAATACAGTGGTATAATATGCAGCGTCCATTGTCTGTTCAATTTGGAATAAAGGTTCTGTCCCAATGTAAGAGTAACAACCCCGTACCATTATGCTTCCGCTACCACGTTTAACTGTTTGGATTGTGTTCTGTGGCCTGAATTCGGTGTTGGAAGGTCTTCGTGCAGGAAGATTACTCTTATCATAATTACCCAATCTCACTTTAGTTTCAGCTGTCCTCAAAATATTTCGCCATTTGCATACGGACTATTTCACATGCTCCTTGGCAAAATGCAACATTTTTTGAACGTTCCGTTTGGATAGAAATGGAACTTTTCGGACACTTTTTGCCTTTAAATTGTTTTTAGTTAGCATTTTTCTTAATGTAGAGGTGTCAATATGCCGATCGTATTGCCTTTTAAAGGCGGAACAAAAGTCGAACTACGTGGCGCAATATTTTTGGTTCCAAATGTTCTGTAATTTTCAGGGTTTTACCAGCTGTTTCCTGGATTGGGGTTATATTTGATTCCGGTCTCCAACATTTTCTTTGAGCATCCAATTATGTCAGTAATTTTTATGTAGCTTCTGAATTCTTTTATCGTCTCTTTTATTCTTTCTTGGCGCTCATGATTGCAATATTTACATCGGCCCATTTTGGAACGTCAATAATGACAATTTATTAATGCTACTAATAAGCATTAATCATATTTAGAAGCTAAACTTTGTTTTCAAATCCAAACTACCATTAACTATTTCAAAAAAAAAATATTTTTTTGTAATTGACTCTATGTTCCAGCACACGTCATTACATAGCCTTTAAAATACTGACACTGACCTGGAGAACAGTAGTGTACAAAATTTATTAAAAATTACGGCATTATATTCAGCAGAGGACCGGTCAATCAGGTTCAGAATTTTTTGACATGAAACATCTTGGACCACTGATTTGCAGAGGATAAAAGTTTTGACGAGTGTGTGACTCTATTTCATCGCACATCACTGTATATATTTATATATCTACGTGTACTCAGAGAAATTCGTAAATATAGTCAGTTTGAAGTACACATGAGTATGTATGTAAAATAAATTATTTGGGTAAAATATTGTCTCAGAAAATATTTCAAACCTTGCCCGCTTAATAACTTAATAAAAACTATCCTGAATGGACTATAAAACTAGAATTCGTTTGTATGCAGGTGGTATAGAAAAAGATGTGGTAACGACACCTACTGGTATCATCTGCCATATATACAACTTGATTTGTAACTATGAATATAGACTACTTTTCAGGAATGCAAACTTTTTAAAAATTTTCGGTTTGTGTTCCCTCTGAAAACTGTGCGGTAGAAAAAAAACTTAAAAAATCGGAAGATCAAAATTTAAAAAAATCGGAAGACAAAATAAACGTAAAAAATCGGCAGGAAAAACAAATTAAATAGAAGATTGGAACAAACCCTTTGGCAATCTTTTGGAGCATTTAATAGGGTCAGAGTTTAAGAAGATATTCGAAGGTAAGTAGTTGAAATTATTTACATATTTTTTGTATATGAATGGAATACGTATTTGTTTTATTTTAATTAGTTCAATAAAATGAAAAACATTTTTCAACACGACACAGAATAAAACAAAACACATTCAATTCATATTCGCTCAAATATATGGTGTAAGGGTTGTAGTGAGCATAATTTATTAGACCCTGTTTTTGCTAGGTGTCTACACATGTATGTATACGAACATGCACATATCACGGCTACCTTGATTTAAACAACAATTAAGGGATGATATCTGTATGAAAATATACAGGGTTGTCATAGAAACCGTGTCGGTTTTACTAATTGTCGTTTTTGCAAACCAATATTGGTTTCATTTGGAGTCATGAAACCATGTTGGCACAACAAAATTCTTCTCCGGCACAACAAAATTCTTCTCCGGCACAATATTCTTGTCCGGCACAACAACACACTGGTATAGTTTGGCCACAAATACCTTTTACTTATGTTCTGCCTTTTTTTGTATTTCGGTACTCACTGATGTGTTAAATTTGTTAAAGTATCAACAATATTTAATTGTCCTCTTTTATCACTGAATCACTGTTTTATTTGCACTAAATTCAACTTTTTATTAAAACGTTTACACAACTGACAATATTTTTTGGTTCCATCTCATACGTTTCACAACAAAGCAGCTGTTTGTGAATACACTCTTGTCTTCCTCTTTTACTTCCAATTCAGTTTTTAGTTGGAATACCATTTTACGGACGTAACGTAACGGAATGCGGAGGCGGAATTGGAATGCAGAATAAGGCTGATTATAGTGAGAAACTAACAACAATGCATAATTAATTCATGGTCTATTTTACAACTATATATAATACATATATTTGAATATACATATATAATTGTTCGGATTTTCGGAAGAGTTTTATCATAATAATAATACATTTGGCATTACGTTTGGTAGAAATACTTGGTGATTTTGGTACAATATGAATATTTGGAATATCATCACTGTTGAAATATGTCGTTGTGCGTCAACATCGAATTTATGTTACTGATCAAAGCCGACCCATACATATCGACTGCGCAGGCGCAAGAAAAATTAAACCTGTTGCAAATGTTAAGTTTGTACGAAATGAAATTTTTTTGGCTGCCGAATTTAATGTTTACGATGCGTGATTTATAAATTACTAGCTGACACCACCGCAAACTTCGTTTTGCCCAAAATAGATTTTTGGCATAAAATAATTTCGAGCATTCACGATTTCACCCGAAATTTGTTTTTGTGATCGAAAATTAGCTATCGTTAACAGAAGACGCAATAGTATAATTTCAATTATAGGTTGATTGAACCACTTTTCGAATTCAATATCCTTTAAAAAATAATTAGCGATCGTTAACCGAAGACGCAATAATATAATTTCAATTATAGGTTGAATGAAACACTTTTCGAATTCAATATCCTATTTAAATGTACGTTTTATTGAAATCTAAAAAGGAGAATAGAACAAAGACTGTGTTTAATGTAACGCTGCATGATACACAACATTTTTTGTTTTCTGCTCCGGAGCGTAAATAAAGAGTGAGGATGGTTTCCCAACTCGGGAACACGCCACATATAGCTGTCCATGTGAAAAGCATGACATTTCCAGATTTATGCCACAGACTTCTAGCGACTGCTCTTGTGACTTGTTTATGGGCATCGCAAATGCAAGTTTTACTGGGAACTGAATACGTTGGAACTGGAACGGTAAATCGGTTGAAGTCAAGGGAATTCGCGGAATTAGGCATTCTTCTCCCTTGAACGGCCCTTTCAAAATCCTTGCCACAATCACATTGTTCGTTAGCTTCGTCACAGTCAGTCGGGTTCCATTGCACAGTTTTGGGGCATGAAGATTTCGTAGCACAATGATGACCGATCCAACTTTAAGACGCAAATAATGAGGCGGCATGCCAGGCAAATCCAAAGTGTTTAGGAAATCCACTGGATAATTGACGACATCGTCTTCGTTTTCATCGCGATCGATCGATTTATATGAATGCAATTCACCTGGAATTTGATTTTGAATCCTCCAATTCAGGTCATTTACATCAATATTTTTAGCAGCTAAAATTGGGTGTGCGCTCAACCAATCGTAGTTACTATATTTTTTTTTGTCACTTAACCTAAATAAGAATAAATAAATTTTTAAAGTTATTATGTGATTATATAAAGATAAAAGAAATAAAAATAATGATAATTCAATATATATTTGATTATATTTTGAATGTTAATATTTAGGGAATTCACATGGTCTCCTAAAGTCATAAGTCGTAAAGTCATATTTAACAAATTAGTACATATGACTTATGCATGTGAGCAGCATGTTGTATGTGCTAAATCATAAGTCCTAAAAACGTCAAGCAACAAAAGAAAATTAATAAAAAAAATTAAAAAATACCAACAAGAAGCAAAATAGATAATATTTTTACGGTTTTGTGTGAAAAGTTTGTGCAGAAAAACTTACCGAAGTAGTTTCTTCTCATTCCATTTGTCCAATTTCCTTTTTTTTATTATTTTACCAATTAAAATTAATTCTTGAGTTGCAAAATTTCTTCAAAACACAATAACAGGTCTGTCTGCGTACACGTATTTTGCATCATTTTGTGCAAAATGTTGCAAAATCTTGCAAAATGTTGTCTGCGTACTCCAAATCTCTTGTAGCGAGAGAGCGAAAAAGAGAATTTTTTTGACAGTTGGAAGTTAGAGAACTTGCAAAATGTTGCTGGAGAAATTTCTTCTTGCAAGATTTTGCAACTAGTTTGAACAGCTGTTTTGTTTACTGCTTGAATGAAATAAATGAAAATAAAAATTTAAATTTAACAATGGCAGAGGTAAGTAGTTAGAATTGTGTTGATTTTTAACGTTTATAATAAATTATAATAAACAAAACATTTTACTTCATGCTAGAAACGTGCAAATATACAGTGCGACCGTGCGACACATATGCTAAAATTCTTTTGCTTTGTTATTTCAATTGTTTACACACCGATCAGCTGTTTTCTTGCAAGATTTCACTGGATGCCATCTGCGTACTTTTTGATATATTTTCAACCGAGAGAGTAAAATTGTTCTTACTCTCCCAAAAAAAGTTACTGAGTATTTGCTACTGGAAAAGTACGCAGACAGACCTAATATATCTGATTAAATAATAAACAAAAAACAGCCGACACTGAACATCATAGAATAACACATACCATAGAAGCTTTTATTCGCTCAATAAATTAAACGTCATAGGTACGATGGATAGTAAACATTGGATGGTGGAAAATATGGGTTCAATAATACCATATAGTGGCAATAGTATACAGCGATCAACAAAGGAACAACAACCGAATTTCGTGTTTTAGTGACAAACTAGTTGTGTTAAATACAATACAAATGTATACCAACGATAAAAGTCAACAAAAAAGTGCAAAATATATTAAAATTTTTCAGTTCTACACCAAAACGACAGGAAAAAGTTAAGTGAACATATTTTGTAACTTCAGCTGGTGTAAGGTAATTTTAAATTTAATTGCTCTCATTTCCACAAACCTACGATGAGAGTATGAAATGAAACGTCAGATGAGAGAATAAGTTTATCTATGTATGTATTATTCTATGCTGAACATACAACATAGTACACTGGAAAAACAGACATGCTCAGGTTGTATAGTCGTAAAATATATTTACATGAAGAATACCAACAACATATTTACAACTGTTGTATTATTTTAGCATATACGATATATACAACACAATAGTACACCATGTGAACTCCCTAATTGTTTTAAACTTAATGTAGTAAATGCAAGTTTTTTAAAAAAATGAGAAATTAAAATTGGTTATAATACAGACATTAAAATTTATATTTTTTAATTATTGATGTAAGTGATACTGCTTCAACATCATCTACCATGGATGTAGTAAAATCTTTATTTTTAGAATTAAAAAATTTCTTCAAATGGTTTACTGAGTTACAAACTTCGAAATTAGCAGTTTCACCAGATCTCAATATAATATTAAGTTGATTTATGAAATCCTGCTTGAAATCCATTTTAAAGTCATTATAAATTTCTTTTAGAATGTCTTTATGAGCAGAAGACATTATTGATCCAGATCGAGTTAGTTTGCTATATTTTACAGAGTCTCCATATAACTCTAAAAGTGTTTTCTTTTGTTTATTAGAATTCCTAAGAAGAATATCAGAACTCAAAGTTTGTAATATATTATGATTTGCCATCTTCAAACATCCTGAATTCTCTTTAGCTTCATTTTCAGTTAGCAGTGTAGGGTACAAATTTGGGTAATACATCAAACAGTTTTTAAAACCAATACTTTCTAGTGATATAATTGGCTTAACTTCTTTTTCTACAGCATGCAAGACAGACAAACTCAAGAAGGGAAATATCTGAGATATTCTTGGTAAGGGTATTGCATTACCAATTCCTCTATCTTGAATGTCATATCTAGATTTTATTAACTTAATAATATCTTTTGCCTCCTTACTGGAACCATGATTCAGATACTTAGAAATGGTAGCACCTCTCTTGTAAAACAAGCCACAGCATGTTATCAAACTCAAGAAGGGAAATATCTGAGAAATTCTTGGTAAGGTTATTGCATTACCAATTCCTCTATCTTGAATGTCATATCTAGATTTTATTAACTTAATAATATCTTTTGCCTCCTTACTGGAACCATGATTCAGATACTTAGAAATGGTAGCACCTCTCTTGTAAAACAAGCCACAGCATGTTATCAAACTCAAGAAGGGAAATATCTGAGAAATTCTTGGTAAGGTTATTACATTACCAATTCCTCTATCTTGAATGTCATATCTAGATTTTATTAACTTAATAGTATCTTTTGCCTCCTTACTGGAACCATGATTCAGATACTTAGAAATGATAGCACCTCTCTTGTAAAACAAGCCACAGCATGTTATCAAACTCAAGAAGGGAAATATCTGAGATATTCTTGGTAAGGGTATTGCATTACCAATTCCTCTATCTTGAATGTCATATCTAGATTTTATTAACTTAATAATATCTTTTGCCTCCTTAGTGGAACCATGATTCAGATACTTAGAAATGGTAGCACCTCTCTTGTAAAACAAGCCACAGCATGTTATCAAACTCAAGAAGGGAAATATCTGAGAAACTCTGGGTAAGGTTATTGCATTACCAATTCCTCTATCTTGAATGTCATATCTAGATTTTATTAACTTAATAATATCTTTTGCCTCCTTACTGGAACCATGATTCAGATACTTAGAAATGGTAGCACCTCTCTTGTAAAACAAGCCACAGCATGTTATCAAACTCAAGAAGGGAAATATCTGAGAAATTCTTGGTAAGGTTATTGCATTACCAATTCCTCTATCTTGAAAGTCATATCTAGATTTTATTAACTTAATAATATCTTTTGCCTCCTTACTGGAACCATGATTCAGATACTTAGAAATGATAGCACCTCACTTGTAAAACAAGCCACAGCATGTTATCATATCTTTAACTGAAAGATTCAGATTTTTTGCAGAATCTACTATTTTTTTATAGGCTTCCATTACATCGAAACCAGAATACTCAAAGGCTGATATATTTGCCTTCTTGGATTCTATTAAATTGGTTATTTGTGTTGCTGTATAGTCACAAAAATCATTGTAACTGATATCATTGATTTTAGTATTATCAGTAACTGGTGGAGCATCCATTTTGAAAAATGTTATATATATATATATATATATATATCTTCTTATTCAACATTTTATAAAGTCTTAAAAGTTATGTCTTGCTTTGTAGCTTGCTTTTTTGTTTTTTATTCAATTCTTATCTCCAATACAGTTCTTATATTTTTATTAATACGTCTTTTCAGTGTTTATAACTTAGATTTTTTCGATCAAAACTATTGTGTTTTCACAATAATGACCAATGTTCGGAAATACATTAGTGATGAGTTCATCTTTTGTTGAAGTGAATTGGCAAATGACAGGTGGAATCGATATTAACCCACTGGAAGTATCTACCGGAATTTGTCCATTTCCGATTCTCAGTAGTTCTGTGGAGAAAACTTCTGCGGTTCTTTCCTGTTGTAGGAACACTCGCATATTTATACTCAATGGAAGAATTTTCACGTATCGCCACAAATACGATGACTTCACACATGCGTTTAATTCATCCGCCGCTATTGATTTCGGTATAACTGAAAGTGTTTGTCGGAAGTATCATCACGCTACCAAAGCGACGATTAGTGTTGCCCAAATCTTTCAATGTTCGATCGAGTGTTTCTAATGATCGTTTGTGCGCCATCGTACACTCATCCCCTATGATCAATTTACAATTTTTCAACACTTTTGCCATGGCTGATTGCTTTGAAATATTGCAAACAGGATTTTCGTTGATTTGCATGATTTGCGCATCAAGAAAAAATAGTCCACCGTTTCCATCATAGACAGCCTTCATCAGTTGATCATACGCACTCTTTTGCTGTTCATTCAGCAGTGGAACATTTGTTTGGACTTGTTGCAAAATTGTCGTATCGTAAGCACGCTCGCGTTCCAATTCACGATTCAATACATTTATAGTTTCACGATTTGGCGCTGGCATATGAATTTGAAGCAATAGTTTGCCCTAACGAATCATTGTATATGTCGTCGTTCATTTGCAATTCGGAATTCCTTGTCGCGAATCGAAGACGATGCAAAATATCTTCTGCGATATCATATTTGTACGCCTCCCATAATAGACGTGGGTTTGAAGGCTGACATGTCGAAATGATCATAGCAAAAAGTGTACGAACTCCATTGGCAGGCGAAGAAGCTATTGAATCGTCTAGCGCTTGATTCCAGTGACTGTCGTGTTCAAGCAATTGTAACTGTTAACATGCTTCTCGAAAAGTTGTACGTACCGTACCATCGATAGTCCGCAAAGACTCAAATGAAGTTGATCCGCGCACATTAACCAAGAGCAACCGAAGGTAGAAGCAATCGTCGTTCTTTGGATGGATTGTGTAAATTCGTCCCAAAGCGTCATGTACTGGTTGGCCTTGCTTTCTACGTAACCATTTCTTCGACGATGCATTCCATGTGTAATATCGAGGCATCTCCGAGTAAAGCAATGTTCTCGCAAACTGCTCACTGGCGCAAGTTGAAAAGAAACTCGTTAATGTTGTTGCTGGTGGTCTTTCCACTAGCTGTGCTACGTTCTCTGCGTTGAAATACACTCTATGGCCATTCTCCAAATGAACTGCGAGATGCAGAACAGTTGGATGCCGTTCATGAATCGCAAATGAAAATATTCTCCAGAGTGTTTCGTTGCAGTTCACATATCGGCCCATTTGAAACTTGCTGATTTCATCTCGTTCAACGCCAATAACCGCCAATAACCGCCTTTCTTTGGTGACGTATTTGCAAACATACTTAATTGATTTTACCGAATTGCAATACTCGACATTGATATGTGTTTTAACTGCGTTAAACAATATTGGCGAATACGGCACAATCCATGTGTTGTCAACCACGATATTCGCTCCTTTCAATTGAGTGATGAATGTTCTGCCATTGTTATCTGTTAAGCGACGCCGATAGAGTGGATATCCATCGTTTCCAGTTTGAGTTTCAGAAATAAAAGCACGTGGATAGCGTTTTGTGCATTTATTGTCGGACATGCAAACTGAAGTGGGATTGTGTTGGCCGCATGGTCCATGGAGCATATTGGGCTTTACCACTTCGTGCAACTCTGGATCTATCTGATGAACAGGAATTTCGACGGAAATAATGTCATCAATTTGGTCTGTGGTAATTTTGTCCACCATCCAAAGAAGAATATTTCCGTGCAGTAAACCTCTTTTCTGCCACTCAACTGAATACATCCAGCGTCGAACAGTACCGTACACACGTTGTTTCAAAATGCAGTCCACCAAACATCTGAGTTTTTGTTTGAACACTCGTGCTGTAACGTCGTGACGATCGCTTGGTGAGTGACGGGATGCAATAACTGCGTAATTTCTGGCCATTTTGAATTGTAAGTAAACGTCACAAACAAATCCGGGCGTCCATAATTTCGCACATAAGTCATCGCGTCCTGGGAGTACTCGTGCATGTGTCTCGGACTGGCAAAATTATGAGCCGAACAACATCTGTAATATCTTTGTCGCTATAGACCGCATCTCGCTATTGAATATATTCTTCAGATCGCAACTTAGCCTGATTGAATCGAATGAAAATGAGTCGTTCTGTCTCAACCTTAACGTCTATATCAACTGCATATTGTTGAAACAATCGTCGAATTCTCAGTAGGTGGTTGTCAATGTTTTGGCGACTCATCTTTCGATATGTGTAAAAATTCATTGAGCTGACCTTTTTTGTTGTTTGGACACCTCAAAATTTACAGTTTAGGAAGTTACAATCATAAGTATTTTTTTTTGTACTAACCATTGGCCGGATTTATCATGTATCTGAAGTGATATCCGTCTTCACCACGGCAGAACATAAGCGGATATTGCGATTCGCTATTCCATATTTTCGCCAACAACAACAATTGATATTTCACTACCTGTAAGTGCATTGTATTGTCGTTCGTGAGTTCCTGCTGGTAGTTTGTCCGCTTTTATGACAATGCTATTATCATCGGATGGCATCTGCTCCAACGAAGTCGTAAACAGTTTGAAGAGCTCATTATATTCGTGTGACATTTCCTGCAATTGCTCGACTATTTCTCTTTTCGTTGTATTAAAGATAGCACAACGCCGATTTATTTCTTCATGTGAATTTCCAAGACAGAATATTTGGAGATATTTGTGTTCTTGGTGTGGATGCGGCAAAAGTGGTCAGCACGATGAAAAATTTGCCCAAGAATCTGTATAGTTGGAGGCAAATTATGAATTTTTTGTCTCTTGTTGGCAAGATAAGTGTTTGCTTGTGTTATATCGTGTTAGTGTATTAGCATTCATCGCTAATGCTGATTAAATTACCTTGAATGTTGGATTGTAATTTTGTTCATTTACAATTTCACCACCAAACGACGTCATTTGAAAACAATCGTTGTATATCTTGATGTGTTGCAAGAAATGGTTCGAAATTCTCAAATTTGACTGCATTGCAATGCTGACAAACGGCAGACATCTGACCGGATTGAACTGACGCATGCGCACTTTATTGAATGTTTGGCTCATATTGAAAGGATATAAGTTCAATATAGCGGAATAATTTGTTGTGGACGATGTTGTCGTTCAATAGCCGCACGTTGCACAGAGGGATTTTGCCGGCAAAAATACCCTTTTTCGAGTGTCAAATATCAAAAATGTAATGATGCAGTTTTGTAGAGAATTGTTTAATTAAGAGAAATAAATCATTAGTTTTTTTCAACAAATTTTGTTTTTGTACAAAAAAACGCGGCAAAGTCAACAAAATGAAACTCTGCAGTAACCTGCCTCAGATTTTCATGCATTTCAATGGGCTGGAATCACAACTTCTTTTTGTCGTATCGATTTGGAATATGTATATTTGAAAAATATGGTATTTCTACATTAAGTTTTAAGAAAAAATAATTGAATAACAATAAAAGATTAAAATATATTCATGCAAGTGTTTTTAGTTTTTCTTGGACTACAAAAAGGTGGTCGTTATCGATCGTTGTGGTCTGGTTGCTAAAATGTGAAAGGTGGGAGTGTATTCTTTTGATTTCATAAATAAAATTCCCATAATATTTTCTACTGTTGAACAAAGTTATACATTTTATAAAAAAGGTGCTACGAAATTTCATTACAAAAATGGATGAAAACACCATATAAAATGGTGTATACTTTTAGGCATATGTGTTTTAATGCTGTCGATAATATAAACGTTAGTTAACATTTTTTTTACAGCTGTATATCATATCCCTAAAAGTATGCACTGAGAAATGCTGAAAAATTAATAAATTTCGATAATTTTATAGTACAAATTTGACTTTTATTTGGATTGATTGGTTAATTAAAAAAACGGTAAACTATGGCCCCCTAATTAGTTTGCAAATATTCAGCTAACATATTTACATCTACCACAAACTACAAAGAATTATATCTGTGTTTTCGAAAATTTTGAAAAATGAAAATTTGTATATGGGCGTGGCACTTAAATTTTTAATATAATTGAGGACTCAAATGCAAACACTGGCAGTAATTTTTATTGACATAGATATGAAAATGAGGAAAATACAACGATTTTTTATTTTACGTTATACGGGAGGTAGGCGTGGTTGTGGGCGGATTTGAACAAAAACTTGTTTTTTTTCTAATTTAGCAATATGAGAGATGTGTGCGAAATTTCAAAGCCCTAGCTCGATTCCTTCTAATTTTTGCCGCGGCTTGTATGAAGAAATCCCACTGTGCGTTGTTGTGATCTTGCTTCATCACTTTGCCGAGCACGAACTTCTCTTCTTCTCAATCGTTGTTGCTGATTGTAAGCTTCGTTGATCTCTTGTGACTGTCGCGCACGATTTTCAATGATTTTCGATCATTCTTATTCGAACTTATTCCCTTTCAATAGCACGCACATTGTGAGACCTCCGACCTATGTAGCCATGACCTCTTCTTGGCATCGTAACATATATGGACCTCAGTAATCAATAATTTACCCTTGAAGTAGCCAAAATAAAGAAAGCAAACGAAGGAAAAGATGTAATTGAAATTTGGGAAACAGCTGGAAAAAAGAATCAAATCGATTAGCGATCTATTCTAATGTAAAGAATTATCTTAAATTTTTGGAATCGCAATATCAATAATACCACTTAGAAATTGATAATTTTTTTCCTAAACGTTGGCGTAGCAATTAAGAACAGACACGCAGAACCCGTATTCAAAGAAGATAATGATTTTACTATTTAGAATAGCGTGTTAGAGCATGGATACTTTCAATATTTGTTTATTTGAAAGGGGTTTTCATTGTAAAGGGTTTGAAACAGAGACGCTTCAAAAGTAAGTCGATAGGGACAGCAAACGACGCCATATTTTTCCCGCTCTTTTCGCATTTCTCTTCAGTAAGGTTTGCTATTTCGTCATAGATATACGAGCCAACAACGAGTCGAAATTATTAAAATTTACTACCAAAATTTGGAGTCAGTGGCCTCAACTTTAAGAGGCCAACTTTAAGAGGCCTCAACAATCAGCGATGAGGCTCATTTCTGGCTGAACGGCTTCGTCAATAAGCAAAATATGCGTTATTGGTCAGACAGCAATCCACACGTAATCCATGAGTCATCATTGCATCCCTAAAAAATTACGGTTCGGTGCGGTTTATTGGCCGGCGGCGTCATTGGGCCGTACTTCTTCCGTGATGATCAAGACCGGCACATTACTGTGAATGCGAATCGCTACCGTTCAATGATAACCGAATATTTTTGGCCGCAATTGAATAATATGGACTTGGAGGACATGTGGTTCCAACAGGACGGCGCCACAAGCCACACAGCGAATGCCACAATCAATTTATTGGAAACCAAGTTTGGTGAACGTGTTATCTCACGAAATGGCCCAGTCGATTGGCCGCCTCGGTCGTGCGATTTGACGCGGTAAGATTATTTCCTGTGGGGCTACGTCAAGTCTATGGTCTATGCCAAAAAGCCAGCGACGATTGATGAACTTCGTACGAATATCGAACATGAAATTGCAGCAGTATCGGCCGATTTAGGCTTGAAAACCGTCGAAAATTGGGTTCAGCGTCTGGACTTCTGCAACCGTGCCCGTGGTGGCCATGCAAAAGAAATCGAGTTCCATACATAATGGCATCGAACGTACTTTTACAGGAATAAAAAATTTCATTGGTATCTAAAACCGGTTTTGTTTTATTTAAAAAATAAATTATTGAAAACCCCGTTAGTTCGTCCTTATTTTCTTCCGTCATCTTGACATAATTTATATCTTTGTTTTCTTAAATTGTCAAAATAGGTGCCACCTACCGGGGGCATTTATACATAAATGCTTTTCTTACGATCACACAAACATACATTCTGAATTTCAGTTAAATTGGTGCATACATTCAGATTTTCGATATACATAAATCCACCCCAGCGCCACCTATCGGGTCCAAACTACATATAAACCTACTCGGGCACCTAGTGAACCTATGGTGTGGATATGGCTTCTGTAGCTCTTCTTGGTAAGATCTGATGCTCGGACAAACATATGCACGAACTTTTTAAAAATTAAGATTGGTTCTTTTTAAATCGGTGTATGTCTTTAAATAGGATCACATGAAATTACGTTGTGATTTGGTTGGTTCGGCTATTCTCATTTACTTTCAAATATGTAAATCACAGAGGAATTATTTACCAGGTAAACGCGTCAGGCCAGCTGATTTGTGGTTTTTGCATCTTTTTCGTGAGTAAGCTGCCTGTTTCTTTTTGATTGTTGATAATCATCTAATTTTGTCAACTTAACCACAAAATTTCTAGTGCGATTACCTATTAGATAATTCTACCATAATACACATATGTTGATAATCTGCTATCTGCCTCTAAGGGTAATGTGGCCAAATGAGACAAAAAGAGAGCGATAAATATTTCCCCAATTGATACTCACACATATATAAGAAAGCTTTACCATTTTCATTTTTACGTAGTTGTATGCAACAAATTGAGATAGTAAAATATTCAAAAAACGACATGGTTCTTTGTAATGATACATATACCTATTTGGAAAACAGACAGAAATATTAAACTTTATTGAACTAAATTTTAGTTCATTTGGTAGTGAGAAATAGTATAATAATTTTAGGAAAATATAACCTTAAATTTAGTTCAACATGGAATGTGGTGATTTGAACCAGAGTTTAAAATTACTGCTGTAGTAGTCGTAATTTGCTATAAATTTCATATTTTGATAGCAACGTGCAAGAAATATTCGAACTGTCGCCATAGTATACTATGAAATTAGTTTGTGTGTGCAGTTTGTTTTGATTGTGTGCTGGCACAGCAGCATCAGCATTTTCATTAACAAATTTTATAGTGCTGTCGTAGTTCATATATTTGGTGCTGTGATAGTAATTTTTACAGTAATTTTTAATACAGTAATATTTCATGCTGTGGCTGCACCATATGAACTTATTAAATAGAAATATTCGTAGGTGTATTGCAAAAATATTATATAAATAAAAAAATTGAAATAAAGGAAACAAAATAAAGAGTAACTAGCAGAACCGGCAAACTTCATTCTGCCTACAAAGTTATAAGTTATTTAAGTTTTTATATATTTTCTTACGTAATTTAGACCACGATTGGGCCAAAATACCAAAGTGCAATCTAACAAAATTAATAAACCTGATTTACAACGACGTTTAATAATTTTCCTACTAAGGCCCTGTGTCTAAGCAAAAGATTTTCCACCTTTTCCCTATGGTGAAAAAAACTTGTCTTGTGGTGAGAATATTTGTCCTCTTTGGTGTGCCAAAGCAAAAGTTTTTCCACAGTAATAAAAATATGACAGTTCATAAGAAGAAGGACGCCATTAAAGACGCGTCTGGAAAATAATAGTTTTTATAATGAATATTGGAACAAAATATTTGCCATTGCTTTTAGCAATTCATTTATTTTGATTATCTTTCTACTATTTGTTTGCCTTATTCACGTTTTGTTATCTGTAATTTGTTTTGCATACAAATAAATGCTTAGTACAAACACATACAAGCCGACATACAAATTTCGTGGATAACAGTTTTAAAAACAATATTATATTATTGCAATTTATAAAGTAATGAATGTAAATACGAAAACACTAATAAAAATATATATTAAAATTGATTGAGTCATCATTATCTAAATTACATTGCGAAATATTTCAACGGCGCTTCACCTCAGAAAAAATATCGGCGGCGGCACCAATTCGGTTTCACACTACACCGCTTGTTTGTCCGCTGGTGTTTTCTTGTTGATATATTAAACGTCAAATATTTCCATCCACTTGTCAAAATTTTACCTAGCCCCCTGGGCTAGTGAAATTTTATTCACCACGCAAATGTCATATTTTTACTACTCGGTGGAAAAACTTTTGCTTTGGCACAGGGGCTAACTCCTTTTCTTGAGTGTACTGTTTCCCAAAAAATAACGGGGGAAAAAGAACCACTGCATTCATCGATTTAAGAGCAATGATATGTTAGTTTTAAACAAGTGTTTCTCGAATAAACATTTAAACAAACGAACGTGTGTTACTTTAAATAAAAAAGTGTAAAAAAATATATATTGAAATGGAAGACATTCTTAAACATTTCGAAAAAACTGATTCAATAAATAAAGTTGAGTGCAAAATGTGCCATAAAATACTTATTTCGACAAGAAGTTTTAACTTAAAGACCCATTTAAAAACCGTGCATAAACTAGAAATAATCTCGAATAAAAACAATCTATCTAGAATTGGAAAACATACGCATATAGTCAAAGCGAGAATAGAAATAAATAAACGTGAGGTTATAAGATCATATATAGGTTTGGTCACAGAAAACGGTGTACCATTTGACCTTTTAAATAGTGAAAATATGAGAAATTTACTAAAGCCGATATGCCATGCTCTTTCTCTTGGTGGAAATAAAATGTTCGCACTTAATGCGGATAATGCCAAAAAAATTTTGTCCAATGTGGTTGTTGAGCTAAGAAATTCCATAAAGAATGAATTGAGCAATAATCTTTTCTCAATAAAAATTGATAGTGCAACACGATTGGAGAGGAATATATTTGGAATAAGTGTTCAATACGGAAAGGAATGTGTGATAATTTCTAGAATGATCGGAATGGTGGAGTTGAAAGGAGCAGGTGCAAGTACTGCAAAAAATTTGGCAAATATGATTTAACCTTGAATCAAGTCGTGGCTATCACTTCTGATAATGGAGCCAATATGATCAAAACTACGTCGATATTATCCCATTGTATAACAAAACATGACGATGATGAAACTTATGTTGATAATGATGAGTACGTAAAAGTATTGGATGAAATTAATGGCGATGTCGATCTTAATATCGGAGAAATTAATATTTGCAGATGTGCTGCGCATACTGCCCAACTCGTTGCTATAGATGTAATTAAAAATTACAATGTACAAAGTTTTGTGTTACAATGCCGCAACTTAGTAAAATATTTAAGAAAATCTTCCAACGGATTTCGTGCGCTTTTCGAAACAAACAATTTAACTTTACCCAGAATAGATTGCCCTACACGTTGGGGTTCTACCTTTAGAATGATTAAAGATTTACAGTTAGTAAGTGCTTTAATCGAAAGTGCCATTACGGCATGTGATGTCGACTACAACTTTAGGGATAAGGTGGATGGGTTTCTAATCGTTTTTAGTCCATTAAATGAAATTTTAGTAAAATACCAAGAGGAAGCATTAAACTATGGTGATTTTTACTCTCAGTGGATTAAGTGCAAGTTGTTAATACAGCAAATTGTCCAACAATCACCAGAAGAATCTGTTCCAAAAATTCTCGGTGACTCTATTTTAAAAAACATAGCAACGAGATCTGAAAAATTGCTTGCAAATGAGGTTCTAAAAGCTTGTCTCTACATTGATCCAAGGTTTCAGCACACTTTATCTGACTCAGAAAAAAAATTGGCTATTGCATACCTAAAAAGAGTTTGGGACAGATATGTTGGACTGAATAAAGAATATGCTGTAGATTCAAACCAAAATGAAAGTAATAATAACGTTGACGATGATGATGATATTTTAACAGCTTTTTTAAAACAAGATTTAATAGAAGATGAAAGTGTCGTTACAAATGTTCATGTCAAAATCGAAACGCTCAAGCTACCGTTCTTAAAAAGCAGTACATGCGTTCAGAAATATTGGAGGGAAAGACGATCGACTGATCCTGAATTATTTATTTTATGTAATATTGTATTGAGCGTACCGCCAACGCAGGTGAGCCAATATTAAAAAATCGCACATTTAAATTAACTTAAAATAAAAATAATGATTACATTCGAATTAAATCAGTTAAACAAAATTCTGAAAACTTTTCATTAAATGCGTGATTAATAATTTTTCACCTTTGTTAAATTTGTACTTAAAGTTTTTTACACATAACTTTTTTTTTAATTTTGAATTAATATTTTTTATTTTGTATCTTCGTAGGTGACAGTAGAAAGAGCATTTTCATCATTGAGAATAGTTTTGACTGAAACTAGAAACAGATTAAGCCACGAACATCTTGAAAACATTTTATTAGCAAAATTAAATCCAAATCTTCTTAATGATGCAATTGATGAGATTACAAGACCACAAGAAGATGTTATGAATTGAGTTCTTTTATATTATTGTACCCTTTTTATTATTAGTTATAGACTTGATGAATGCTCAAATGACTCCTTTTATTTCATGAACTTTTGTTAGGTTTTCGTTACATTTTTATTATTTTGTGTTTTTGTACCGTTATTTGTTTAAAGTACCGTTTTATTATAAGTAATAGTGTTGATGAATACTCAAATAACTCCTCTTATTTTATGAACTTTTGTTATGTTTTCGTTATATTTTTATAATTTGGGGTTTTTTTTTAATAACTTCATATTGATGAAATTTTTGTGTTGTCATAGCTTTTTATTTATTCTATTCTCAGAAATAGTCACAGAAAGGGCACGAAAAACAAATAAATTTACCTTTTATTTATGAATTTAATACTTCCGACAGAGGTGATCAAACTAAAAAATTGTCAAATGAATCATAAACTTATTACTTTTACTTTTCAATTATAACAATCACAAAAAGGCAAAAGGCAATGGTTTACACAGTCACATAATTTTTTGTGACTATTTCTGTGAATAAGCCCGTAAATTTTATTAATTTAATAAAAAATACATAACATATAAAATACCTATGTATATTCATTGTTTTATTTTTATCTGGTAGGGAGAGCTGGAAATATTTAGCTCAATAGTTCAAAGCCACAGTAGCACATCACATCACAGCACTGCAGTCGCAGCAGCGCAGAACAGCGCACTGTACAAACAAAATGCTATGGCTGCTGTGCCAGCACACAACCGTACAAGGTGAACTAATTTCACAGCATGCTGTCGTCACAGCATGCTGTTGGCACAGCATGAATATATCTTGCAAGCAAAAACACAACAATTATTGTGTTTAATTTATCTAGCTACCAGAAATGCAACAAAAGATTTTCAATTGCTGAATTTTAAACTCTGATTTGAACTAAATTTTACTTAATTTTTAATCCAAACTTTCCATACTTATGACAAGTAAATTTTAACTATATTTTAGTTCATATAGCACTACTTATATACATATGTACACTACTGCAGTGATGTAAATTTTAACCAAATTTTAGTTCATTGTAATTTACATTCATCATGTTTGGTTTCACCTAATAATATTTTAAGTTGTATTTCGTCTAAAGTTGCAAAATTTTTTAAAAGTAAAATTACATTCTTATTTTTGGTTTAGGCATTTAATAAAAAAAATTTGACTTGAATTAACTACATTTTGTAAACTATTTTTAAGGTAATTTTTAACTTAAATTTTCTATCATGTTCAAACACTTGTATTTAAAGGTAATAATTTTTGTTTAGATTTAGTCAAACCTAGTTTAATATCAGAAATAGCAAATTTACTTTCTAATTTTCAGTTAATACAAAATTTATGCTAACTCCTATCAAGTAAAATGTAGTTAATATTTTACATATACATATATGAAGTGAGTTGAATTCATACTAGTGGTCTTCATGAAAGCTCGAAAGAACCTCGTAAACTCGAAAACATCGCAAACTTGAACAGCAAACGTCAAAACAAACAAATTTCCCATACAAAGCGACTTGCTCAAAAGTGGAAAGTTTTCGAGGCAAATTTGCTGCGCAAACGTGGGATGGAGAAACGTGTAAACTTTTGACATTTCGTTGTTATCTGACTAGGATGGATAAATAAGGTGATAGCACTAGAACAGTAGAAAAAGTACACATACATAATACATGCAATTGCTACTGCTACCACCTTATGTATCCATCTTGGTCAGCTGATATGGTTTTGAGCACAACTACGCTGAGCAACTTTACTTGGTGCCTCATGCAACGGTGCGAGGGAAACTTGCGCTGAGCAAAAGTTCTCGGCTTTCACGTTGGCATGAATGCCGCTACTGTGAACTAAATTCAAGATAAACTCAAATTTAGGATGTGCTTGTTTGAGGGAACGTAATGACGTAATCTAATCTAAGAAATCTTCAGCTCGTATTAAGGAACACTTATTGTACCGTTTATTCAGATTAATCCCACCAAATCTTAAATTCAAATATGGTTGGACTCATTTCAAGTTTATATTAAAGGCCTCAATTTGAGGTCTAAGTAATTTAAATATAGTTAAATATTAACTGAACATCATTATTGTTTTCTGAATTTTGGTTAAGGTATACTTCAGATAGCTTCTTAAAGTAAACTGTTATACCGTTAATAACATCTTCAAGATATTCTAAATTCTATGACACGTATATAGAATCAAGAAATTTTTTTCTTATATCAAGTAAAAACTTATCAATGACACTCTTCCTAATTTTAAGAATATTTTTACAGATGTATTATAATTCTATTACTAACCATTCAGCATATGTATTAAGTTCAAGTACAACCATAAACTCTATTTTAGGACCTGGAATCTGGATCTGCGAACTAAACTTGTTTTCTTTCATACTATTTGTAATTAAGAATTTTGCAAACTAAAATCTGGAAAATGCTTACTACAAAGTAGAATATATTTCCTCAATATAAGTACAATTGTACAAATTACAAATTTATTTAAGGAAATGTTCATTCATGTCAATCATTAATATTTTAAGTTCACACACTCCGTTCAATTACAATGTACGAAATTTAAGTTAAAAGTCCTAATATTAAGTAAAAAGTAGCTTAAATTGAGTTCATATTGTGAACAAAATTTTAGTCAAATTGCCTCAGACTCCGCAAGTGCACCATTGCATAAAGAAAGTACGGGATTATCGTATGTACATGATCGCTAATTATTTGAGTGAGATCATATCACCGGCCTTTGTTCGAATATTGAAAAGCTCGATATTCAAGTTCATACATAAATTGCTAAAGTCGCTTAGTATTCCTACAGATGGATGGGATCCAATTCGCATACATCTAATTTCAACCAACTTCCTCATCTCATACTAAAGGTAGTTCCAAAAGCAAAAACACTTGTCTTGTGTGCATGAAAAATCACCATACTTCACTGCACATACAGTCAAAAGTCTCTACTTCATCAGGTTCGGATAAACCCAACAACATATTCCCCAAAGCCCAAAGCAACTCTGTCAATGAGTCAAAATATATAAATGAACAACCAGCAGCTTCTTCTCTAGCGAGAGTGTCACAAATTCAAGCCAATTTCTGTTCGAATGCTGAACCCATACTTCTTCAGATAAAACGGCGTGGTGAACTATACACAAGAGCGTTAATTGACCTTGGGTATCGACGCCCTGTCATCTCAGAAAAACTCAGAAATATATTAAGACTCCCATATCACAAATTACGCTTTGACATCAGTGGCATTGATCTCATAAGGAATTAGAAATTAAAATACATTCCACACGAAAAAAAATTCTGGTTTGTCATTAACGCTATTGTCTTACCAAAGGTGACGAGATGTATTCTCACCTCATCATTCAATATTTCTAATCAATCCTCTCAGATCGACTTGATAATTGGAAATATCTCGGAACGATTCATAAATTTAGATGGAGTAGTAAAAGATATTTTTGGAGAATCATCACATGTCTTTCATCAGCATACACGTGTACTTCACTGTAGAGCACACGTGTATGCTGATAATGTACAACTAAGCTTAAGTTACCCACTATATTCCATTGAGTGGTCCATTAGAAGGTAGAATATTGATCTAGATAGAGTTCATATCTAGGCAGCTGAAAACGGGCTATGCCTTAAACCGATAAAAACAAAATGTCTCGATATTCAACATAGAACATCGACTGGAATATTGAGATGAATGGTGAGAAAATTGAAATACTAACTCAGGCTAAAAATGTTGGGGTAACATTAAACAGAACTTTAACATCGTCCAACCACATTAATATTGTTGCTCGACAAACATTTTCAAAGCTTAGAGCATTATGGTCTACGCAACCCTTCATGTCTTTTTATATTAGTGTACTGGTGGCAAAAACTTACCTTCTACCATTATTAGTTTTCTGTTCTCAAATTCCGACTCTAAAAGTGTTCGTAAACTGAACATAGTATTTAGTAATGTCGTCAGATACATATACGGATTAAAGAGAATCGACTCCATATCACGTTCCAAGGTTCTTTATTGTTTCTTTCAAATCATTTCTTAATATTAAAACACTTCAGTTTCTTTATAAAACTGCTTATTCTTGTAAGTCAACTTACTTGTTTAATAATCTTCGTTTTACCAGGTCTAGTGAGGAAATATTCTGATAACTATGACTCAAATTAGTTGTGTTTCTGAATGACAATTCTTCGTTCATTCAATTTGTCTTTGGAATCCACCGCCACATAACATACTAACATATATCTGATGAGGAAAAATTTTGTGAAGAATTTTATAAAAGAACAACTACCATAAACCATCCTTTCCAACCCGAGTTTCCTGACATCTCGGTTTCTTGCCCTGAGCCAATTTTCCCATATGGAACAAAATTTGGCGAAAAATCCCGACCTTCGAGAACAATATAAAGCGGTACTCAACGAGTATCTTGAGCTTGACCATTTGGAGGAAACTTCGTCAATGAAAATTTTCTGTGATCAAAAATACAACTCTTACATAAATCTAAAGCTAAAGTCCAGCACACCCCAACCTCTCGTAATAGCACCAAATTACTACAATGGTCACAAGTTTTTATTCAAAGAAAAGTTGAAATTTTTTTTTTGTCGACGGCCCATATTTCTCTGATTACGGGCCCCCAAAGTTTCGTTGTCGTTTTAATTGCCGTTTCTCTGTCGCTGTCGTTTTTATAGTCGCTTCGTTCCTAAATTGGCATTCCTGAAATATACACTGTGTGTAATTTTTTAAGTCATGGCAAAATAACCATATACGGACACCACTACGTGATAAAAGACTAAAAAAAAGACCCGTGTTTCCCAAAGTCATGCACCTTTTTTTTATGGGCCGCCAAAGATTTGGGGCCTCGGTATCATTTTCGTAAAAATGTGATCATTTTGTCAGGCTCATATCTTGCAAACCGTCAGAATTTACTCTCTGAGGCAAAGTTGTAGCTCTTGTCATAAAGAACAAAAATTGCGAACATATAAAATCAAAAAAAAAATTGTTGCCTGTAAAGTCGGTTTTACGGGCGAAGATTTTACGTGACAACGTCTTTTTCTCGGTAGAATATTTATTGATATGAATATAATTAAATTGCACAATAGGAACAAGGAATTGAATGAAAATAAGAATTGCACAAATTTTAACTATAGAAATATATTTTGTTTAGATTGATTTGATTTTCATATTGATTAGATGTTAAAATTCTTGCTCAACACAGTTTAAATCAAGTTTTCTTATATCTGCCACTTTTTCTTAATATTTGTAATTTTAAAGAATCAATTCGAAAATCAAAACATTTATTCAGATCGAAGGTTCAAATTTTTGCTAAATAAATTTGAAATTAATTAAAATTTGTAAAATAAAAAAAAAAACCAATGAGTGTTAGAACTCACGGGCGATGTTTTAACATTTATTGAAACTTATGGTTTAGGAAAATAGAAGTAATTTCAACACCATCTAGGTACCTGTGCGATTTCTATGAACACATTATCAAATGTGACATTATAAACAATAAACATATCCTTTATTATAAAATATAAACATTTCTTTTATTATAAAAAATAAACATTTCTTTTATTAAAAACAAAAGAAAATAATTTACTAACCAAAAAGTATTTCAATTCATCATATTCGCATATCGTTTTTAAAGCCGACCGCAGCTCTCTGTTTCGTTTTGGCTACCTAATTCATATGAAAATTTCTACACACAAACATACACTACACATATCATAAAGCCAAAAAACAAAAAAAAACAAAAAATAATACCTTATCCAATGCAGACTGATCTAAATCAATATTCATACACACGCACATATATACGCACATACATACTTGCTCAGTCGTCATATATATGATGTGCCAAAAAACAATAACACTCACACCACCGACCAACAGCCACTAGAAGCCAGCAAAGCAAATCGTTTCTGGCACACAAGTAAACACACACATCCGCACACACAGAATTATTTATTGAGTGGGAGAGAGACGCAAGGCATTCGGCGGGCCTCTCTCTCGTTCGGTGACTCATCGTAACGTTACCGGGCGTTACACTTTTTCATAAGTGACTCCCAGCCGCAACCTAATTTAAGACGTTGTCACGTCAAAAACTTCACCTTCCAGATCAAAATCGCAAAAAACTTAAAAAAATGCGATTTTTTTTACCTTTTGTCCCGTGTTCAGGTCCATAGGTAGCAAACCGTTCAAAATTCAAGGAAACAATCATAGGTAGCAAACCGTTCAAAATTCAAGGAAACAATCAACTACAAAAATTTACCTAAGATCTCAATAAACAAATTTCTAGAACATATAAACTTCCTGGGAATTATTCTTAACACCGTTTTTTAATTTCATTTGTTTTTTATTCACTTCAACATTGAGATACTATGCTATCTATTACAAAAATATTAAAAAAAAAGTATTCGTATTATGTTTATAATGTTGATGGCCCTGGACTTGCAAATCGCGCTCTCTTAAGTTGTGGATCCAAATCGTCCGAATCTGACTCTGATTCAGCAATTATGGTGTCCACAGGCACGTTGCTTCCAGACTGCCCTCCATCATCAGCTCTTTCTTCTTCAAATACTTCATTAACATCATACAGGGTGATCTTGTGACTCCACCAACATACCTCTGCAAGCAATGCGTCGAGGTTTTTGCCTTTGTACCGTTTTTCCATGGGCATTGTGGTTTGGTGACCCCGTTCTCCTTGCTCATCGGATTCGGTAGGGAGTTGTTTGATAAAATCGTCAAAATGAAAATGAAGAAAATGCAGCTTTAATGTCATCGATGCGCCGATTATCTCAAAATAATGCAGCATTTGTTTCACCCATTCTCTTGCTTCCGGTTCCGCGTCTCGATCCTCTCCCAAGACTCTGGTGCATACACGCTGAAGGTAAATCCATGCCATTGAATGATTTTCATCAAGCGATGAATCAAAGTTGCTCTTGAATAGCTTTCTAATGTCAGGGCCATTAAGTATGCCTGTTAAATGAAAACAAAAAATAAAGGCAGAAAAGAAAACATTAACATAGTGTAAATAGTACAATTAGGTGAACAAAAATTCATTTTAAATTTACTACAATACCTTTTTTAATTTTGTCATCGCTACGCTTTGGGAAAACGCTTTTCAAATAGTCGAATGCGTTTGGACAATTTACAACGGCCACTTCGATGAATTTTTTAACAATTCCCAATTTTATGTGGAGCGGTGGCACCAAGATGTCTTGAGTATTGTCAATTAAAGGTGCATTCTTTAGTCTATGTTGTTGTGTTTGTTCATCCACACTTCCTCTTGGCCTCCACGAGTTACATTGGAATTTATTCAGAGGTGAGCGTGAATCCCAATTACAAAGAAAACAAAAGAATTTTGGGAAGCCGCCCTTATCGATGATCCCTTGCAAAATGTTGATGACCTTCAAATCACAGCAAATCTTCCATTTATTTTCGTAATATTTGATTTTTTCCATTATATCTTTCAATGTTTCATAGCTTTCTTTCATGTTGATACCCATTGCTAGCGGAATGGAAGGTTTTCGGTTCGACACATGCAACAACACTGCTTTCAAGCTTGAAACAGAACCATCAATAAATAATCTCCACTCACTATCGATGTAGTTTATTCCCATTTTTACCAACAAAGCTTTTATATCGTTGCAGTAAGCGAACGAATTGTCATCATTTAGAGTGTAGTGCATCTGAAATTCAGCTTGTCGTTTGCGGTACGGCGTAGAGTTAACATTAGCATATGTGAGTTTTCTTTGCTTTAAAAAAGCTGTCAAAGATATTGCAAGTCGCTGCGATAATCCCAATATGGCCACAATGAAATCCATTTCCATTTGTGTTATTAGTTGTGGTCCATCTCTTCCCTGTTGGGGCTCATAATCGGTATCAAATGGATCTTCATAAGTAACACCACTTGCTGTACTCATTGCTGTAAATTCTGTAGTACGATCTGGAGTTGGCGGCCTTGGTGATACAAAATTTTCAGGTGCAAGCACTGGTAGTGTGGCTGTTGCTTTATAAATTTTGTTCTTCTCAGAATGTCGATTTAGACGACATGTGTAATTTACGCATGCATAGCAACTGGTTGCATCATGATCACCTGGGCGATTAATCCAGTTTACCGGCTTACAATACTTCATAGTACCTCTGCCTCCACTCAACCATGCCATGAGATTGTTATAACATTGGCGACACACTGTAGTAGGTGTGTAATTTTCACCGGTCAAGTCCACTTCGTCGAAAAACAATGTATATGCTCTTTTGAATTCACTAGTTAAAAGATTCTTTTCCTTCTGAAATCTTGTCGATGTTTTTTTTTCTGGTTTGATGACCGCAAACGTAGCAAAATAAATCAATATTTTCACACTGCATATTGAAATTGTCAGTTGCCAATGTTGTGTGCGAATTATACTGTAGCACTTTCACTTTTTTTACTTTCACTTTCACTTTATAACTTTCACCGCTGAGCTCTCGTTGACGTCGCGCTGTGTAATGCCTCGATGTGAGCGTCGTGTCGCTTTTATATTGTGTGCTGCGTCCCTTGTTGCGTGTGCTGAGCTTACTGCATTGCCTGTGCTGCTGCTGTCGGTGCATGATCGCGTGATACCTAAACGGTGTTAACCCTTGGACAAACACATGGTTCTGGCCAGGCATATTTCATTTTTTGCTACCTATGGACCTGCACAGGAGAAAAAGGTAAAAAAATTAAATTAAAAAATTTTCGGCAAATTTTTCACTTTTGCGTGCTACCTAAACAGTGTTAAGAATCATCTCTAGGAATTTTATATGTTCTAGAAATTTGTTTATTGAGATCTTAGGTAAATTTTTGTAGTTGATTGTTTCCTTGAATTTTGAACGGTTTGAGACAAGAGCTACAACTTTGCCTCAGAGAGTAAATCGAAATTCTGAACGGTTTGCAAGATATGAGCCTGAGAAAATGATCAAATTTTAACGAAAATGATACCGAGGCCCCAAATCTTTGGCGGCCCATAAAAAAAAAGTGCATGACTTTGGGAAAAATTGGGAGACACGGGTCTTTTTTTTTAGCCTTTTATCACGTAGTGGTGTCCGTATATGGTTATTTTTTTCGTGTTGCACTGTGATATTGAAGCGAAGAAGAAAAGTTATCGAAAACAAAAATAAAATTGAATAAAGTATGGTAGCACTGTTACTTTTGACATTGAAAATTGAATAAAGTATGGTAGCACTGTTACTTTTGACATTGAAAATTGAATAAAGTATGGTAGTACTGTTACTTTTCACATTTTTGGAAAACTTTTAATAGTTTGTTATTTTAAACGAAACCCCAAAGAATGGCGGGTACAGAATTTTATTTTTCAAGTTCAAGCGAGGATGGTGAAACAAAGAAGATAAATATACACAGCAAGATGTTAAGACAAAACGTTAGTATTTTTGCCATCCCAGATTCAATGTAATAAAATTAAATTTTATAAAATTATTTCTAAATATACATTCATATGTACATGTTTTTTCTTAAGATTTGTGAACACATTCACGCTCAATAAAAGTTCTTTTCAATACGTCCTGGAACAAATCCGTCCAAAACTGAAATGCAAAACTTGAAAGTCTGCAATTACGCCAACAATAAAATTGGCAACTGCTCTGCGATTCTTTGCGCAAGGATCATATCAACTAAGCGTTGCAAATGACTTTAATTTGTCGTTGGCTCAACCTACGGTTATCCGAAGTTTTGAACGCCATGAGTACTACAATCTGCAATAGCTGGATTAAATTTGAAATGTCTGAAGATGAAGCAATAGAGTGCAAACGATTTTTTTTATGAACGAACAGGGTTTCCTGAAATCATTGGGTGTGTAGACGGAACACATATTAAAATAATTGGTCCCTGCAAAAATTCTCAACATTTGTACTAGAACAGAAAGGGATTCTTCAGCATAAATGCAATGATTGTAAATACTAGCAATGAATCTAAACACTAACAATTAATTGAGTTGATAACTTTTCGTTCTTTATTATACTCAGATTTGTGATCATAAGATGCGTATAAGGTACATATGTAGATGCCAGACATCCAGGATCTGGCCACGATTCCTTAATTTGGAATACCAGCCTACAAGAAGGTTTCTACGAGAAAACTATGCTGGAGGTGAACGTAATTCGTGGATTCTTGGTATAAAGTTAAAAAAAAAAAAAGTTTAACCTTTAAGTTTTTAGGAGATGCTGGGTATCCGTTGGAACCATATTTAATGACATCCTATAGATCAGCGGCTGAACACAGTGCAGAAAGCAATTACAATTCGGTTCATGCAAAGGCCCGAAATATTATAGAGCGAGTAATTGGTGTGCTCAAATCTCGATTTCGATGCCTCCTTGGAGCACGTGAATTGCACTATGATTCCCAAAAAACTACACAAATCGTTAATACTTGTGCTGCTCTCCATAATATATGCATTCACTACAATACTTCTTTTCCCGATAATGATGTAGAAATGTTTACCGAAGGAAATGACAATTACAACATCAGCAATGAAAACCACGACGGAGGAGATTGCGCAGAAGCTACCAGAATAAGAGATGCAATTAAAAACACTTTCTCATTATAACTTTTATATTTTATTTCAATATAGCAAAAGTACAAAGAACATTTCTTAAAACAACTAAATAAAAATTCACATAAAATAAAACTAATTGTTATTATATTGTAGCTGCCTTTCCGTTAATTCCAGTTTTTTCTTCTTTATTGCCACATCAAGATCCATTAGTTCATCTTCTCTGCGTGTGCTTCGTTTATATATTTTCAGGCGTTCTTCTTCTACTTCCAACCGCTTTCTCTGATAACGGGAGACGTCTTTTAAATATCCACTGATACATTTCAAATGACTGCATTGCTCTTTTTGTACTTCGGTTTGCCTCCTCAATAATGTAATCCTCTCTTTTTCATTTGATATATTATTTGTTGAAGATCGAACCCTTGTTGAAACGGTGGGTATATCGTCATTCACAGTAATTTCGAAGGAAGTAGTCGCTATATCTACGTTTTCTCAACTTTTTGAAGGCAAGTTGGGTGTTTCCTCTTATTCGATTGGCAGTACCAGGAGTTCTTCTTGCTCGGCGAATCCTACAACGTTTCCTCTTGGGTTTATTTGTTTTTCAAACTGCAATAAATTTGCCACCGCTTCCTCTAATGATGACAAAGGAACCTGTTTATAAGCGCCTCCTCCTGTTGCTCTGGCTTCTGTTTTGTTGTTTACAAGCTCCTTTTTCACCTTCAATTTCGAGTCCTTCCATACCTTAAATTTTAATTGTATATAATTGAATAGTTGTTATTAAAATTGTAACTAATTTTACTACCACATATTTGGCTTTACTTACCTTGTGCCAACCATCTCCGTGACGGTCTGGAGGTCCTAATGGATTTAATTTTTCTGCAACATTGTTCCAAAAAACTTCGAAATTTAGTGGTTTTGTGCCCTTCGGAAAACCCTTAGCATATGCGGGATTGTTTTCCATTTCGAAAACTAAAATTTCAAATTGCCGTACTGTCGTTATTTTAATTTTTTATTTATTTGCTTCTAGTCGTTTCTACTTCGATGCTAACAATGGCGACGACAAAGAAAGAATGTGTCTTTATCGTTTCTATCTTCGTTTCAAAATGGAGAATGCCGATATATTTTCGATACATGTCGATAACGCCAACGGTGATGCCACACTGTCGTTTTTATTCCGTCTTCAAACGATAACGCCAACGGGAATAAGCCCGAATATGTCTTCAAAACTGCGTATTCCACGATTCATTAACCCATTACGAACCAATTCATGATATTCGACTTTTATAACACTACTTTTTCTGAAATAAGGCTAATTTGGCAATGCCGCAGATAGGTTAGCTCTGCAACTACAAATTGACACATTATCTGTGTTTGTAACCCTTTAAATTGCTGAGCAACTAAAGGTGAAAGCCCAGGAAAAAAATTTTCCCTCAAAAATTTTTTTTTTTTCAAAAAAATAAAATTCGTTTTTCCTCAAAAAATTAATAGATATAAAAATTATTTTAAAAAAAATCGCTCGATTTTTTTGTCAACAAATTAAAAATTATTTTCAACAGAAAATAAAAATTTTGGCATAGGTACAATTAAAAAAATATTTGAAAAAACCCACCCACCAAAACGGAATTATAAAAATAAAAACAGTTTCCCTTCAAAAGATATTAATTTAACATAAAATCAAATAAACCGTATAATCAAATAAACGAGGGAAGTTCAAAAAGTCACCATATTCAGCATGCACGGTATCAAGAAAATCTTTAAATGTTCTATGACTTAAGGCGTTATGGCCTCCTAGAATTTTGTTTACAATTTGGACCACAATTTTCATTGTATTCATTATAATCAAACAAAAATAAGGCCTGTTGGTGAATAATGCAATGAAAACATATACATATATTTAAATTACTTTTCAAAAAATATCCTACAAAACCATATTTTTTAACCACCATTACATTAGAATAATGCAATGAAAAACATACAGTATTTTATTATTCGGGTTTTTCAATAAGAGCGTTACAAAAGTTTTTTTAAATAAAACAAAACCGGTTTTAGATATTAATAAAATTCTTTATTCCTGTGAAAGTACGTTCGATGCCATTATGTATGGAACTCGATTTCTTTTGCATGGCCACCACGGGCACGCTTGCAGAAGTCCAGACGCTGAACCCAATTTTCGACAGTTTTCAAGCATAAATCGGCCAATACTGCTGCAATTTCACGTTCGATATTCATACGAAGTTCATCAATCGTCGCTGGCTTGTTGGCATAGACCATAGACTTGACGTAGCCCCACAGGAAATAATCTAACGGCGTCCAATCGCACGACCGAGGCGGCGAATCGACTGGGCCATTTCGTGAGATATCACGTTCACCAAACTTGGTTTCCAATAAATTGATTGTGGCATACGCTGTGTGGCTTGTGGCGCCGTCCAGTTGGAACCACATGTCCTCCAAGTCCATATTATCCAATTGAGGCCAAAAATATTCGGTTATCATTGAACGCTAGCGATTCGCATTCACAGTAAGGTGCCGGTCTTGATCATCACGGAAGAAGCACGGTCCAATGACGCCGCCGGCCCATAAACCGCACCAAACCTTAATTTTTTCGGGATGCAATGATGACTCATGGATTACGAGTGGATTGCTGTCTGACCAATAACGCATATTTTGCTTATTGACGAAGCCATTTAGCCAGAAATGAGCTGAAGATGATTTTCCGATGAAAATCCGAATCATTTTCAAGTTGTTGCTCAGCCCAATTCACGAACATACGACGCTTATGGTGGTCAAGCGGCTTCAGTTCTTGCGTCAATTTGATCTTGTAAGGATGTAGGCCAAGATCTTTTCGCAAAATTCGCCACAACGACGTCACAGAGATGCCCATCGCTTGAGAACGACGTGAGATACACATTTGGGCTTTCTTGAACTGAAGCCTCAGCGGCAGCAATATTCTCGACACTACGGGCACTTCTTTTTCTCATTGGTACGGGAACATTTTGTACTGTGCCTGTGGATTCAAATTTTTCCACTAGACGCTCAATTGTTGATCTGGTAGGACGATTATGACGACCATAAATTGGACGTAGCGCTCTTAAAGTTGTGGCCACTGACTCCAAATTTCGGTAGTAAATTTTAATAATTTCGACTCGTTGTTGGCTCTTATATCCTTCCATGATGAAATGGCAAACCTTACTGAAGAGAAATGTCAAAAGAGCGGAAAAAATGGCGTCGTTTGCTGTCACTATCGATTTACTTTTGTAGCGTCTCTCTTGAAAAACCCTTTATATACATTTTTTTTATTATTATTATGTATAGTATTTATAACGGGTTAATACAAAAATAAGGTAAATTCAATGTAGAAATAAAGAAGAAAGAATAGAAACAAATATTATTACATTTTTGGAAGTGTCAATAAACTCTACACAAATATAAAGTATAGTATTTTTTAAAGTGTAGCAAGTAATAATTATGTTATTTGGAATTTCTAATACGTTGCATGACCACCCTTGGCTTCTACAACGCATTGTAACCATTTTTTCATAGAGTGGATTAACTTTTGAATGTCATAATTGCTTGGTAACTGCTGCCACTCTTCTCTTATGCCGTTCGATTCTTTGCTTCCCGTTTAGCGACATTTTACTTTAGTTGGACCCACAAATTTTCAATAGGATTTAGGTCGGGACTCTGAGCTGGGGTATGCATACCTTTGCCGAAGTTATAAAGTAGCCACATGCGCACAGTATGGTAAAAAAATATTTAAATATTGTTGTGCGTCCATAGTCGTCTCAATAAAGGCTAAATCTCCCACTCCTTTGCTTGAGATGCAACCCCAAACCATCATCGAAATTTTTCCAAATTTAACAGTTGGAATGATATTCCGAATGATATTCTTGATGAGTATGTGTTCCTTTTTATGGCCTGCCGAACAGTTTCATGTGAAACAACAACACCACACTCTTCCTTAAGTTCTCTTGCAAGGGTTCTAAGCGAAATCTGGGGGTTGTGATCAATTTTTCTGATCATTAAGCGCTCCGTTCGATTACTTGTTTTCGGTTGAGGGCCACCACCACGCTTTGTTTCAAATCTACCCTCGTTTTCCGCCCGATTTAGTACATTATAAATTGTTTTCCGTGCTACTGAAACCATATCTGCCAGCTGCTGTGCACTTTTCCCCAACTGACGATTATAATACATTTATCAGCTGAACTACTTCAAATGATAATCTCTTGCCTGGCATTTTTTTAAACACAGTATGATGTGCGTAATCCACAAAACCTGATCATCAACTAACCTAGAAAGTTATAGAGAAGAACGATGAAGAACATAGGTAACGGTAAATTACGGCTGATCGTTGAAAGAGTCAAAAATTTAATACAAATAAAAGTTGTGTAAATAGTTTCTTGACACTAACAAAATGTAGTAGTATTTCTTTTTGTTGTATTTTTCTGTTCTTGTGCATTTGGCTTTTGCTCTTTTTTAACGAAAAACAGCATTTATGCTGTAGTTAATTATAATTAATCCGAAAAATTAATGCACAGAAAACAAAAATATCTTTTTTTTTTGCATAGAAAGTTAAAAATTCGAATCAATTTGCAATGTGTAAATTCATTCTTGAGATATTGTATATAATTAAATTACTTTTCAGCAAATATCCTACAAAACCATATTTTTTACCCACCATTGCATTGGCATACTGTACATACTGAACAAAACGTATTCTTATCAGTAAAAGAAAGAACATTTTCGTTTACTATGTCAAAAATAAGTTTTCTTTTTACATTGTTGTGTAAGCCATATAGGGAAAACATTTCTTCGTGTACGTCAAATTTTTCATTAACAGATCTTATACAAATAATTAGCTGAGATATGTCGTTTACATCAGTGCATTGATCTAGGCATATGGAAATTGATATTCTCAGTCCGTCGAATAATTGTGCGAAAGGCAGGGGAATATCATTATTAATTTTCCGAATCTCTTCAGACTTTTCGCCAAAACATTGTAAAACAACATTGCTAAGCTCCTTGAACATTTCGCCATCTTCAAACGGACGGCGAAATTTAGCAAGAGACGCACCGACAATAAAAGATACCTTTCGTTTTAAACAAAGTTTGACTGTTTCTTCTGAGCTTAGTTCTCTCGAATAAACAATTACTTTTTCATAAAAAGTTTTCTGAAACTTAATAATAAGGGCTTCTCTTGCACTCGGTTACCGTAAGTACTACAACTTCCCGTACTCAAGAAAATAGTAAAAGTAGTAAGAAAATTTAAGAGAGAACAGAAAAACATGGCGTTCTCTTTTACAACCTTTTATTCGAAGAATTTTCCCGAGTAAAAGTAGTAAATTGTCATTCTTTATTGAATACTCAAAATAAATTGAAAAAATAATTTAATATCGGCAATAGAATTGTTTTTATTGTAAACAGAAACGAAAATAACCGAAAACTTAACGGCCGGTAGGGGAACAACAAAAACTCTCGAATAAAAAAAGTTTCAGTACAGTCTAATGCATATTAGGGATATAATGCATATTAGGGATATAACTTTTTTCACCGAATCAACCTAAGATACTGTTTTTAGTATCAGAGCAAGAACCCCCACAAGGTACAGGAGTGGTATTTTGCACTAAAAAAAATTATATCCTTAATGCACATACATTCGGGTTGTATAGTTCACGAACGAACCAGTTCAATTTCAATCTTTATGGAATGGATTTCTAACTGGTTTCTAAACAACCACTACAGCGCTAATCACCATTTCTGTTCCCAAACATAAAAAGATTACAGAAACACCAATACTTCGGAAACGGAATAACCCGATCGTTAAGCCGATCTTCAATAGGGCGATTTAGTATAAACAAATTGCACAGTGTCCAAAACACTTTAGAAATATGCATATACCAGGGAAATTTCGCGATTTTTTGCCCCGATTGAATTAGAACTACAAGTGAAATGAAATGAGCTCTAATGTTTCACTGCTCATATGAAATGTTAAGCTGAACCATAGACAAATACTTAAGAGTTTCCATTACTCTCTTCGCTGCCTCTTCATGACGGCGTGGTAGTAGGCCATTTCATAATTTTGTTTGCTGCGGTATTTTTCCAATTTTACACTTTCGTTGGACATAAAACGGATAGAAATCGAAGTAAATTCGTATATTCGTTCAATACAAACAATATAAAACATAATTTAGCTGTCATTAGCATCAATAAACACTATTTAAAATTAGTTCCTGTCTTCTATGCTCTCTCTCATTCTCTATCATCGGTGTTGAAACAGTGCTATAATTTGCAACAGCACTGCTTAATATTGAGTGAAATATTGGTTGTTCATACATACGTATGTATGTAAATAGCATAGCGGAATACAAGTTATTGCATATTCGCTTTTGTTATGCTATTTGTTTACTTTGAAAAGGTAGCGGCTGACCCTTCAAGCGGCAGCAATGCAGATTTTTGGTTATTATGTTTTTTCAATTCAAAGTGCGCGCAACTCTTCCTCCCGTGACTTTTTCAGTGTTCAAAGCTAAAGCAAAACTATACAAGATAAAGGAGAAAACCACAAACATTGTTACACAAAAACACTTTAATATTGAACTATAATACAATACTAAGAACAATAATACAAATTGATACAACCATTGAATTAAAAACATTGAAATAAAATTGTGAATTTAAAACTTAAAAATAGCAAACACAAATCTTCTCAATTAAAAGGCTTAGATCCTAAACAATCGGCCTAGTAAAAGATGCCCAGTAGTGGCTGATATCAGTGTTGCTAGTTTAGGGGATTTATCCCCAAATTGGGGATTTTTGTCAAAAGAGGGGATTGTGTTTTTGGTATGGGGATCTGGGGATTTTTTGGGGGATGAAAATGTAAGATGTATTAAAAGCACTTCTCTTGTATTATTGTTTGAAAGTTTTGATCTGGCAATACCTAAATCAAAGCAAGCATGCACACACAAATAGTATTTGGTTTTGCGTATGTGTGATTGCAAAAACAAAGAGAAAAAAGTTAATGTGGCAAGTCTACGATGTGTTTTTTGCGTTGCCAGTAAACACTTGCAAATCGTCATTGCTAAATGTTGTCAGCAAAAAGAACTGGATACACTTGTCAGTTATTGAAAATATCAAAATGTTTTACTGGCAAGGCTGTACGTGATGACAAGTAAAAAACATATTTGATATTTGGCATTACTGAAAAGAATAGAAGCAGTGGAGAAGAAATATCGAGAAAACGATGGCCGCAAAATTGGACAATTGTGTTAAAAAACATAATACTTCGTGGGAACATGAAAGTTGGGCTAAAGGTATGAACTCTTAAGGTTTTGTATATCAATATTTTAACACTTCTACTTATAGGATGGCTCAAATCAGTTTGTTTTGCTCCAGAGCACTTTCGATCTACCAGTAACGTTACAAATTACTCTTGGTGTGTGGCTTGTAAGACGTCACTAAAATCTCAAAAAAAGGATCTTAAGCGGCATAGCGAATCAAGCAAACATAAAAAGAATTTTGACTCGCTTTTTGCAAAAAATACTTTACATAATTATGGTATAATTTATACTGTGTAAATGTTTAACATAATGTGATGCACTGTACGAATATTTCAGGAATTGTGTCCGATACGTCCAACTCAAAAATACTGGATATAAAATTGGCAATTTTCACGGCAAAGCATGCTTCTATACTATGTGTCGATCATTTGACTAACATGCTTAAATCACTTTCAATAAAAGAATTTGAAAAGCTAAGACTTCACCGCACAAAATGCAGTGCGATTATTAAGTATGTTGTCGCTCCCGTTTTGCTTTCCAACCTTGTGAGCGATGTAGGAGATTCCAAATATTCCTTGATACTTGACGAGTCAACAGACATATCTAGACACAAAAACGGATGAGTCTTTGTGTGCGTTATCTAAGTAAGGAAAAATGTTCAATAGTAACAGAATTTTTGGAAATCTTTCTGGTAGAGGAGGCAACAGCAGAAAAACTTCATGAAGGCCTGCTTAACTATTTGAGAAAGGTAGGACTAAAACCTTATAACATACTTGCCATTGGAACAGATGGTGCAAGCAACTTATGCGGCAAAAATAAAAGTTTATACACACTTTTAAAAAATGATAATAGACACTTAATTTTAATAAAGTGTACATGCCACTCACTCCATTTATGTTGCTCGGAGGCATCAAAGGAGTTTCCTCCCGATGTGGAATTTTTAATTAGAGAGATTTATAATTACTTTAGTAACAGTCCTCTGAGAACTTTAAAATATAAGCAAGTGTTTGACCTAATAAACACTGGATTTGATGCTATAAAATTTAAAAAGTTGGTACAAATTTCTACATCCAGGTGGTTGTCTTATGGCTTAGCTGTTAAGAGGGTACTAGAGCAATGGACTGAACTTAAATTCCATTTTTCTGAAATTGCAACTGCAGAGTCTGAGAAAACTGCTCAAACACTACACAATCTAATGTGCAATGATGATATTAATTACCACCTAATTTTTATGGCCCCTATATTAACTGAAATGAATAGACTGAATCTAAATTTCCAAAGCGATAAAATGGATGCTGGTACTGTTTATGACACGCTTCTTATTAGTCTCCTTTCAATAGCGACACGAATACTAAAGCCATCAGTAATAGTTGAAATAAGGGACGAAGAAGACATGCTTAAAATTATGAATGCCGTGGAGAAGGCTGCATCATATTTACCCTTAGAAGCGATGGATTTGGGTTATGATTTTGAAGAAGAAATAAAGACTCAACCGCCTGCTTTAATAAAAAAATCTAAAACAAATCATGTCTGTTTAAAACCAATGGTTTTTCGGCATGATAAAAAGAGTTGTGCATGAAAGTGTTCCAATGGTAGTGCTTGGTATTCTTCAAACGAGTATATAAAGGAATTCTCATTAATATGATGAATTCACCAAAAACATACCAAAAACATCTGCTGATGAAGATCTTGGCAAGATCCGAAATAGCTATACAGACGGCCTTGGTATCATTGGAGCATTTTTATGCTCGACTTTTTTGCAAGTAATATAAAGATAATAAGCTTTATATTATTTAAAAAGGTCTTGAGCTTGAATAAATTTGTAAGTATAATTATGATAGTTTGCAACTCATAATTTATTTCAACTTTCCCTGTGTAATTTTATTATTGTAAATAAGAATTTCAGTGATTAATTTCAGCCAAAATTGCCAACTACTTAGAAGCAATGAAATGCAAAATACTTCCATCTGCTCATCCTCGATCGACATTTTTCTTTAAATTTGTAATTTCTTCAACTTCAACGCGAGGAACTGTGGCGTGTTCAATTTGACAGCTGAAGTGATCAAAAACGTTGCGCTGCGTTTTATAAACTATCGTACCCATTAAATACCGTAACTCAACGCAGGTAGTCACTGAACAGATATAACGTTTTATAAACCACCAACAGGTCAACAGTAACGCGAAGTGATTGATTCACGACTTATAGAATACCACCCTTAGTCATTCTATGAATTAGACATTTTTATGATAATTTGTTTCTAATTTTTCGACCTTTATTTTAATTATTCTGATTTTATAAAACTTTTTGTTTTTCTTTTCTCTCTCGATATTTCGATTTCCTTTGGAAAAAACATAATACTTCGTGGGAACATGAAAGTTGGGCTAAAGGTATGAACTCTTAAGGTTTTGTATATCAATATTTTAACACTTCTACTTATAGGATGGCTCAAATCAGTTTGTTTTGCTCCAGAGCACTTTCGATCTACCAGTAACGTTACAAATTACTCTTGGTGTGTGGCTTGTAAGACGTCACTAAAATCTCAAAAAAAGGATCTTAAGCGGCATAGCGAATCAAGCAAACATAAAAAGAATTTTGACTCGCTTTTTGCAAAAAATACTTTACATAATTATGGTATAATTTATACTGTGTAAATGTTTAACATAATGTGATGCACTGTACGAATATTTCAGGAATTGTGTCCGATACGTCCAACTCAAAAATACTGGATATAAAATTGGCAATTTTCACGGCAAAGCATGCTTCTATACTATGTGTCGATCATTTGACTAACATGCTTAAATCACTTTCAATAAAAGAATTTGAAAAGCTAAGACTTCACCGCACAAAATGCAGTGCGATTATTAAGTATGTTGTCGCTCCCGTTTTGCTTTCCAACCTTGTGAGCGATGTAGGAGATTCCAAATATTCCTTGATACTTGACGAGTCAACAGACATATCTAGACACAAAAACGGATGAGTCTTTGTGTGCGTTATCTAAGTAAGGAAAAATGTTCAATAGTAACAGAATTTTTGGAAATCTTTCTGGTAGAGGAGGCAACAGCAGAAAAACTTCATGAAGGCCTGCTTAACTATTTGAGAAAGGTAGGACTAAAACCTTATAACATACTTGCCATTGGAACAGATGGTGCAAGCAACTTATGCGGCAAAAATAAAAGTTTATACACACTTTTAAAAAATGATAATAGACACTTAATTTTAATAAAGTGTACATGCCACTCACTCCATTTATGTTGCTCGGAGGCATCAAAGGAGTTTCCTCCCGATGTGGAATTTTTAATTAGAGAGATTTATAATTACTTTAGTAACAGTCCTCTGAGAACTTTAAAATATAAGCAAGTGTTTGACCTAATAAACACTGGATTTGATGCTATAAAATTTAAAAAGTTGGTACAAATTTCTACATCCAGGTGGTTGTCTTATGGCTTAGCTGTTAAGAGGGTACTAGAGCAATGGACTGAACTTAAATTCCATTTTTCTGAAATTGCAACTGCAGAGTCTGAGAAAACTGCTCAAACACTACACAATCTAATGTGCAATGATGATATTAATTACCACCTAATTTTTATGGCCCCTATATTAACTGAAATGAATAGACTGAATCTAAATTTCCAAAGCGATAAAATGGATGCTGGTACTGTTTATGACACGCTTCTTATTAGTCTCCTTTCAATAGCGACACGAATACTAAAGCCATCAGTAATAGTTGAAATAAGGGACGAAGAAGACATGCTTAAAATTATGAATGCCGTGGAGAAGGCTGCATCATATTTACCCTTAGAAGCGATGGATTTGGGTTATGATTTTGAAGAAGAAATAAAGACTCAACCGCCTGCTTTAATAAAAAAATCTAAAACAAATCATGTCTGTTTAAAACCAATGGTTTTTCGGCATGATAAAAAGAGTTGTGCATGAAAGTGTTCCAATGGTAGTGCTTGGTATTCTTCAAACGAGTATATAAAGGAATTCTCATTAATATGATGAATTCACCAAAAACATACCAAAAACATCTGCTGATGAAGATCTTGGCAAGATCCGAAATAGCTATACAGACGGCCTTGGTATCATTGGAGCATTTTTATGCTCGACTTTTTTGCAAGTAATATAAAGATAATAAGCTTTATATTATTTAAAAAGGTCTTGAGCTTGAATAAATTTGTAAGTATAATTATGATAGTTTGCAACTCATAATTTATTTCAACTTTCCCTGTGTAATTTTATTATTGTAAATAAGAATTTCAGTGATTAATTTCAGCCAAAATTGCCAACTACTTAGAAGCAATGAAATGCAAAATACTTCCATCTGCTCATCCTCGATCGACATTTTTCTTTAAATTTGTAATTTCTTCAACTTCAACGCGAGGAACTGTGGCGTGTTCAATTTGACAGCTGAAGTGATCAAAAACGTTGCGCTGCGTTTTATAAACTATCGTACCCATTAAATACCGTAACTCAACGCAGGTAGTCACTGAACAGATATAACGTTTTATAAACCACCAACAGGTCAACAGTAACGCGAAGTGATTGATTCACGACTTATAGAATACCACCCTTAGTCATTCTATGAATTAGACATTTTTATGATAATTTGTTTCTAATTTTTCGACCTTTATTTTAATTATTCTGATTTTATAAAACTTTTTGTTTTTCTTTTCTCTCTCGATATTTCGATTTCCTTTGGAAATCTTCTTCAGGATAGTTTTTAATATTAATAATAACAGACAAACATCAATACAAATTAAAATGAAAATTTTTGAAAAAATGTGAAAAGTAATACTATACTAACATACAGGGTGACTCAGGAAGTTCCGGACAAATTTCTCCAGCGTATTCCTTGGCTCATTTCCACTAGGACCATGTCCGAAAATGCAAGGGTGCGAAATGGCAGCGGGTTCAAAATTTTCGGATTGGTGGTCGGAGGGTAGTAGGGTAAAGTTGCTAACTTCTGACCCAGTGGTCGGATTTGTTTTTTAGCTTGTTGGAAAGGTCTTTCAGAGGCCTTTCAGAATCAACCAAAGTTATGACCATTACTGAAAATTTCAATAAAATAAAATCTTAAACGTGTTAATTTGCAAAAAAAAATAAATGTGTGCTGTTATTTCGCAAAAAATAAAAATTTTTGCATTTCAGTAAAATGGTCATAACTTTAAAACGGTAAGACCTCTGGGCTTCGTTTAGGTCATTTTGGAAAGGTAAGAGGTATGGCTATCTTTCAGCAGAAAAAACATAAGTTACCTGCTATCTGGCTGAGCAACTTGAGGTTATGTGAATTTTTTTCCATTTTTCGAAGGCTCTGTATCTCGGCGATTTGATTTTTTCTAATCCGACCACTGGGTCAGAAGTTAGCAACTTTACCCTCCGACCGCCAACCCGAAAATTTTGAACCCGCTGCCATTTCGCACCCTTGCATTTTCGGACATGGTCCTAGTGGACTTTTTTTTTCATGAAATGAGCCAAGGAATACGCTGGAGAAATTTGTCCGGAACTTCCTGAATCATCCTGTATACCTACGTTTTTTATAATTCTCTGTGTTTAAAATAGATGTATTTTCGAAATCTGGATAGTGATTGAAACCTCTACAGTGAGTTGATAACGCTGTTTTCGTTATTGAATTATAATTCCTATAGTTTTGGTCATGTCTGTGTCCTGTTATTCTCGTTTTTAATTTAGTCCCTGTTGTTCCTACATACATATACTTTCTCACATTGTTCAATATCATTACCACCACATGGTATTTTATATACTAAATTTGACATATCTGATTTTTTTATTCTATCTTTAGTTTTTGTAAGTACTCCTCCAACATTATTATTTATCTTATGTGCCATTTTATATTCCCTTTTGTTATATATGTTTGAGTTTTCCATCCTTTCCGAAAACCCAGGTAAATAAGTTAATGATTTATAATCTTTTGGTTCTAAAATGTCATCTCCATTACATGATTTTCTAACATCGTACTGTCTTATCAATTTGCAAATGAGTTTATTAGGACAACTATTATCTACTAATATATTTCTAATTATTTCCTTATTTTTCTTATGGAATCTATTATCACTTATTTTTAATACTCTATCTATTAGATTTTTGGCTGTGTTATTAATAATTCTCTTTGGGTGTTTTGAAAAATAATTTATAATTCTACCTGAGAAAGTTGGTTTTTGATACCAATCTATTAATAATTCATTTCCGTTCCTTATCACCAATGTGTCCAAATATGAAATTGAAGAATTCTCTTCTTTTTCAATAGTAAATTAAAATTAATATTTAATTAATATTTTAAAATTTTGTTCGATTTAATATTTCTACTTTATTTGAACATTACTGTATTATAATATGTATAAATAGTATTACTTTTCACAATTTGTCAAAAATTTTCATTTTAATTTGTAGTGATGTTTGTCTGTTCTTATTAATATTAAAAACTATCCTGAAGAAGATTTCCAAAGGAAATCGAAATATCGAGAGAGAAAAACAAAAAGTTTTATAAAATCAGAAGTGACCTTAAGCTTGGATAATTAGTCAAGAACATTTTTATGACGCAAATTTGCAGAAACTTTGCGCATCAGATGATGCTTTGCTTAATTTACGAACGTTGCCGCGTGCATCGTTGATAAAGTTTGCAGACCAGTGATGTATTTACGAACAGGCCCACTGTTTGCAAGGAAATTTAAAAATTTATTACATTTATTATTTATTTTATTACATTTACGAAAAAAATTCTATTTAAATGGCAGTACCTTGTGAAAAAACAGTGATATCACTAAATTAGGTTAACAAAACATCATTATCGCCAGGCGATACTAAACAGAGAATAAACTAATTTTCTCTGAGAGAATTCTATTTGTCTGCCATCTAAAAAACTTCACAGAACTCTTGTTTTATATACATATTAGGTAAAGACAATCTCAGAACAACGAAAATTTTTTCGGTGTACCGTAATGGCCCAGGAAATTAATTTGTATTTGCTGTGTTGCCGTTTGATGTCACGTCTTAACGCGTGATGAAGATCGTAGAAATTTGGATTGCCCACAATAAAGTTTGAAATGAAGATATCTATGGGGAAATATTTGTATTCTAATTCTTAAAGTCGGAAAATAACCGGTTATACGAGACATAAGGGCCGGTGAACCGCTTTATTGAAACCCACCTTATTCAGAAATTTTGCAGGACAGTTTTGGCTTAAACCGGATAATCGATTTCGGTTTTGCATTCCCTAATACATATATAAGAATTTAAATACTTCACTTTAGAGCTGCTCAAGTTAAAAGCGCAATCATTTGTATTTCACTTGTTTCTTTTACTGAAATGATAGTTGGATATGAGTGTCGCTCATATTTAATAGCTTAACGACAAAAGGGGATTAAAAAGCTTTGTATTCACTAGGGTGCGGATTTTTATGCCTTGGTAACTTTGGCAAGTCAACTCAACAAATCGGCAACTAAATTAATAAACACTATCAGATAGTTGGATGCTGATACAGGCCGCAAAAATTGAAAGCTGTGAAGAGTAAAAGTTTAACACGCATTATTTTCAAAACGAACAGAAAAGTATTAATTGTTGATTCGCACAGATTTAATGATGTTAGAGGTACACAATATGTACATTATGTTAGCGTGGAACTCCGAACTCTAATAATGACAATAAATTTTTAATAAAAAAGTTGCAAGTGGAAAATACTTTCAATACATTTAACAGAAGTGTAGTTAAGGCAAGAACAGGAAAGGCGGGAATACTTGCGTCCTTATGTTTTTCCGTTTTCAAATCACTTGAAAGCAATTCTTTTTATTTGCAAACATATTTGCGCATTTCCACCAGTAGTAATAATGTCGCCATGGCAAAAAAGATTATGAGCACACTAAATGGTAAAGATAATGACGAAATGACGTTTAAGATTTTATTTTATTGAAATTTTTGACTGAAGAATCAAACACATAAGGAACATTTGATGTTAAAGGAAGTTTTTGATGTTAAAGGAAGTTTTCAATGTGGTTCCCATTTTCTACTAAACACAATTGCAGCCGTTTGCGAACCACATCCGCCACGTTTAGTTCACTCATATTTTCACGAACTTTCACCGCAGCTTCCTCAATGCGTTCAAGTAACTGCTCACGATTGTGGATCTGCACAGAATACACACAATCTTTCATGTAGCCCCACAAAAAGAAATCAAGTGGTGTGAGATCTGGAGATCGTGGCGGCCAGGCGATTGGTCCAGCTCGTCCAATCCAACGTCGAGGGAAAAAACATTTTTGCATTTCAGTAAAATGGTAATAACTTTGTAACGGTAAGACCTCTGGGCTTCGTTTAGGTCATTTTGGAAAGAAAAAACAAGCTACTTTCAACAGAAAAAAAAGTTACCTGCCATCTGGCTGAGTAAATTGAGGTTATGTGAATTTTTTTTCCAAAGTTCTGTATCTCGGCGATTTGACTTTTTTCTACTTTTTTTTATTGATTCTCAAACGCCTCGTAAAGACCTTTCCAACAATCCTACCACTGGCTCAGAAGTTAGCAACTTTACCCTACTACCCTCCGACCACCAATCTGTCATATGTTCACTAACGCATGGAATTGGTCCAAAGCTGCAGGCACAGCCCATATGACTCACACGTTGGCCCGAGAATTTCTGCTCCCTGTTGGGCGCCACTGTGTCATATGGCCACTACAAGTGCCGGGGCGACATTATGTCACATATTCTATACAGTGAGGGTACCACAACTCCTGGCACCACTTAGGTAGGGCTCTTTCAGGCCCTACGCTGGGCGCCATTATGTCATATCCACCAAATGCATGGAACTGATTCCTCCAGATTCTCAACTGCGCTGGCATGCTGGCGTATTGCGCGGCTAGAGCTCGCCGGACGGGGTGGTCCTTGTTCATCCTTCTCTGGTTGCGATGACATAAACATTTCTAAAATCATGCCAGCTAGGCTACGGTGACCCACCGAAGCCATACAAAAGTGAAACTTCCGAAGAAGGAAAAAAAAATTAAAAATAAAGAACGAAAAGAAAGAAGGGAACCTTCCACAATAACACACCTTGTCTCAAGAAAATAAGATAAACAATAACAACAAAACACATGCATACCAAAAGTACACTGCACTATGAACATCGCTGAACTTTCGTTGTCGACTGATGACTTGTCGACTTAGGCATCTTTACCCTCCCAATACGGAGAATTATCTCCACCGTGACATCGTAACCTTTACTTATTTTAGATGTCCCAACATAATAAATCTGTTTGGGATTACACACTCACTTCATCTTATGCCATTACCTACCTGTTTTCTTATGCCTGCATCATTTCAAAACTATTGATCATTTCAAATTTCAAAATCATAACAATGCATAACAAACTTTATTGAAACTACTTTAGTGTCTAGATTCAATAAACTTATGGGCATAAATAGACAACTATTTAATCGCTAGTACTCTTGAGGTACTTGAAAACTTAATAGATAATATTTCACATGATATGCAAATCATGTCAAGCACTCATAGTTCAAAAGAAAATTTAATTTAATATGACTGCGAAAAATCAATCGCATAAATCGTAAGCTTTTTTACAAAGACGACTATATTGGGCTCGCTTGGCCATTCCCTACCTAGCAATGAGATCTCAGAGCCTTTCGGGTGGGCAGAATATTTCTTTTCCCTTTGAACTTAGGCTTTTGTTACGCTCAAATTCCAATAATTTATAAATTCAAAATGTTTCAGTATTTTGCGCTTAAAAATATTTAACAATCTCTTATCGAGTAATTAATCTATAATGTTTTTATAAACCTACACTAATTGTTTTCTAACCAAAACTGAATAAAGCTCCTGAACTAAAATTACTAAACGTGCCTCGTATAAGCATATTTGACACTACCTAAATAAATCATGTAACAACAAAATTAACTATAATCCTACTTATTACTAGAATATACACATATCGTTATCAAATTTATACACCGCTGTATCAGTAAATTGCAATATCTTCTCGTTTACTGAGAATTACTACTCTCTTTCAACGAGTAATATATATACGTACATATGTATGTAGCCATAGATAAGTATGTATACTTGCATATTTGTGTACATATATATGTTTATACATATACCACCAATTAGGGTGGGGGGTAATGTACTAAAATGATCACATATATAAGTATGTGTATGTACAAATACGTATGTAAACTTTAAAACTTCACCGGTTAATGTATGTATGTGCAAAAATATATAAACGAGGGTTAAATGATATGATTGGAAAATGTAAATGTAAAAGAAATGATATAAAGGAAATTAATAACAACTAAATGGCAATGTAGTAAAAAAAGGTAAGGTAAATTTCATACCACTGTACAAATTATGAGCAATTCCAGTGTTCTACTTTATGCTCCGTTATTACAAAGAGTTATATTTCTTTTCTTAGATCCTAATTTTTCAGGGATTCTGTTAAATTTTTCTTATTTCTTAATCTTCTTATTTCCTAATTTTCTTATTTCCTATTTTCTTATTTCCTAATTTTTTTTATTTCTTATAATAATTTAAAGAATCTGATGGACTTACCGATTCTTTGATGAAATGGGGGATGATGATGAAATGATTTTTCTATGTAATTGGTGAGATGATGATTGTTGTTGATGTGGTCGTTGATTATTTATTTGGTATGTTGCGGCTCGGAATCTTGCTGCCGATATTTCCGTCGTCGACTGTGGTGGTCGTCGTTGCGGTTATGAGTGATGGTCGCAACTTTGTTGCTTAAAAAAAAAAAAATGTTGCTGCGGCTGGAGTGTAGAAATTTGGTGGCTGATTTGGCACTATTGAAAAAATGTTTTTGTGGCGACTGGTGTGTGTATTCTAAATTTGTTTTTCGTTTTTGACTTTCCGTATATCGACTCTTCGGCAGTAGCGCGTTCCTTCTCGGTCCCTCGAAACCACTCGCCCAGGGATTTAGCCTGGAGAAACTCGAGGCCAACGGTCGTCACCTAAAAGGGTCAGAGAGTCGGACACTGAGCCGCTCGCTTGGATAAGCCCCTGGACTTAAACGGTGGTTTCGAAACTTTGAAGTTCCGCGTGTTCCACCGTAAAGAAGACTTTCAAGTTTTCTCTAATCAATCACACCGCCGAATCCAAATGCTCACGAACTACCTGATGAGCAAAACAAGCAAATAAAAGGAAAGGGTATTAGCTTTCCGTCTTATCCAATCAGACACCCATTTTTCCTACATGCTGGAAACTTACCCGAGCTTCGTGGTTTTCTTTTGAATCTTATAGTTTTTTTTTCAGGGATATTTTCCAAAAAAAAACTTCCGCACGGAAAAGTGCACCGGCAATTGATGCCTCGCTGCTTCCTCTACGTTCTTTTTGTACGTTGTAACAGGCTTTGTAATAATCTTGGCTGGATCGCTGAAGATTGCTTCTAAACGATTTGATTGCCGCTGGTAGAAAGAAATTTTGAAGATGCCGGAAATGCCTCGCCCAAGTCATTTTGACATTTCGGTGACAGCCGGTGCTGCCATTCTCTTGGTGCGGAATACCACTCTGCGGCATTGCCAGATCCTTACGTTGGGTGCGTTTTATTGTCTGGGGTGGTGAATGAAACTGATACGCACCTGTGACAGAGGTTTGTTTCCTCTAAGGGTGCACATGACAAACCCAACCATCCTGCCATCATCCATGTTCAAGGATGGGAGGGAAAAAACCGGCACCTTAATATCGGCTCTCCTCTGCGTTCTAAACTTGGAACACATGTGTTCATGGATGCTGTCTAGTCCACCGTCCATTCAACTAAACTATCACAAACTATCATTTCCCTCACTATTGCTTTAGATCCTTCGCATGAAAAATTCCTAACAACTTACCCTGTAGGTCTTCCACTTCGTACAAACTATTACCTACAGGTTTGACTATCCTACAGCGTAGAAATTTTCTGGCGAGTTTTGCGTTAAAGTTGTTCCTAAAATCACTTTGTCGGAAGTTTCTTCTATAAACTTCCTGTCCAGGAACGAACTTAACTGAGCGACATCGGGTATTGTATGTCCTCTGATTTCTCTCATACGCCATGTGAAGATGCTGTCTAATTTTCTGTCGCATTAATTCCATTTTTGCCGATTTCGGAATAACTTCGCTCTCAGGGTCACTTAACGCCTTTAGTTTTCGAGCAATTCGGTAAAAACTACCGTGACCTACCATATTCATTCCGAAAAGTGCAAAATATGGTGTAACACCTATGGAACTATGCACAGACGAACGCAACGAGTACTCAATCTCGGATAAATACTTATCCCACTCACAATGGTTGTCCTCCAGGTAAGCACTTATCGCTGCCAGAATAGACTGGTTCACGCGCTCTGATGCGTTAGCCTGTGGAGAGTGCGTTGCGGTTCGAATATGTCTAATTGCGAAGTTTCTCACAACGTCTGCGAATTCCTTACTCACGAATTGCTGGCCATTGTCAGAAACAATGGTCTCAGGTGTACCAAACTTGTGAAATACTTCTGATATTATGAATCTTACTACATTTCGACTGTTAGCTTTGGACATCGCTTTTAAAAATAAAAATTTCGTCAATTGATCAACAACAATGAAAATATAACAATTGCCTGCCTTGGACCTAGGATATGGGCCGAGAAAATCTACATATACTCGCTGAAATGGTCTTTCCGCTGGATTCTCGCTTCCCATCGGTGGTCTCAAAGTTATGTTGGCAGGTTTTGTTTCCTTACATACTTGACAATTCCTAACATAGTTCCTAACCTGCGTATTAAGATTGGGCCAATAAAAATATTCTCTAACTCTAAATAGAGTTTTCGAGAAACCTCCGTGTGCTGACTCGGGTGGATTATGTGCCTTCTCTATAACACTGGCAGTAAGTCCTTAAGGAACCCATAATTTCCAACAAAAATCTTCATTCAAAGCAACTCCGTCATAAGGACGTGTCCGCTTATACACTATTCCATCTATGACCTTAAGATCGGGTAACTGATCCGCTTTCTCTTTCACGACGAATAAGCTCAAGATAATATACTGACTTAAAAGCTTCCGAGGACAAATCCAAGAGACCGCTTAGGTTGGTGGCTACTTCCTCCATCTGGTAGCGCGATAGGGTATCGGGAACAACATTCTGACTTCCCTGCCTATGCTCTATTTTAAAATCGTATACTCCACCTCGCCAAACGTCCACTTAAGTCTTTGTGAGACATTAACCACTTCAAGCTGCTGTGGTCCGTGATGACTGTGAATGACATTAATTCCACGTATGGTCTAAACCTTTTCACCGCCAAGACTATCGCTAGACATTCCCGCTCCGTGACTGATTAGTTTCGTTGCGCAGAAGTTAATTTATGCGAAAAATACGCAATCGGATGTCGCCTTCCAAATCATCCTTCTGAAACAACACGGCGCCAATTCCTACATCCGATGCATCACATTGGATGTAGAAATGTCTAGCGAAATCGGGATGGACCAATACGGGACTAGTCACCAAAGCCTTTTTCAGACCATCGAAAGCCTCTTTGGCATCTTCGGGGAAATTAAAGATCTTTCCTTTCTTTAAGGTATCAAATATCGGGGCGGCAATGGTCGCATAATTCGAAATAAATTTACGATACCAGCCGGTTGCTCCCATAAAACTCCTGACTTGCTTCGGTGTTTTTGGATACACATACTTGGTAATGGTGTCGACTTTCCCCGGATCGGGTTTAATCTGACCTCTACCAACGATATAGCCTAAATATCTAAGTTCTCGAAAACAGAATTTCGATTTGGCCACATTGATGGTCAAACCAGCGTGCGACAAGCATTTTGCCACTTGGTACAAAACCTCCAAATGTGTCTGGAAATCTGGCGAGACCACCAAGAGATCGTCCAGATAGACGAAAACGCGTTCTCGCAGTGCTGAGGGGATCACTTTATCCATAAGACGACATAACCTTTGGGCTGCGTTACACAGACCAAAAGGCATGACCGTAAAATGATAAAGTGGTCGTCCCGGCACTGTGAAAGCCGTTTTCTCCCTACTGGACTGATCCAATGGGATCTGCCAAAAAGCATCTTTAAGATCCACACTTGATATGTAATGAGTATCACCCAGCCTGCTCAGTAAGCCTTCAATATGCGGAAGAGGATAGGCATCCTTGACCGTAAGCGCATTTAGTTTGCGAGCGTCCAAGCAGAGCCTGTTCTTTTCAACTTTGCGAACAAGGGTGACAGAATGACTCCATGGACTCTCGCTCACTTCAATGACACCAAGGCCAAGCATTCTATCTAACTCAGCATACATCAACTTCTGCACAGCTGGTGATACGGGATAGTGCTTGTCTTTCACTGGGACCGCATCTCGTGTATCGATGCTACGGGTCTCCAAGTGAGTTTTTCCTAACCCAAATTTCGAGAAGCACGGAAACTTGTCGATCACTGCTTCTAAACCCTCACGTTGCCATGTGGATAGAAGATGTTTATCAGGATCCTGAAGTTCAAATGTGAAATTGAGTGATTTAGCTGCAAGAGGAGTGAATAATTTTGAAAGTTTAGATTAACGGATGAAATCAGAATTACCAATAATTTTGCAATGGAAACTGTACCTAACGAAAACTATAACGTAAGTATTATGCTATTATTCTTTACCCTGTCCTACTTAAAATTATGCTTCAGAATAGTGTTTCCTCTGTGCTAAATAAATGAATACTTTATTTTTGATTGTAGGGTGAACATCACAATGATGTTCAGAATTCAAAAGTTGAAATTGTATCCGTTGAATTTCTAAAACCGAATGAAGGTTATAATATCTATATAGGCTTTGATGACAATGACAACGTTTTGAATCAGAATGTGGTCTCTTTAAATAATAATGGTGAATTATTAAAAACAATAGATCCACCTAACGAAAATTATGTAGATCCACTTAACGAAAATGATGTAAGTATTGCGTTATTGATGTCACTACCCTAGCCTACTTTAATCTATGATAGTTATTATTTAATATTTAATATAACTCATTTAAAAATTGTCAGAATAAAGTGTATGATTTCTACGACTTGAAGAAGGCGGTTGCTTCATCAAACGATGGAAAAGCTTTAGTTCGTGAGATGCGGTTTTCAGATTTTAGGAAATGGGAGTCGTGTAAAAAGACAACCTCCAAAACCTCGGCTAAAAGTCTTCCCTATTTTGCAAACATCAGCTATATAAAAGCTGAAAAAGGTTCTATGCATTTATACTTTAGAACTAGTCATCAACAATTCGAGCCTGTTCAGCAGTTGAATTTCTTGAACAGAAATGTACTAAGAGGAGGATTTAAGGAAAATTTTGCGCCAAGACGAAGTTGTCCGAAGGGAATATCTGCCAATAAAAAGGATGGTATTGTAAAAAAACTACTTCCACTAATGCCGCCTACACGACACGAGTTTTGAAAACATTTGCCAGTTGTAGCAGAACATGATGGTGTTAGTGACAGTGAGTAAGTCACAAAAATATTACAAATCATTCAAATAAATGATTCCTAGTAGTAAGTTTTATTTCTTTGGTCATAATAATTTAGTTTAATGCTGTTCTAATGCTTTGTTTAAGTAAAAGAATTGACTAAAAGTAAAAAACAAATATGTATTTTATAATAAAAAAAAATGAATTACCTACTTATTTTTTCAACAGTAAAATGGATTTAAAGCTAAATGAATTTTATCTAATAATTTGAAATATAAAAAAATTTAATTGTTTACTTTTACAGGAAAACCTACATACTTATTAATAATTATTTAAGTTTACTGAAATATATTTTATTTTTTTAAAATAATTTAATAATTTTTTAATAATAAAAAATCGGTTAGTTACTTATTTTTGAAGTCAAATGTATTAATAATTAAAATAATTTACGTTTACTGAAATTTTTAGATAAAAAGAAGTATATTTTAATTTTTCAAAAGTTAAAAAAAAGCAACTTGGGCTGTTAAATAATAAAAAGCATAAAAACGTAATAAATTATGTTTTTTTTATCAATTCAAAAAATAAAAAAGGGATTGCTTGTCAGCAAAAAATAGGACTTGAGTCTTTTATCTTAATCAATTTGATTAAAAACGGAGTTGACTACTTATTTAAAAAGACTCAAGGTCTTGATTGTGGACATGAGTCATTTTTACTAAGCTTTGATAAGTTGTTAAAAGACTCATCTCCTTTTGCCAATTAAAATATTAACAAATTTAAGTTTTTTAATATTTCATGAGTTTTTCAATGAATTAAATTTGCCAGAATCAGCTATATTTTGGTTATGTTGTTTAAAGTGAAATTGCAGTCTTCAATTTTAGAAATCTGTTTGTCCTGAAAATTTGTGAAAATGGTGTTGAGTCTTTCTGTCTAATCACGGCAGACTAGTCCTGACACGACCAACAATGTTGTGAGCACTGCCGTTCTAACTGCTGATCTGAAACGATGAATCTCAAGACCAGATTTTCCAACAAATTGAAGTCAATTTTTCCCCAAACAGGTAACTGTTGCTCCACTGTCGAGTAGTCCTACAACTTGGTTTCCATTTACACTAATCTTCGCGTAAAGGCGATTGTCTTCCCCCTCAAAAAGAGTTGTAGACGCTATCTCCTTCCTTAGTCTTCTGCGTCTCGAATATCTCTCACGAGCTTTCCTAATTTTATCCGATATCACTCCAAAAATTCTTTCCCTGGCCTCTTTATATTCCTTTATTCTTAAGTGTAAGGGTTTTAAATCTCTGAGCTTCGGTCTTAAATCTACACTACAATTTACCTTCCGATTTTCATTCACAAGTAAAGTAATTTTTCTATCTGTAGTATTCACATTCTGGTTAGTGACTGGGTTTAAGCTGGCGTTAACCGCGTCTCCCCAGTTTGAGACGGGTTTCGTGGTCCGTTTCCCTGACACCTAGGGCAATCAGGTGTCGCCACACTGTCATGTCCGCATCGAAAGCAGAAAAATCTTCTTGGCATCTTACAGTCTACCCAGCCATGACCCATGTTTCGGCAATTCCAACATGTGTAATGGGCTTGTGACCGGATTGCATCCACTTCCATACCAGATTGAGGCACTTCCTCAACGTCCCAAGTTAACTCTTGAACTCTTGGGTTGTACTGCTGGCGTTGCGAGTACTGCTGCCGCTGGGCTGCCATTAGATTTTCAGCTCTCTTTGCCTCTTGACTTAATTCTCGTAACGTTTCAATTTTTGCTGCAAAAATCAGCTGCGCTAGAGATGGTTTCAAAATTCCCTTAATTATCTCAACCATATCTTTCTTAGCATATGGTGTCTTCTGCTGATTTGTAAGCCTCACGATCGCATTAAAGAATTCTTCAAAAGATTCTTGCGGAAGCTGTCGTCGGTTTAAAATTTGGTTTTGAATTTGAAATTCGCTCTCGAATCTTTGATATTGCGCCAATTGGGCTTGAGACTGGTTAAATGGTGACTGCGTATTGCAGTTGTTCTGCTGCTGAGCACTTGGATACCTAAAATTCGATGCCACACTTGTGGGATTTCTTATTACTTGGCTGTTAGCAGGTGGTAACCGCTGCTGCCTCGTCGACTGCTGCTTTATATTTCTTGTTCCCAAATGTTGTGAAGGTAAACCATTCGCTCGCTGCTGCTGCAAACTATTTACCGACAAAATACTCTGCGAAAACGGACCTAATCCTACCGGTGTCGGAAATAAACCTGATTCCGGCCTGGGTAAAGCTGGTATCGTCTGCGGTAACGCAGGCGTTTGCACAGATTGCTGACTGTAACAAAAAACTGGACGAAAACTTTGTTGACTTGATCTCGATCTCCGTTGATAATTAGGGTTAGAAGTTCGGATACTACCCTGATATTTCTGGCCATATGTCGGCAGTGAACTCCAGTGTTGCTGCTGCTGTTGGACCGCACTCCAAGGAATCGCATTCGGATTAAGAGCCCCGACTGCTGGTGCTACTTGAACTGCTGTTGTTGTCCCACTTGCTGCTTCTGCCACTGGCGGGTTCTGCTGCATCTCTCGTATTGGACTAGGTAACGGAATGCTACTTATTAGCCTTCGCGTGGTTTCCTCCACGATCCGTGGAATCATTCTAGCGAAAGTTTCTTCTTCTTCTCTCCGAAGTTCCTGTTGGGCAAGACCAATTGATGACTCGATGATTGCTCGAACTCCCGCTGATACTGCTCCTTCGGTGCTCGGTTCGGTTCCGTTCTGCCCCTCATTAACCGTAAGATTACTGTAAGTTGGTGAAGGACTCGTTGCACGTTCGGTCGAAAACAGATTTTCAGAGTTCGCTAAATTCTCCCGTGTCTGATCCGATACCGCACTGCCACTTGCATGGTGAACATTCGCAACCCCTGTGGATGTCAATACCGTCGATTGTCCACTCTGTGCCACCGTGGTCACAGATGGATTGACTGCCACTGCTGCTGAAGTCACAGGAGGTGTTGAGCCTTCTGTATCCATATTGGACTGACTTGAAATCGCTCTTGGGGTAGAACGAGTACTCACCATATGGAGAAGAATTCAGCAAATCAAACAACAACTAATCTAAAACAACCAAAATCAACAAAAATACTTCAAAATATAGTCAATTTTCAAAATCAATCACCAATCAAACGAATTGATTTTCAACCCAAAATTAAAAAATATTAAAAGGATCACTCAGATTTTACTGTGACCGTAAAATCAAACCAAAAGATCATAGAATTTCCAGAAAACAAACGACCTAATGTTTTCCTGTAAACTTAAATCCGAAAATTAAGCAAATAGCAAAAGAAACAAACGATGAAATTAAGATAAAATAAAATTCAATATTATTATGATACTATCAAAGAACTTTAGTTAATATTATAAAGTAAAAAAAAGGTAAAAGGATAGAATAACTGAAAAAAAAATATAAAAATAAATAAACTAAATAGAAATAATAAAAATCTATCTAAAAATAAACGGTAATGGCTTAAAGAAAAGTGTGTGTATAACCCAAACAAATAGTAACTTATGTATAATCTTATAACTATATTTCTGAAAGTTCAATGACAAATGTTCTAAAGTGTAAAAAAAAACTTGAAGTATTGGAGCTCATCATCTCCTCATTGTGAACGAACTCAGTCGCAAACACTAACACACAACGAAGGAGTATATGTAGTGTGACTTACTGCAGTCCAATCATCAAAAAATCAAATCAAAACTTATGGTCTATTACCATGAGATACAATTACTGAAACTAAATCGATTGTTCTCGGTCTAGATATCCAAGATGAGTAAGAAAGTACCCGTGCAACACGAAATAGAATTAAACTTCAATATCGGGACTACAGGACCTTACTTATCTTGAAGACGCGAACGAACAAATAAAAAAACTATACATCTTAAACTTTACTCTACTCTATTGCAACTACAATTCTAAATTAGCAAACCTTCTATGCGCAATTGAGGATTACCAAACCAGGGTACCCATCCTCTAGACTTCATAAAAGCTTTACTAACTAGAAATTATTCCACGCTCGAAACTAATTCACGACTTCGTATTCCGCAACGTCGCAACGCGTTAGGGACTCTTAGGCTACCTAAACGGGACTTACGTGTTTCGTACAAAACGCGATCTAACTCTAAACGTAAAACAAACAAAAACGATTTGAATTGAAACGTAGGGTGTTATTGTTTCGGGCCCCACTTTGTGAAACCTAGGTTGTTACCATCCCAGGCCCCACGTTGAGCGCCATTATGTCATATGTTCACTAACGCATGGAATTGGTACAAAGCTGCAGGTACAGCCCATATGACTCACACGTTGGCCCGAGCATTTCTGCTCCCTGTTGGGCGCCACTGTGTCATATGACCACTACAAGTGCCGGGGCGACATTATGTCACATATTCTATACAGTGAGGGTACCACGACTCCTGGCACCACTTAGGTAGGGCCCTTTCAGACCCTACGCTGGGCGCCATTATGTCATATCCACCAAATGCATGGAACTGATTCCTCCAGATTCTCAACTGCGCTGGCATGCTGGCGTATTGCGCGGCTAGAGCTCGCCGGACAGGGTGGTCCTTGTTGATCCTTCTCTGGTTGCGATGACATAAACATTTCTAAAATCATGCCAGCTAGGCTACGGTGACCCACCGAAGCCATACAAAAGTGAAACTTCCGAAGAAGGAAAAAAAATTAAAAATAAAGAACGAAAAGAAAGAAAGGAACCTTCCACAATAACACACCTTGTCTCAAGAAAATAAGATAAACAATAAAAACAAAACACATGCATACCAAAACTACACTGCACTATGAACATCGCTGAACTTTCGTTGTCGACTGATGACTTGTCGACTTAGGCATATTTACCCTCCCAATACGGAGAATTATCTCCACCGTGACATCGTAACCTTTACTTATTTTAGATGTCCCAACATAATAAATCTGTTTGGGATTACACACTCACTTCATCTTATGCCATTACCTACCTGTTTTCTTATGCCTGCATCATTTCAAAACTATTGATCATTTCAAATTTCAAAATCATAAAAATGCATAACAAACTTTATTGAAACTACTTTAGTGTCTAGATTCAATAAGCTTATGGGCATAAATAGACAACTATTTAATCGCTAGTACTCTTGAGGTACTTGAAAACTTAATAGATAATATTTCACATGATATGCAAATCATGTCAAGCACTCATAGTTCAAAAGAAAATTTAATTTAATATGACTGCGAAAAATCAATCGCATAAATCGTAAGCTTTTTTACAAAGACGACTATATTGGGCTCGCTTGGCCATTCCCTACCTAGCAATGAGATCTCAGAGCCTTTCGGGTGGGCAGAATATTTCTTTTCCCTTTGAACTTAGGCTTTTGTTACGCTCAAATTCCAATAATTTATAAATTCAAAATGTTTCAGTATTTTGCGCTTAAAAATATTTAACAATCTCTTATCGAGTAATTAATCTATAATGTTTTTATAAACCTACACTAATTGTTTTCTAACCAAAACTGAATAAAGCTCCTGAACTAAAATTACTAAACGTGCCTCGTATAAGCATATTTGACACTACCTAAATAAATCATGTAACAACAAAATTAACTATAATCCTACTTATTACTAGAATATACACATATCGTTATCAAATTTATACACCGCTGTATCAGTAAATTGCAATATCTTCTCGGTTACTGAGAATTACTACTCTCTTTCAGCGAGTAATTCACACCCGTATATATATATATATATATGTACATATGTATGTAGACATAGTTAAGTATGTATACTTGCATATTTGTGTACATATATATGTTTATACATATACCACCAATTGGGGTGGGGGTAATGTACTAAAATGATCGCGATATATATATGTATGTACAAATACGTATGTATACTTTAAAACTTCACCGGTTAATGTATGTATGTGCAAAAATATATAAACGAGGGTTAAATGCTATGATTGGAAAATGTAAATGTAAAAGAAATGATATAAAGGAAATTAATAACAACTAAATGGCAATGTAGTAAAAAAAAGGTAAGGTAAATTTAATACCACTGTACAAATTATGAGCAATTCCAGTGTTCTACTTTATGCTCCGTTATTACAAAGAGTTATATTTCTTTTCTTATATCCTAATTTTTCAGGGATTCAGTTAAATTTTTCTTATTTCTTAATCTTCTTATTTCCTAATTTTCATATTTCCTATTTTCTTATTTCTTAATTTTCTTATTTCCTATTTTCCTACTTCCTAATTTTCTTATTTCCTATTATAGTGACTTTAATTTCTGATTTATTCATTTTTCATAACATTTTTCTTCAGATTTTGTTTTAATTTACGCTAATTTTTCTTCAGATTTTGTTTTTAATTTACGCTAATTGGATATTTTCTTTTGGCCGTATTCTTAGAATTAACATTGGGTTGGGATGTTTCCAACCTTTGGACCATTGTTCTTAGAGGACTGATAAGCTTTCCTCTGGAATGTCACTTTTGAACGATGGCTTTAGACGAAAGCCTTACGGTTACTAAATTTACGGGCCAGGGGTTCAATACCCTGACTTCACGGTATACGTCCCTTAATTGGCTCAAATAATTTAAAGAATCTGATGGACTTACCGATTCTTTGATGAAATAGGGGTTGATGATATGATTTTTTAATGAAATTTCTGAAATGATGATTGTTGTTGGATCTATTGTTATAGCTGCTGATCTGATGTTGTCTGGTGTTGTGGTGTTGACTATCTATTTGGTTTGTTGCGGCTCGGAATCTTGCTGCCGATATTTCCGTCGACGACTGTGGTGGTTGTCGTTGCGGGTATGGGTGATGATCGCAACTTGTTGCTTAAAAATGTTGCTGCGGCTGGAGTGTAGAAATTTAGTGGCTGATTTGGCACTATTGAAAAATTGTTTTTGTGGCGACTGGTGTGTGTACTCTAAATTTGTTTTTCGTTTTTGACTTGCCGTATTCGGCGGTAGCGCTTTCCTTCTCGGTCCCTCGAAACCACTCGCCCAGGGATTTAGCCTGGAGAAGCTCGAGGCCAACGGTCGTCACCAAAAAGGGTCAGAGAGTCGGACACTGAGCCGCTCGCTTGGATAAGCCCCTGGACTTAAACGGTGGTTTCGAAACTTTGAAGTTCCGCGTGTTCCACCGTAAAGAAGACTTTCAAGTTTTCACCAATGAATTTCACCGCCGAATCAAAATGTTCACAAACTACCTGATGAGCAAAACAAGCAAATAAAAGGAAAGAGTATTAGCTTCCCGTCTTATCCAATCAGGCACCCATTCTTTCAACATCCTGGAAACTTACCCGAGCTTCGTGGTTTCCTTTTAGACTTAGGTATCTTATTTTTTCCTTTTCTTTTTCTAGGGATGTTTTCCAATAAACACTTCGCACGAAATCACGAAAGTGCACTGGCAAATGATTTCTTGCTGCTTCCTCTATGTTTTCTTGTACGTTGTAGCTGGCTTTGGTAATATACTTGGTTGGATCGCTGAAGATTACTTCTGATCGATTTGATTGCCGCTGATAGAAAGAAATTTTGAAGATGCCGGAAATGCCTCGCCCAGCCAGCCGGTGCTGCCATTCTCTTGGTGCGGAATACCACTCTGCGGCATTGCCAGATCCTTACGTTGGGTGCGTTTTATTGTCTGGGGTGGTGAATGAAACTGATACGCACCTGTGACTGAGGTTTGTTTCCTCTAAGGGTGCACATGACAAATCCGAAAATTTTGAACCCGCTGCCATTTCGCACCCTTGCATTTTCGGACATGGTCCTAGTGGACTTTTCTGCATGAAATGAGCCAAGGAATACACTGGAGAAATTTGTCCGGAACTTCCTGAATCACCTTGTATAGCAGGACTTGAAATGCTGCATAAGTTTATAATGATTGAGTCTTTCTCAATGTGTCCAAAGCTCTTAGAAGCAATTCCTTTAAGGATTTCCCAATCAGCCCACTACTTGTGCGTTTCAGGTTATTTGGCAACGAAGAATACTAAAACTGATCTAAGGGCAATATGCAACAAATTCAAAACCACGAAAAATTTTGAAAATATAACCACTATAGAAGTATCTTGGATGCAGAAGATACCCGTTACAAAAATGGTCGACGTTTTAAATTTTTTGGTAAAGTATGTTTTTTAAATTTACGATTATCGGTTCACCGAAAAATTCGAAATCGAATTCCCTCCATGTCTTTCAAACCTTATCTATTAGTCAGTTCAAGATTTTTGAAGTTATCACGCAAGTTGTTACGAGAAATTATGATTTCAGCAAAACTTTACAAAAAAATTAGCAAAACACCACGAAAAATCGAAACAGGCAAAATGTTTTCGGTTTAGCCAATTGATCGAGACGACCCATCTGTTGTGAAAAACATTAGTCATTTCCTACGTAAGTCGGTGAGGTGTTATAACGTTCATGGCCATAAGGTCTATGGATCTTATGTCACCAAAAAAGTATCATAAAGTTCACAGATCTTATAGTCCTTTACGTTGTGTCATAAGGTCCACAAGCATTGAGACATAAAGCCTATGGACATTATGACACTAGTTTTGTGTCATAACGTCCATAATATTACAAACTACACAAATTCACTGGATAAACTACCGTTATTTTGGTGTCGATCGAAGAAGAGCTTGGAGAAGTAGTGAATCAGTGGAACTGCGTTTTTAGTCACTAAGTGATCTTCAAAGAGAGTGGAAGAATATAATAGTAAGTGTTAAAAAATTATAACTGTGCCGGAACCAAACTTTGAAAATGGAAACTTTAAAGTATAATTATGAATTTATGTCCGACAGATTCTTTAAATCACCTTCACTGTCAAATGTTTCCCCATTGACGTTGCTGTTATACACGATTACCTTTACCCCCGTTAATTTTGTCCACCCTCTTAGTCCTTTTGTATTTAGCAAATTTAATTTTATTCAAAAATATGAAGTAGAATACAAGATGAGGAAATGACTGAAGGAAATGGAAAAACAAAAGGTAATAAAAGAATCGGCCGTCGGGTTTTTTATTACCTTCTCTTTTTCCATTTCGTTCACCCAGTTCCTCTTCTTGTATTTTACCTTGGATTTAACTAATTTAACTTCCTACGTTTCAGAACCTCAATCTTTGTTTTTCCTTTGCTATTTCAATACTTTTCTGTGGCTTTGGTTGACCCTTCTAAAGTTACGCCTTGAGGATTTGTATATATCTTGAACCTGTTTGAACGACGAGTGCTTTACCAAACCGACGTGCTCGTGGAATTTAATTAATAATTCGAGTACATGAATCGATATTTTAATGAAACTTTAAACTTAAGGCTTTTTATACATTCGCCAAATATTATCCAAATTTCCTCAACTTCCGCCAACTATATCTTATAGCTCCCATACAACTGCCATATACAACTATAATATAAATATTTGGATTTTTAAGTTTTTATTTTTATTATAACAAGCCAAAAAATAAATTTTATTTTCTTACACATCGACAATTAATCGGAATCCGAAGAATCATTTATTACCTTTTGGAAATTGACGAGCAACGCAGCAACGACTTTATCCAAATTAATATTTTGACGTTTTGTAGAAGGACGTTATTAGCGGATCGGAAAATAAAACTAACGCGTCTTCCATTGTATTGCATCTCTTGGCCTTTCGTGAATGATTTTGCCGTATATGCCGGCAATCTTTATTTCTGGCTTCAAGGGCTTCTTCGGACATCATGCCAATAGGAGTAGCCACATGTTTTATGATGCCAGCACCGTGGATAAAAACTTCATGGACAGAGGACGGCATGTAAACCCATGAATATAAGTTGCAAAACATTTCCATGGCATATGATCTGAATTCATCCGTATTGACTTCATATCCACAAGTCAACGCACGTAAAATTACACTAAGGTTGTTCACGGTAGGTTGGTTATCAGGTTACGTGGTTATAAAATTAAAAATAACCTCTGGCACTGTGAACACCCTTAAATGTTGGTTGTCTGGTTATCTGCTTATTTTCTTCAATCTGCTGTTTTCAATCAGCTGTTCGATAATTTTTTCTGACATAAAACAAAATAAAATCCAAATACAATTGAAATTGTTTAAAATGCCTAAGCAGAGCATAAAACAACATGTAATAGACTTCAGAGTAAATATTAGTTTTGCGGAAATTCAATTAATTGAAGGTAACTAATCGGCAAATTAATCGATGCATTAATTAATGATTTTTAGTTTGTAGATATAGCAGTACCCGACCATTGCCATGAAGCCATTGATGAGCTAATGGAGGATTTAACAAGAATCAGCTCATATAGACGAGGAGGCGAGCTACATGTACCGAAATCTATTCATTGGCGAGATAACTCTGCAGTTTCGACGATGGACGTTTTTTGCAAATGCTACGTGTTCGCTCGTCCTATGAATTTGCAACTGCCCGTAGATCTGCAACGAGCAGCCGTGTTGTACCGTTTAGGCTCATCGGGAGTAAGTGCTGCAGTGCGAAAAACTGCAACAACATTTGGAGTAGGGGATGGTGGTACTCTCACTAAGATTACCGAAAGAGTGTTTTCTGCAATTTTGAAAAAAATGCCAGATTACGTTTATTGGCCTAACCCAGCACAGCGTCGTCAACTTGTTGCTCACACCTTCGATGAGTTACCATATTGTATTGGTTACATAGACGGAAGCGAGATTAATTTGGCTGATAAGCCCAACAGAAACCATGACGTATATTTCTCTCGCCAACGAATATACTCAATAAAGCTACAAGTTGTGTGTGAACATAAACTGCGAATAATGCACGCAGATGTAGGTAGTCCTGGAAGCTACCAAGATTCCAAAGTGTTTAAGAAATCCCGTATTGGAACTAACACCGCTCACTTGTTTTGTGGAGAAGAATGGATTGCAGGTGATTCCGCATATCAGTTGACAAAACACTTGATAACACCATATCGAAGTAATTCCACTTTAGTGAATACTCAACAACAAGCTGAATTCATCAAAAGACACAGCCAATGCCGTGTAAGAGTAGAAGTGTTTTGGAATCCTTAAGGAAAAGTTTTGTAGCTTGAAAGAAATGCGTATTAATATTCAAAATAAAAAGAGTCAAGCATTTTATAATAAACGGGTACTCGTCTGCTGTGTGCTGCATAATATTTTGTTCGAAGACCGCAATTTTTCACAATTTGAAAATGCAGCCGACGAAACGAGAGAAGTTCAATACGATGTCTCTAGTATTGCAGCACCTACACCGGAGCTCAAAAGACAAGCACTTTATACCTTAATTTCCCATTAAATATACTTTTTCAAATTAATTTTGTAATAAAAAATGTTCCTTTATTATTTTTGTATTTTAATTTCATTTCGAACATTTTCGACACTTCGTTTTGTTCTAACTCTAACTTTCTTAGTTCAAACTCATTATCTACCTTTTTTTTCAAATTCTACTTTAGTTTTCTCTATCTCTTTGGCCCACTCAAACTTCTCCATTTCTAGTTGTAGCTGCTTCTCTTGAAACTTTGTCCTTTCAGCTTCCATACCTGCCATTTTGTCTAAAGCAGTATTTTGAGGTCTACGCTTTACTTTGTGAGCAAATCATTCATCTGCCGAAGAGGTTGTCGGTTCATCGTTTAGGAAACTCGTATCTTCCATATCGGGTGCATCGAGAGTACTGTCTTCGAATGCATCGCCCCAAGAATCCATAACTACTACCTCTATGTCCTTTGTCATTAAAAATATGTCCGACAGCTGGTCATAATGTGGACATATTTTAAGCACCTTATCTGCACATACACAAAAAGTATATAAATATTAGTTGAAACAAATTAAAGCAGAGAAACCGTTTACCTTTGACAGTAGTTGACCCATTTTCCGCTTCCACTCCAGCGCCTGTGGAATTGCTCCATGCGTCTGCCTTCTGCAAAGTGCCTTTAAGGTGCCGTACTTTGCATTTTAAGATGCATCAATTTTTGTTGCCTCCAACAACTTTTAGTAATAAATCTGGGCGGTTGATTTCTGCAATTTCATTCAAAAATGGGAAAATTATCGAGTATAAATGCATATGCGTACTATAGAATTAATACCAAGTCCAGGGATCTGTTTGACAAGATAGTTAGTGCATGTAATTCAACACCTTTATTATTTCATCCTCTGTCCACTTCTTCACTTCGTTGTGTCTTTTGCGTTTTCGGCTTTCAACATTATTTGGCACTAAAAAGGAAGGTAAATGAATTATTAATTTATATTTTTGTTACAAAAAAATTTGTTTTACTTAGAAGCGCTCATTTTGGTTGTTTCGTTCATAAACAAAAAACAGATGTAAATACAAGTGCTAACAACACTTAAATAAAATATTTGAGATGCCATATGCTAAAAATTCGCGTTTTTAGTGTTGTCAGCAAGTTAAATTTCTAGTTTTTTCCAACCCTACAAGTAAGCTGATAACCTGGTAAGCTTTTGCCAAAGGCACAGGTTGGGCAAACTTGGTTATTTTATTTCAATGTATTTTGTTGTTGCAGATATAAGCACATAACCTGATAACCAACCTACCGTGAACAACCTTACTGACTTTGTAAATGAGTGCCTCGCTAACTCCTGTGATGCGAGCTACACATGCGGTTGAATGTATGAAAAAATAAATGAGAATATGTGGATATTGCAGTTTAAGTTAAATCAGTTGAAAAAAATAATTAAATTATCTTCACAAATAATTATTTTCTTTAAGCATTTTTCGAATATACATATATAAATTACATACTAGGTATATTTTTTTTTTAAATTTTACATATTTCTGTTGAAAATTATTGAATTTTTTTAATCAGTTTTAAAAAATTGAGACTGCCAAAATGACGTTTAAAACTGTCTGTGCTTATTTTTTTAAACTTCGGCTTACAAACAATGCATTCGGCTTAATTAAATATAGTTAATGAAAATAAAAAAAAATCCCACTCTACTTTCCACATTTTAATGTACACAAACAATAAGCGACAAATATTCCAAGTGTACTGAAAATATTTCAAATGCTGAAAAACAATGACTTTTGCTTCTCATTAAAGGTAGAGAGCTGGCATGCTAAATTAATGTGTTTTGTTGTGACAAAGCATAAAGCGACATGAACCTGCTTGATTGAAACCTAGCATACAACTGAATGAAAATTATAGTTTTTACGCTTACGGGTTTTGTTAACAGTCGTGTTATGTACGTGTAAAAAGCCGATCGTGTTCGGGCACTGGGGCACAGTGTTGCCAGATACCGACTAAAAAATTATGCCAAATGTCGCCAAAATTGTGCTGTTTGCAAAATCATTATGCTAAAATTTACTTTTTAGTCTTTATTGGAATTCTGACCCCAGAACACTTAGAGACCCTCCAAGAATTGGGTGCTCATCTCGCCTTTAAACAGCTGTTATACGTTAACCGTTCAGCTTAAAAAGAAGTATTATTATGGTTTTAATTTTGTGTAGCCTGTATCTTAATTTCATACAAAACATTAATTTAAAATATTTTAAGAATTTCTACAACAACAACGAAAGTTATTTTCAGCTCCAATAAGTATCAGATTTTTGTTTAAATAAAACTTCAAAATTGTATTTATAATTTAGTTGACATCCATTGTTTTTAACAATATCCTTTAATCATATTAGAATAGAATTTCCCAAATTTTGGATAAATCCTTTTGGAATCCGTTTCACTTATCCTAGAGAAGAGTGATCAAATCGTCTCTACTTCGTAATTTTCTTTGTCAGATATTACTCTCATAATGAAGCCGTAGATCTCCCCTGGAGTATATACATATATGGAGCTTCGAGAAAAACTTCTATCGGATTTACACCGTTTTACAAAAGTCACTTCTTGATACTGTAGGCACTGTACGGTCCAAAACGACTAATTTGAAGGTTGTTTATAATCGCCCATATTTTTACTCCAGGTACAAAACGTGCATACGTTTTACAGCGGTTTTTTACTCCGGATATCGGGAAATCATTTTGGCATCCTTAATAACAAATTTATAAGGAATTTGTCTCTATACGGAAATTTTTGAAATGGTCAACCAATTTCTGATATTTCATGAATTACATTTTTGCTTTTACGCCTGTGGAGTTATATAATGTGGTGTGGAGTACGACTGGAGTCGGAATATCGAATTTACTGTACCAAACAATTGTTTTCGTATGAATTTCCTTTTCCATAATATCCCTGTAATTGATTTTGTTCATGAAATTTTCGCAAACGGGTTAGTGAGTACCAAGCAAAAATATAACGATGTACCGATAAATATGCTGTAAAAATAGATTTTTCAGATAAATTAAAAGGAGAACCTTTCAATACGAAAAATTGTGCCGTTTGCAAAAAAATTGTGCTAAAAAATTGCACTAAAATTAATAAAATTGGGAACATTTTGAGAAAATTGTGCTAAACAGCACTTAGCATAATTTTTCAAAAACGGCATAAATTATGCCAACATGGTAACACTGCTGGGGCAATAAATAGCATGATGACCACTGGTGTAGAGGCATCTGCAAGGACGCAAAATGTTTTACCTTCCAGCACGGTCATACGAAATTCATGGAAAATGAGTTGGTAGTTGTTGGTTAATCGACAATATTTGGCGTTTCACACTATCAGTATCTGAAGGAGTTAATTCGCTTGATTCTTTGTGGCAAATAAGTTTTATGGGCCGACAATATCGAGTTGGCGGAGGTCGCGTGTTCTTCCATAAAATTGTCGATCCAAACGGAACTTGCAAAGGTACAAGGCAAACTGTTTACAAGTTTCTAAGGAATTTTCATTAAGTGGTCTATCGTATGGAAGATATTTTGTTCAAAAAATCATCAAAATATGACAAACGCTGAAATAGAAAATGGCTATAACTCTGCCATAACAAAGTTAAAAAATGTTAGTTTAACGGATTTTAAGTGATGCCGTATCAGCGGCATCCATTGGTTAAAGCCTCCTATGGAATTAAAAAATTTATTGATTTTGCGGTTGGACGCACCGTTTCCGAGTTATAGCTATTTTTTTTATTTTAGCGATTTACTTATTTTGGCGATATTTAGAAAAAACAACTTTTAGTAATAAATCTGGGCGGTTGATTTCTGCGTTATAGCTATTTTTTTTATTTTAGCGATTTACTTATTTTGGCGATATTTAGAAAAAAAAAGTCCATACGAATTGGAGCACCTTATGAAAAACTGTTAGAAAGCCGAAAAAATTAGTAATATTTCGATTGAACGCTCCTTTTGCGAAATAGTATATACATACATAATGGCGATATAGCGATTTTTATTCGAAAACATTTAGTTGTGGCGATTTGTTTCAACAAAGTAATGCCGTGGTAAAGACATCCATGGTTACAGCCACCTCTGGAGGTAAAAAAATATTATTTTTGCGATTGGACGCCCTTTCCGAGTTATATAAATTTTTTTATTTTAGAGATTTTATTTTGCCGATATTTAAAAAAAATTTATTTCATGCGAACACTTTGTGAAAAACCCCTAAAATTTTGAATTTTTTCGATTGGACGCTCCGTTTTCGAGATATACTTAGAAATTTTGTCATATTTTCGATCAAAAATGGGCACGAAATATAAATAATATAATATATAAATAATACAAGGCCTTAAGAGAAATTACAACTTTGAGGATAACAGGGATCTAAGACAACTAGATTTAAATAATATGGTAGGGCCAAACCAGAACGGAGCGGGACAACTACAATTAGAATAGTGTGTTCTATAAATATAACTTTCAAAACTTCGGCATCAGTGCGTGTAAGTGGGAAAGCAATGTATAAGTTGTGACAAACAATCGCTCTACACAATAAATGATGTCTTCGGTTAGTGACTAGTGTGAATACAAACCGCAGTGGCTTAACGGGCTAGACGCTGCTGAAGATGATGCTTCACGAACATCGAAAGGATCGTCCAGCGAATGTGAGTTCGAATCCCACCCGCGGCATTTACATTTATTTCACTAACCGGAGAAAGCATGATCTCTTATCCTTAAGGGAAATTACAACTTTAAGGATAACGAGGATCCAAGACAATTAAATTTGAATAATAATTTTGTTTATATTTAAATATAAAATACACAATTTTAGTAAAAAACTATTTTTTTACTTTTTTTTCTATAAAATTCATAATGGGTTAAAGCATCACCAAATGGTTGTGGCGGCCATTAAATACAAGTACCAGTATATTATTTGGTACAACCGAATTAGTTTTTAAATAATTCGTTCATCCAACTAATAAAATATTCACCTCTACAGGATAATTAGATTGCTACAACTAAAACTCGATCGACAGATCACATTTATTTATTGTTGCTGTGGCTTCAACTAAATATTTCAGTTCTTGCAACCAAAACTGAATTACAAATCAATTGATATGCACAACATTATTGGTAATCACTAGACCTCGGATTTCGCATATTTGCATATTTTTGTGGGATTAAGATAGAAAAATTCTGATTGCACCAAAGTTCGTTTCATTGAAAATGTAATTAGAATTCATATGCATATTTTTAAATTTTTTGCAAATTTGCTTAAAATGCATATGCAGAATATATGCAAAATAAGCAGTAAATATGCATAACATGCAAAAAAGACCTAAATTAAAAAAATGAAAACCATATTAGATATACATATTTACATGATGTTGATAGACATTTTTTTTAAATTTTATTGATTATTATCCGATATTGAAGAACAAAAATTATATTAAATGCATACATAAGATATTTAATCGTCTTAAAAATATGGTTCTATTCAACGTAGTTGGTGGTGCAATAAACGACCATAATTTTTTCTAAATTTGTTATTGTTAGGCTTTGACGTTTTTCACCAAAAACCATTCTCTCAACATCACAGGAAGTTAATGGTGCGAATTTATATTTAATAATATTTTCATTTAAGATAGGTTCTATCGCAGACAAATCTTCACCACCGACATTTAAAATATCATTTACTTTCAAAATAATGCCAAAATCTGGATTTCTTTTTCCAATTGCTTCAAATTTTTTCTTTAAAACCGTTCCTATTTCACCAGTTGTATTATAAACAATATTTTCAGCTTTTTTAAATAAATTTATTGATTCCGATAACGATAGACCCTTCGCTTCCAAAGAAGTTATAATTTCAGCAAGCCTCCCGAAATTCGATTTTAAAAATATAAAATCTGGAAATAACTTCGGATTTTTCAAGAAGTCTTTTGCGTGCCTAATACATTCAGCATCTTCTGGGTTGAGTGTTTCAAGAACCTAAAATATATATAAAAATTTGTAGAACTCTCTTTTTTGCTTGTTTATAAAATTAATGAACAAATCTTACCTCTGTTATTCCCTCGATGTTTTCTGCATAAAATGTTGCCGCCTTTATCCAAGTACCCCATCTGGTTATGATTGGTTCTGGTGGTAGTTCCTTATTTAGCATTGTTTTGTAGCGTTGTACTCTGAACGGAGCTTTTATGAAAATCTTCTTTACACAGGATATGAATGTGTTAGCGATAGGAAATGAGGTTCTTAGTTTTTCAGCTATTAAATTTAAAGCGTGTGCCAAACACGTTACGTGGATGAGGTTTGGGTAAAAAACTTTCAAGTTTTGACCAGCTTTTATCATATACGCCGCAGCATCTGTTAAAAGCAACAAAACTTTTGACGCATTCCCGTGTGGCCGCAATATACGAATGCTGTCGTTCACAAATCGAGAAACAGTTGCATTATTTACTTCTTCCAACTCTTTACATGACAGTAAAAAACGAACGTGAGGTTTAATTTTCACTCACTTTTCCAACAATCAAATTCGCGACGTATGGCCCTTGTTTATCTGTTGTTTCATCCACTGATATCCAAACACTTTCATCTTTAATACTGTCGCGAATTTTTTGAATTGATAGTTGGTAGTATTTCTCCAAGTAGCTTTTCCTGAGAGTACTTTCATTTGGAACTAGTTGGCCAGTGTACTTTTTTAAAAAACCATTAAATGTGGGGTTGCTTAGCACATTCCACGGTATATTTGCCCCAACAAGAGCTTCACATAGTTCTAGTTGAAATGCGTTGTTCGAATTATAACAAAAGTTGCTGGACGTGTTGCCAGAAGTAGTGAAATTTTCCTCGTTGTTTTTATTGGATGATCTTCTGTGAACAGAAGTAGCAATATGCTGTACCAGCTGAAATTTGTTTTGCACAGAAATCTAAGAATATGATGCACATTAATTTAATTTCGCAATAAGCCTGAATATTTATTTACATTTTACCTTGTTCTCGCGAGTTGTGCATATTATATTATTTTCAAGAATTTGAAAGCACTTTTTCAATCAAATTTTTTTTATATTTGTTGATTTTTGGCATTTCACTTCTGTACGAATATATCACTGTGGTTTATTTAATATTAATTATTGTTCAATAAATGTATATAAAATTTTTAAGAACAGGCCACTGTCTAATATACAAAACGTGTGTAGCAGCACGGCAGTTAAAACTCAACGGTTTGTTTCACTTGACTCTCTTTAATGATTGTTGTTAGGTTTGCAACAATAACTTCGTAGGACCAGCTGACAAATTAAACAGAGTTCAATGACTACATATGCAATAGGCAATGCAAGCATCCATATGAACATAAGCAGTAACTAACGGGAGAGCCAAATGATAGGTGGGACTAGAGATGGGCACATGACTCACATTTGAATCACGCTCACGGATGCTCACGAAAGTAGTATAGCTATTCACGCACGCTTCTTCACGAAGATTTCTTAACTACTCATGTTCACGCACGCTCACGAAAGTAGTATAGCTATTTACGCACGCTTCTTCACGAAGATTTCTTAACTACTCATGTTCACGCACGCTCAGGAAAGTAGTATGCCTACAATCTTACTCACACTCACGCGTGTTTCCGTGTGATTCACGTGACTCATGACAATCACGTGACTGCCGCTCATCTCTAGTTGGGACCGACGACTGATGGAGACAGAATAACAACTGAAACAGCAGCAAACGGAGCAACGAAAGTCGTAAACAACTTTGCATGATGTTGTTGCGGTGTAATAAAAGAATATTTGGTGTTAGGGTGACTTAAAATATGATATAATATTTTTTTTAATTTTAATTCTATTAACTTATGTTTTTTTTGCATATTTTGCATAGTTTTTGCATATATTTTGCATAAGTTTTTGCATATTTATTGCATATATTTTGCATATTTTCAATATGCACTCAAATTTTATATATATTAACTATAAAACGTGTAAATACAAATTTTGGTTCCAATCGGATTTAAATTAAAAGTATGCACAATTCCGAGGTCTAGTAATCACAACTGAATAATGTGATAGTCCAAGGAACCGCCAAATTTTAGTTGGTTGTGACAACGAATGTCTTCACTGTGTGCACGACCACTACTAGCCCGACCTAGTTTCCCACGCACGAGGTTATATACCCAGAGGTACCCATGGGAGGATATGGTTAAAACAACCAAGTATATAAAATTGATAAAATATGCAATCGGTCACGGGTAAGTCTATCGTCATAAGTCATCCTGTCCGAAGGTTCATCGCGACGTAAAGCCACATTAAAACGGACCACTGGGGAGTATCCGTTCTTTCAGGATTTTATTTTGTTTGTTATGATTAAATTCTTATTTCACCTATAGTGTCTCTTAAGTTTAATTCTTATTCTGGTATATTTTACTTTAGATTTATATATTAATTCTAACTAGGAGTCTAGTTTCTTTGCTCCAAAATTTAGAATTAAGCCTTTAATTTTGAAACTAGCATTTATTCAGATTTAAATATTTAATCCAATTTTCATAATAACTTTTGATCCAACTTTAGATTTTCAGGATTAACTCCTTTATTCTAAATGTTAGCTTTATTTTTTTATTTCAGGTTTAAGCTCTTTATTCTAAACTTTAAAAGTAACTTTCATTTCAGATTCTGTAATTCTAGATTTAAGCTTTACCTTTCATTTTAACATTTTAATTTAATTTTTCGTACTAAACTCCAGGCTTAAACTTTCATTTTTAAAACAGATTCAAATCCGCAATATTAGATTTAAGCTTTTTCCTTCATCTTATATTCATATTTCTTTTTCGGATTTACATTTCATTTACGGATTTAAATATCTTTACGGATGCAAATTTTAATTTGGTTTTTCTTTAGATTACTGCTTTTGATTTTAGCTTTACCTTGAAATTTCACAACTTTACATAAGATTTTATTTTCAATTTTCTATTAACAATTCCAATTTTGCATTAGATTTATCTACACCACTTTTCAGCCGTAAAAATATCGTTCTGGCACATCTTATTATCGTTGCCTGTTGCTTACTCTGCTCACGCTTTTGCAGCTTTGTCTTTTAGAGTCTTAATTTTTGCACTAAATTGTATCCTAACCTACATAATGTAAGTTCACTGGAGATGGTTGTTGTTCAGCCCATACAGGGATATTGGTAAGTGCCTAAAGTGATGGGAATGTGGCTGGTGAAACTGCTGCCGCTACTGTCAAGGGAGAGTTTTGCACTGCAGATGCTGATGGTGTGGCCGATGTTGTACAGCGAGGTCTGATAATATTGCGGGATGATATGATTTGATTGGCGTTGCGGGATATACCGACTTCGGCGTTGCACAGACTGCATTACGGGTACTTGTAGGTAGGAGTTGCATATGCTTTACAGCAATTTCTGCCGATTTTGGTGTTGGACAGGCGTTAGTCGCAGATGTTGGTACACTGGATTCGTCGTTTTATGGGCGGGAGGTTTGCGTCTTCTGCCTGACGAATCCTACCCCGCCACTAATCCTCTGCCGCCTGTGGTGGTTTGGTCGAAAAGGGATCGGCGAGGGATGAAATTTACCGCCGCGGTAGCAGACCAGACGCTTTTCTCCTGTTGGAAGGAGTTTATTCGCCCAACTGGGCAGTTACCCGCTATATCGGACGTTCGGTCGCCGGACGGACGCAGTTCTGTGGAAAAATATTCCACCTCAGACTACCTTCCACACAAAATATATTTCATACATTTACTAATTTCCTTGAACTGCAACATGGGACTTATCTTACGCAGATTAGTCGCTTCCAAATTTCTCTCGCCGAGAAGATCTAATTCGCTTGACGGTGACGTACACAGGGAGTTAATTGCGGTTTTACGCCCGAAAATTAGCAATATCACTTTCTTGGTGATCGGTGGCTGTATTAAGTGAACTTCGGGAGCGATTATCCAAGCTCGACCGTCCACCACGCTGGATTTTACAAGAATGCCTTAAAAATTGGCCGTCAATTCGATGATTTATTCTGCCTGCAGCTACCTCGCTCTTATACGCGAGTTTTGGAACGAAATTAATAAATTTAAGCGGGAACTATAGCTGGTCGTGGTTTTGTAATCGTCTCTCCGCACATTTCCGACTAGGAGGCACTAAAAAGGAAGGTAAATGAATTATTAATTTATATTTTTGTTACAAAAAAATTTGTTTTACTTAGCAGCGCTCATTTTGGTTGTTTCGTTCATAAACAAAAAAACAGATGTAAATACAAGTGCTAACAACACTTAAATAAAATATTTGAGATGCCGTATGCTAAAAATTCGCGTTTTTAGTGTTGTCAGCAAGTTAAATTTCTATTTTTTCCAACACTACAAATAAGCTGATAACCTGGTAAGCTTTTTACATATTTCTGTTGAAAATTATTGAATTTTTTTAATCAGTTTTAAAAAATTGAGACTGCCAAAATGACGTTTAAAACTGTCTGTGCTTATTTTTTTAAACTTCTGCTTACAAACAATGCATTCGGCTTAATTAAATATAGTTAATGAAAATAAAAAAAAATCCCACTCTACTTTCCACATTTTAATGTACACAAACAATAAGCGACAAATATTCCAAGTGTACTGAAAATATTTCAAATGCTGAAAAACAATGACTTTTGCTTCTCATTAAAGGTAGAGAGCTGGCATGCTAAATTAATGTGTTTTGTTGTGACAAAGCATAAAGCGACATGAACCTGCTTGATTGAAACCTAGCATACAACTGAATGAAAATTATAGTTTTTACGCTTACGGGTTTTGTTAACAGTCGTGTTATGTACGTGTAAAAAGCCGATCGTGTTCGGGCACTGGGGCACAGTGTTGCCAGATACCGACTAAAAAATTATGCCAAATGTCGCCAAAATTGTGCTGTTTGCAAAATCATTATGCTAAAATTTACTTTTTAGTCTTTATTGGAATTCTGACCCCAGAACACTTAGAGACCCTCCAAGAATTGGGTGCTCATCTCGCCTTTAAACAGCTGTTATACGTTAACCGTTCAGCTTAAAAAGAAGTATTATTATGGTTTTAATTTTGTGTAGCCTGTATCTTAATTTCATACAAAACATTAATTTAAAATATTTTAAGAATTTCTACAACAACAACGAAAGTTATTTTCAGCTCCAATAAGTATCAGATTTTTGTTTAAATAAAACTTCAAAATTGTATTTATAATTTAGTTGACATCCATTGTTTTTAACAATATCCTTTAATCATATTAGAATAGAATTTCCCAAATTTTGGATAAATCCTTTTGGAATCCGTTTCACTTATCCTAGAGAAGAGTGATCAAATCGTCTCTACTTCGTAATTTTCTTTGTCAGATATTACTCTCATAATGAAGCCGTAGATCTCCCCTGGAGTATATACATATATGGAGCTTCGAGAAAAACTTCTATCGGATTTACACCGTTTTACAAAAGTCACTTCTTGATACTGTAGGCACTGTACGGTCCAAAACGACTAATTTGAAGGTTGTTTATAATCGCCCATATTTTTACTCCAGGTACAAAACGTGCATACGTTTTACAGCGGTTTTTTACTCCGGATATCGGGAAATCATTTTGGCATCCTTAATAACAAATTTATAAGGAATTTGTCTCTATACGGAAATTTTTGAAATGGTCAACCAATTTCTGATATTTCATGAATTACATTTTTGCTTTTACGCCTGTGGAGTTATATAATGTGGTGTGGAGTACGACTGGAGTCGGAATATCGAATTTACTGTACCAAACAATTGTTTTCGTATGAATTTCCTTTTCCATAATAACCCTGTAATTGATTTTGTTCATGAAATTTTCGCAAACGGGTTAGTGAGTACCAAGCAAAAATATAACGATGTACCGATAAATATGCTGTAAAAATAGATTTTTCAGATAAATTAAAAGGAGAACCTTTCAATACGAAAAATTGTGCCGTTTGCAAAAAAATTGTGCTAAAAAATTGCACTAAAATTAATAAAATTGGGAACATTTTGAGAAAATTGTGCTAAACAGCACTTAGCATAATTTTTCAAAAACGGCATAAATTATGCCAACATGGTAACACTGCTGGGGCAATAAATAGCATGATGACCACTGGTGTAGAGGCATCTGCAAGGACGCAAAATGTTTTACCTTCCAGCACGGTCATACGAAATTCATGGAAAATGAGTTGGTAGTTGTTGGTTAATCGACAATATTTGGCGTTTCACACTATCAGTATCTGAAGGAGTTAACTCGCTTGATTCTTTGTGACAAATAAGTTTTATGGGCCGACAATATCGAGTTGGCGGAGGTCGCGTGTTCTTCCATAAAATTGTCGATCCAAACGGAACTCGTAAAGGTACAAGGCAAACTGTTTACAAGTTTCTAAGGCTTTTTCATAAAGTGGTCTATCGTATGGAAGATATTTTGTTCAAAAAATCATCAAAATATGAAAAACGCTGAAATAGAAAATGGCTATAACTCTGCCATAACATAGTTGAAAAATGTTAGTTTAACGGATTTTAAGTGACGCCGTATTAGCGGCATCCATTGGTTAAAGCCTCGTATGGAATTAAAAAATTTATTGCTTTTGCGGTCGGACGCACCGTTTCCGAGTTATAGCTATTTTTTTTTATTTTAGCGATTTACTTATTTTGGCGATATTTAGAAAAAAAAAGTCCATACGAATTGGAGCACCTTATGAAAAACTCTTAGAAAGCCGAAAAAATTAGTAATATTTCGATTGAACGCTCCGTTTGCGAAATAGTATATACATACATAATGGCGATATAGCGATTTTTATTCGAAAACATTTAGTTGTAGCGATTTGTTTCAACAAAGTAATGCCGTGGTAAAGACATCCATGGTTACAGCCACCTCTGGGGGAAAAAAAATATTATTTTTGCGATTGGACACCCTTTCCGAGTTTTATAAATTTTTTTATTTTAGAGATTTTATTTTGCCGATATTTAAAAAAAAATTATTTCATGCGAACACTTTGTGAAAAACCCCTAAAATTTTGGATTTTTTCGATTGGACGCTCCGTTTTCGAGATATACTTAGAAATTTTGTCATATTTTCGATCAAAAATGGGCACGAAATACGAACCTTGGTTATAAATAATACAAGGCCTTAAGAGAAATTACAACTTTGAGGATAACAGGGATCTAAGACAACTAGATTTAAATAATATGGTAGGGCCAAACCAAAACGGAGCGGGACAACTACAATTAGAATAGTGTGTTCTATAAATATAACTTTCAAAACTTCGGCATCAGTGCGTGTAAGTGGGAAAGCAATGTATAAGTTGTGACAAACAATCGCTCTACACAATAAATGATGTCTTCGGTAGTGACTAGTGTGAATACAAACCGCAGTGGCTTAACGGGCTAGACGCTGCTGAAGATGATGCTTCACGAACATCGAAAGGATCGTCCAGCGAATGTGAGTTCGAATCCCACCCGCGGCATTTACATTTATTTCACTAACCGGAGAAAGCATGATCTCTTATCCTTAAGGGAAATTACAACTTTAAGGATAACGAGGATCCAAGACAATTAAATTTGAATAATAATTTTGTTTATATTTAAATATAAAATACACAATTTTAGTAAAAAACTATTTTTTTACTTTTTTTTCTATAAAATTCATAATGGGTTAAAGCATCACCAAATGGTTGTGGCGGCCATTAAATTCAAGTACATAATTAGTTGATCATACCAGTATATTATTTGGTACAACCGAATTAGTTTTTAAGTAATTCGTTCATCCAACTAATAAAATATTCACCTCTACAGGATAATTAGATTGCTACAACTAAAACTCGATCGACAGATCACATTTATTTATTGTTGCTGTCGCTTCAACTAAATATTTCAGTTCTTGCAACCAAAATTGAATTACAAATCAATTGATATGCACAACATTTGGTGATAAAGAACACAATTATTGGTAATCACAACTGAATAATGTGATAGTCCAAGGAACCGCCAAATTTTAGTTGGCTGTGACAACGAATCTCTTCTCTATGTGCACGATCACTACTAGCCCGACCAAGTTTACCACGCACGAGGTTATATACCCAGAGGTACCCATGGGAGGATATGGTTAAAACAACCTAGTATATAAAATTGATAAAATATGCAATCGGTCACGGGTAAGTCTATCGTCATAAGTCATCCTGTCCGAAGGTTCATCGCGACGTAAAGCCACATTAAAACGGACGACTGGGGAGTATCCGTTCTTTCAGGATTTTATTTTGGTTGTTATGATAAAATTCTTATTTCACCTAGAGTTTCTCTTAAGTTTAATTCTTACTCTGGTATATTTTACTTTAAATTTATATTTTAATTCTAACTAGGACTCTAGTTTCTTTGCTCCAAAATTTAGAACAAAGCCTTTAATTTTGAAACTAGAATTTATTCAGATTTAAATATTTAATCCAATTTTCATAATAACTTTTGATCCAACTTTAGATTTTCAGGATTAACTCCTTTATTCTAAATTTTAGCTTAATTTTTTTATTTCAGGTTTAAGGTCTTTATTCTAAAATTTAAAAGTAACTTTCATTTAAGATTCTGTAATTCTAGATTTAAGCTTTACCTTTCATTTTAAAATTTTAATTTAATTTTTCATACTAAACTCCAGGCTTAAACTTTCACTTTTAAAACAGATTCAAATCCGCAATTTTTGATTTAAGCTTTTCCCTTCATCTTATTCATCTTATATTCGCTTAAATTTCTTTACGGATGCAAATTATAATTTTTTTCAAATTTTAATTTGGATTTTCTTTAGATTACTGCTTTTGATTTTAGCTTTACCTTGAAATTTCACAACTTTACATAAGATTTTATTTTCAATTTTCCATTAACAATTCCACTTTTACATTAGATTTATCTACACCACTTTTCAGCCGTAAAAATATCGTTCTGGCGCATCTTATTATCGTTGCCTGTTGCTTACTCTGCTCACGCTTTTGCAGCTTTGTCTGTGTTTAGAGTCTTAATTTTTGCACTAAATTGTATCCTAACCTACATAATGTAAGTTCACTGGAGATGGTTGTTGTTCAGCCCATACAGGGATATTGGTAAGTGCCTAAAGTGATGGGAATGTGGCTGGTGAAACTGCTGCCGCTACTGTCAAGGGAGAGTTTTGCACTGCAGATGCTGATGGTGTGGCCGATGTTGTACAGCGAGGTCTCATAAGATTGGTGTTGTTGAGATTGGCGTTGCGGGATTATATGATTGGCGTTGCGGGATATGCCGACTTCGGCGTTGCACAGACTGCATTACGGGTACTTGTAGGTAGGAGTGGCTATGCTGTACAGCAATTTCTGCCGATTTTGGTGTTGGACAGGCTTTTGTCGCAGATGTTGGTACACTGGATTCGTCGTTTTATGGGCGGGAGGTTTGCGTCTTCTGCCTGACGAATCCTACGCCGCCACTAATCCTCTGCCGCCTGTGGTGGTTTGGTCGAAAAGGGATCGGCGAGGGATGAAATTTACCGCCGCGGTAGCAGACCAGACACTTTTCTCCTGTTGGAAGGAGTTTATTCGCCCAACTGAGCAGTTACCCGCTATATCGGACGTTCGGTCGCCGGACGGCGCAGTTCTGTGGAAAAATATTCCACCTCAGATTCTACCTGCCACACAAAAAATATTTCATACATTTACTAATTTCCTTGAACTGCAACGTGGGACTTATCTTACGCGGATTAGTCGCTTCCAAATTTCTCTCGCCGAGAAGATCTAATTCGCTTGACGGTGACTGGTACACAAGTGGTACACACTTATATAAATTTAAGCGGGAACAATAGCCGGTTGTGGTTTTGTAATCGTCTCCGCACATTTCCGACAGGGAGGGGACACTGATTTTTCTGCGGTTGCATTGTATGGGGTGGTGTCATTACATTTTTGTGATTTAGCGGCGTTATGACCATGAAGAATGCCTCCACAAAATTTTGGAAAATTATTTTTAAATAACCGACGGTTGCAAGTTCTCTGTCTATACAGAAATCTTTTTCAATTTTATTCAATTACAAAACTAGTTTGCCCCCTTATTTTTTTTACAGATTTTGAGCCTATAAACAAATCGATTACATGAATTAATGAAATTGCAAGTTCGAGTTTTAGCTCCAATTCAAAATTTTGTATGTTTACTAAATAAATAATTGAAAATATTAACAGCCAATTCCTCTAACTCAAACGAAAACATTCTTTCGCCTGCTATGCGACAAACAGCTGATTTTGGTTCCACTAACACACATCAGAACGACAAAGCGAAAGAAAATATATGCGAATGAAAACGTAAGCGTTTCTATATAAATTTTGATTCCTCTATCTTTCTTTGCTGTCATCTAAACGAAAGCAAATGTCAAAACGAGTCACTCTTGTGTTGGTTGTTGTTTAAGAATATCCATCAGAAAATTGTTGTCAACCGAAAAAGACAAATGGAAACAAACAAAACAGAAAGCAAATGGTAAGTTGTTAATAATATTGTTATGTACATACATATGAAACATTTTAAGTATATAATATTATAAAAATTTTAGCGTAAGGAAGTCAACGCCGCAGCAGCTCTAGGTATTAGTTGTCCATAATATATAATATATAGCATTCGATAACCAACCCAGTTATCGAAACTATTTAATTGTATCCCCTTACTTTTAAGATTTCTATAAGAAAATAAAAAATATTAAATATTTTTGCCTAAAGTAAATTTATGCCTTTATTTCATAAGTTTATGGCAAAGTTTTTCCTTATTTGTAAAGCTCTTTCTTCTTCCACTTCATCACAAATGCTTTCTTGTGAGACGCTCTCCTCCTCAATTTCTGCCACCGCGTTGACTTCTGTGCACTTGTACGCCACGCAAATGTTGTGAAGAGCACAGCATGCGTTCATAATGTGGGTCGCCTTTTTTGGATAGTAGTGGAGCCCTCTTGAGCCAATCAGACACCGAAATCTGTTTTTCAGCACGCCAAAGCACCGCTCAACCACGTTTCGTGCGCTAATGTGTTTTTTGTTGTACCGATTATCTGCGGCATCCATTGGGTTTCTGAAGGGCGTCATTAAAAATGGTTTTAATTTGTAGCCGCCATCTCCTAAAATCGAAACAAAAAATGCTAAAATGTGTAGGTACATGTAAACCACTTGATAAAATATAATACATATTGATTAATATGTTCGAATAACTTACCCAGAAGCCAAGTGGTCCGTTTGCCACCGTCGAAATCACGCTGCAATTGCCTGTTTACTGCACTCTGCTCCCAAATAAATGAGTCATGGCTGGAGCCGGGATACCGTGCATCAACACACATGATACTCATATTGTGGTCACAAACCTTACGAAATAAAAAACATTATCCATACTGAAATCAATGTGTATATATTGATGTACTTACCACCATTGCATTTATGCTATAAAATCCTTTCCTGTAGTAGTATAAATGCTTCTCATTATCACCACGAGACTTGATTCGTAAGTGGGTGCCGTCTACGCACCCAATGATGCCCGGGAATCCATATTTTTCCCAAAAGGCCTGCTTTATTTTGTACTCTTCTTGAGGAAGAGGCACTCGTATCCATTTCGGACAAATATAATGCTCAAAACGCTCTAGACACTCAGCAATCATTTTACATACGGTCGATGTGCCTGCCGCCGAAACGTGTTCGTTACCAACTGCCTGCTGGTAACCCCCCGTTGCAACAAACCGTAAAAATGTTGCCAGCTTTATGTCGGGCCGTATTTGCGTGCACCGGTGCCTCGGAATCCACTTCCCCTCCAGCTCCTTAGAAATCATTAGTAAGATTTCTTTGCTGAGTTTAAAATTCTGGATAAACCTAAAATAAAAAACAAATGTATTTGCATTTAGCATATATGTAAGTAGTTATGTGATTTTATTATACTTACTGATTTGTAGGCATTTCCAGAACATTTGCCATGTCTCGTAGCTGCCTCCGTGGCACTTCTACTATGTCCTCATTCTGGTCCACAAAATAGACGGCAATTGAAATATCCATCTTATTATATTGAGGAATTTGATTTGTTTAATAAATTTGGTTTGTTTACAAAATTTCTTTGTTTACTAAAGTTGTCATTTGTTTGCAGCTGACCAGTTTCAAGCAGACAGAGTTGTATTTTTTATGATTTACTTACTTACTTATCCGGTCTCGGACAACCCCAGGGGGTCAGGGACCTTACAAAACGAAGATAACATATTTCGCCAACCAGTTCGATCTTTTGCTTTATCTCTCCAGTTGGCAATACCAAGTGTACGCAGGGATTCGTCAACCTGATCCCTCCAGCGGAGTCTTGGTCTATTTTTCGTCTTCCTTCGAGTTCGGTTTCGAAAAGTCTTCGCGCTGGTTCATCTTCATCCATTCTACTGACATGGCCTAGCCAGCGCAATCGCGTTATCTTGATCCGCTTAACTATGTCAATGTCAGGATAAAGCTCATACAGCTCATGATTCATGCGTCGCCGATACTCGCCGTTGTGCACTATAGGGCCATAAATTTTTCGGAGTATTTTTCTCTCGAAGACTCCTACAGATGTTTCGTCTGCTTGCGATAGGACCCAGGATTCTGCGCCATAAAGCAAGACAGGTTGAATGAGAGTCTGGTACAGCTGGACTTTTGTTACTCGAGAGAGGGCTTTATCTCTAAAGTGCTTGCTTAGCCCAAAATAACATCTATTCGCAAGCACAATTCTCCGTTTGATCTCAAGGCTGACGTTGTTGTTTTTGTTCACGGCAGATCCGAGGTATATAAATTCGTCCACTACCTCGAAGTTATAACGGTTATCAACGTTCACGCTTTGGTCTAATCGCGTGGAGGCCCTGTTCGTTGAAACCATTAATTTTGTCTTGTCCTCATTCACCGTCAGACCCACTTTTGCTGACTCCTTCTCAATTCTCGAAAAAACCGCAGTAACTTCTCTAATTGTGCGCCCAATGATATCTATTTCATCAGCATACGCGAGCAGCATGTGACTTTTGCTGCTGATGGTTTTATTCATATTGACTGCAGCTTTTCTCATAATGATCTCCATTAAGATGTTAAAGAGATCGCACGATAGGGTGTCGCCTTGCCTGAGGCCTCGCTTAGTTTCGAAAGGTTCGGTAAGATCCTTACCAACTTTCACTGCGGATTTGGTGTTCGTCAAGGTCATCCTGCAAAGGCGTATGAGTTTTGCAGGAATACCAAGCTCAGACATTGCTTCATAGAGTTTCTCCCGTATCGGACTATCGAAGGCTGCTTTATAATCGATAAATAGATGATAGGTGTCGATTTGTTTTTCGTGTGTCTTCTCCAGGATTTGGCGTAGCGTGAAAATCTGGTCAGTTGTCGATTTTCCAGGCCTAAAGCCACACTGGTATGGTCCAATCAGGTCAGCGATAATTGGTTTTAGTCTTTCGCACATTATACTTGATAGAACCTTATATGCTATGGATAAAAGGCTTATTCCACGGTAGTTGGCACAAATACTCGGGTCACCTTTTTTAAATATGGGACATAGTACACTGAGACTCCAATCGCCGGGCATGCATTCATCTAACCAAATTTTGCTAATGAGCTGATGCATGCACCTTATCAGCTCATCGCCGCCACCCTTAAACAGCTCCGCCGGTAATCCATCGGCTCCTGCGGCTTTGTTGTTCTTAAGCCGGGCAATAGCTGTTCTGACCTCGTCTTGGTTAGGAGGGGGGCAATCGACGTCGTCGTCCATATTGTGATCGATTGTCCCATCGTCATCGGATATCTCAGGTACTAGTAGCGCGGAGAAATGCTCTCTCCATATTCCCAACATGCTCTGCACATCTGCGACGAGATTTCCGTCTTTGTCTTTACAGAAGGGGGGCCCTGAACCATGTCCATTAGTTCCGTTTTTAACTTTTTGGTAGAATTTTCGGGCTTCGTTCTTCCTTCTGTATGTCTCAATTTTCTCACTCTCGCGTTTTCTCCACTGCCGTTTCTTACGCCTAAAGAGACGGTTTACCTCCTTTCTCTTCTCCCTATACCGCTCAGTTGCAGCTCGCGTTGCAATTGACTGAAGCATTACCATACGTGCAGCGTTCTTTTCGTCATTTGCTATGCGACACTCTTCATCGTACCACGGTTTGTTGCGAAGCGGTTTTTCGAAACCAAGTACGGTTGTTGCGGCAGTTTTTATAGAGTCGGAAATGGGTTTCCACTGCGCATCAGGATCGTCATCGGGAGGGGGTGGGTTCTGTGCCAAAAGTTGCGAGAGCTTCCTTGAGTAGGCTGTGGCTACCTCTGGTAATTGCAGCTTTCCGATGTCCAGCTTCCTCTGCGTCTGGTTTCGTACGATTTTCGCTCTACTTAATCTTGTGCGAACCTTTGCTGCTACCAGGTAGTGATCAGAATCGATGTTAGCTCCTCTGATCACTCGTACGTCCATTACACTGGATGAGTGCCTTCCATCAATTACCACGTGATCAATTTGGTTCCTAGTTCTTTGATCAGGGGATACCCAAGTAGCCTTGTGGATGTCTTTATGCTGGAATCTTGTGCCACTGATGACCATGTTTTTTGCCGCGGCAAAGTCAATCAGTCTCATACCGTTGTCGGAACTGTCAGCATGAAGACTGAAATTGCCAATAGTTGGATTAAACACATTCTCCCTTCCTACTTTGGCATTAAAATCTCCTAGTACAATCTTAATGTCATGGCCAGGGCAGCGGTCATACGTTTCCTCTAGGAGCTCATAGAATATGTCTTTGGCATCATCATCTTTCTCTTCTGTCGGGGCATGCACACAAATTAGGGAAATATAAAAATATTTCGCTTTTATGCGGATTGTGGCTATTCGTTCACTCACAGGATTGAACCTAGAGACTAGATGTCGCAGTCTTTTGCCAACTACAAATCCACAACCAAATTCATGTTTTTTTTCATGGCAACTGTAGTATATATCGCAGTTTCTTTTTCTTGTGCAGCCATGTCCTGTCCATCGCATTTCCTGGATAGCGGTAATGTCAGCCTTATAACTTTCGAGGACATCTGCCAGTTGGATACTTGCACCGGATCTATATAGAGTTCTTACATTCCAAGTGCATATCCGTAAATCGTGGTCCTTATAACGTTTGCGGGGGTCGTCAACAAATAGGGGTTGTTTATGTTTTCTGTTTCGTTTTTGTATTTTCACTGCCATTATGAACGGTGGCGGGAGGCAAACCCAGCCCACCGGGTTTTTGCATTTTACCTACTGCCAGGATATTTGATTGCAGCCGCCCATTATGGATCAGACGCTGACCAGGATGCGATATGTTGAACCTGGATTTTCTTCTTTTAGTTTCTATCCGCCGTTGGCCCGTATGTTTGGCTCATCCGCTTTCTAAGGACAAAAGAATATGCCCGATTGTTTGATGAGCTTCAGTGACATCAGTCACCTACTATACCTGATTTGATGCTCATTTGTTTCGCCTTCTCACTCTAGCTAGCTAACGGAGGTTTCCGAAAAGCCATTGCCCAGGACATACTGCGTGGAAGTAGTGAGCTGCTTGGACTGCCCAATGAAGGAATCATTTCTGGCCACTCCCAAGTGAATGGCAATCAGAAACTTTCCACCTCCACGGACAGTCCCATGGGTTAAAAAACATTCATAATCTCTCGTTTAGTTTAACATGGGAACTTATATACTAAAATAAACAAAAGTGTATATACACATGTTTAAGTATGGACCCTGTCTCTAGTCGAGCTCTCTAGACCTTAGTATGCTAGTATAGAGGTTTTCGTTTTATGAAGTGAGTTACTGATTGACTTGAAAGCTATTAGTAGATAAGTATTTTTTATACGTTGTTGCAAAGAAAAATGTAAGAAAAAACAATGCTTAATTATTGTGGTTAGATATTAAGACTTAAAGTTATGGGGGGAGGGATGGGGAGGGTTAGGGTAGGTGCTTGGTTCTATAATTATCTGGAGAGGTTGCCACCAGCTCTTTTGGCGGTATCTAGCAACTGTGCTTTATCTATGGGAGATATTGTGCAATCAAAACGTTGGTTTACATTGGTAAGAGTTATGCAATTAATATTTTTATTGTTTGCTCTTCTGTATATGGGCATTTCCTGGATCGCGAACGGGACATTCGTACGCAATCAACTTGAAAAAAAAATATGTAAACTAGATTTTTTTTTAACTTTTTATAAATATTTAATAGCATTTTAGTAGAACAATTTTTGAGAACAAAAAGAAAATTATAAAATATGAACGTTCTCCAAATATTTTCGATAAACTTGCGATCGCGAACGGGACAAAAAATGTAAGTCATTTTTTTCGGTTTGTGGTTTTGTTTAAAACTCTGCGAATTTTGTCAGTTTATTAAATGGAGATTATTTTTTAACTAAAGCAGAGATATAAGGCTTTTATTTAGCATTTGGTTTTTTTTAATTATCCTTATTATTATTTTTTTAAATATTTTTTTTAGAATCGCGAACGGGACATCGCGAACGGGACAATGATTCCAAAGGCATTTTTTAGGTTTAAAATTTTTTATTTATAAGTATAAAAAATAAATAAAACAAGATATATTCCAATGATAACAAAAATAAAAGAATTATTATTTTATTTTAATTTTAAAAGATATTACAGTTTCAGCTCCATGGATATCTAAGTTTGCGTTGCAAGAAAACCAATGAAGTTTTCGTATACCGGTTATATTTGGTAAATTGTTCCAATTATCTGACAAAAAAGAAGCCTTATCAATTTAATTTTCATCTACGTATAAAATAATGATTCCTTTAACGGTTTGCTTTGCACACTGATAAAAATCAGATGCATCATTAAGGCAAATATTTTTAGTTTTTGTGACCTGCCAAATTTTCCGCTTAATTACGGCTCCAACGCCATCGACTGCAACTTTTCCGTGCGATGTTGCAAAAAAATTCCATTCAATATCTTCGCATCCAAATCTTATTTTAAAGTCCATTAAACTATAAACTCTAATTTGTTTTTAAACTGGCAACTACTGCCGTCAGAAAATATAAATATTTTGTTAAAATATCCGTGTTATTGTTTTAGTTCCTCGTCTATTTTCGTCAAGAAAATATAGACATCAATTTTGCTGTGTTTTAAACTATTACTTATAATAGCAAATGATTGAGTTTTATTAACAGTCCATGCTACGCAAGTAAAAATTGATACTTGTTTGTAGTTAAAGTGTGCGCTTTGTATCTTATTTTGGAATAAAATCCGATAGTTTTCGGCAAAATCTAATTGTAATACCAGCTCATTTTCTTTTAAATTATTCTTTGTGGTGGCAAAGTGATTCAGTTGAACTCTCTTAACAAAGAAATGTTCCTTAAACTTAGGTAACTGCACTTCTAATTCATGAATCAAATCTGAAAATGGACCAACAGTGTTCGTTAATGTTATTCTGTCGTTAACTTTTCTCCAATGCTTCCATTGTATTTGTTCATCCATTTGATTAAAATAGGCAAGGGACAACAATTCGCTTTTTAAATCGGTAACACATTTTCCACAACGGTTCGACATACAATTTTTATTTTCAATATTGCAACAAACTGATTTTAATGTCACTAGAAACAAAAAAGTTCTGTACTTCATTTATTACTTGAGAATTTTCTATTACAGGTTTCTCAAAAATAGCTGTCTGACCATACTTTGCAAATAAAGCTTGTACAATTTTCGTTCTTTTTGCAGCTTCCTTCGGCAACGCCATTTCGGCCTTCTTATTATATGGCTGTTATATGGCTCTAAAGTAATGTTTGTCTCCTTTCTTTCATTTGCTATACGTATGCGCATTTTTTGTTTCTTTATACGCTCCTTTTCACGTAAGCTGTTAAGCACTTTCTTATTATTACTCGCCAATTGTTTGAGCTTTGACCGATGTTTTTTTCATTCTCTCTGCCGCCTTCTCTAGGTACTTCTTCTTCTTAATGGGATTGTTTTTTATTCCTTCCATGTATTTCTTTTTGGCAATTTCTTTACCTCCAAAACGACTCTCCATCTGCACAAACAAATTTTATTTTTATCACAATATGTATTATTTTTTGAAAATTGTACACTTACGATCGCGAATGGGATACACTTTAAAAATCAATAAAAAAAATATTTATGGATCAAAATGTTTTCGGTTTGGTTTTTTTAAATGATCTCGGTTATTTTGTTTTGAATTGTAAATGTCAAACTATTCCGATCAACGGTCACGGAGAACTAAACACAAATGCTTGTTTTCGGTCGCGAACGGGACAGAAGAATGTAGTACAAAGAATCTTTGAATTTTATCGTTATTCGGAGTTTGCTTGATCTCTACTATGGTGTTTTTAAATATTTATTGTTGGTATATTTAGTCTATAAGAAGAGTGCAATCGACATGATATGTAAGACTCAGAAATAACTCAAGGAAAAATGTCAATTAAAAACGCTAAAACCAAAAAAAGCAAAGATGCTCTTTGCAGACCACTTTTCTTAAATTACAAATGGTAATATGTATTTAATTAGGTATATTCTTAAAATCCAATGCATTAACTAACTAAATTTTCTCAGAAAAGTCCTTTTTCTTCAACTTTAATATTTTGGTAGCGGTTGACCTTTTCCAGGAAATGCCCATATGTGATATAGAATTGGTATAAAGTCTTTATTTTGGACATAGCCATTGCGATCGAGAAAGGCGAATACTTCTGGAGGAGTAAATCCGTTTAATATTGCCAGTTCAAAGTAAACCTCGCTTTCAAAAAAGGGTGCCTTAATTATAATGTTTTCGGTGACATCGGTGCACCTACAGATATGACCCCTAATAAGGTTGATTATGTGTATGTCTATTCTGCAGATTCCTGCTACTTTGTAGATCTCTTGACTCGAATAGAATTTAAAAAATCACTGCTTGGGGTTCTGTACAACGATGTGCATGCCCTCAGCAGTCTCCTTTCCAATTTTCTGAGGCGTTCCATATATGATGGCGAGATATTGTACCATATTGGACAAACGTATGTTAGAATTGGCCTAATTAGGGCTTTATACATAATGACTAACTTTGACGTGCATTAGCTGAGATGAAAACATTTTCTTATATAAATGAAATGCACTGTTCGCTTTAACTATTTGGCCATTGGCGTTTTTGGCAAAGTATAGGAATCTGTCGAGAATAACACCTAGATATTTGACCATATTGACCAGTGGGAGAGAAGTGCCATTGTCATGGGTCACTCTAAACTGTCTCCAGTATTTCCTCACATTATAGTTGCATTTCCTGAATGGGGGTCGGAATAAGATGCTTTCACATTTAATTAATTGTTATCTGCCAATTTTCAGCGAAGTTAGTTATTGTTTTTAATTTTTCTTTCAAGTTCTGGTTTATGCTTTTTATTGTATCGTCTGCATGGTATATAACTATGTCGTCTGCAAAAACAATGACATTGTCCAATTTGTTCACGAGGTCTAGAATATAAAGATTAAATAGCGTCGGTGCATTGACGGTTTGTTGTTGATATATACCTTGAATTTTTTATCAGTTAACATGTTGTATATTAGAATAAGTAGAGAGGGAATTTGAAACTGATGAGTTTAACAATTAGCCCTTGTATCCAAACTTTGTCGAAAGCTTTTTCCAAGTCTATAAAGCAAGCTCCGGTTACAGATTTTTTGTTCCAACTTCAGTTAATTTCCGAAACTAGAAGATTGATGGCATGGGTTGTTGAATGCTTGAATTTGAAGCCAAATTGTTTATTAGGTATTAGATCCGCTTCTATTATGAACCTATTGATATTAATATTTATGGCAGTTTCAAAAATTTTACATATGTTGGGAAACAAACTAATAGACCTTAGATTTTTGAGATTATTCCTGTCTCTGTCTTTTTTTGGAATAATGATTAATTTTCCGGTTTTCCATTGCTGTGGGAAATATGAATTGTTGAGCAAATTATTAAATAGAGTGCAGTACTCAAGAATTACTTCGTTTGTCAAATTCTTTAGAATGATATTAGGGATACCATCCAAACCCCTAGATAATTTGTTCTTAAGTTTTGCAAATATATTAATTAAATCATTAGCTTGTATAAAGTAGTTACCTGCTTGATTAGGGTCAAGTTTATTGGCTTTTTTAGACTCGCTAAATGTGGTCACTGTAGCATTGATTCCATCGTAACTAGATTTTACTCCTAAAAACTGGTTGAAGGCTACATTGATCATGGTGTGCACCTCGCTATCTGTGTCAATCTGCTTGACAGAGTGAACGGATTGAAAATGACAGCCGATGAAGTTTACCATATTTTTATCGTTATTAATTATGTAATTACCATTAGCATCTATATCTAAGTCATTTGGGGCTAAGCAGGCTTCTTGAATAATATTTTGCTGATCAGAAGGAATTTTGATGTGGCTAATGGTGTTATCATTATATTTCAGAAAGACTCTCTTGCTCTTTGAAAACTTAGATGGATGTTTTGGGCTAATTTGGGTAATTATTTGCTCTACTTGCTTATTAAAGTTCGTTTTGATACAGTCATCTAAACTAATAGTTCTAATATTAAGTTGGATTTCTAACCTGTTGTGTTTTTTAATTAGGGTAAGTATTTTGCTTTTCTCTAGAAGTAACGTTTTTATTGTGGGGTGTTTATTGAGCATTTCCATTGGACTATTGTAAGATGATATCCGAACGTTTTTTTTTAACGGCAGTAGTGATTATTTCATTTAATTTATTGTTTGGTGTAGGTATATTGATATTTAAAAGAGCATTTAGTGTGTTTTGAATATCTTCCAATTTGTCTTCTTGTAGTTGAGTAAAGAGGTGGTTTTCTTATCGAGTATGCTAAACATGTTCGAGCTATCCCGATTCGAAACAATAAATTGAATTGCTTGGTGATCACTGTCATAATCCATGCATTTTATGCTGTTGATACCAGAATTATCACTTACTTGGAAAACTATTCTGTGGTCTGCAATGCATATGTCCAAAAAAGAGTTGCCTTTTGGGTAAGAGGGGCCTTCTGAGGCATATAGTTTAGATCTATAAATAATTGCATTCGTCTCTAACCAATTTTTTAATGCGTTACCTTTTTGATTTGAACAAGGATTACCCCAGTCTGCATGTTTGCTGTTGAGATCGCCCGCAATGATATAGTAGTTGTTTGGATTGTTGAGTTTAAGCACCTCAAAAATCAAATTCAATTCATTACTAAAGTGAGCATTATTATTTCCTGCCGGGTAGTAAACTGCAATAATGAACATACGTCTATTTGCTGTCATTTCGATTTTAATAATGCAGGTCTCTAGATGGGAGAGTTTGTCTAATTTGCCATTATCATATTTTTTAAATTTAATATGGTTTTTAATGAGGATGGCACACCCCCCTCCTCTCAAAGCTCCAAATCTATCCTTTCTTGTTAGCGTATATCCATCAAAAGATACTCTGTGCCTCGGGTTGAGTTTGGTCTCATTCTAAAGTAACAGATCAGGACTTTTTTCGGCTAAGAACTTGCTTAGATCTAGGCGTCTACTTACGCTAATTAAAGAATTTACATTAAACGTTATTATCTTCAATGTTTTGGGAGATATTTTATGCGTTGCAGAGTTAGAGTTCATGGGAAATTGATTATTCCAAAGACTGCATCCAGCCTTGCCGACTGCATGTTTAGCTGTTTTTGAAGGTTTTGTATTTGATTACAAAGGGAGAGGATTGTTTTGTTAATTTCAGTAAAGGGATTATTGTGGGTATTATATTTTAAAGGTGTATTATTTTCAAGGTGCGTTTGCTCTCTAACTATACTAGCATAGCTAATATTGGGGGTGGACGAGAACGCCCTTCCTTTGGTTCGGTTTTGTTTTTTCGGTTGTAGTTTAAGTTTTAGCTCCTTGTAGCGCTCGCAGCCTTTGTATGATGCTGGATGTCCAGGTTTGTTGCATAGTACACAAAAGAGATTTTCTTTTCCAGTAGGGGCTTCGGATGAAAGGGAACAGTCCTTAGTCTTGTGAGATTTGCTGCATTTCATGCATATTGGTGGAAGGTGGCAGTTCGATGCGCTGTGAAAGAAACTCTGGCAGTTCCTACACTGGGGTATTTCAGGTTTACGTAGAGCTTCCCATTTGACGTGGTGGTATAGAACACTATTTATGTTTCTAAGCTCTTTAACGTTGCTCTCAGCGCTAATTTGCACCATAAATATAGGTAGAGTGATTTTACGTTCTAACGAATTTTTTGTTGTGAATGCGTTTATCTTTAAAATTGTTAGCGTATCACTTTGATGATTCATAAGATCATATAATATGTTTTGACTTTAAGAGATTTTGGTGTGTACGAGTAGAACTTTACATTAGCCTTTTCTAAGTATCCTCTTACTCTTATATAGTCGTCTAGGTTCACAAGAAACACTGCTCTTTTGTTTTGATTATACTCTTTTATCTTGAAGTGGGAGATTTTAAGACCGTCCTTTATAAGTTGGATGATTTGTTTTGATTGTACATCGTATATGTTTAACGGTGGTACATCTCTGTTGTTGTTTTTAGATCAGTGATGCCAACACATTTTTTTAAAAATCCCTACGTTTTTCAAAAAAATTCCCTTTTTTCCCCTACAGGCATTTTCGTTTTCCCTACATTTTCCCCTACGTCAAGTTCTTTGGATTTAAAACAAATATTATTTAAATTATATAAAATTATTTTGCTCAAAGCTATAGTTTTACAAATTATTTCAGGTTCCATTAATATTTAGTAGAACAAAAAATTAAAATAAAATTAAATAACATAAAAACAAATAAATAAATGAATTTGTCGTTCAGTTTTAAGTAATAGGAACTTATTATTTGTACAGTTCTTTAAAATTCATTCTCTTAAAAAGACTATCAGTGCATTTAAAACGTATCAAGCTTATTACGGTTGTCATTGTCGAAATACGACTAGTGCTAATTTTGTCCAAATTTCCCAAACTTAACACTAGTCGCTGTCGCAACAACCGTAATAAGGGTAATACAATTACGTGTAACAGATTGTAGATGAGATATAATTATACGTCTTGAACTTAGTTTATCATGACTCAACTTATTTCGTTTCTTTCTCCGTCAAAACAAATATTATTTAATTTATATTTATTTTGCTCAAAGCTATTGTTTTTTAAATTAGCTCTGGTTTCATTAATAACGGGTCCGCCATCTAACGTTTTTTTCAACTAGTGCTTATTTCATGAATGGTAACACTTAGCTCATGTCTGATTTGACAGATAATTAGTTTTATCCTTCCGCTGAATGAATATGGTTGTGTATACGCTTGAACAACGCTGGGAAATATGGGAAAAATGGGCCTGCGATCGACTTACAGAAGATGCCGATTTTGCCAAAAAAAAATCATCTTTTCAGATGAAGCTCATTTTGATCTTGGCGGGTATGTAAACAAGCAAAATTGTCGAACTTGGGGCACCGAAAACCCGCACGCATACATTGAAAAGGCGATGCACCCAAAACGAGTCACAATTGGGCCATTTTTCTTCGAAAATGAGCAAGGAGTGGCCGTTACAGTCAATGGCGATCGTTATCGGGCCATGTTGAACGAATTTTTGTTCACAAAACTTGAGGAGGAGGATATTGGCAACATTTGGTTTCAAGAGGACGGCGCTACGTGCCACACAGCCGAAGTTACACTCGATGTTTTGCGCCCTGTTTTTGAAGATCGCATTATCAGCCGCAGAGCTGATGTCGTTGGGCCAGCTCGGAGCTGCGATTTGACACCGTTGGACTATTATTTGTGGGGTGCCCTCAAAGATAAGTGTTACGCCGACAAACCAGAGACAATTGACGCTTTAAAGGACAATATTCGTGAAGCCATTGGTGAAATACAGCTGCACACAATCGATAATGTGCTTAAAAATTGGACCGATCGTGTAGGCTACTGCATGGCCAGCTGAGGCAGCCATTTGAATGAAATTATTTTCCATTATTAACCGGAAGGATTGTACTTGCAAATAAAACAAGAAATTTGAGAAAATATTCAGTAGTTTTTTTTAAAGCATTCTCAAAAAAAAAGTTATTTGGCGGACCCTTTATTTAATAAAACAAAATTAAATAATATTAAAACTATTAACTCATTCAATTTTAAATAATTGTAATAGATTATTTGTACAATTTTTTAAAAAACATTCTCTTAAAGTGACTATCGGTTCATTTAAAACTTATACAATTACTTGTATTAGACTGTAGGTGAGATCTCATTATACATATTGAGCTTAGATTATCATGACTTAACTTATTTCTTTTCTTTGTACGAACATCTGTAACTACTGAGAAATTTTTCATTTAAAGTTTATATTTTTACTACACACTGTCTTTCAAAAACTCTTTTCTTCACTTGACTTTTCTTTGATTTTTAAATTATTTGCGCAGCAAGAGTTCTGGGCCACTCATATTTGACGGCGGTGAAATCAGTTTGAAAATGATTAGGGCCCTTCAGACGTGCAATATAAAGACAACTATAAGTCCCAATCCACACAGCGAAACTTTTGTCGCCGGAGACACGAGTTCGTGGGAGAGGGAGGCGAGAAATAAGAAGAGGGGTACTTACGTCGTCCCTCTCTCTCCAAAGAACTCGAGTCGCCGGCGACAAAAGTTTCCCTGTGTGGATTGAGACTAATTAAAATATTTTTCAATTATTTTCGCAGCCAGAGTTCTGTGCCACCCATATTTGACGGCGGTGAAATCAATTTGAAAATGATTAGGGCCCTTCAGACGTGCAATATAAAGACAACTATAATTTTTTAACTTGCGTGATGTCGTAATCACATTCATAAATGTATATAAATAACAAAATTGAACGTTTTCAACTCGACCAAAAAATCCCTAAGTATCGACCGAAACTAAAAAATCTGTCCTTTTTTCCCTGCACATGAATTTTTTGGAAAAACCCCCTACAAAAAGGGAATTTTCCCTACATTTGGCATCACTGTTTTAGATTTTACATTCTTTGTCGCCTGTGCATCGGTATTCTCGATGCTGTCTGTTGCGACACATGCCGAGTTTGTTGGTTTATTTGTTGAGGTTGACGTCGATGCCTCTTTATTACTTCTTAAATTGCTTAATAGAACTTGTCGCTCAAATTTTTTATGACCTCTTCATCGCACTGGTCATCTTCTGTGTCTAGCACAGCGTAGTAGTTATTTTTAAGACTTTTTGCCATTGTGTGTCCGATCACGTTGTTATTGTTTTTCTTTTTCGATTTGAGTCTTCGCTGGTCGTACTACCATTATTATTATTATTTGTACTTTGTCTTAGAGCATTAAGCTCATCCATATTAATAAACTACGACTCTATACTCAGTTCGATTTATTTTTCACGTTTGTTGTAACAAAAAAGATACAATTCTTTCTACAATATATTTATATAATTTGACAAAATTACTGATAAAGGCACTTGATCTCCGTAATACGTGTTTCTCCGCTCACATCAGAATTCGTACTCTCCTTAGTCGGTCTGTTTTCTAACCTTTAATTTTCCAAATTTAGCCAAGCTCCAGACCATTTAAAATATAAGATATAGCTTGTTTATTAGCTTTATATTATTTTCGAAAAAAGTCGAGCACAAACAAATTTTGTCAAAATCTTCATCAGCAGACGTTTTTGTTATGCTTTTTTAGTGAATTCATCAAAACTGAATGTATAGAAACACTCATCATATTAATGAGTATTCACTTATACATTCTGTTATGTATCTCGTAATACTATACCTTAAAATAGAAACGCTCGGTTCTACGCTGGAAACATAACTGAGTTTATTGGATTCAAAATGGGACTTAACAATTTTAAATTCTTACGTACTAAACATTTAATATGTAGGTGGTACCATATTGATCTAGTATTGCATTAGCACTTATCATATGTTTGCACAGGGTGTATGTTTTGCATATATCTAAGCTGATACTTTATGTTCATTACAGTTTTATTCAAGACAATAATAAAGTTCATTTAAATAAACAAAAACAAATCAAGCTTCGTTAAGTATGAATCTAACATCATCTGGCAAATTATATGTTTGGGTAATTATATATGTTTGTGTAATACTATAGCTTTATTCTGTTTCACTAACTTCTATATCTTTTCCTAATTTACGAGGTCTTAAACGCCTTGGAGTTTCCATTGTTGTTGATGCTGTTGGTTCAGGATGTTGCTAGCTTGATTGTGTTATATTCTCAGTGACGTTTAATTTCCCCATTATTGTGTACAAAAATACAGGCGCAGGACCGAGGACCAATTTGTGTTTTAATTTTCGCCTGAGCCCAACCAGCTTTATTTGGATTTGTATAGTCTCGAATTATAACTGAATCCACCTCATGAAAGATCTTATTCCGTTTACCCTTATAGTTTTGAACACTTTTTCTTTGACTTTCAACTATGACTTCTCCAGTTGTTGGTGGTTTAAGTAAACTAAATCTTGTTTTTAATGATCGACCAAAAACGGTCTTAAACTACTAATAGTTGAGCCATGCTGTGTATGAAAAAACTTTTTTTACATGAGCACGTTTTTGTTTTCTCAATGCCATAATCAGTTTAACATATTATCCGCGTGTTACAAGCAACGACAATAATCGAAAAAAATTAATTAAAAAATAATGGAACAGGAACAAAAATTTGAATACGGGTTAATACCTGGATTTAGGTCCTCTAGCAAATTATTATACATAAGAGATGAAGAGCAAATATTTAAATATAAATATAACAGAAATAATATTAAATATTATTGCTATGAAAAAACATGCAATGTTGGTGTTGCGGTGGAGTTAAATAGCCCGACACATTGCCGCAAAAGTGGAAAATTTTTAGTTCATAACCATGGGCCGCAAGGTGAACTTTTTCGAAAATTGAAAGTTATCAATGAAATTAAATGTGAGGTTATGAAAGCGCCAATTAAAAGATCAAGTGTACGTGATATTTTTGATCAACAATGTAAAAAATTTAAAGAAGCTTCCAGTACAATAGAATATGGAAGAATACGTAGACAACTATTCAATATAAAAGAACAAAAATTTCATAAACCTCCTACGACTTTCACTGACATCATTCACATATTTAAAATTGAAGAAGTTGTAAAATAATTTCCCATATCCAGATATGAAAGTGGAAAAAAGTGTTATGCTGATACTATAATAACTGACAATGTCTCATACACTCTGTTCGTTTCGCCAGCAATTTCGGAAGCTATACAAACAATGAGAATGTCTGAGCCACGTAATTACGAATTGGATGCAACTTTTAATGTGGTTCCAATATCTAAAGAGTTTAAGCAATTACTCATTATCCATGTCGTTTACGACGATCATGTAAGTTATAATAATGTTTTTAATTATAATAGAAAAAATTATTTATCAATACGAATAAAAAATGTACTATTAAAATATATTAATTTATTTCTGCTTTCAGGCGTTTCCATTTATATATGTGTTGATATCAAAGAAAGCAGAGGAAGCATATACACATATGTTGCAATATTTAAAGACAAATTTATTAGATTTGCAACCAAAGAAAATTATAACAGATTATGAAAATGGTTTGCGTAATGCCATTAAAAACATATACCCAGCAGTAATGGTTGGTTGTTTGTTCCATTACACAAATGCATTACGGAGAAAGGCTTTGAAAATTCCAGTATTCATAAATCAATTAAATAAGAATAATCAAGCTAAAGTTTTCTTTAATAAATTCTTATATTTGTCATTGTTGTAACCCAATGATATAACAGCAGCATACCAAATTTTGAAAGTAGATGCAATGGATGGAAAATATGTTACGGGAAATGTGCCAGAAAACTATTTTCTACCTTTTATCAAATAAGTTGAATCTTACTGGATGAAAAAAGTATGTTCAAAAAATTATTCAGTATATTTAATTACAAGTGCGGTATTTATTTTATTTTATTTTTTTTTTTGGAAACAGTAAAAAATTTCTCTGTGTACAAAGAGCCGATGCGCACAAGCAACGGCGCAGAAAGCTTCCATAGCCCGCTCCATGTAAAACTTCTGAAGCACGCCAATTTGTATAGATTTCTGGATGTCCTATGTGTAATAGATGCGGCTACGTCAAGTGATTTTTTAAAGGCCATTTCCGGATGCACACATTTATACGTAAAGAAAACTAGTTATTATGAAAAGCGCAATGAATTTATTCAAAAACGTTATCAGTTACTAAGGGAAAAGAAGATAACACTGAACACTTTACTCGCGCAGTTCTCTATAAAAAGAAGAAATGTATGATTGAGGAAAGTTTCATTAATACCATTGATAGCAATGACGACGAATCAGATGCAAACAGCAGCGCAGAAGAAAGCACTGACATCGAAATCCAAGAGCAACATTATCTATCATGTGTTATTTGTTGCGAAAGGGAACGGCAAATACTGTTTGATCCTTGCAAACATTTCAAACTTTGCCAATTATGCTACCAACAATTAAAAGAAAGTGATGAGAATAAAGGAACCAAAACATTGTGACCAATTTGTCGTGCCATTATCAAGGATGGCACACTTATTTTTTGTTAATTAATAATTTTGTTAATCTGTTAATTGAATTAAGTTTTTTTGTTTGGAAAAAAGTATAATAAATCAAATACACTGCATAAATGGTACGCAAAAAAAAATTAAAGGTGCAATAATGCCATAATGACTTTATTTCACTTCTTCTATGGAAATAAAGCCATATGGCCTTATTTCTCAAAGTAATGAGAAATAAGGCCATATGCCTTTATTGCCTATGGCCTTATAGCACGGCATCTGTGTAAACATTGTAATAAAATGTGAAGTTTAGTGCTTTAGTGATTCAAAAGTTAAAACAAGTAAAAATTAAATATTCTTGGAATTAAAGACATCAGTGAGTACCAAAAGACTAAAAAAACCTGAACATAAGAGAGATGTCTGTGGCCAAACGAAAGCAGTGTTAAGAATCCTGTAGTGCCGGATTTATTTACATAATACAAAATTACTAATTCTCGCACCAAACACCAAAAAAGTCAGAAATTTGAGAAAAAAGAGAATAATCTGCAATATGAGTGTTGTGTGTAACGAATTCAATAAGGAAATTACAACACCAACATTCGTGAAATGCTATAACTGCAATTGCAATTATCACTTTTCTACGTGCTCTCCTCTATCAGAGAGCACTTATTCTAATATGTATGGTGATAGAAAGACGAGCTGGAAATGCCATATATGTAAGCCACGAAATAAAACTTCCAACACCGCGTATCAGGCTGCGGCTCTAAGTGAAAATACTCTGTCAAAACAGCAACGAACCGATGATGACGATTCGGATGTCAATGACCGCACCAAAAAGTTTAAAGGGAACTTAACTCTTAATTCTGTAAACAACAAACTGTGCTCTGTGCAGTCCGATGTTTCAGAACTAAAAACAGACCTGAAAGAAATAAAAATAAGCATAGAACATGTGGCTACAAATGTAAACACCTCAAACCTACAAATAAAAGAGGAAATACAAAATGCATCACAAATACAATAGCGACACTGGTAGCCCAAGTGAGTGAACTGAGTGAGAAGGATAAAAAAAGAGAAGAGCAAATATCAACATTAGAAACACGAATTAATAAATTAGAACAACAGCAAATTAGCAAAAATATAGAACATAACAAATACAAGTATAACCGCCTACGACGCTGTAAAAACAATTGCCGGCTCAATAAATGTTGATATTAATGTTTCCGACATAAGTAACGCATATCGATTGAAAAAGAAAGCTGATAAAATTGTGATCGAATTCTCTAGTCTAGACAAGAAGAGAGAATTTATGACAAATATTGAACGGCATAGAGTGGATGCGGCGATAATTAACAAAGAAGAGGAAACCAATCGCAGCAACAACAAATACATTTACATCAACGACCAGCTAACATTCAATAATCGCAAATTATTATGGTTAGCCAAAACTAAAGCCAAGGAATCCAACTGGAAATTCGTATGGGTACGAAACGGAAATATCTTCGCCAAAAGAAATGAAAATTCACCACCAATCCTCATTAGTAATGCTACAGATATTGAATCAATCGTAAACGCAATATAAAAAAAATGATTTTGTATTTTGTTTTTCTTTCTCTCATAAATAAATAAAAACAATTTTCCTTATAAACTTTAAACAATTTATTTTTATAATAACAAAATGAATACCAACAACAAAGAAACAATAAACCACTTTCACGAGATTGATAAAAAGTACTTAAAGTACCCAATATCGCTCATATACATGAATATTCGGTCGTTACGGCTAAACTTCACTCCCTTTCTGGCGACGATAGAACAGATAATAAACGAAGTTAAAATAATTGTACTTGTTGAAACTAATATCACTGACAATGAGAACAATTTTTACAACATTGCTGGTTTCAATGCAACCTTCTTGAACAGAGAAGGTAGAGGCGGGGGTATCGCCGTTTATGTGAAAGAGAACATGAATTTCAACCATATATCCACAAACACTAAGTCATTCGAACTAATACAGTTGGAAATGATCATAAATAACACAGCGTTCTCCCTTCTCTCAGTCTATCGCCCACCACATCTCAAAGTAAATGAGTTTACATCTGAACTTGATACAATTTTCAACAACGTTAAGAAAAAACAAGAGATGATAATAGTTGGAGATATGAACACAGACATAATAAAAGAAAATATCACAACAACAGCATATCTATCTATGACTCTCTCCATTGGCATGCAGAGTATAGTTAATGAGAGCACTCGTGAAGATGTAGAAAGAAACACAAGCTCTTGCATCGATCATGTGTTCATAAAAACCAACAAAACAAGCTCCCATCCGTACGCAACAATAATAACAACAACTATTTCAGATCATTATTCCATATTCTGCTGTGTTGACAAAGAAGTAAACAACCAGGATGGGAAACCACGTGCCTCTCAGGGGCCAAATCTGAACAATTTTGACGTCAACAGAAAAATTATAAAAACAAACTGGACTGAAATGGCAAGTCACGAAACAAATGCTGATAATCTATATAATAAAATCAACAATAAATTTTGTGATATTTACAAAACATTAACAAAAGAAAAAACGCCATATAAAAAGAGATCGCATAATCCCTGGATTAGCGAAGAACTAGTAAAGTATTGCGTTATACGGGATACACTCTATAGAAAGTGGCTAAACAATAAAACAAACGAAAAATACGAATGCGAATACAAAAGGTTTCGAAACTCACTAAATAAAAAGATAAAATGGGCTAAGAATAATTACTACAGAAAAAAATTCATAGAAAATAGACATAATATTCGGGCAACATGGCAACTCATAAATGAAATTATCGGTAAAAAAAACAAGCAACATTGATGAAACAATAACAAAAAACTTTAAAAATGATAACATTAATAATATTTTTCACAACTTTTCGAAAAACTTCAACGAAAATGTCGAAAAAATTCTTCATAGATGTGACATCAAAACTCTCAACAACATCGAAACATCGCTCCAAAATTCAATATATCTTTCTTATAGCAATGAAGAAGAAATATTCAATATTTTGACTAAAATAAATACGAAAAAAGGTGCCGGTGCGGACGGTATTAGGCCAAAAGACCTGAAAAATAATGCAAGGTTTCTTACACCAATACTAACGAAATTAGTAAATCTAAGCCTGGAAAACGGCACTGTGCCAAAAATGCTGAAAACATCGGTAATAAGGCCAATATATAAAAGTGGAACCAAATCGAATTACAATAATTATAGGCCAATTGCAATCCTGCCAATTATTGAAATAATTCTAGCCGAATATTTAAGAAAATACAGAGTCATTAATAAAAACCAGTTCGGATTTCAAAAAGGTGAAAATATAAATAAACTCCTCGGAAACTTCTCCAATCATATAAACAAATGCCTTAGTCAACAAATGCACTGCTTGGTTTTATATATTAACTTTAGCAAAGCATTTGACACCTTGTCACACAGCAAAATCATCCAAATGCTAGAAAAAATAGGAATAAGAGGTAGCACGTTGAATTGGTTTAAAAATTATCTTGAAAACAGATCATACCGTGTAAAAATAAATAACAAACATAGCGATGAAACACCCTCAAAATATGGAGTTCCGCAAGGTTCCAAACTCGGACCCATTCTGTATATTATATACGCTAATGATATGCTAAGCTCTCTGCGAGAAAGCGTAACATTTGCCTACGCAGACGATACAGCCATAATTGTAGCTGACAAAAACATCGGTAATGCAACAAAAACTATGCAACATCAATTTGACATAGCAACGAAATGGTGTCATGATAATGCCCTTGTTATAAACGCAACGAAGACAAAAATTATGCATATAAAACCGCCACATCTTAACATATCTCCTGAAATAAAGTTCCACGATAATGCATGTCTACATAGACAAAACAATCCAATTGATACCTGTACTACAGTCGTCGAACTGGTACAGACATATAAATATCTTGGCGTTCATGTGGACAGTAACTTTAAATGGAATACTCATGTTGAGAAACTACAGAGGAAGCTTAGGAAATCGGCATATGCTCTATTCCACTTAAGTAACTATGCGACTGAAAGCGTTCTTAGACAAGCTTATTTTTCTTTAGCCGAGTCATATATCCGGCACGGAATAGCTGCTTCTCTCAAAATCCTATGGAAAACTAAACAATTCGATGCAACCAACCACCAATATCCAAACGATAACAGAAACACACCAGTAAACCACTATGGCAATAACAGATACGACGACAATGGTATCGCAAGCAACAACAGAAACACAGATGCATACAACAACAATAAGTTTTTTGTGAGCAACTACACTAAACAACCAACGCTAACAACACTATAGCCTCCAGCAACATAAACATCATCCATAATATAACTGATTACAACAACGAAAACATGATGACGTACAACAACACAGTGGAAGACAACATCACACACAACACCGTCGCATTAAATAATACGCTCATCAACACCACAGATAGCAACATACGCAATACCCTCAACGACGACAGCAACTCCGCTCTAAACAACGCCAATAATAACGAAATCGACAGAAACAACGACAAGAACAACCGGAATGATAACAACAATGAGAACAACTACCTGGCCAGTAACAACAACATAAACCATAACAATACCCAGATCAACAACAGAATCGCACACAATACTTGCAACACTAACAACATAGCAAAAGAGCTGAACGTCCTAAACGTTAAAAGCATCTACCACACAACTCTAGCGAAAGAATTCTTCAACGACTCGAGATTTCTCCAGCCAATCGACCATGACCACAACACAAGGCGTAATGCAGCAGGGAGATTCAAAGAAGGAAGCTTTCACAATGAATACGGGCGTAAAACACTGGACGTAACACTACCAAAGATTTTCAACTCTATTCCAACACTTATAATGAACATAAAGGAAAAATATAGAAGAAACAAAATGATTAAGAATCACTTTTTAAGCTTGCAATGAATTTACAGCCTAGCTCCGTATGTCGAAAGGGAAGCGAAGCGAAGCGAATCAAAGCACTCACTTTTTCGTTTATTTTGCGCTCCATATCTACGATTTCTTCTTTCTCTCCGTTTATGTATCGAAGCGAAAGTCATTCAACAATTGTCAAACAAAAATGGTGCCAGATCTACAATTCTAAAAAAAAGTGCAAAATTTACAAGAAAAAATCGCTATATTCGAATAAAAATCGCTTGATTCCACCAAAAAAATACAGCTCTATGCGACTTCAAATTGTCAGCTGGAAATAATTGACAACATATGTAAATGTAAATAAACAAACACGAATAAAATTAGTAAATACATTTACGGGTTGTTTTGTGTGTGTTTTTTTTTTTTATTTGTGAAAATGATGTTTCCATACACAATCGCTGTGCATTTTTTGGAGGAGAGCAGTGTGGAATCACAGCAAGTACCCCGGAGACAATTAAGGGACATGTCTAATGTTCTTTCGATGCCCACAAACCAGTAAGCATGGAATGGTGTATATACATACATATGTAAATACTGAGTTATTTTGTATAGGTTTGTAGCAAATTTCCGAGTATCCAAGGAGATGTTTGCTAATATTTTGGACGTGCTGAAGAATAAGCTTGGTGAGGGGCATCGGAACACCATAATAAGGCCGGATATAAAGGTGGCGACTTTTTTGCGTTTCCTGGCCACAGGCAGCTACCAACAAACTGTGGGAAATGAAAATTTTTCCTCGACAGCAAGGGCTACAGCTGGGAAAATTATAAGAGAATGCCTGGAGCTGTTTGAGGACTTCGTTTGCCCCCGATGGATTAAAATGCCTGACCGAAGCGAAGAGCGAGAAATAATGGCGAAATTTTTTGACTCCACCGGTATTCCAGGAGTAATCGGTTGTGTAGATGGAACTCACATCCGAATAAAATCCCCACCAGAGGATATACGACGTTTATACTACAATAGAAAAGGGTATTATAGTATAAACGCAATGGTGGTAAGTTGTACCCACTGGTATACTGTTTTAATAAATAATGAAATTTGTGTTTAATATTAGGTTTGCGATCACAGAATGAGAGTAAGGTTTGTTGACGCACGGCATCCCGGCGCTAACCACGACTCCTTCATTTGGGAGCAAAGTGAGGTCGACGACAGGATGCAATCAGATTTTGATGGCGGAAAGCTAAACACTTGGATTTTGGGTAATAAATGATTATTATCAAAATCAATATATAGGTATTTACAAGTCTTTTTTGTAGGAGATGGTGGCTATAAGCTGAAGCCTTTCCTAATGACGCCTTTTAGGAATCCAGGGGATGCATCGGAAATACGTTTCAATAAAAAGCACGCAATGTCGTTGAACGGTGCTTCGGTGTACTGAAAAATCGGTTTCGGTGCATTATAGGCTCGCGAGGACTGCACTACGCTCCCGAGGTGACGCAAATTATAAATGCATGTTGTGCTCTGCACAACATGTGCATTGAAAACAATGCCCCTAACATCGACCAAGTAGAAGTTGAAGTGGACATCAGCCCCAACGACGTCGAAGTAACTGACGCAGCAGACAGTAGAGCCTTAGCAATCCGTAGAGGCATTGCATTAAGTTTGTAGAAAATAATAAAATCAATAATTTAAAATGTTTTTAATTGTTGTTGTTTTTATTTTGTGAAATTAAAAAAGAAATACCCTCTGCAATTATTTTGGTTGATGCAGCTTGGGCTTCTGCGGCATCTGCCATTCGGGTTGTAGCATCAGCCAACCTTATTGTAGCATCAGCTAACGTTTTTATGGCGACACTTTGTTCCTTGGCTACCTTTACTGCTTCCTCTCCCGCTCTTAACTGTTGACGAATAAGGAGAATTTGTTCGTTGGCAATTTTTTGGGGTTTTACTGATGGTCGAGCAGTTGCGTCTTCATCATGCTGGCATTTTCGACATCTTTTGGGTTCTCTGTTGCATGACTGTTGGGTGGAGAGTTCCTGATGTGTGCTTTCTACCTGGTGGCTGGTATGTGGCAGTTGGTGTGTATGGTCTTGTTTGATGATCTGCTGTTGTTGCGGCTGCTGTTGTTGTGGCTGGGGGCTGTTCTGGGTCATTTGATAAGTGAATGGGTGTGACTGTTGGCTGCTCTGCTGGTGATTCTTGTAACTATGTGTCTGTCTGTTGGTTTCGTGTTGAGGCTGTTGGCTGCTTATTGAGACTTCGTGGCTGTGTGTATGTGGGCTGCTGTGTGGGAGATCGTACCCAATAAACAATATAAACTTACTACAAAGCAACTATAAGGTTACATTAGTAAATATCACATTTGGAAAAGAATGGCCGTAAGCATTGTAACTTGTTTTCTTCCAATTATTGGATAAGCAAAAGGGATCCTTTATTCTACAACTGTATTGATGTTTGGAAAATATTTGGAACATAATAAGCAATACATAGTAAACAAATTGGAAAGCGTCTAGTAAATTTATATTTTAGATTATTTCCAAATTATAAATTAATACTTTTCCAAAGTAAATAAACAAATAATGTGTATTTATATTTTGAAAAAGGTATATTTATTTCTTAATGATATATTTACAATGTACAATGTAATAATAAAGAAAGGAATTGATTAATTCATGAAATCTTATATAAAAGGCACGAGATTTGGTAAATACTTAGAAACTAATTGTAATAATAATGTAATAATAAAGAAAGTAATTGATTAATTCATGAAATCTTATATAAAAGGCACGAGTTTTGGTAAATACTTATAAACTAATTGTAATAATAAAGAAAGTAATTGATTAATTCATGAAATCTTATATAAAAGGTACGAGTTTTGGTAAATACTTATAAAGAAAAAAATCATTGTGTGCTGGAAGGCACAAGTTTTGATTTGTATTCGGCGCGTTGTTTTTGCCTATTTTTGGCAAACTGGAAAAAAGATATTGTTTCCTGAATGAAGTGACCCTCTTCCAACCCACGCTTTATTGCAGCATCTAATTGAAAGTAAACAAATTATTATGATATTATAAACCGTATAAATTTATATGTGTTGTAATTACTCACCTTTTATGGCCACTGTTGTATTGAGGCTTTGAATACTTTCTTTGTCAGCGGTTAGCTTCCAAGAATATTTTTCCGCTAATTTATCCGTCAATATTTTCCGCCAGCAGTTCTTTACAAAGCGTCCACCATTATTTGAAACGTGTTTGAAATTTGTTACCTGCAAATTAGATATATTTTGGCTAAATGATTTTTTTATGAACTAAGAAAATTATATACCAGTAAACTCATTGCATTTGAGTCATTGATTAAAAAGCATTCAAAACGTTGAAAGTCTTCTTTGGTGTTAAATGCATCCCGTGGCAATACTTCAGCGGGTTTATTGTATTCTTTGAGTTGCTTGACTTCATTCCTTAGCGTGAGAATTTCGGATGTAAGCCTCAAAAATATAGGCTCAAATGATTTGGTAACGGCTAAAGTAATCTCTGAAAGTAAAAATTACGAATCCATTTTTAATTAATGGCCCTACATATATTCTTTTACTACCAATGTACTTACTTTTAACTGCTTCATCGCTGATATTCACTCCACCGTTGTCCTCTAGCGCGTTGTTAGTGGCCTCTTGTGAATAGTTTGGATATGTTGAGTCTGAATTATTATTGGTCGTCATGATGGATCACTGGAAAAAATGTATTGGTTTCGTTTGAAAAATCCGAGAGTAACATTGCTTTTTGTGTAATTTCATCTATATAGTGGCAAAAAAGGTTGATAGAGTATTGGATGTTAGGAGTGCATTTTAGTTCTGATGATTTTATTGGGTAATCAAAGAAATCGCCAAGACCCAAAACTTGGTAACTATGCACTTTTGGTTTATTGTCCGAATCGAGTGTCATACGTTTTATTTGAAATACATCGTTTTCAACGTAATAGTAATTATCTGGATACTTTTTTGAGAAAAAGTAATTTTTTGTTTTGACAAAACTTCAGGTGTAGGATGGCTACTCATGTGAATGCTCTCTTCAACAAGTCTGTTGTATATTTGAGTTGCTATGTGATGTTTTTTTTTTTACAAACTTCTTCAGTTTGCCGAGATATTTTTCAAATTTGCAGCAACTTATTGTATCCAATGGTCCGAAAGTTTTTGCTTCAGCTGCCAAATGAGTTAAAAAGTGGAAATTTATTGTAAGTAATGAATAACTGTATACATTTGTAATCTCCTTAACAAACTCGCAAAGCAGGGTGTTCGCACATTCGTTGCTTGTATTATATTTATGTGGATCCAATAAAATACGTATTCCCAAACTTAGTTTGAGAAAATTTATATAAACTTGTTCGTTTACAATTTCTTTTAAGATAAATGGTCCGGTATATAAAAGAAACTGGCGGAATTCAGTAGCCTTAAATCGATCCATTTCATTTACATCTCTTGGTTTTCTGCAAAACTCTCTGGGTATTTGCTGATTCAAGTATAAGAATTTGTTATTAAAAAGTTTAATTTGTGCTGAGCTTAATGAAAAATGTTTTCCTTTCACTTTAAGCCATGATGACATTAACGTTTTCGTTACGCCAAGGCACACTACGTGCATATAGTCCAAAAGAAACTGCTTGACTATGTTGATATCCAAAGATTCAATAGCTATTGGTAGTAGATTATTGTGGTGTTCTGTACAGGATCTGCTACGAAAATCTATGTCTGTTCGAACATCGTGAGCTTCATAAGGGTAAATAACTTTGTTATATTTGTAGAACCCTTTTTGAACGCACTTAATACAGCAGTTATATCCACAATGTCCTTTTGTTCCGAGAATAAAAGAACGCGCCGGCGTGTCACATATAAAAGCGCGACATACTATGCGGTACTTTTTATTTTTATGTATAAATCCATCTGTATTAAGCTCATTCAGTTCAGACACAAAACGTTTTAAAAAATCGTTTGCATTTTGCGGTTTTGATTTCCCAGAAAACAATCCCACAGTATAAACCGGACGAGTGTTGTTAATATTTATTAAAATAGGCCACATTTGTTGCATTGAACTTTTTGATACCGGCAAACCATCAACATTTATATTTAGTTCAATTGTGGATTCATGTGATTCACTTAGTAAAAAATCAGTTAAGCAATCCTTCAACCCGTAATGGAAATATTCTCCTTCACAGAGCGCAATCTTGTCAATCGTTGTGGGAGTGTTTTTGAGAGTTCTCACATCTTTAGGTAAATCAGGTACCACTCTACCTACAATTTCTAGAATTTCATTAGCAGCGGCAGTCGAAATTTGGTGCTTGATAAAACATTTTGCCAAATCATTTTTTATGTTTGCAATATTTGTGTCTTCCAACAAATTTGCGTCACTTTCGTCACTTGAGCTGCACTCCGACATAAACAAATCAGAAGGACTTTGCCGACTGCTGTTATAAACGCTGGGTGCTGCTGGCACTTCATCTAAATGATCCTCCACATTTTCATGAATTTGTAACGTTCTTATTATATTTGCACTTCTTTTTCTCACACTTTTTTTATATTTATAAGGCATTTTTACCTTTTATTTATTTCAAACAAAACACGTGCGACTTCTGCAGCAGCTCCAAATAATAATGAATGTAAACAAACAAAAAAGGAACATGAAAAAAGTACCGAAGTACTATTCTGGGTTACCATGTGTTTGTAAATACATTACTACATGTTTGGAAAACGAAACTAGTTTGTAACACATTAGTTAAAATATTTGTTAAACAACAATTTATAAGTGGGCTTACTACTATGTTTATTGGGTAGTTGTGTGTATCTTCGGTGTTTTTTTGTTGTGGTTTTTGAGTTGTGTGGCAATTGGTATGTCGGTTTCTGGTGGCTGTTCTGCTGGTGTTGTTTGTAGCTGTGTGTCTGGCTGTTGGTTTCGTGTTGAGGCTGTTGGCTGCTTATTGAGACTTCGTGGCTGTGTGTATGTGGGCTGCTGTGCGGTAGATCGTAGCTGTGTGTGTCCTGCTGCGCCCTGGTCGGTGTTACCACAGCTACAGATTTTGGCAACCTGGGCGGCGTCTCTACCAGAGCCTGGAAATAGTTATCGAGCGACTCAAATCTTTGTGCATTTTGTGCACTATAACCAAATCTTCTGCCACTTGGTGCTGCAGCTTTGGTAAGGCACAGAACTCGGTCGATAACCATTTCCATTTCTGATAGCCAGGTAGCCCGATACATACCACCACCAGTTTCTGTCAGGCTCTTCATATTCTGCGCTATTTTCTTTTTCGTCCGAGATTTCAGATCTGCCCAAGACTAGAATGGATAAATCGATATTTATGTAAATAGAACATACAATAGGAAAAGAAAAACACACTAACCTTTTTCCACTCCATAATGGTGCGTATGGGGGGGCCCAAACCATTTAGCTTAATGCAAAGGTTCTTCCATTTGTCTTCTGTGCTCATTTTAGAGCTCCCAAACACTGCTGTTCCCCTGGCGAAATCTGGATGTTCCTCCATATATTCAACCAGTGTACCAGTGTTGACTTTTTGTTGCTGAAATACATATATGTTAATAAAATATAGATAATTTTTTATAAAATACTTACCATTTATCCATTTTATGTCTCCGTTCTCTTTACAAAAATAAACAATGCGAAAGCTAAAACACAAGTGACTGTTTTTGACATTTGTGTTTACGCAAATGACATAAAAAAAGTTACGGAGCGCAACTTTGTACTGAAATGCTCACTTCGTTTTCATTCTTTTTTCATTTTCTTTTGATTTGTCATTCTCATACTTTTACAGAGCGCAACAGGAAATATTTTCGTTTATACGACGAAAGACCGTAAGTATTCGACATACGTAGCTAGGCTGTTAAAGAATTTAAAGTATTAAAACACATGAATTTAAAATAGTAAATTTTAAGAATTTAAAATACAATAGAGATTACACAAACATGAAATATAAAACAGTAAAGATAATTAAATATTTTGAAGCAAAACTAAGATATAATATCCTGCAGACAAGCCAAATGGTTTCGTGGGTTTAATAATTAAACTTTGTATAAAAATTTTATGATCAAATAAAAAATTAATTTAAAAAAAAAAAAAAAAATATCTTTTCTTTTATTTACAACATTGCAGATGAAAAATAAATTTATTTTATGTTTTTATAGAAATGTAATTGATAGCAAAATGCTAAATCCCAAAATGCCTGAATATTTTCTTTGGGTCTCGTGTGGAAGCCACCAGCAATATCCTATTTGTGGTCATGAAAGCCACCAGCTTCTCGTATTGCGCGGGCGTACATATAATTTTAATGTATTGAGACACGTCTGCACGATTTAAAATGTGATCAGAAAGTAAGAGATAATTATTAGAACGCGAAGAATAGAACGTAAACAAACAAACTCGATGGTTCTAATGACGTCAACCACCTACGTCAAACACCTACGCGGCTGGTGGCGAATAAATGAGCAACTATGAACTATCCGAATTTGTATTTTATTAAATATTAAACAAAATTTTTTGACAGCTGGCTTAGTTATCGAGATTTTTAATGATTAAACACTTAGAAATAAATAAAAGCTGCAAACCACGTCGGCGACAATCACAACAACGGCGTCAGTAAAAATGTTGTCATTGCTTGCAGGTTACATTTTAATCTAATTAAGTGAATGTAAACAAACAATTGTGAAGTGAACGTAAGTGAAAAATTAACAAACTCAAATTGCAAACAAAAATCGATAAACGATTGCGGGAGTTATCCACTTCGGAGCAACAGAATGGGGAGTATTTCGATTCCTAACCGCGGAAAAAATATATATGCGGCAAAAAGCAAACAGTGAATAAATTTTGGCGCTTATTTGTTTATTCGTCAATATATTTTTTCAGAATTGCAATTTTTTCAGAAATGAATTCTCCATAAATATACTAGGGTGGAGTGAAAAAATTGTTTTTTTTTAATTTGAAAAAGTTACAATCGAAAACAGATGTATGAAAAAATAAGGAATAATAATAAGAAAAAATTGTTTTAAATTTTTTCATGATCGGATCTCTTTAGTAGCAAAATTGTAAACAGTTTTTGAACAAAAACTCTAAAATCGGTTCAACTATTCAAACGATATTTTGCATATTTTCCAATGTGAAGGTGTGTTTGCAGGCGTGTATCTTGTGAACACCTGAACTGATTTTAGAGTTTGTCAAAACCTGTTTACAATTTTGCTACTATGAAAAAAATTTTGGTCGTAAAATTCCATAAAATAAAATAAGCCAAATTGCTCCTTCTTCTTAAAATTGACTCAACATTGAAATCAAAACCAAAGCTACAAATATACATAAGTCGATCATGCTCTTCGCCTCAAATACTTTTGTTTGGGTACTCAACAAAGTCGAATTCAAATAAGTTGATTCGGTCTGAAACGGATCCGTAAATTCGCCATTACGCTGATTCCTTTTTAAAAATTCCCGTAAGGGAATTGATGAAATTTTACGGATCAATAAATTCGCAATTACACTGTTTGCTTTTTCAAATTTTGTGTGGATCCAAAACGGATCAGTCACATCTCTACGGATCCGTTGTTGTGCTCATTGGGAACTGCCAACGGATTTGCACCTTCTATTGCATTTTTCGGGGTTGTTTTCGCTTTCAATGCGTCACTTTCTTTGTGACTGAATTCTTTTTGTTTGGACTCCACTTACAAATAAAGAAACGGCGGTCAACACATACGGCAGCCTTGCCGTGATATGGGCTGGTTGAGCTGTTCCGGCAACTGGTGTCCCTGAGTGTTGCTGAGATTGCTGGGGCGGCTGCTTCACCGTGGCGGACTTCTTTCACCCGCACTGGTTGTTGTTGTTGATATGATGGTTGTTGTTGGTTACCCTTATGGACGACTTGGGTTTGTCTCCCACTTAGACAATATTTCCCGGAAATACCGAATAAAAAAAAAAAAAAAAACAGACTTTTAAATTTACAAAAATGAACTTTATTTGCCGGCTCGCGTGCTTGCTGCTGCTTTGTTGATTTTTTAATACAATAAAAACACAAGAAGAAGCACCGAAGTAAGCGAGACGCCGATGCCACTCGCTCAAAGTTGACGGCACCAACTCGTCTGGTGGCAAGGGGGATCATTATGGCTGTTCACGATAACATACTCCCCGCCTTGCATGAAGTGCAAATTAAATAATGGGCCACGCAAACTTATTTTTTTTTAATAACATAGTTGGTAATTCATTGATTTATGTAAATGGACTTTTGACAAAACAACTTAAGTCGAGATTAGAAAATTTTCCAGTTTTTCAATCATAAGGGTAATTTTTTAAGCTGCTTCTTTGGTCCAATCGGCGTATTTCTACGGCTCTTACTTATAAATATAACATGTCTGAAAATTTAACTTATCTCGAATTTTTATTTATTTGCATTTGTTAAAACAACTTATTTCAGATAAGTCAAAAAAATGTAATAAAATTGTAACGAACTTTTAACAAAACATCTTATATCGTTTTAGTAGTGCACTTTGTTATAAACGTTTGACAAAAGCTCTTACGTCGAAATATGTGCTTTTATCGAATGCGAAATTTGAGCAATAGATTTCGTACATGGAAACAAGTTGATTTTTCACATCAGTATGCTGGCGATTTTAGTTGCGACAACACATCTTATGTCGACATAACTGCTTTTATCAAAAATTAATGTGACAAAACCGGTTTCTATCTCTATGTAAGAGCTTTTGTCGCGTGCACATTGTAACAAACTGAGTAAATAAGTTCTTTTGAAGAAAGCAAACTAATATGGATAGAGGACGCATTCTTGCAGCAAAGCTGAAAGAAAATATTTTATCAGTAAGCAGTGAGATGGACACATCATATGATGTCGAAATGACTAACAGTACTTTAACGAAACTTCCCCAAAACGAAAACGAAATGGGTGAGTACAGTGGAAACGAAATGAGACCGAAACTGAAGCGGATATTTATCACGAAACTGACTTTGATGATTCGGATTATATTCCTTCTGTTAAAAGTTGTGAATCGGAACTAAATTCTACATCAGAAAGTATAGCTATGGCTAGTACTTTAGAGTCAAGCATGGCTAATGTCAACTTACCAGAGCTAAAAGAAGTTGAAATATTTGCACCGGGTTCATCTTTAACAAAAAGGAATAACGAACAACAATAACTTAGGATTAGAATATGTTACACATAAAAATAAAACCATTCCTGCAAGAAACACTCAGGAATTGAGTGTATGTAGGCAAAAATGCCAAACGAAATTCAATTTCGAAGATCAAACAAATGTTTTTGAAGCTTACTGGAGTTTGGGAGAATATAATAAGTGTCGTCAATTTTCGTGGAACTTAATTGAAGTTAAGATGAAAAAGACTGAAACACTACAAAAGTCAAAAACGCCTAGAAATCGCCAATATGTTTATTTGTATAATTTTGCAGTTCGAGGTCAAAAAACTAGGGTTTGTAAACAATATTTTCTCAAAATATTTGGAGAAACAGAACAAAGCGTCAAAACTATCTGCAAATATAAGACATTGTGTTGAGAGTCACAATGAAGTTCTTGAATTTATAAATGAATTTCCGAAATATCAAAGTCACTACAGTCGCCGTCATACTAACAAGGTGTATTTTGATCGTGGTCTTAATATCGCAACATTGTATGCTCTCTATAAAAATAAATCGTCTGAACCAGTGTCCGATGCTAAGTTTCGAGAAATATTTCATACTTTAGATATTAAGTTCAAGAAACCTCAATTGGATTTATGTACCCAGTGTGAAACATTGAAAGCGAAGATAAAAAACACTCAAGATTCGGTCGAAAAATCGGAGCTTACTTCGCAACTAGCCAATCATCATAACGAGGCAGATTTTGCCTATCAATGTAAACAAAAAGACAAAGAACTTTCCATACGTGATAAATCTGTAAAAATTTTTACATTTGATTTCCAGCAATGTTTGCCAACTCCATATTTAAAAGCATCCTTATTTTTTTATAAGCGTCCTTTGTGGACTTTTAATTTGACGATCCATGATGGTACGACAAACAAAGCCAACTGTTATGTTTGGTATGAAGCTATGGCAAAACGAGGGGCAAATGATATTGGCTCTTGTATTTATAAATGTCTTCTGGAATTACCGAATTCAGTAAAGCAATTCATTTTATATAGCGATTCATGTCCTGGTCAAAATCGGAACTCCTATATCCGTGCAATGTTTACGAAAGTTCTACAAGACCATCCAAGTATTGAAATTATTGACCACAAGTTTCTTGTGGTTGGTCAAACTCACCTTGAATGTGACACGGTTCACGCACAGATTGAGATAAAGAAGAAAAATTCATCAGTTTATATACAACATCCGCATGGTTGGGCGAATTGAAACAGGAAGACTTCTACGAATTTAACACTTTTTTAAAGAATAATTATACTTGGAGAACAAATAATATCACAGGTTTGTATACATACTTAAAGTTATACATATTTCATTTCTTTAAACTTGATTTCTAATTTTTCAATTATTATAGGTGACAGATTTGAATAGAAATATGTTCGATGGATGTGATGTATGAAAGATAAACCTGGAATATTACAATATAAATTATCTCATCAATTGGACGAAAATTTTAAAGAGCTAAATATCAATCAACGACGTAGAAAAAATCAGCATTCACCACTAATCAGAAGCTATAGCGCTGATCTCCCCATTTCATTGAACAAGAAACGTGATTTAATTTAGAAGTTGCCATTACTCAATCCAAATTTTCACAAATTTTACCAGACTTGAAAAGCTGAAGGAGAGTGTGAAGTTGAAGTAGACTCAGATTTAGACGAAATTGATACTGTCGAGTAACATATGCTAATAATAAAATATTTATTGTTTTTTTTATCATTATTTATGACTTTTATTAGTTTTATGTAAAATGAATTCTCTATTTTTGTATTAATGCCTTTAAGTTTCCTTAATAAACTTTAAATGTTGTCTCAAGAATCAACTCATATCAATTATTCTCTCAATACTACATTCAACAAAACATCTTATGTCTACTTAAATGCTCGCTCTCCTGAAAAAATTAAAAATTAGACTTAAGTTGTTTTGTCAAAAGTCCACAGAAATAGTAAATAATGAAGAAAAAAATGGCAAATTCATGCATTCATGGTGCCATATCGTCCTCTCGCACCTTTTCTGCTACGCCGAAGAATGTCTCCCCAAATTTTGTATTTTGGCGGAACAGATTACCGGGGCGTCCCACAGCTGGTCCAATTAGAATGCGACAGGCTACGTCGGCTCGCAGGATGATATGGACTGAGCGGCGATGGTTTCACATTGGGTCGGCCTCTTCATGGGCAGGCACTCTGAGGCGTTCAGGTGCTCTATACATTTGGGCCACTAAGTTATGACCGTAGGTTACATCTTGTATGCGCATGTTACCTCCAGCTGCCGATCATCGTGAAGTCGGTGTTCCAGCGTTAAACAGGCACGGCCCCGCACAACTGGTCATCGCAACCTTTCCACCTCTCTCTTCATCATCGAGGACCGTGCGGCATTAGGGTCGATGTGGACTCGCGCGAACGTATAGTCTTCGTGGCCGATTTTGACATTTACCAATGCCGACATGTTGAGCCACAGACAATTTGGTGACAGAGGGTGCAGCCGTATTATCGTCTTGTAGACATTTCTTACACCGATCGAGGCTCCGGCATACGATGCGTCTGTGAGACTGTGCAAGGCTGTTCGTACACAATCCGTGCTCTGCCACCGCAGTCAATTTCTGATCCACCGTCATGACCTGGAACCGGGTGCATTGCCGTATGGCATGCAAGCGCCCACATAGCACGCAGGCATAGTTCTCATTGAACAACCAGGGTTGCATTGCGATCAACTCTAGGTATGGAAAGATGCAATTAGTAAGTAACGATAGTGAGAAGCTACGGACTATGTTAGATAAGAAGATTATGACCAGTCATAATGAACTACGAGGAAGAAGTACGAGTTTGTGAATTGGCCTTGTGATTGAGCCGAGTTTTCAGATCGGCTACACGAACTCGGCCGTCTACGCCATGGAAGACATAAAGGTTCGTTTCTTAAAACGACAAGATCTCCCTCTTCCAGGTCGATTTGAGGGTTTTTCCATTTAGTGCGTTTATGCAACTCCTTTAAGTATTCCTCTTTCCAGCGTCGGCAGAATTCTTGATGAAACGCTTTCAACTTGCGCCACCGATTTAAGATGGAGTCAGAGGTTCCCAACTCTTCTGGTTCTGACGCGATCAACATCGATGAGCCGATCAAAAAATGCGCTGGAATAAGTGCAGATTGTGCGTGAATGTCTTCAGAGAGGGCCGACAGTGGGCGTGAGTTGAGACAAGCCTCTATATTAGCCAGCAAAGTTGAAAACTCCTCCCTCGAACGTCAGCTTAATTTGCCCAGATGATTTTTTCAAGTGCCACCATGTGGTGCGGCCGCGGGAATAAAATGCCATGAAAGCCTTTGATGTCCATATTTACTGATGGTCTCATCCTGCAGGTCTTCACCATGGGCAACAAAGTACGCGTCAATTTGCCGAGCTGAGCCTACAAAATTTCTGCCGTTGTCAGAGAAAATTTTGCTAGGGCAACAACGCCGCGATATGAAGCGCGTAAAGGCGGCGAAAAACGCTGGAGTAGACAAGTCGCTTACTGCTTCTAAGTGGATAGCTTTCGTCGCGAAACAGACGAATACGCAGACATTACCTTTGGTGAGCTTGGTGTATCTACCAGTAAAGCTTTTAAAGTCAAAGGGGCCTGCAAAGTCAACCCCGGTGTTTGTGAAGGGTCGACTAAAAGTTGTTCTTTCCGCGGGAAGTTCGCCCATGATCTGCCCTTGAAGGCGTTTTCGATAAATGACGCAGGGCTTGCAATTATGAATGCAAGTTTTAATGAGATTTTTCGCTTTGAGTATCCAACACTCTTGGCGAACAGTATTCACTACTAACTGAGGGCCTCCGTGGAGTACTAGTTTATTTACAAAATCAACATATAAACGAGCAACGCGACTATTGTAAGCCAGAACCACGGGATGACGCTCGCTATACGATAAGCTTTTAGTGGAGCCAAGCCGACCATTAGCGGGAATTATACCATTTTTGCCGATAAAAGATGTAAGGGTTAAAATAGAGCTACGCGCATCTAGCTTATTCTTCTTGGTTAAACAATTATATTCTTGTTCAAAATGCGTTTTTTGCGATAATAAGACAATCCTTATTTTCACGAAGGACAACTCTTCAGCAGAGATTTTTTGTGATTTATAATCGACATTTCTAGGAGAGATTTTCAGAGGTTCATAACCCAATGAATTTTTTGCTCGCGTCTAGTTTGATTAAAAAATCTAAACGTATATGCTATCACATGCATAGCTCTTGCAAATCTGGAGAACCAGTCAAGAATATCCTCCTTTTCTATAGATTTATCAACATGAACTTGTACTCTCTTGGCTTTAGCTGATGTTTCGAACTCTTCTTCGCTGCTGGCCTACTGAGATTTGTCCTTATTCAGCCAGCGAGGACCATGCCACCAAAGTTCGTTGTCTTTTAACTCATTCGGGGTCAGCCCCCGGGTTGCTAAATCGGCGGGTTATCCTGAGATGCTACGTGATACCAATCTTTATTGCCGACTTTATCCAAAATCGGGCTGACTGTATGGGCAACACGGTGACTTTTTGAGCCACGCGATTACAATTGTGGCGTCAGACCATAGAAATAAGGATGAATTCGTAATTTTACAGTAAGGTAACTCTTTCTCCACCAGCTTGGCTAACAACACCTCTCCGCAAAAGTCTAACCTTGGCAATGTTATCTTTTTGATAGGAGCCACCTTTGTTTTTGCAATAAGAAAATGTGTGCAGACTTTCCGTCACATTGAATTCTTATGAAAAATGTCGCAGCGTATGCTAACTCAGAGGCGTGGAACTGTACTTTGCATTTTGGGGAATATTCAATCCAACGTGGAATCCTGATCGCATCCAATTCGTTAAACGTTAACAAAAACGCTCACCATTTTTGTAACGAAATTACGCTTATCGTATCGTCCCAGTTGCTTTTTTCGAGCCACGTTTGTTGGATTAATATTTTAGCCTTTATAATAATCGGAGCCAACCACCTAATCGAATCAATCAGTCGGGCGATAACAGAAAGTACTTCTCTTTTTGAGTAGGATGTCTGAAGTCTAATCCTTTCCGTGACAAAATAGAATTCATCCGATGCTGCATTCCAACGCTGCCCAAGTGTTTTCACACTGCTGTTGTCATCGAGAGGCAAAAACGAAGAATTAAGCAATGCATCGGAGGGCAATCCGTCTAATATATGACTACAATTGGAAGTCCATTTACACAGACCAAATCCTCAATTTTTCAAAATCCCAACTAGCTGGTCACGTGCTACTACTGCTTCTGAAATACTGTGGGCCCCACAGCTACGCAAAATTTCAGTACTTATAGGGAAGCATTCCTCGTCTTCCTCAGCTAATTACTGGAGAGTCCTGATCGCCAAATACGGGGCACAATTCACACCAAATGTGACCGTATTAAGTTGATAATCTTCAACTTCCCTTTCTGGAGAACTCCCCTTGAAACGCCGCATGGTCGGGCGTCACCAGAATTTGCCTATATATTTTCGTAGTCAGAATTGAAGACATATTTGTATAGCCGCCATTTTGTAACGAGCGACAAGAGACTGGTTTGTAGAGTAGGGGCTACATAGAGTATGTCATTCAGACTCACTCCATTCGATGAAGGACTTGACAGATTATACACCACCCTCAACTTTGTTGTCGTACTTTCAGGTTTGTATACGGCATGATGAGGCAAGTAATACTTAGGACCATATTTTGCGTTATTGCCCTTTGTAATATGACCCATACTCAGACAGTCCTCCATCACCTCATCATATTGAGCTTTAATTTCTGGTTTATACAACGTAGACTTCTCATTCCGTTCAAATTGACGCAACGCTATATGACGACTTGGGCCCAGTTTTGAAATATTATCTTTGAAGGGCAGACTCACCACATTATCTCCCCTAACTATTTCTTACTGTCGTAGAACGGTAGATCTGTTCACATTCTTTTTCTTCTTGCGATAATATTGGATCATGAGCTACCTCTTCTAATTCCCAAAATTTCGATAATTGTTGGCAATGGAAACTTTAGTGAAATGAGCTACATTTATGGTTGTCGATGAAGCCTCACCATCTGTCGGGCCTGTCATTATCCAACCAATAATAGTGTTTTGGGCTACAAGAGACCCACAAATCCCACGTTGGATTGCCTCAGGGAAATTAGAATCTGAATAATTCAATTTTGGTAATTAATTAAAATTTGTGGGGTAGTAAGTGTGTGTTGGTATGTTTCCAGTTATGCGGGCCACAACAAGTGAGCCTACGTCAAGTACTGCCTTTCGATCATAAATCGAAATAACTTTAAAATGGGCTTTACGGTTGCATCTGCTTACTATTTCCCCGTTCAACCCTGTCACCTCTGCTGAGACAGGCAAGCTTTCATCGGAGCATGGGTCTATTAATGCCCGTAATTTATACTCCGAGCCACTACAATAAACTTTTACCCATGCTGTAGCCAACATCACTTGTCTTGCCACCATTGTATGGTGCGACTGAACGATTCCTGATGACCCAGGTAATTCTGTGGACTGTATATTATTTGCATTATGTTGCACTGTACTTCGCACCGCGTTGTTCGACTGATCCTGATGAGCTGACCTTTTCGATATATCCCTGTGTAAAAACTGTGAAGCTTCTTATAGTTAGAGCAAAGTTGGAATTGGTACTGCGGTAAGCGCGAAGAGCATTGATCGGATCCCACGATTCGATATCAATTATCACCCGTTGGAGCCTTTTCACTTCTTGTGAAGATTCGTGTTGACATTGAGACAAATTGAATAAAATCTTCAGCTGACTATTTATCAGGACCCTTGTATTCGCATACTTATCCCAGGCTATTTCGAAATTTTCGATATATCCCTGTGTAAAAACTGTGAAGCTTCTTATAGTTAGAGCAAAGTTGGAATTGGTACTGCGGTAAGCGCGAAGAGCATTGATCGGATCCCACGATTCGATATCAATTATCGCCCGTTGGAGCCTTTTCACTTCTTGTGAAGATTCGTGTTGACATTGAGACAAATTGAATAAAATCTTCAGCTGACTATTTATCAGGACCCTTGTATTCGCATACTTATCCCAGGCTATTTCGAAATTTTCGGCCGTTAGAGAAATGTTTCTATTTATTTCTCGTGCCTCGCCATCTGTCTTTTGGAACAGATAAAAAAGTTTTTCAACCGCTCTGAGTCTTGAATTTTTTATATAAATAGCGGTGAACATATCTCTAAATGTGGGCCACGATATGTAGTCTCCACTAAAAACACCTGTATCGCATGGGGGTACGGCGAATCTCCTGTTGGGAACCACTGGATAAGACTCCGGCTCCTTCTCAACAGACATTTTTTTCTCGCCTTAGCGATATAGTTTATGCACTTAACGTACATTTTCCTTGCCTGAACCACCGCTAGTTCTTTCTCCTTACCAGCGGCCCATAAGCAACACTCATCTTATAATTTTTTATATTTCGTCCAAGATTTTGTCAACTCAGCTTTTTCAAAATCTATAGCTTCTAGAGAATATTCTGAGAAATCCTCGTCTCTAAGCTGTGATTCTGTTGCCAAAATCTCGTCCGGCGCTTGCATGAATTTATCATACCCCGACATCTTTGTTATTGTTGGAAAATAACTACTAACAGTGAGCCACACAAAAATGTATTTTTCTTCTTATGAGTTCTTGACTCTAACGCTGCATAAAGCAGAAGAAATTTTCCCCAGATTTCTGTTACCGGAAGCAGATCAAACTCGTGAGCAGTAAAGCAAGCAACTTACTTCGCAAAAAGCACCGATTACTCAATGGAAAACAATATGTGTTCACAAGGGCAGACAACTGTTGCTAAATGTCCTCAAAATTTTCCTTGTATTGAATCACAAAAATCATTCCTGTAGAATTTTCCACAAAGTCTTAACGCAGATTTCCCACAGGCGAACAATTTATCCCCCAAACTGAAATGAACTACAATTCTTCTTCAAACTTGTTCTCAAAGTTAACACCAACAGAGTTAACACCAGCAAAGTTAACACCAACAAATTCCTTTATTTATTTATTTATTCAGCTACTGGCCAATGCTTTTTATTATTTTCAAGAACGTGAGAAAAATCCAAAAGTTGCGTATATTGAGCCACCACTCTCTCATAGAACCGCAAGATTTTCGTTTCCTCTATTTATGTTATTGGCCAACACATAATTATCATCAAGCACATCAAAAAATCCAAAAGTTGTCCACCACTGTCTCATATAACCGCAAGATTTTTTTCTATTTATGTTATTGGCCAACACTTTTAAATATCTTTAAGCACGTCAAGAAAAAATCCAAAAATTGCGTATAATGAGCCACCACTGTTTCATAGAACCGCAAGATTTTTTTATATTTCATTACTTACTGAGGGACTTATCTCTCAAAAGTTTGCCACATTATACTTTTGTCACTGGCTTGGAAACTTCTACCATTCATGATTTTCAAATCTGGTTGAAGCACACCGGGTATCTCAAAGGCCATTATCTCACATCCTGCCATTATTGTTCCTGGTCCTCTAGTGCACTAAATGTTCCTGCTATGTTTTCAACAACAGTTCCGTCTCCTCAATTTCATCCCTATACTCTTGCCATTCCTGTTTACTCAAATCACATCCATTCACATCATCACCTGCTAAGTTTCCTGCTAACTTTTCAACAACAGTTCCTGATCTTCAACTTATCCATAGTTCGTTTGCCATTGTCTTATCGCTACACCTTTATAATTATATCCTCTATTTTAACCTACTAATTCTGTCTTTTTCATGATATATATTTTTATGTCTATCAGCAAGCATCTGATTTAAAGATTTTTCATTGTTCATCCATCTTTTATTATGATAGGCAATTGTAATTGTCATTTATTTAATATTTTAATGTAATTTAAATAATATTATTATATGTATGTATTTATTAATCGCACTTTAAGGCTGAATTTAGCTATGAAATAAATAAATAAATAAATTTATGTTATTGGAAAACACTTTTAATTATCATCAAGCAAGTCAAAAAATCCAAAAGTTGCGTATATTGAGCCACCACTGTCTCCTATAACCGCAAGATTTTTTTCTATTTATGTTATTGGCCAACACTTTTAATTATCTTCAAGCACGTCAAAAAAATCCAAAAGTTGCGTATAATGAGCCACCACTGTCTCATAGAACCGCAAGATTTTTCTATTTTTGTTATTGACCAACACTTTTAAATATCATCAAGCAAGTCAAAAATCCACAAGTTGCGTATACTGAGCCACCACTGTCTCATATAACCGCAATATTTGTTTCTATTTATGTTATTGACCAGCACTTTTAATCATCTACAAGCACGTCAAAAAAAAATCCAAAAGTTGCGTATATAGAGCCACCACTCTCTCATAGAACCGCAAGATTTTTTCCTATTTTCTTTCGATTATGTGCTGAGCAGCGAAAATCATAAGCAACAACTTCACTTTGCACATGTTTCATATAATATTCATATGGTTTGTTGTTCTCTAGCGGACTTGTTATGTCAGGTATAGAGCAACGACAACATATGGATATTTGTTTCACTGTGTGCAACAATATTTGAAAAACAAAACGGTACTACAATCCCCTTGACGATTGTTAAAAAATCACCGTGGGTAACCTTAAATTTTCTGAGCCACTTCTGAAATTTATTCTTGAATTTTTCCAATTATTAGGACTCTTTCTTGTTTTTCCACAAATATTCTCACACACTCCACTTTTCGCCAACTTTTTCCGAGCCACAAATTGTTTTGAACCACAAAATGTTAGCACCAAATTTGGGCGCCTTTGTAAAACACTCTACGCACCTTGTTGCCCCAATCCGGTTCGAAGGACCAAATGTTTACCTTGACGGCAGCCTTGCCGTGATATGGGCTGGTTGAGCTATTCCGGCAACTGGTGTCCCTGAGTGTTGCTGAGATTGCTGGGGCGGCTGCTTCACCGTGGCGGACTTCTTTCACCCGCACTGGTTGTTGTTGTTCAAATGATGGTTGTTGTTGGTTGCCCTTATGGACGACTTGGGTTTGTCTCCCACTTAGACAATATTTCCCGGAAATACCGAATAAAAACAAAAAGAGCACTGACTCTTAAATTTACAAAAATTAACTTTATTTTCCGGCTCGTGTGCTTGATGCTGCTTTGTTGATTTTTTAATACTATAAAAAACAAGAAGAAGCACCGAAGTAAGCGAGACGCCGATGTCACTCGCTCAAAGTTGACGGCGTTGGGCTGTTCACGATAACAAATATGCTTTTTAAATAGCAAGAAATTGTTATCCGAAGTTTATTATTAATTTAACTAATTACTTAGTTAACACATTATAAAGTTAATTAAATCATTTCAGCGGAAAACACGTCTATCACTGTCAGTTCTTGGAAGAAACTGATGTAAAATGTGTACGTGACCCAACTCTCATGCTGACCATTTCGCTCTGCTGAACTCTATTTTAAATTTTCTCTATTCTATTTCTCTCACGTTCTTCATAAAAATTATTTTCGTTCCGTTAAGAACTCATCCGTTGCAGCAACGAAATTGTTTCGTCGCTTGTAAATGTTGGCAAACAGCCAAACCAACTAAATAATAATAATAAACTATGGGCAAAGTAAGATATAAACCAAATATCAAGTCTAAACCTCATACCCTTCATTTTATTTCGACTTTTCTCCCGTTTTTCTCCAAAATTCAAATTAACTATAATTATTGCAGGAACGCAAAATTAATTGTGTGCGTCAACGAAACGAGAAATTATTCAAGAAATCATGTATGAAATTTTTCGATGCAGCAACAACCAAATTGTCGGGCGTACGAAATTTTTCATTACAGAAGCGTAAAACAGCGGTTTTCGTTCAGGGTGTAATACATAAGAACCAAATTTTGGGATTCTTTTTCATACATTGTGGCCTAGTAATATAGTGTTACGAATTTCCTTATTCGTCCTTTTTGCGTTGTTTTATTCCCAATAATAAAACAAGGTTCGTTTTTAATTACGATAATTACAACGGTATCACTTCCTTTTATTTATTTATACAGTACAACAGTTTACTTTATTTATAACACGTTAACAAGTCTTGTATTTTACTATCAATTCGCGTTGCTTACTTTACGGGGTTTAATCACAAACTGAACTCTCCATTCCAAAGACCTCCGCTATTTATACCAACTCACCATACACAAATGAAGGTACAAATATCTAGCGAATTCAAGAACCTTCTAGAAAATAGATGTTGTTGTTGTTGTTTATCTTTGTAGAACATTCTCCTACACAGGAGAATTATCTTTACTGAGGTGAATTCATGCTACTGGTTTAGCGAGCTGGTACGTTGTTACAATGCATACTTTCAGGCGCAGCACTAACCGCCTGTTGTTTACATACTGTTAGTAGAGTCATTAACAGTAAGCAAAAGCTTTTACTTATTCGTAACACTGCCCCCCACTTAAGCCTGTTCGTCCCGAGCAGGCTCAACCCTCCGTTTTCCATACAGAGCTAGTCTTTCCAAATGCACGACTTTCATTTTAGCTCTTGGACTTTGGCTTTTCTGGATTCGATAAACCACGTCATTTATTCGTTTGACAACCTTGTAAGGGCCTTCCCAGTGAGTCTGAAGTTTTGGAGATAAACCCTTCTTGCGCTGTGGGTTGAACAGTAAAACTAGCTGGCCTTCTTGAAATCCTTCTGAATTTGCCGCTCGGTCGTATCTGGCTTTCATTTTGTTACTGACCATTTTTAATTTGTTGCGCACAAATTCATGGAGATCATTAAGATCCCCCGTATCATGGTAATTGATATCACTGTTCGCAGGGTCAGACGCTGGTATGGTACCGAACTCCAAATCTCCAGGCAGCTTCAGCTCATTTCCGAAAATTACTTTAGCGGGTGTTCGCGAAGTGGAGTCATGGGTGGCCGTCCTATATGCCAAAAGGAACTTCGGTATGTGTTCATCCCAATCTCTTTGATCTGCGCTGACTACTTTTCTTAGGTATTCTTCAAGAGTTCGGTTGAATCTTTCAACCATTCCGTCAGACTGAGGATGCAATGGTGTTGTTCTTGTTTTCCGAATACCGTATGACTCACACATTTCTTTGAAGATGGTCGATTCAAAATTCCTACCCTGGTCCGAATGGAGCTCCGAGGGGACACCAAAACGGCATATCCAGTTATCCACAAACACTTTAATTATAGTCTTCGCTTCCTGATTTGGAACAGGGTATACTTCGGGCCATTTACTGAAGTAATCCATAACCACTAAGACGTACTGGTTTCCAGAGCTACTGACGGGAAATGGACCAGCCACATCCATAGCTATACGCTCAAAGGGTGCACCTGAGTTGTATTGCTGCATGTGGCCATGACTTCTTCGCGTTGGTCCCTTAGCTGTCATGCATTGGGTGCAATTTGCTATCCAATCGGCTACCGCTTGTTGACAGCCAATCCAGTAGAACCGGTGCTTTAGCTTTTCAATGGTCTTGGTTATTCCTAGATGTCCTCCGCTCGGGCCATTATGGAATTCTGTCATTATCTCTTTTTCCTTGGAGGAAGGTACCACTATTAACTTTTTGACTATTTTAGCATCCTCACTTTCCCATAACCGGTATAGGCAACCATTCAATAACTTTAGGCTGTTCCACTGGGCCCAGTATGCTTTCATCAGGGGGCTCTCTGAGGCGATGTCATTGCGTGTTGGTCTTTCACCATTTTCTTTTGCAGAAATGATTTTTGCCAGTATAGGGTCGCTTCTTTGTGCTGTTGACCAGTCTTCGTTGGATTCTAGTCGAAGCAGACGTACGTCAATGATGTTTTCTTTCACCTCTGCTTTTGAGCAGTGTTTGCATTCCAGCTTGCATGGACGACGTGACAGGGCATCAGCATTACCGTGTTTTCCTCCTTTTCTATGCTCAATGCTGAAGTCATAGCTCTGCAGTCTTTCAATCCAACGAGCAAGTTGGCCTTCGGGGTTCTTAAATTGCAGTAGCCACCTTAGCGCCGCATGATCGGTTCTTAACTGGAAAGGCTGGCCGTACAGATACTTGTGGTAGTGTTTGACACACTCTATGACGGCCAGTAGCTCTCGTCTCGTAACACAGTAATTTTTCTCTGGCTTTGAGAGTATTCTGCTGTAGTACCCAATAACTTTTTCTTGGCCATTGATTTCCTGCGAGAGCACGCCACCTATTCCGTAACCACTCGCGTCAGTATCCAACACGAATTTCTCTCCAGCAACAGGATATGCAAGCAAAGGAGCCGTGCATAAATATTGCTTCAGTTGGTGGAATGACTCTTCTTGTTTTTCGCTCCAACAGTACGGCCGACTTTTCATTGTCAGCTCGTGAAGACTTGCAGCCACTGTGGCGAAACCCGGCACAAACCGTCTGTAGTACGTACAGAGTCCTAGGAAACTGCGTAATTCATGGAGATTCTGCGGTCGTGGCCAATCCTTCACTGTCAGGATTTTGTCTTCATCGGTGGAAATGCCATCTGCTGTCACTCGATGTCCCAAGTATTTTACTTCTTTCTGGAACAGAGAACACTTCTTCGGACTGAGTTTCAACCCAGCCGCGGTTATACGTTGAAGGACTTCTTTAAGATTCTTCAGGTGTTCATCGAATGTTTTCCCCATGACAATGATGTCGTCTAGGTACACCAAGCATGTTCGCCAATGAAGTCCTTTCAACACGCACTCCATTAATCGCTCGAAGGTGGCTGGAGCGTTACATAGTCCAAATGGCATTACTTTAAACTGCCAAAGACCATCCCCTACGCTGAATGCAGTTTTCTCCTTATCTTTCTCGCTGATTTCTACTTGCCAATAACCACTTTGCAAGTCCAGCGTGGAGAACCATTTTGTTCCTGACAACGTATCCAATGTGTCATCAATTCTTGGTAGTGGATAACTGTCCTTTTTGGTGACGTCGTTGAGCTTTCTATAATCCACACAAAATCGGGTACTTCCATCTTTCTTCTTAACTAGTACCACCGGCGAGCTCCATGGACTTGAAGAAGGTTCGATTACACCATCCTTCTGCATTTCAGCTACCAGTTTCTTTACCTCATCTCTTTTTGCAAGTGGAAGACTTCTGGGCGCCTGTTTTATTGGTCTCGCTTCCCCTGTATTGATGTCATGCTTTACCATTGATGTTCTACCTTGGCATTCTTTTTTCAGGGCGAAGGCAGACGCATGCTTCCACAGTATTTGCTTTGCTTTGTTCCTATCAGAAGGCTTTAGTTCTCGCACCCACTCACTGAGATGCGACTCCAGCACTTTCTGCTCCTTTTCTGATAGTTTGCTGCAGTCAGAATTAACTTCACAGTTGATGACCGCCTCGACTGGTGTACATTCTGCAATTTCTGTGCGGTCGCCGATCACCTCCTCGTTGTTGGACAAATTTAGAACTCGTACAGGCAAGTATCCTTCATTATTAGTTCTTACTAGAGCTTTGGCAGTGATGATGTTATAGTTGTTTATACTTGCCGGTTCAACTACCCACAAACCGCCGATCTCACAATCTCCCTCCATTCGGGCCCATACTATGGTTTCTGAGTTTGGTGGCAATTTTACATCTTTGTAAGCGATCAGCCTTTTAATCTGTGTTGTATTGTCGTATCCCACATTGAGAGGAATTTCCACATTAGCCCACGTCAAAATTTGCTGCCCCATATCTAACTTGAGGCCTTGGGCAATCATAAAATCTGCGCCAATTATCACTTCATCTACAATGTCGGCGACAATAAACACGTGTTCGATGCTCATGTTGGCAATGGCTAACTTCAATTTAACTTTACCATGTACAGTTGCTGGTTCACCCGTTGCTGTGCGGAGTCTTACACCATGTAACGATTCTATTGGTCCATTTATCAAATCAGATCTGATGATAGATTGTGACGCGCCTGTGTCCATAGTCAATATGCGCTTCCGACCACCGATAGCTCCGTAGACAGTGAGGTTGTTGTTTTTCTGTTGTATTATTGAGATGGAGATCGTGGGGCCCTCGGTTGTGGGAGCTAGTCCATGCCCCTCTGGGCTAGCTCGTTTTAGTTTAACGGAGATTCATTTTGTGTAGTAAAATTTACCCGTTTATTGCCACGTTGGGGTGAGCTCGATCTTGATCGTTTTCGTGGCTCTCTGCAGTTTCGTGAAATATGACCAGGTTTGTCGCAATTGTAGCACTTTGGTCTGGACTTACTTCCGCCTGGTAACGCCTTGCTGAGGGTTTGGGTGATTTCTTTAAGATCGTTTATGGCACCCTTCAAATCTCCTGCCTCCGACTCCATTTCAATTTTTCTAACTCTTTGTATTTGAGGCTTGGACACAAATTTTGCTGTTTCCTGTGCCAATGCGAACGAAACAGTTTCGGCGAATGTAGCTTTTTGTGTGGCACAAGTCACGTATTTTATGTCAGGATCACGGATGCCGTTGACGAATGCTTCAATCTTAAATTGATCCAAGAATGGGTGGGACTCACCAGGATAAGTCATCAACACCAAACGTTCCACCTCGGTTGCGAAGTCCTGAAGCGTTTCATTATGCTTTTGCACTCGGCCTCTCAATTCCATGCGATATAAATCCTTCTTGTGATCGCCACCATACTTGCGTTGTAACGCAGCCAGTATATCCTCGTAGTTGTTTCTGGCACTGACGGGAATGCTCTGAAGGACTTCTGCTGCGTTGCCTTTCAGTGCTAAAATTAGCTCAACGGCTTTGTCGTTGCTGTTCCACAAGTTCTTAATTGCGACCATTTCGAATTGGAATTTAAAAACATCGAAAGGTGTAGAGCCATCGAAACTGGGAGCTTTCAATCTACTAGAGCCTTCAGAAATTACTCGCACTGGCCCTTCTTGCAACTGGATTTCATTCATCTTTCTTTCCAGTTCGGCGAATCTTTCCTCCACATCCTGTTCGACCTGTTCGATCTTCTGCTGAAATTCCTCGAATTTCTGTTCGACCTTTCCGAATTGATCATTAACCTGTATCTCCATGTTATTCATAGCTTCTGAAATTTCATGTAGCTTGTCATTTGTGGCGTTTGATGTTTCCTGCATAATTCTAGAATTCTCGCCAAATTTCTCGTTCATAATTCTAGAATTCTCGCCAAGTTGCGTGTTAATTATTCGAGAGTTTTCGTCTAATTTTGAAAACTTTTCCATCATGGCTGCAAACATCGTAGAAATATCCATATTACCAGTTGCTTCCTTTGCAGATACCTCCATTTCTTCTTTACACTCAAACTGGTATGTATCAATGTCAATGTTTCGGCGCTTGAATTCTTCTATTAATCGCCTCTGCAGCTCTACCTTATTACCAGCTGTCGGTTGATCCAATTTACTCAACTCCTTTTTCAGTTGTTCAACTTTGAGTTCTTCAAACTTCATCGTTGTCCTTAATTCGTAATTTCACTTCTGACACCAATGTTACGAATTTCCTTATTCGTCCTTTTTGCGTTGTTTTATTCCCAATAATAAAACAAGGTTCGTTTTTAATTACGATAATTACAACGGTATCACTTCCTTTTATTTATTTATACAGTACAACAGTTTACTTTATTTATAACACGTTAACAAGTCTTGTATTTTACTATCAATTCGCGTTGCTTACTTTACGGGGTTTAATCACAAACTGAACTCTCCATTCCAAAGACCTCCGCTATTTATACCAACTCACCATACACAAATGAAGGTACAAATATCTAGCGAATTCAAGAACCTTCTAGAAAATAGATGTTGTTGTTGTTGTTTATCTTTGTAGAACATTCTCCTACACAGGAGAATTATCTTTACTGAGGTGAATTCATGCTACTGGTTTAGCGAGCTGGTACGTTGTTACAATGCATACTTTCAGGCGCAGCACTAACCGCCTGTTGTTTACATACTGTTAGTAGAGTCATTAACAGTAAGCAAAAGCTTTTACTTATTCGTAACAATAGCATGGCTTTTCATTCAAACTCATAAATCTGTCGTATTCTTCGTAACGCTTGTATTTTCAACATTTTCCAAACAAATGTGAAGTTTAAATTTATGAGGAATACTGGGTCTACGAATTTTTACGAGTTGGAACGAAAACGCATATTTCGTATATTTTCTAGTATTTCCCAGAGATAACGATATAACTTTCCGAAAAAATTAAACACGCGATAGCTTGGAACAATATGAATATTTTTTGTTCTAGCACCACTGTTCTAACGGCTACCGTTTTCGAGCTGTAGCGTCTCAAAAAATAATGCATTTCTAATTCATTATAAAACAACTTAGTTTTTTTAAACATTTTTCTCTGAGTTATGTGTCAAAAAAAATTCAAATTCTGGGTATGCGGATTTCGTTTTTTATTATGCCAAAGCTGATGGGAATTCATTGGCAGCGCAGCGTATGTATGCTGAAGCTTTCCCCCAAAGAGATATTCCCCACCACACCGTCTTCCACAGTACGTTTGATCAATATTCATATTGATTCAAGCTATCGCGCATTTAAGTTTTTCGGAAAGTTTTTGGAACACCCTGTATAAATAACAAAAGCTTTCAGTGATTTTAAATGAATATGTGTTAAACTGAAAAAATTAGAAATGGGATTTCAATCGATAAATGTAGTATATTTGTGCGACATTAGATGTAGGGTCTAAACCACACCAAAAAATTGTGAAAGTACGAGGACATGGCATCATAAATCGGTTTGGAGGCATCAACATTTTTCTTTACAGGCCAAAGCAGATTTTGGCTTAGGGGCATGGCTACATTTTTGACGCTATGATATTGGTGGATTTGACGGTACAAACTACCTGTCCATAATTGACGTATACACGGAGCAGCGAGAAACACATCTATTTTACGGCCTACACTCCGAAACAACGAATTTTTAGGCGAGATGTAGAACACGTTAATTTAAACAAAAAAGTTAAGTAACAAGCCGCCGAAAATACATAGTTTCGGAGTTATGGCCACCAAAGTTCGGATATGTGAGAAGGCAATGAGGTATTTTTGTGTTATAAAGCTTTCCGTATTCCCTTCCTTTTAGGTCCTTTCCGTATTCCTTTCCTTTAGGTCTTTTTTTTAGGCCTCGTAGTACCTGAGAAGTGGTGGCCGAAACTTCAGTTGCAACAATTATATCCGCCTGATTTATGGACGCTGATGTCTGCAAGCTGGATGAATGTGATTGCCGTGGAAAACCCAATGGAGTAAAGGGATGCTTGGGTTTCACCTGCTGGCTTATCTAAACAAGTCCCCAATATATCAATAGTAAGTATACTAAACTCTAATGATACAAACTCTAAAATTAATGATAAAAACTTGATTTAGTGAAAAAAAACTCTTCTCAATACAAAGTTTAACTAAATCTTAACTGTTAAATAATGTGAATATCTGTTTTTTCTGTTTTTACCTCGTTTAGGTGAGCCTCAGCCACAAATTGTTGTACAAATTGAAAAATGATTCCCTATTGAACTAAAAGAACGAAAAAACGCGAACTAGTTCAGATCGGTCATTTTGGTGAATAGTTCAATTGAACTACGCGAACTACCCAACTCTGATTTGACAGTTGTGCAGAACAGTCGACAACAACTTATTATGGAGCGTGTAACGCACCAACAACTTGTCAAAGTTAGGAAAATATTTTTCCTAAATAATAATTCAAAAACGCGAAGAATTTTGCAGGATTTTTTGGTTTAACTAATGTGCCGAGCAAGTCAACCATTTCGCGTATTGTCAAGAATTTTGAAACTTTGTATACACTGGGAGATAAACTGAAGTCTCTCCGAACTCTTAGCGAGCGTGCGGCACAAAACAATGCTGCAGTTAGAGACAATGTTGATTACAAATGTTATCGGCTAATTTGTTTACAATGGTCAAAAAAGGTCTGCATTTATAGCCGTATAAAATTCAACTGGCTCAACAAATAATGGTAAAATGACCACATGCGCAGACCGGTGTAAGAGGTTAAACATTGGGCTGGAACATAAAAATACCCTGTATATGTATTATTTATAGTTTCTGATTATACTTAATTTTTTTGTAACATGGAATAACTATTTCTATAACCGTAAAATGTGCTAATTAATAAGAATATCCATTGACAATAGTAAAAAAAACCTTTCTCCATCAAATCACATTAATCTTAATTATAACGGGTTTTTCAATAAGAGCGCAACAAAAGTTTTTGTTTAAATAAAACAAAACCGGTTTTAGATACCAATGAAATTCTTTATTCCTGTGAAAGTACGTTCGATGACATTATGTATGGAACTCGATTTCTTTTGCATGGCCACCACGGGCACGCTTGCAGAAGTCCAGACGCTGAACCCAATTTTCGACGGTTTTCAAGCATAAATCGGCCGATACTGCTGCAATTTCACGTTCGATATTCGTACGAAGTTCATCAATCGTCGCTGGCTTGTTGGCATAGACCATAGACTTGACGTAGCCCCACAGGAAATAATCTAACGGCGTCAAATCGCACGACCGAGGCGGCCAATCGACTGGGCCATTTCGTGAGATAAAACGTTCACCAAACTTGGTTTCCAATAAATTGATTGTGGCATTCGCTGTGTGGCTTGTGGCGCCGTCCTGTTGGAACCACATGTCCTCCGATTCCATATTATCCAATTGGGGCCAAAAATATTCGGTTATCATTGAACGGTAGCGATTCGCATTCACAGTAATGTGCCGGTCTTGATCATCACGGAAGAAGTACGGCCCAATGACGCCGCCCGCCCATAAACCGCACCAAACCGTAATTTTTTCGGGATGCAATGATGACTCATGGATTACGTGTGGATTGCTGTCTGACAAATAACGCATATTTTGCTTATTGACGAAGCCATTCAGCCATAAATGAGCCTCATCGCTGATTTTTGAGGCCTCTTAAAGTTGGCCTCTTAAAGTTGCGGCCACTGACTCCAAATTTCGGTAGTAAATTTTAATAACTTCGACTCGTTGTTGGCTCGTATATCTTTCCATGACAAAATGGCAAACCTTACTGAAGAGAAATATCAAAAGAGCGAGGAAAAATATGCAGTCGTTTGCTGTCGCTATCGATTTACTTTTGTAGCGTCTCTGTTGAAAAACCCTTTACATTCAACCCAAATTATATTCAGTTCGAAGAGTTCCACAATGAACACAACATATTAGATATTTAAAAGCGTTTCAGAATGAAGTTGACCAGTTACATATATTTTGTATCACTCTCATAATGTCCGCAAAAATCTATGAGATTGTTGGATCATTCAAAGGCTTTTGATACCGTAGACCACATTATATTAATCCAAAAACTGGAAAAAATTATGAACTTTTCATCTACATCCCTCAAACTATATGAGTCATATTTCAATGGTCGTTTGCAGTGTGTCGAAACAATGCCGTTAACAATCTCAAATTTCCTTTATGTTATCAGGGGTGTTCCACAAGGCACCATACTAGGACCTCTCCTCTTCTCAATGTATGTCAATGATCTTCCTGAGCAATTGCTCCACTGCAACATAAGAATGTATGCAGACGACGTGCAATTGTACATAAGCGATGAACAAGGACACATTGAGCGATGTACTGCGAAACTCAATGATGACTTAAAACGTGTTTCTCTTTGGGCAGATGTGAATGGATTAAGTTTAAATCCTAAAAAATCTAAATGTATTGTAATGCATAAGAGGACGCAAAAAATTATTGATAATCCTAATGTTTTTATTAACAATCAACGAGTAGAGATCGTTAACAAAGCGAATAATCTTGGTGTAATTTTTAATAATACTCTAACCTGGTCAGATCACGTATTAGCCGCTTGTGGCAAAACATACTCTATGCTCAGAACCCTATGGCCTACACAATATTGCACGCCAATAAAAATAAGGCTATTACTTGCTAAAACTTTCACAAGCTATGCTAGCGCTAGCAAAACAAAATTAAACGTTACATATAACAACATTGCAAGGTACGTTTATGGACTCAGAAATTGTGGTACTTATGTCAATATAACTCCTTATTCTAAAAGAATATTTGGGGTGCAGTTCTTAGACTTACTGAAAATACGACCTCTTATATTTATCCACAAAATTATAATTTTTTTTTTTTTTTTTTTTTTTTTATTAAACCAACACTCAGGGGATGCCCCCTATAAATGCAGTGCATTGTGTTGGCGAAGGAAAATTGAGGTAGTAGAGGGTGGAAAGAGGGTGTAGTGTCTGTTGATATTTGTCTTGAATGTTTGTATGTCACAATTGGTGGGAAATACACTAGCTGGAAGTTTATTCCACATACGGACTGTACGGCTGAAGAACGAATTTTCTCTATAGTGTGTAGTGCGGTCAATCGGCCACTCGATAAAAAACGGATGAGAGTTCCTGGAAAGCCGCGTACTTCGGCTAAATATCCTCACGTCCGGCATAAGTTGACGGATGTCCGAGGAACACATACCGTGGAAATATCGATAGAACAGTGACACGCAACCCACATTTCGACGATGCTCAAGGGAGGCAATAGAGTTGGATACCCTACTGTCCCCTATTAACACCGTCGCTCTCCTCTGGACACGGTCGAGAAGCTCCATCTTTGGCCTGATGTAGGTGGTGTAGATATTGAGAAGATCAGATGGAGTGAAGTATTTCTTGCACCGCTTTAAAAAGCCTAGACACTTGAATGCATCTTTCGACACTTCAAATACATGTTTTGCCCAACGGACATCACATTGTATTTTCACGCCCAGAACATCAAGAGCGTCTGAGTCATCAATATCCACACCGTCCATAGACAATGACGACACACCTGGGTCAGCAATACGTTTATGCGACAACAAACAACACTGGGTCTTACTCGCATTAAAATCTACTCTATTCCTTCGACCCCATTCAACAATGGACACCAGATCGCGGTCGTGTGTTTCATTCATTGTCCGGCGTTTGACTTCAATCTCTTGAAGACTTGGCCTACGATCGAATGAATAAGAATGGCAGAGATTACTGTCATCGGCAAAAGAGTAGATTGGATTCACAGTCTGACCCAGGAGATCGTCAATGAAAATAAGAAAAAGAGAAGGAGAAAGAACAGCCCTGTGGTACACCTGCAGTCAATTTATGCTCGTCGGATGAAACCCCATCTACAACAACTCGTATAGTGCGATCTCTGAGAATACTCGATATAAATCGAGTGAAGTTATCACCGACACCAAAAGCAGCGAGCTTTGACAAGAGTGCATCGTGCCATACTCTGTCAAAGGCCTTGGAAATATCAAGAGCCACTACCTTACTCTCACCAAGCCGGTGGATGGATCGACTCCACTGTTCCGAAAGGAACGCCATCAGGTCTCCAGTAGATCTCATTCTACGGAAGCCATACTGCCGATCATTAAGAAGGTCATTGGACTCAAGATACTTCACTAGATGGTAAATTACCCATGAGTTATGTCATGTTTTTGATCGTTTAAAACAGGGGTAGTCAACCTTTTCATATCTACCGACCACTTTTTCACTCGATTGATAGTAAAATATTCTTACCGCCCACCTGTTCTACAGTATTGATAATTGATAAAGTAGGAAGGTTTAAACAATTTATTAAGTAGGGTTACAGAAAATTAAAGCATACAAATACAATATTTTAGTACATTCTATTGTAATTAACTAATTGAGTTATTAATGGGATCCCTGAGGCTGATGCTGCGAAGTTAAATATTTAATATCTGGTTCTATTTTAGTAAGAAATAAGCTAAGATCTCCTCTTTCAGAAATATTCAGGCGGTTTCTTTCTTTGGTCACAATATGGTTAACAGTACTAAAGCCTGATTCTACTAGATATGAGGAAGTAAAAGGTAGCAATAAATTCAACAGGTATTGAATATATATCCACATATTTGGATATAAGAGAGACATTTTTTTATTTTTCCATAAATTTTCATATCCACCATTGTCGAAATTCTGTTTACTTTCTTCATCATATTTGATTTCTAAGAGTTTCTCTTGACACTTAAAGTTCAAAATATCTTCAAATCGTTTTTCGTTTCAGATTTAAGTTCATTAAGGTGGTTGCTGAATTTTTCAATATCCTCTGGAGTTTTATTAGCGCCTTGGGATTGTAAATTAATGACATTAAATCTCTTGAAAATATCTGCCAAATAAAAGGCATCCTTTTTGACAATGGCTAATTGTTGGCAGAGAGTGGTTTCATTGCTACTTTCAAAAAATTGTATGATATTATTATATAATGCTACAAAACGATTTAAACATGTACCCTTTGACAGCCATCGTACTTCTGTGTGCAAAAGTAATCGTATAAAATCTTCATTATTATCCTGGCACAGCTGCCGAAATATTCTATCATTTTTGGCATTAGATTTGATTTCATTTACAGCTCGAATTACTATACTTAATGATGAATGGAGACTTTCACCTAAATTGTTTCCAACAAGATGTTGTATGTGCACCACACAATGGATACATGCAACATTTGGTACCTCAGCCCTCAAAAAAGCAATTAATCCGCTATAGCGACCTACCATTGCTGGTGCTCCATCAGTAGCGCAAGCAACAATATTATGCAAGGGAATATTATTTTTTGTAAGGTATGATTTCACAGTAGTAAATATGGATAATTCAGTTGTAAGATTTATTAAGATCATCAAAATAATAAATATGACATCAATAAAGCGTTATTGTCTGCAATGGTAGACTCATCCAATTGCATGGAAAATGAACATTGTTGAACATTTTCCACGTGAACTGTAATTTCTTCAATTCTTCGCTTTACTGTAGTATCGCTTAATGGCAATGTTTTTAAAGCATGAGGTATATCTTGTTGCATGACTGTGGTGATGAATTCTTTTATCGAAGGTATTATTAATTTTTCTCCAATGTTATAAATTTTACCACTTTTTGCAATTAAATGCGATATGCGATAAGAAGCAAGTAATCCATCTTCGTTCCCTACATTTTGTTTTTTAAATGATGCAACGATTGTTGCCCGATTTAGAAATTTTTTATGTAATTCATGAGAATATTCAATCGGCTTGTCCTTATCATTCGGATGTTTTGTAGACAGATGTTCTCGCAATCTACTTGGCTTCATTGCCTGATTTGATAGTGTTTTATTACATATTAAACACATTGGGTTTCGTTTATTTATGACACTTTCAATGAAACCCAAGTTCGAATATTCCGGTGAATAGCCACGAGCGTATTTCTTTTTTTGGGACAATTTGAAAAGTTTTTTCAATGTTTCTATAAAATGAAAATAATTTGCTTGTTGATTATTCAGAAATCTAACTAAATATATGCTGACAAGAGATTACAAAAACAAAAGAAGAATAAAATGAATGCACAAGAAAACGTAAATCAACTGATACTTTCTAGAAGAAAAACACAATGGGGAATCCATAGAGTAATCTCATACTAGAGAGAATATTTGGCTCATCTGACGTTTCCTTTCACACTCTTCGTGATGCGGTCGGTGTGAGAGAGAGATGTTTGACGAAAAGTGACATACACCAGGTGGAATTACAATAATTTCTTGCTTTAATTTTTCATGTCGTTTTGGTGAAAAACTATGAAATTTAAATGTGTTTTAAACTTTTTTATTGACTATAATTGTGTTGTATTTAACACAATAATTTTAACACACAAAACGAAATGCCGTTGTTATTATTTTTTTCGTTGTTTTGAACCATTGCCTCTATCTGGTATTAGTAAAGCAATTCATTTCAACATCGAACGTAAATATCACACCAGGCCAAATGTCATAAATTTGGTGAGAGAACTATTAGGTATACTGTAAGTATTAGTCTATGGGGGAATCACACAAATACTTGCTTGTTTCTGTTTCTTACTACTACACACTGTTGCTACTCCTACATTTTTCAACTATTGCAAATCAACGGATTACATATACTATTGTGATTTATTGTAGTCAACATAATCACAATGATCTTGAAAAAATCCTAAAACTATACCTTTCATATTTTCAATCAAAAGAATTGTCCGCATATCGGAGCGGTTTATGACCACACGCCGACAACTGAGTGTCCGCAACCACTTATGGAAGCGTCCGCTTATTTTATCATGTTTTGTTTGATTTTTTTGAAATGGTAACTGGAAATTGCAAGTTGTTCGTTAGAGCTTTCACTGTATACGTATAAAAATCCTACCGCCATCAAAAAATCACCACCGCCCACCAGTGGGCGGTAGGGACCAGGTTGACTATCACTGGTTTAATATTTAGTCGATTTAGAAGAAATAGAAACCTAATACAAATTAGACATTGTACTTTGATATATGAATGTTATATGCCATGCTATAAAATAAGAATAATATACTATGTTAGTTTAAATAAACTGGCAGCAGTTCATTAAACTTTTTTGGTTACTTAATCCCGGGATTAGAGATAAATGGCGAATTTTTTTACGAAATTTTCGCAAGAACTGAATACAGGGCTATAAATGGTTTTTACACACGGTCTTTTTAACACAGTTTTACACATGGTCTTTTTAATGGCTAAATACTCACTAACGTGGCCAGAGCAGGGATGGAACTCAACTTCTCGTGTACATTACCATCGCACCACCGAAGTTCAATGGATTAGCGATAGAGAAATCCGCGCGACGGACTCAAACCTGATCCAATCGGACCAGAGTCCGACTTTGTGTTTATTGGGTAATACCACTTTGCTGATTTACATTCCTGAGTGTAGCCTAGGAGAATACTTCTGTTATTATTGTAATTTATCAAGAGCCTCCTTTTATCAATGGTAAATAATGCAACTTTAAAAGGACAATTATAAAAATATATTTAACCATTTTCAGGTTTTCACTTATTATAACCAAAATATTTTTTTGCATTTAATATAAAGTATGTATAAACTCGTTCTATTGTTAAATATAATTTTTTTGTGGGTATGTAGTTCATAAAAAGCTGTATGCGTCTCTAAAAATTGTGCTAAAAGAAGTACAACAAAATTCATTTTACATCTTCTTCGCTATTGTACAATACAATTTGTGCACGTGTTTGTATATACTATTTTCTATTGTGTTAGTTTTTGATGTTTATAGTTTGTGTATAGTCAACAAAAATGGGTTGTAATTGAATTGCATACTTCAACCGCTTAATGGTAATTTGCTTAGACTGCCAACCAAACTGGCATTTCGTTTATTCGATGCGACATTTGCAAAGTCATGTCGTTCGTTTCAAGTGTCAGTGACAAAGCAACGAAATAGAAGCCACTTCGAGCCGAGTATTGCAATGTCAAATGGCACCGCCCCCAAAGTCATCAACATGTCAAAGTGAATTACAGCCAAGAGATTGTGCCGGATAAAATTCAAGTGTTGCTAATTCTTTGTATACTTATATTAATGAAATACAATATTTTGAATAGGTTGTTGTTAATGTTTTGCGTTTATTTTGTCATATGAGCACACACAAAGTGCAAAAAAAGCCTGAGTTATATTTGAAGAGGAAAACCAAAATGTAATACTCCGTGATTCTTACAAACAGCCTCCAATGGCATTGTCTTTATTAAAATCTTACACGTATAAAAGCAGCATACATATCTACATATGTATTCAATTTATATGATATTAATGTCGAGAGGGTCCTCTTTCAATCAATTTCACAATCACTTCAATTTCTATAATAGGGGCGTTTTTTTCATAACCTATATAAGTTAACATCAACTGTTACGAAAAAAACGCATAGACGTTAAATTCAGCTTGGCTTCATCCTAACTTTTTTAATTTTTATTTGTCAATTTCTTTATTTAAAAGTCAAAACTAAAACAAAATACTAAAGAAAACAACGTAATATATGAGGTGGTTATTCTGCATTCACATTGCAGAAACATTTTTTCATTTGGAAATTTCGAGTAAATTAACTTCTGATATACGAAAAATTCAAATATGAGATTTCGATTGCAATGGTTCGGAACTTTAATGCCATATTGGTGTAAAACACTATTTAAAAATAAAACAACCATCATAAACGCGCAGCTGCTCGGTAGTTGTCAGATGTAAACGCACAGCCAACATTTACGTCTCGAGAGCACGGGAAAATAATAAAACAAAAATAAGGCGTCCCCGAGCAAGCCGTGTGCTCTTTTACGTCTCAAACGAGCTCGGGAGTAGCTAGCGTACCGGAAGCGAGAAGTAAAACGCTATTCTGTAGAGAGGTAAGAGAAAATTGAGTGAATTAATGAATGTAGATCGGAGTGATATTTATTCACAAAGTACATAAAATGTACCAGAAACTTCATACATCATTTATATGTACCTAAAAGTACATAAAATTTACCACATATCAAGTTCCATAAAGTGCATGAACTCTACCAGAAAGTAAATCAATATTGTCAAAAATTTACAAAAACTACACAAAATGTACCAAAAGTACGCAACAAGTACAAACAAATTTCATCAATTAACCATAATTACACCAAAAATTACTTTAACTGTACTGATTGGTGCGAAAACTACACCAAACAAGTACAAAAAGGTCCTCAAATGTGTACCTAAAAGTACACAAATTGTATCAAAAAATTACATAACGTGCAGCAAGTAGACAGAGCCGAAGGTGTTCTTGTGAATCTTGTCGAGTTAGTTTTGCTTTAGTTGTTTGGTCTCCAGTATTGCCTTGGAATCCTTCTTCTTGAAGAAGAAACAAACAATAATATTTTATACAACTTTTTAAATATTTTGATAAAAAAAAATTAACTACCCCTTACATTTACATCATAATTTTCGAAACGTCATGGAAATATAAAAAAATGGAATGTCATACATTTTATATTTTCCATACAACAAAGTCGAACTTGGTAACACTTTTATCGGGGTTATTCTCAACTTCTACAATTATACATGTTAACGTGGAGGTTTTCATTTTGTATAAGTTAACGTGTATAAGTTACGAAAAAAATGCCCTTAATGATGTTTTACGTGACACTAAATCTTTGTAACCCTTTGAATGCTGACGATGTGAAACAAACGGGATTCATGGTTGTTTAGAACCGACTGTGGGCGCACCTGTATTAAATTTGGCACACAGTCTTCTGTGGTGTAACCCCATATAAATTCAAAAAATATTGGTGGACATGAGAGTTTCGTCATGTCAGAAATCTATAATATAAAAAAAAATTACTTATAACTCATAAAAAATTTATATATACAAATAAGAGCCGTTATATAGTGGAAGGTTTTTTTTATGTCCTAAATCAAACCAAAAATAAATACGAAAGATGGCCGTGGTGTCCGAAATCACTGCTCTGTTCTTTCGCTGATAACCACAATTTATTTTACTGTCCAAAAAAGTTTTAGAGAACCATGACTTAATATTTCTATCCTACGAATACCATATTAATTTAGATGATGAAACATATTCCTTCCATGATCGCCCTGAATGGGACAGAATTTAGTGCATGCCTTCAGTGGATGCAGTTTTATAATCAGATGTCTCTCAAACCCAGGACTAAACGATTTATATGCTGTGTTCGAGAACATAATAATTTGTACTCCAAAAACAGTACAGTTCAATAACACCAGTCAACTACTTTTTGCAAATCAAATTTAAACACACTTTTTCCATGGATTTTGAATTTTAAAAAATGTTGAATGGTGCCGTTTTGGAGATAAAAATCTTTAAAATTATTTTTTTTTAATTTTTGGAGGTGGACTTACTATATTGGGTCTCCCTTGTCCGATCTTCATATATATGATGACTCAAATTAAAGATAATAAATCTGTCCACAACTCATTCCTTGAAAGTTTTCAAATAAGTAATGTCGTGTCGATGCTAGCGATTTAAATAACTTGAAAAACTGGAATTTTTCTGTAAAACTTGAGGTGAAAATTTTATTTATTGTTGTTGGAAAAATAGAAAACGTAATGCAAACCAGAATTTTTGCATTTTTTACAAATAGCTCACCCTTTCCAAAGGAAACAATATCCAAGCCGTAAAAATTCATGTACAATTTAAAGAAGTTATTAATTTTTTGGGGAAGGGCTAAAAATTAGGTTTTTAACGAGTCTTTATAGAGGAACTTCGCACTGTTGTTGTGTTATATAAATACATTTTTGCTTTCAAAAACCCCAGCACACCGTGCTATATATTTCATTGCTTTTTGATTTAAATAAAAGCACATTTATTTAAAATTTAAGGTTTCTTTCTTAATTAGGCGAAAGTTGTGAGAATGAGTAAAGGAAGTCGTGTGTTCGAGTGCTCAAATAATCCAAACGATTTCTGCAATGTTTGCGGGAATCATATGAAGAAAACTCAAGGCCGCACATTTGTGAAAACACTACAACAGCACTATTTAGATTATTTCGGTGCTCTACCGAATCTTACTGAGTCATGGACTCCTAACATGCTATGTGCTCTGTGCTATTTAAATTTGAGCAATTGGGCTGCTGGAATAAGGTAATAATGTTTGTTTCTATCCCTACGCATCGAACATAGTAAATACAGTTAAGCACTTTAACCATAGCCGGCATATGAATTCTGACAAACCGATGATTTGGAGGAAGCCGTTGTGCCACGCGACTGATGGTTTTTTCTGCCTTAGCAAAAAAAGGTGGCATTGGAAAAAGTTTGAAATTGACTTACCCCAATGTGGCATCCATTACTTTCCCATTGCCACATTCGAATAAAGTGCCTTATGCGGCATATCCCAATTCCGCTCTTCTAACTGCGGAAATGTTGAATGACTCTTTTGATTCAAGTGGAAGTGAGTTTGAGCCTTGTATAAAGCAACAGGTATTGACGCAGGCCGAATGAAACGAATGGGTGCGTGACTTTGGTATGACAAAAAAAAAACAGAACTTTTTGCGTCTCTCATGAAACAACGAGGATTTTTAGCTGCAGGCGTTAAAACATCAATATATAGAAATCGCCACGAGCAGTTTGCAAAATACTACACGAAAACAGACAAAATATGTTTTTGCACAGATATATTGGGCTTATTTAAAGAGCTTCATGAAACCCACGATCCAAAGGAGTGGAGGTTGTTCATTGACAGCAACAAAGAAAGCTTAAAGGCCGTTCACTTACATAACGGGAATGAAAAACCGTCTATTCCTGTTGCTCACGCAGTCAACTCTAAGGAAAATTATGAAACACTTGAATCGGTACTCAAATGCATTCAGTATGAAAAGTATGAGTCGAAGGTCTGCGCCGACCTCAAAGTTGTGACTATTTTGAGCGGACTTGCTAGGAGGATATACGCGATTTTGTTTTCTTTGTCTTTGGAATAGTCGCGCTGACCCACATCTTTCAAAGTAACCGTAATATCACTACCCACAGCCATACAACCAACCGCCAATATAGTTAATATATACAACCATACCCACAATACCATCAATCACTACAAGTGGGTCCCCAACAATTTTGTGAATAAGTACTGCAGCCATCTAAACCAATTCCTCAACCACCAGAAGAATATCCTCAACAGCCACAACAAAACCCGCAACCAGGACCACAGCCATCAAACACCACAAATCCCCATCTTCTCTGAGTCCACTAGTTGAGCTGATAAATCTGGGCACAGAGGAATATGGACAATCATACGTTAACGTAGATTAATTGCCTGCTACATATGTTTTTAACAATTACAATGGAGATAAAATAATAAGTAATATATATTCATACCGTCTAATTCGTAAAAAGTTGTGAGAGGTTTTAGAGACGTTTCTTGTATGATAAACTCTCTCTCAAATTTTTCTTGTGTTTGTGTTAGAAAGTTTGAAAAAGCGCCAAATGTATTTCAAAATTTTCTTTGAAAGATTATTGCTGAGTGTTATACCTTACAAAAAGATATGGCCTTGTTTATTATCGAAGCCTACTAAAAAAATACAAATAATAGGGCATTTTTTTGAAAAAAATAAATTCATATCAGAAAAGTGAGTTGAGAGTTGGTGCTAAATTAAATTTCTTCTTCTAATTGGCGCGGATGCTCAGGTGTATTCTTTCGGCTTAGCATCTCAGAATGTTCCCCGATGAAGGCAATATAGCATTCCAGCTGTACCTTTGCGGTGAGCTCAAATTCCCTAATATATTAATTTTAACTTAAAGAAACATAAATATATTAAATACTTGCTTTTCCTTATTTGCCGCGTAAATCTTGTGCAGTTTTGTTTTGTTTTCTCTGCTTTTGGCAAGCTGTTAGTTTGCGGTGAATTATTTATTACGAGAATTATTTATTATATTATTTTTCGTTTTCACCGCGTTGCCATAATACGAGATAGAATTGAGTAACGTTTTGTCCGATTCTCGTTGAATTTATTAATACATTTTCCCAAAATTTCCCTCTCGTGTATTTGCAGGTCTTTAGCCACAGATGGAGAAATGGTAAACCATATTGGAAAACCATAAAGCAAAATGGGACGGATTGCTACCTTATACAGTAAAAGTTTCGTGTTTACTAGAAGGTATTTACTGCTCAACAAGTTGGAGAACATTCCACATATTCCCTTGGATTTGGTGAGTATAGTCCTTGCGTGATTATTAAATTTAAACAAATTGTTAAAGTGGACCCCTAAGTATTTTATGATAATTTTGAAGGGGATATCCACACCATTTAGAGAAAGCTGTAGGGATTTGCTTTGAGGTACTACAAATCGTGAGCATTTGCCCGATGCATTTCTAATGCAAATAGCCTCTGATTTGCGGCATTAATTTTAATTCCCCATTTTCGGTAATATACCTCAATCACGCCAAGATGTAGTGCTGCTTTATCAAGAGCCTGGGACGGAGATGTGTCGTGAGAGTAGATCAGACAGTCATCAGCATATAGTATAGCCGTAGAGTTTAGCATCTGATGTGGGAAGTCATATAAGAATAGGTTGAATAGAAGTGGCGCCGACACACTCCCTTATGGTACTTAACTACATACTGCACCAGACGTTGAGATTTGATCACCTAATTGTACGCAAAACTGTCGGTTTGTGAAGTAACTTATAAAATTTTTCACAAAAAAATGGGTCAACGCCAATTTCGACCAGTTTGAAGAGTATCCCCTTATGGAATGCGGAATCAAAGGCCTTCTCAATATCCAATGAGATGGCCACAGTACAATTTTTGTCCCTCAGATCACAGCACACGTCACTATGAAATTTCAAAAGTGCATGATGAGTTGAGTGGTTTCTCTGGAATCCAAATTGGTGAGATGGAATGGGGTCAACTATAAATGAGTTTTCAAGTTTTTCCTTGAGCACATGGTCAAACACTTTTCCAATATTGGAGAATAGGGAAATGGGTCGAAAATCCTCAACTCTGTCGCTGGCGTCTTTTTTTTTTGATTGGAAGGATTTTTGCCGCTTTCCATGCAGTCGGAAAATAACACTTGTTTAGGCAATTATTAAATAAAACCACTAATAAATTTAGTACGGAATCAGGGAGCTTTTTGATGATGAAATTTGAGAGCCGCTGGACTTCTTATTATTTATGCTCGCAATGATAGATTTTAAGTTAGATGTGTTTGAAAATGAAACATGTCCGTGTTGTCAGAAGAATTAAATTCATTGTTAAATGTATATATGCTGTTAGGTATGTTATCCACGTAGTGCGACACACGTCAATAATATCTGGATCTACATTCTCAGGTATATTTTCGTTGAAAATATTAGCACAGTAGCTTTTGAAATGTTCGGAGATTTCATCGCTGTTCGACGTAATGTTGCCGTTATGATTATTTTTTTTGCAAAATGGTGAAGATTTCTTTCCAATCATTTGGTTTATTTCCAAAAATGCTTTTGGACCGGACTTAATATTTTTGAGTTTATTTCCAAATCTTTCCGAACAGAAGCTGTGTTTGTTTAGAGAGCAGACGATACTCAGGACTAAGTCTGTTTCCAATACGGTGGTAAATTTTCTTTAGTTCTTTTTTCCAGCAACGCTTAGTTTTAAATAAGTTTTCTTTATTTTGTGGTAACGGAATGTTATTTTTATATAGGGCAATTTGTTCGGAATGCACATTGTGAATTGCATAAATCTGTTCATTAAACTCAATAATAATTTGATAAATTTCTGTGTTTTTAAGGGTTTTCTTCGATGGAGGCATCATGCGGATGGATAGGTGTTCCAAATCTTGACCGAAATTGTCCCAATTGGTGTTTCTGTAAGAGATAAATCGTCGTGGACTTCTTAAAACAAACTCACATGGTCCCAATTGCAGTTGAAGTTTTAACGGGAAGTGATCGGAAAAAGATGGAAGGCTTGAAGTTGTAAAGTTCTGATCATTTCGAATAATTAATTGAGCACTTAGAAGAAAGTGATCAAGGAAAGACGAACCATTGGGATAGGATGGATTTATGTCACACAAACGCACGACACCAGGTGAGTTATCTTGCAGGTTCTTGCCATTACAATTTTCGACCGTATCTCCCCACATAAGGCTTTTAGAGTTCAAGTCACCGCCAAGAATGAAACCCTCAAAATTGCCACCCACATTTAAAATCTTGTCTAATCCAACGTCCATCGACAAGGACGAACAATTTGTAGGTATGTACAAGGAACCAATTAAAAACTTTTTATTAATTTTTCATTAATTTATTGCTATTGCTACATCCACCGGTGTATTGAGACTTATAAAATTGTAGCCATTTAAGAAAACATTTTTTCCTTGTCTTAAATGTGTCCTGAATAAACGCTATATCCATTTTGTTGCTGACGAGCGTTTTCTGGAGGTCTATTTGTCGGCTCTTATCGATCAAAGATCGAACATTGTGGGATAAAATATTAATTGAGCTAGGGGCTTTTTACTTTATTTAACAGACGCAAGAATTCACTTTTTGCGACTTCTCTGGACATATTTTTATATTCTCTCATGAAGAAAGTTATCTCGTCTTCAAGAGACAACTCTTGAGGTTCCATAAAATAGGTTGCAAGTTTTAAAAACTCATCAATAATGCCTGATTTGTTTTCTTGTTGTTGGGCTGGATGAAATAATTGCTCAAATGTTTTACCCGGTAACCGGAGAACAGAGCTTACAGCTCTACTAACATTTTTGGCCGCAGTAATTTTTCCCAATCGGGCTTTCATGATTTTGTCATATTTTGATTTTAAGTAGTTTTTGTAGAAAGGCCATTCTCTCCAATTAGCAGGATGACCAGCTTCATTGCTGTTGACGCAATGTGGGGCAGATTCAACTGTGCTGACTCTCTGACATTCACCATGAGCATGTGTCCGGTCGCATTTCCCACATTTGAACTGCGCGCTACAATTTTCCCGAATATGTCCCCATTTTTGGCAACGGTGGCACTGAACCTCTTGCTCTTTTTTCTTAGGTTTTTCCCAAGTCACTATTTGGCTTAATACCGACTTAATATTAGCCATGTCGGTCAGATTTTTACCCGGACATAGAGTGACCAAGAAAAGACCTGTATCGTAACCGTTGTTGATCGAGTGCTTTGTAGTGAACTTTGCAACATTGGACACAGCACCAACGACAATTTTGTTTAATTCATCTTTTACATCACTTACCTCGCAGCCATGATATAATCCTCTGAGGATAAGGGATGTTTGACTTAATTCCTTGAGGGTGAAGGAATATGCAGGAATTTGTTTTTCCTTTAACAGACGCATCATATCCGCATGTATCAAAGGATAGGCGAGAAACAATTTGCTTTTGTTTTTGTTGACATTTCTTACTTTAAAAGAGATTGATGGCGTTCTTTCCCCAAGCTGGTCCACTAGGTGTTTCACATGTACATTATAGAGAAATATCGGCGGACAAAATGATTTCCTGGATTGTGGCGGCTTTTCCGATGAGGCGGCAGTATTTACCTTATCAGGCTTAGGGCGATTTAAAATTTGCCAAAATGCCAAAATAGTTTTGTCCATACAGGGTGGACACATCAATGTTCGTTAGCGGTCGTTTGTCCTGCAATCTCTTCCTTTTCGCGCCAATTTGCGTAAAATCGTCAGCGATCTCAGGTGAACTCCCCTCAGTCCTGCACTCCACTTCAGCGACGTCGAACTCCATGTCAGGAGGAACTGTCGGCATCCCCTTGCGCATTCTAATGCGACAGATGCCCACAAAAAGTCAGTGCGACTTGTAAAAACAATATATTCCCAAACTTGCTACTCATCAAACAATTGCGCTCCAAAATTGGCTTCCAACCAGTTCAAGGTATCCGTGTTATAGCAAGCAAACTTACAAGTTGTCCTTTTTTCCTCGGCTTGTGATAATTTCTTCTCCCACAATATCAAAACTTTTAAAGTATTATTCTGATAATTTATGCTCTGAAAAAATGTTTGTGGTGAAAAAATTTTAATTATACATCCAGTGGAACCCTGGGAGCAGTGTTGGGCAATTTTTAACAATGTTCTCAAATCTTAAATACTGTATGCGAGCCCGCTTAGGCGGAGATGTAGGGTAGGTATGTTCTTAGACAATGCTTATGGGGGGAAACTAATGGGGATCGGTATTTTCGGAACGGAACTTTTACTCCTCTACGGGCTACTCCGAGGAGTTGTTTTAATTTTTGAAGATATTTATTATATACTTTTCCAGTGTGATATTTTTTGTGTATGGGAAACCCCATAGGGATTTGGTATGTTGTGAAACAATTTTTGTGGTGAAAAAATAATGGATGTCAGTCATACATTAGATACCTCCAGTGGCACCCTAGATGCCGGGTTGGTCAGCTTTTAACAATTTCCTCAAATCTTAAATTTTGTATGGGAGCCCGCTTAGGATTTGGTGATAGAGGGTAGAGGAGAAAGTTTAATGGGGGTCGGTTTTACATTTTACTCCTCTATGGGCGAAGCCAAGGCAGTTGTCTGAGTCTCTGAAGATGTGCCTCCTATACTTTTCCAGTCTGTGATATCAATTTTGTATGGGAGCCCCATTTGGGAGTGGAAATAAGGGGCAGGTGTATTCTGGAAAAATATTTGCCGCGAAAAACTAATGGCAGTCAGTCATACATTGTATACCTCTAGTGCCACCCTGGGAGCTGTGTTGGCCAACTTTTGACAATTTCCTCAATTCTTAAATTTTGTATGGGAACCCCCTTTAGAAAACGTTTACTGGGTGAAATTTATGGGGCCGGGTTTACAGTTTACTCTACGGGCGACTCCGGGACAGTTCTTTGATATAAATTTTGTATTGGAGCCCCCTTACGTAGTGGAAATAGGGGAGGGTATGCTCTGAAAAAATGTTTGTGGTGAAAAAGTTGAAATTATACATCCAGTGGGACCCCGGGAGTAGTGTTGGCCAATTTTCTCAAATCTTAAATTTTGTATGGAAGGCCCCTTAGGGGGGAGATGGAGGGTAGGTATGTTCTTAGAAAATACTTAAGGGCCGAAACTAATGGGGATCGGTCTTAACTTTTACTGCTCTACGGGCGACTCCAAGGAGTTGTTTGAATTTTTAAATATATTTATTCTATACTTTTCCAGTCTGTGATATCTTTTTTATATGGGAGCCCCATAGGGATCTGGTAGGTTGTGAAACAATTTTTGTGGTGAAAAAATAATGGAAGTGAGTAATACATTAGATACCTCCAGTGGCACCCTAGAAGCGGGGCTGGCCAACTTTTAACAATTTCCTCAAATCTTAAATTTTGTATGGGAGGAGTTGGTGATAGTGGGTAGGAGGGTAGAGGAGAAAGTTTAGTGGGGGTCCGTCTTACATTTTACTCCTCTATGGGCTAAGCCAAGGCAGTTGTTTGAGTCTCTGAAGATGTTCCTCCTGCACTTTTCCAGTCTGTGATATCAATTTTGTATGGGAGCCCCATTTGGGAGTGGAAATAAGGGGCAGGTGTGTTCTGAAAAACTATTTGCCGCGACAAAATAATGGCAGTCAGTCATACATTTTATACCTCTAGTGCCACCCTGGGATCTGTGTTGGCCAACTTTTAAGAATTTCCTCAATTCTTAAATTTTGTGTGGGAACCCCCTTAGGGGGAGGTGTGTTCTTAGAAAACGTTTAATGAATGAAATTAATGGGGCCGGGTTTGCATTTTACTCTACAGGCGACTCTGGGCCAGTTCTTTGACTTTTTGATATAAATTTTGTATGGGAGCCCCCTTACGTAGTGGAAATAGGGGCGGGTATGCTCTGAAAAAATGTTTGTGGTGAAAAAATTTGAGTCAGTCATACATTTTAATTTTATACCTCCAGTGGCACCCTGGGACTAGTGTTGGTCAACCTTTAACAATTTCCACAATCTTCAATTCTGTATGGGAACCCTCTTAGAGTGTGGTGATAGGGGGTAACTATGTTCTTACGGTTTTACATCTTACGCCTCTACGGAACACTCCGGGCCAGTTCTTTGACTTTTTGATATACATTTTGTATGGGAGCCCCCTTACATAGTGGAAATAGGGGGCGGGTATGCTCTGAAAAAATATTTGTGGTGAAAAAAATTGGAAGCCAGTCCCACATTTTACACCTCCAGTGGAACACATGGAGCAGTGTTGGCAATTTTTAAAAAAAATTTCAAATCTTAGATTTTGTATTGGAGCGGCTTAGGGGGAGAGATAGGGGGTAGGTATGTTCTTAGAAAATGTTTAGTAGGGTCTTAAGAGTGAGGATAGGGGTAGGTATGTTCTTAGGAAACATTTAATGGGGCTCGGGCTTGCATTTTACTCCTCTACGGGCGGCTCCGGGCCAGTGACTTCTTGATATAAATTTTGTATGGGAGCCCCCTTAGGTAGTGGAAATAGTGGCAGGCATGTTCTGAAAAATTTTTGTAGTGACAAAACCTGTAAGAGCCATACATTTTATACCTCCAGTGGCACCCTAGAAGCTGGGTTGGCCAACTTTTAACAATTTCCTTAAATTTTCAATTTTGTATGGGAGCCTCTTTTGTGGTGGTGATAGGGGGTAGGTATGTTCCTAGGAAATGTTTAATGGGCGAAATTAATGGGGTCGGTCTTACATTTTACTCCTCTGCAGGCGACTCTATGCCAGTTGTTTGACTTTTTGACGTCAATTGCGTAGTGGAAATAGGAACAGGTATGGTCTGAGAAAATGTTTGGTATGAAAAAAATTAAAGTCCGTCATACATTTTATACCTCCATTGGAACCCTGGGATCTGTTGGGTAATTTTCAACAATTTTCTCAAATCTTAAATTTTGTATGGGAACACCATTAGGGGTGGCGATAGGGGGTATGTATGTTCTTAGAAAATACGTAAGGAGGGAAGCTAATGGGGATCGGTCTTACATTTTACTCGTCTACGGGCGAGTCCGGGGCACTTGTGTAACTGTAGAGTTTTACCCATTTACCCTCAAATATGACCCCGTTGGGGCACCTCAAAACATCGATCTCCGAGCATGACACGTTCCTGTCTATTGGGAGTTCGCTACCGTCCAGCCCCTCCTCAACAACCCGGTTGAATAGACGTCGATATATCCGGTTATAATCGAAAAACATCGGGCGCTCCCGATAAGCCACATCGCCCCGTTCCAGCAGCATCTCCAAAGCCCTATTGTCCGATCTGCAATCGAACGTCGTTAATCCGTTAACACCCGAGTCATGCAAAGTCACCCCCGAGGAAATTATAAACATATCAATGTATGTTGCCGATTTGGGCCAATCCTAGTTGGGCCACTAGTTGGTACCATCGTAATATCAGAGAATTCAGTAAAAAGTCCTGAAGTGCCCTTCCCCTAGTGTCAGTCGAGTGGCCCCCAGCTAGCAAGTCTAGGATTTAAGTCAGCTCCTATAACAATATCGCCTTGACTAGCCAGATCCAATAAAGACTCCAGCCATGTAACGTCAAGTCGAGCACTCGGTCTGAGATATAACGACACTACGGTAAGTGTCGAGCCGTTACCCCTACGAATACGAACGCACGTATTCATAATCTCGCCTTGGTTCACTACCACTCTGTCAAGGCATATGTTGTCCCTCACGAAGACCGCGGTTCCTCCGCCCCGGCCAACGCATCTGTTCTGTCTATGAATGAGAAACCCGTCATAATTCAATCTGTGAATATCAGACAGTTTGTGCTCAGCAACAAGACCTATGTGCCGTCGAATACCGTCCATAAATACCTTAAAACTGTCTCTTTCGTAATGACACAAGAGAATTCACATTAGCAAAAATGCATTTTAGTGGTGTTCTAACCATGATGCATTGATGCGAAGAAACCCATTAAGCTACGGGTTCTGTCGGCGTCCCTGGTAAGGCGAGTGTAGCACACTGATAGGTGGCCGATCTCGGTCATGCAGGTTATCACAACCCTGCCGAAAAGTTGACGATAATCATCATAGATAACACCGATTCCAGCCTGTTGGTCGACTGGATTAGTTCCAGTGCGACCCGCTGGTTTCGCGGGTGCCCGGGGAATGGCCCCCGCTGAGTGAGCGCATACTGCGGCAGCATAAGACACCCCACTCACTACCCCTCACTATTACGTATTATCTCTCCCGCTTGGCGATAATGGTCTGGCGCTTGGGTCAGTTCGGAGAACTGGCCACATGCCCATCGACCTCGCAATTTACGCATTTCAGCGTATAGCCTACCGTGCGTGTAACCGCCCCTGCCGAGGGGCGGTAGTCGTAGTTTACACACCGAAATGGCATGCCGTAGTTACCAGTAACGTGGCCGAAGCGTTGACAATTGTGACACTGGCTCACACGCTTCTTGCGATCCTTTCAAATTGCTACGCGGCAATTCAGAATGCCCTTGACACGATAAAAACCCTACAGATCGGAGTCACGTGACAAGTGGACCAACCATTTATCATCACCAAGTTTGGTCAATCGTTGGATGTCCAATTTCAGATTGAGGGCTCCAAGGTAGCCTCTCACATCAGACTCGTCGTATGTCCCGGACATGCCACATCCTACCACTGAAACGGGGGCTTGAGTCTTATGTGTGTACGTATAGTACTTGCAGCCTCTCTCAAAGGAGAGACTTCCATTTCTCGTGGTCGTCCAACGAGAAGACTTTCAAATTCGTCACCGACTTACTAATAAGCCGGGCCACGAAATTAACATGGCCTAAGCCATCCCTGATAACTCGTCAATAATGTAACGTTAGCGTCGTAAACCGTAATGATTGGCACCTTACCTGCCTTTGAGGTAGCAATAGCCGAAGCCACTGCATCCTTTTTCTCTGCAGAAGTTTGGTTGGGGGCCTTCACGCCCTTGCTGGAAGGATCCTTCTCCACCAGTGCCGGCTTTGAACTGGTCTTCTGCGCTGGCTTTGCGCAGGGACGTCTGCTCGTACTGGCAAGCATCGAGCATTCTGTGCACAGGTGTCCAGTGCCGGATCTGCACTGGATTCGACCTCCACGTCGTCTTCGAAGTCCGAGAATTGGGCCTCGGCTTAATCTACCGCGTGTAGCTGCTGTTTTTCAACAAGCAACTTGCCGGCAACCCGCTGTTGCTTTTCAACAAACAGCGAGAAATCCTTGGCCTCTAGTCCGGCTACCGCAACTTGTTCCGTAATCGCTTGTTATCAGCAATTAGTTTCAGTCAGAATTTTCTCCTCCAATTCTTTGGCGCGGGCATAGGAGATGAATTCGGGCTCGCAGCTCCGTTTCACCCCAATTATCTTCGCAGCTTCCATTTTTCATCCACTTAGGTCCTTCGCAAGCGGGAGAAGCGCGAAATCACCTAGTTGTCACCAACTTCTTACCAAGGTGGTCCCTCGCAACGTAGAGAAGCGAGGTTCTCCCTAGTAGTCACTTTTCTCAAATTTACCTCCCTTGGAATTGTGAGAAGCGTAAATCCGTCTAGTAGTCACTATTTTGATAATGACCACTCAGAGGCCGAGTATACAAAGTCTTTACAGCTGTAAATAGACCCCATTCATTTACTAAACCATGATAGATGGAAACAAATTTTTTTTATTAAACGGTTTTTATTGTCAAATTCAACTTACAAAATACTGAGTACACAATAACGAAATTTTACTTCATATTACTTAAAATTAATTCCCTCACAGCCATTGGGCGACTTTTGGAATCTTCTAACCTTATAAATATTACATCATATACTTATTCTATTACATCGTTCTTATTCTAATACATTATATATTCGTTAAAAATGGATACCTAAAAAATTTGATAAAAAATGGAACACCTTCGTTGTCTTTTCGACCTAAAATTAGAACTTGAAAAATAAATAACAAACTTAAAAACTAAATAAAAAGGAAACAAAAATTCCACAAAGCTGGATTACATTGTTAGTACATTACAAAAATTAACGTTCCCCTTTGTAAAATCCGTTAATGAAACACGTCTGTTCTTTCCTGTAGCTCCGATTAAAGTCCCATTTATTCAAACATACCTTTGACATTGTTTTATATCAGTGTTGCCAGATACTACATTACTCCTTTCTTTTTCCTTTTTATAAAGTTTTTTCCTTTTCATACAGTTCTATAAAGTTAAAACAAATACAATTTAAATTAGGTTAATTCTATTGTATGCATCGTTGTAGTCCCCGTGTTAGTCTTTTTGCTCTGGATTCTGTTGATTGTTCATCGTTAATCTTCTTCAGATGAGCCACATTTCTTCGATATAATTTCTTTGTTTCCTGAGACTGTATTGTCACTTCTCCACCTTTCCGCTTAATGACTCTGTGCACTGTTGGTTCAAACGTTGATGCCAGTTTGTTTGCTTTGACTACTTGTTTAACTAGCACTTCGTCTCCTTCTTGAATATCTATTTCTTTTGCATTACGTCGGTGATCAGCATACTCTCTCTCTTTTTCTTTCTTGCCAATGCTTCTTCATATGGCGTCGTCGCATATGGAACGTATGCACTAGCCAATGGTCCCCGTGGTTGTTGCCTTGTCACTTCTGGCAATTCTGCATAAATATTCTGAACCTTTTTCCCAGCAAAATGCAACAACATGTTCAGCTTCTTCTGTTCATCTTGTATACTACTTGCATTCATGCAGTATTCAAATGATTGCACCCAACTTTTCCATTCTTGACCACTATTTTCGCCATGCACAGTGTAATCGAACTTTTCCACTGACAGCGCCATTTGTTTCCTTTTTTTCCTGAAAATTTAGTCGAAAGAAAGAAGAAAAAAAAACTTTTAATTCTGTCTCAAAATCGCACTACAAAACATCAGCATTAAAGCAAATTTATTATATTGTTTTTCTCTCTCTCTCTCGGTATTCTTAACTTATTTTTCATTTAAGAAAATTTTCAATCAGTTTGTATTATTTATCTTCTTTCAGCTGTCAATTTTTTCGAATAGTCATCATTTTTTCCTTTTTTTCCAGTTTTTTCCTTTCTTTTCGGCATTTAAGCCACGACCACTTCTTCGATATAATTTCTTTTCCCTTTCTCTCTCCCTCTCTCGGCATTGAACCACGGCATTCAAGCCACCATTATTCCCGTCTCCTTTTCTTTTTCTTCCGATCGGCATTTAAGCCACGAAAAATCAGCATTCAAGCAAAATTAAATTTCTTTTCTTTTCGGCATTTAAGCCACGTCAACACTAAACTTATCGTAAACACTTTTACCCTTTTTCAAGTTGCGTGAGTTCGTCTTCTTTTTTTCCTTATTCTCGTCGCCAAGCTCCGATTGAAGTCCCATTTATTCAGCTCCGATTGAAGTCCCATTTTTTCAAATATACCTTTGACATTATTTTATATCAGTGTTGTCAGATACTACAGCCTTGATTATCAGAAAAAACTACTGAGTAGTATTATAGACAGTGTCATCGATACCCACTGTACCGAATTTCCTGTGGTAAAATAAGAGAGCCTCGTCCGTTCCTAGAAAGCCCCCATCACTAAGGGCCCGAAGGTACGTTGGTTTAAATAACTAACGCGACAGAAGAGTGTCCGCATCCGTCATGTCAAAGCATACCCTAAGTATGTAGGTCATTCTCCACACCACGCTTTCCCCAAGAAAGTTACAGCAGAGTCCACCATGAACCTGTCAATTCTCCCAATTGGGGCACCATCATATACCCTCCTACAGGAGGGTATGCGGAAAGGTCCATCCGCCAACCTTAGACCCAAACAGGTTCTAAGTAGCTTCCTCTCCAAGTGCATCAGCCTCTCCATCTGACTCGACGAGATGGGAATGCATACGCCAAGGCAGGCCTTATGACCTGCCTGTACAGCAGTAAATCCAGCCGCCTCATCTTCACCAAAATCGCCGCTTACCAAGCCGTATCAAAGGTCTTGGCAAAATCAATGCTAGCAGCTATCGTAGCGTGCCTTCTGTTCAGACCACTAGTCACATAATCAGAAAACACCATCAGCGCATCCGTCGTTGAGTGCCGCCTCCTAAAACCAAACTGGTTGTCGAGCAAGAGGCCGCGCTCAGCCAAATGATCACGAACATGGTCAAGAATAAACCACTCCAGAAGCTTCCCAAAAGGGGAAAGCAGCGAAACCGACCTATAGCCACTGGCCCTCTTCCGATCCGGCCCAGGCTTCGGAATGGGCACCATCGCAGTTGGAAACTAAATCATTTCTTAAAATTTTTATAATTTATTGATCTACTACGGCGTAACTTAGTTAATCTATTTAAAATCTATTAATCTATTTAAAATTTATAGCTGTTCTGATTTGATTCAACGACTTTGAAGAGATATTCTTGTAATTTCCATTAAAATAAAGGATTATTTGCAATAAAACTAATTTTAGACTCCACAGGAATAATGTTAAGTTTTCTGTTAAGTTACCATTTCATCCTAACACCCTCTAAACTGTGTTGCATAATGTTAAGTTTCTTATTAAATATAAAATCTATGCTCTCTTATCTTAGAAAAGAACACCATCTTTATAAAAACGATTTTCTATACATCACTCCCGACATCAATGTATCAACAATACAACAACAGTCAAATACCCGAACGCCGCAACCCGCTTGTAATCAACGAACTCTAAGATCGAACCATTAACACAATAACAACTTTGGATAATATTTATAATACACTTGGAGAGAGAGTCCCAAATATTCGCCTTATGAAATGCTCTCACTCTTTATGTGCTTAACTAAAGCATGCAAGCCACACACGCAAAGTTTCCTAAGTCATATTTACACGTACGTGTTTCTATAAACACACACCAAGCCAATGTTGAAGCATTTATGTATTTATTAATAAAATTTAGTAATAAAACATTAATAAGTTGAATCTGAATAGACACCGAAACCGGCCCCTGATATTGAAGATCATACTGTGAAAATTTCAGGCTAATCGTGCAGTAGTTTTTGTGTATGGTGTGGACAATTATAACTAACCTTCCTTTTATATATGTAGATTATATAACAGATTTTATTTTAGTTGTAGGCAGATATAGCCCGACTTTTGTGTTTGTTGCATTCGTGTCCGTTGTCTAAGTCTACACAAATGTACACGAACAATATAACTATACAAAAAAAAATACAAACAAAAATATGAGTTTAACAAATGTAACCAAAAATTATACAAAAAAATTAATCAACTGTTCAAACGATTTTACCTCATATATAATTCTAACTTGTTCTTGTTGGTGCACTGCTGCCGTTCTTTCAATGGTCTAGTATTTTTATTGTTCTCGTTCAAGATGCATTTGAAAGTTGTGTCATGTATCTATGTTTATTCAATTTGGTTTCAAAAAAACAAAAGTAACGGAAAGAGCTCGAGAATGTTGAAAAACATTACTGCAATGAGACACTGTTCACCAAAGATATTATACTCACAACTGACACACTGGCAACTTTTCAATTTGGGCACGGCTATGGCTCGCGGGGCTTGGGTGTATGTTCGTTGCAGTTGTGTGAATAATGAAACCATGACAAGAAAAAAAATTTGTACCAGTGCAGATTTATTAAACTGAATATCTGCTCTAACACGACCAATAATTGAATTTAACCGCCCATCAGCTGTCCTAATGTGAGACCGAAAAGGGTATATGGTAAGTTTAGCCTTTTCTACAAAATCGAGACAATCTTTTCCGAGACATGTAACTGTAGCACCACTATCAAGTAGTCCTTGAATGGGATGACCGTTTATTTCAATTGTAGAATATATGCGAGAATCAGAGCCTTCATAAATGCTAGCTGACGAAATTTCATACCGCGTTTGTTTTCTTTTCTTAAATCGTTCTCTTGTTTTTATTATATTTTCCGACGGTCCGAAAATTCTATCTCTTCTATGAATATGAAATGGCTTTAATGGTCGATGTGGCTGAGATGACTTTCCGCATTTAATATTTTCCAAAATCTGTATAGGTGTTGCTTGACTATTGCTGTTTATCAAAATTTTTAAAGGTGTTGATGTTTCCTTATCATCTACTTGACTAGATGATTTAAGATCAGCTGATATTATTTTACTTTGGTTTATAGATGATTGGTTTGGTTCTGGGTAGCTTTATTTTTGGAACGAGCCTCCAACCCAATTCGAGGTCCGTTCACACTCCTGTTTCCCTGACATGTTGGGCATGTAGGTGTGACCACATTGTCTAAACCACATTTGTAGCAAAATCTTCTCCATTTTTCTTCCTTACATTCCATAAATGTATGCCCTTCAACTTTGCAGTTCCAGCAAATGAGCGTTCTTTCTTTGCCAATGGCATCTACCGATACTGGCTCTTCGAGCGAAAGATTCTCAAACCCAATTTCGTTAACTTGACGAATTGGATATCTGGAATTAAACTGTCGCTGCGAGTTGAGTAGATGTTCGGCCCTCCGGCCTTCTCGCCTAAAATGAGCTAAATCAGGAATGTTAACTGAGAACAGAAGTTGAGCCATAGCTGTTTTTAAGTTGCCCTTCATAATTTTTACTAGATTGTGTTCGCTAATTGGTTCACGCTGTTGATTTCTAAGACTCAAAATAACGTTGCAAAAGTCGTCAAAAGTTTCGGTATTCAGCTGACGTCTATCCAAAATTTTCTTCTGGATGTCAAAGTCGTCTTCATATTTGTGAAACTGCGACACCAATGCTTCTTCAAGTTCAGGCCATGTCGATAAGTTGTTCAATCTCCTTTGATTCCACAGCCATACCGATGCTGGTCCGCTTACTAAATTATGAAAAGATGCGATCACTTCACTCCAAGGACAACGATAAGATGCTTGTAAAGTTTTCACTTGGAACACGAAGTCTTCGACATTCGGAGTTTTATTAGTCCCGTCGAACTTTAATCCCCATTTATCAATTGGTTTAAATGAGCTACTCGACATTACTGACAAACTTGGTGGTGGTTGGTTTATTTGTAAAGCGTTTATTTGTAAAGCGTGGATAATTTGTAAAGCGTTGTGCGTTATTGAACACTTGTGTTTGAGTCGTCTGACGTTGACTTCGACGATGGTGTCCACTGTATTGCTCTCTATGATGAAATGGTTGCCTTGCATTCGGTAACTGAAACTGCTGTGGATGATCTTGGTCGACGTTATTGGGCGGTGTATAGTTCAAACCCGAATATGGCGAAAACGCACTTATACTTTCCTGTACTAAGCGAGGTATCAAGTTTGTTAATCTTTCGTCTACCCTGCGCATGGTTTCTGCTTGCATAAGTCCTGCCGCTGCAATTTCACGCTGCTGATCGTTTTCAGTCGCGATTTGCTGGCCGCTTAACATTCGAAAGGCGTTACGCACTCCTAGTGCTGTGATACTACTAAATGGTGGTGAAACTATCGTGTTCTGACCAATGCTGTCATTACCAAACGCCGACTCATCTTGGGCTGAAAAACTGTCCATACCAGCATTTGTCATAATTGGTGGTGGTATTCCCGGTACTGTTCCTGTACTCGCAGATGCAGTAGTATTTGTCGTGGTTGTGATAGTAGTCGATGTCGAACTAGTAGTCGTAGCCACACAATTGGCATCGTCGCTTAACCGTTGGCTTTCACCTCGAGTTAGGACCATTTTAAAAATGTTATCAATTGATAGATATTTGAAATCGACCAAGAAATTTTATTTACCAGAACCTTTCCGTAAATTTCAAGTCGTCAGAAAATATTTGAATCAATTGGCTCCAAGAATTTAAAATTTCCAAAAACTTTTAAAACTTGTACAAGTTCCCTTAAATAAGCTATAAGTATGAAAAATGAGGTACTTACGTTAGGCCAGATGATGATGTTTCCAAAAGGATTGACATAAATCAACTTGGATTAACAGACCTTCAATTTTTTTTCAGTGTAAAATCAAAAAGTTCTCAAAATTTCCAAATGTTTCTAGTTTCAAAGTAATTATATTGACTGAGTTAAGGAGGTATCGAGTTGGTGGTTTAATATTAAAAAAAAAGAAAAGATGTTATGCCCCTATGCGATTTTTCGTCGAATTGGTTTATCATCACGATTTGCACTGTTTATGATTTGAAAAACTAAATGTCGCAACAGGAAATCTAAAAACAAGACGTTTTCCTGGACTTACATTTAGCGTCTTCAGAAATATCGATGCCTTCACATTCGAAGCTTTTTAAAGTGTCCGCTCACTGAATCAATATGTCTTAGGAATGTGTTGAAATCGACTGTTGCTGTTTTACCGCATCGTTGCTAACAGACCTAGTGAAATGTCACAGGCTGCGACTAAACAATTAAGGTTTACCCAAAAATTAAAATTTATCTAAACAGTCAGACCGCTATGACGAACTAATCATAGGAACAACAACGATAAAAACCAAACGAAATATTGGTTTTAGTCTGAACTAGACATTAGTTTTCGTCGTTGCCCCACGTTGGGCGCCATTTTATCTGTCATGTATCTATGTTTATTCAATTTGGTTTCAAAAGTAACGGAAAGAGCTCGAGAATGTTGAAAAACATTACTGCAATGAGACACTGTTCACCAAAGATATTATACACACAACTGACCCACAGGCAACTTTTCAATTTGGGCACGCCCAGCGGGCAAAAAACCGAGCCTTAGCGAGTGTTACGCTAAATGCTCGCAGACGGGCTCAGAAACGAGTATTTACCGGACCAAAACCGGGGGAGTAATTAAACTCGCCCAAATGTTCGCAAACTGGTTTAAAAACGGGTGCTAAACGGACGAAAAGAGAGAGAGAGAAACATTGTTGTCGTTGTGTCGTGCGCCAAACAGAGGCACACACGTGCAGTACTCGACACAACAACAAAATTTCGGCAATTGCATTTTGTTATATTTTTCGTGTTGTTCTCGGAAAAGATATTGCAAAAGTCTCGCAAACGAATCTCTTGCAAGACATCGTAAACGAAACTTTTACTGCCACAAACTGAGCGACTGATGATTCATTTTCCGATCGTTTTCGGATCTGTTTTCGAGACTTTTACCCGCATAAGTTTCGCGTAACTCTCGTATGCGATATCGTATACGAAGTTTTGGTCCGCTGGGCGGCTATGGCTCGCGGGGCTTGGGTGTATGTTCGTTGCAGTTGTGTGAATAATGAAACCATGACAAGAAAAAAAATTTGTACCAGTGCAGATGTACCTAAAGACAAGGAAACTTCTTTTATCTTCTCGTAGTAGACTAGGTGTACTGTCTATTTTACCCACCCCTATACCATGGTAACCAGTTCAGATTAGGGTTACCCCTTTTATATATAAAATTATCAATAATTTTTATGTCAGGCAAAAGATTCTCTTCATTCTTTACGATTGTTCTCATGTTGCAATAATCTTCAGACTGAAAGGCTGGTGACGTTAAGTCTATCAACATGTGCGAATTATAATCAATCGCATTCATGGCATCTCGCGACAGTGTGTCCGGCACAACATTTTGTGATCCCTTACGGTGACGTATCTCAAATGAAAAAGATTGAAGTTGCAGACTCCACCTGGCCAAGCGCCCGCTCAAGTCTCTCTGGGACATGAGCCACTTAAGGCTAGAGTGATCAGTAATTATGACAAAGTTCATTAGCTCTATGTATGGACGGAAACGTTTAATACCTAACACGACAGCCAAGCAAGTTTCGGCAAAATTATGCAAGAAGTTTATCAAGTGCCGCATACTACGTGCTGTGGGCCATAACCTGTATGAATGAAGAGTTGTATAGAAGACGACGATGATGGAAAAAAACGGCAAAGAAATGAAGTAATTCAAGTAAAACAAAATCCCAGTATGTTTATTTTTTAGAACATTTTTCACTTGGTTCACACCAAATATTTCGTGAATTTTCGGATTTTTGTCAATTCTTTGACCGCAACCTACTTCGCATTTAGGATGTTGCCACATTACAAGCCACAGGGTTGTATTTGATGTATACCAGTGATCAGTTTCGGCTGGTAGTAAAAATCTGGCAAATCCTTAGGGTCCGTTCACTCAGAACGGTACAGTTGGACGCACTAAAACAATAAATACAACAAGGGAACAAACATAAACGAAAGTAAACGAAAATACCACCGAACTAAATATAATTAAATCTTAAAGTTGTAATTTTCTTTAAGGCTAAGATATCATGTTTTCTTCGATGTTTGTGAAGCATCATCTTTACCAGCGTCTGCCGTGTTTATTCACACTAGTCACTAACCAAAATCATTTATTGTGCAGAGTGATTGTTTGTTACTACTTACACATTGCTTTCCTACTTACACGCTCTGATGCCTACGTTTTGAAAGTTATATTTATAGGACGCACTATTCTAATTGTAGTTGTCTCGGTTTGGCTCTACCATATGCTTCAAGTTTAGTGTAAGTTTAAATCATATAGAAAACAGTGCATGATATGTTTATCATGTTGTCTCACATGGAATTGAACGATAGTATTTAACGCACTCGTCTGAATAACAGAAAAACAAAATGATGCGAATTTAGCTACTAAACAAATTTATTCAATCAAAAATATATATTTAATTATATGTAGCTATAAAATAAATTAACATATTGTTATGTAAAAGCTTTTACTTACACTTAATGACCAGACTAACATTATGTACATAAAGGCGATTAATGTTGCGCTCGCTAAACCAGTAGCATGAATTCGCCTCCGTTAAGACAATTCTCCACTAGTCGGGATGATTCCACATTATTCCAGAGGTGGATTAATAAATTAGTAGAAAGATAACTACAAACTACGACTAGAAGGTTTTTGAATTCACTAGAGATAACTGAATATGGTGAGTTCGTATAAATACTTGAGGTCTTTGGAACGGAGAGTTCAGTTTGTGATTAACCGCCGGAAAGTAAGCAACGCGATTTGATAGTAAAACATACGACTTATTGTAAAGTGAGGTAAATAAAGTAAACTGTTGTACTATATAAGTAAAATAAAAGGAAGTTAAACTGTTGTAATTATCAAATTTAGTTGTCTTAGATCCTCGTAATATTCAAAGTTGTAATTTCCTTTAGGCTAAGAGATCATGTTTTCTCCGGATTCGAACTCGCATTCGCTGGACGATCGTTTCGATGTTTGTGAAGCATCATCTCCAGCAGCGTCTTATTTTTAAAATCGAAAACCAGATATATAAGTAAATTTTTCGTATCAAATTAAAAACCGTGATCACGGACACTGATTAAAATAACGAGGACTTACAAATCTTCGCTCATCTCTAATTGTGAACGACCAGTATATGTGGCACGTTCTGCAGTCGGGTCAAATGTGGAATGTACTAGACATTTGTAGAGGAGTCAGGTGTACAGTACTTTGCATTTAGAGACACCCTGTGTTAACACAGTTGGTGCTACCGGGAGTCAAAGTTGCCATCTTTAGTGATGTTGGAACTTTGAAAGCCTGGTACTTCTAGCCTATAAGATTTGTTACTTTTGAGAATCTAGTACGTGGGTTACTATTTATATTTCGGGAATTGCAAGTAATAACAGAAATGTTTAATTGAAATGATTCGTCACCTGTCACGATTTTATACACGTATTTTTAATCATTTCTTTACACCAATGGACACGAGCCTTTTTTTGAGCGATTGCCAAATTATGTGGGATCCAATGCGAAAAAATCTTTTTTACAGCCAAATATTCATGTAAAATCTAGTGTATTGAAGTGGAACTAATGTGTCAGGATGCCTCTATCTACCGATATGTGACTTGACGTTTTTGCATTATCAGTTCACGGACTGCATCGATGTTTTTTGGCAAACAACCGATTTCGGGCGACTTCCACAAAATTCATCCTGCAGCAAACATCGTCTGCTGTTCGAAGTGTCATGCAGCGCAATTTCGAAAATGGAAATCACAATATGTTTTTAATTGGTATGTAAATTTAAGATACTTACATAAAAGGAACTAAAAATATTAATTTATTAAAAACACATAAAAATCTACAGGGGATTCTGGATACCCGATGGAGCCATGGTTGATGACTCCTCTACCAAACCAATTGGAAGGAAGTTCTAAATTTCGGCATAATGAGGCCTTGTGTAAGGGTGCAGGCAGAGTGCCGGCTGACGACCGAGCCGAACAGAACTTATTGCTGACTGAAAAAAAAAATGTGGTTCAATACAAATTAGTGCAAATCGGCGTCGAGATGGCAGAGTAAAAGCCGAACCGAACCGAGCTGAAAGCTGATTGAATGGACAAAACTGTTTTAGAGACCGATTGTGGCTCATGTTTGATTGTATGTGTTAATATTTAAGTTACTGTGGCTGATATTTGATTGTATGTGTAAAGATTTAAGTTGTTTGTAATTTATAAATATTTCTTGAAACCGGTTTTCGGTGAAACCGTCGCGACAAAACCGGTGAAACCGGTTTGCCCCGCAATATTCAGTATTTAGTTTATTGTGACAATGAAAGCACTATTTTATAAAGAAAACACAGTTTTAACTAACTTTTTTTTCTATTAGTTTGCCACAACAGCTTCTAATAACATTTGTTTGTTGAAATTTAAAGTATTTTAAACTTCTTAATATGTTATATTATCTGTTTTCACACTGAACAAAATTTTAAATTTTAAACTAAAAATTAGCTCGTAACAAGCTTAGAAATTAAATTTGACCTTGTCAATTCGTCCAGAAAATCGTTCGGGGAATTCCCTAATAATGATGTGCATGGAGTAGCGGAATGAGTTTTTTTTTTGTTTGTTTTCATTTCTTTCACTGCGTACACCAACAACAACTTCTCCCTCTACCAAGTAACTAGATCATTATACCATGCTCTTGCTGTTGTCAACGCAGTTTATGGTTGGTTTTGTTTACTGTTAGTTTTTAAGTTTTTTTTTTTTTTATGGAATTCTAATTTATACTCATCAGTCGGTGTTTTTATTGTCTTTGGTCAGTTGTAATTTAAGTATGGACATTGACCAATTGATAAGTGAAGTTTTTTCTCGCCCTGCTTTATGGGACCAGAAAAACAAATGCCATCATAACCGCGTGTTAGTTGAAAAGCTGTGGATATCCGTTGCAACAGAAATTAATGTAACAAGTAAGTATTTTTTAAATTTATGTCAGTTTATTACGGCATACATAATTACAAAATTGGTCTCGAATTAATCTACCATTCTTTACGCTGGTTTTATTATATTGTTTTTGCGAGTTTGTGGGATTTTGCTTCTCCATTTCTTCTATACATTTTTGATCTAAACCCTCAAGATCAATAATAATATTGTGCAGAAGACAAATAGGTTTCACAATATTTTCTGCTAATAAAGGTTCTGTTTCTATTGGTTTCTATAACACTCTAAATTTAGCATTTATGTTTCCAAAGGCACATTCTATGCACTTTCTACCTCTTGAAAGGCGGCTATTGAAATATTCATGCTCTTCGGTGCACTCTTTTCTGCTGTACGGCCGTAACAAACACTCTAAAAGAGGATATGCTTCGTGTCCCAGAAAAACATATGGCACAATTTGGTTACTTTTTGGTAGATTTGTGTTTGGTGGTGCCTGTAGTTTCTTATTTTTCAATAGATTAAATATTTCAGAAGAGCTGAAAGTACCGCCGTCGCTCTGTTTGCCATATCCTCCAACTTCAATTGCAATAAATTTGCAGTTAGCATCGGCAATTCCTTGCAACACAAGTGAAAAAAAAATTTTATAATTATAAAACATTGAACCGGAATTTGCTGGGCACTTTATCCGTATGTGTTTCTCATCGATAGCACCAATACAATTTGGGAAGTTCCATAAATTCCAGTATTGTGCTGCAACTTCTTTGTAATACTCTTCTGTGGGCTGCGGCATATGAATTGGAAACAACTCCTCCCATAGTGCTACGGTTGTTTCTTTAACAATGCCTATCCGAAATGAAAAGGCCAGTGATGCAAATGATGCTCCGGTTGCTAAATATCTAAATTAAAAAATAGTTGTGTTTTTTACAATTGTTATAATAATTTTTATAATAAATTTATTTCAGAGGAAGATGTGAAAAAAAATGAAAGTATTTGCGCGACCAATTCCGAAGTGAACTACGGAAAAATCCACTTCCAAAATCTGGTGATGCTGGTGGATCACAAAATGACTACAGTTGGCCGTACTTCAAATCACTCCTGTTTTTAAAGGACAATATGCAGTACAGACCTTTAAGTGGCAATTTAAAACCAACAAAAGCAAAAGGTGGTCAAGAGGTGGTTGCTCTTGATTTCCATGAACAAAACGATGATGTCTGTAATACATCACAGACTGAAAATACAGACGATATGTACGACAGTTTTGAGTCCCAATCTGAAGTAACAACCCAAAAAAAAAAAATACTCAGAGCAGCACTGCTCAACTATTGGAGATTGAACAACGCAAACTTGAATTGCTCGAGAGGAAAACATCGGGGAAAAAAACAGTAGTGGACGAAGATGAAGCGTTCTGCTTAACCTTATTGCCGCATATTAAGAAATTGGCGCCAAGAGATAAATTTTTGTGGCGAATGGATGTCCAAAATCTACTATTTAAATATGTGTATGAAAAAACACAAAATATGCCACAAATGTCCAACGAAAGTTCGCGGTATACAGCTATATCATCTCCGATCAGCACTTCGTCGGAAACGGACAATGTCCATACTTTAAACCTAAGTACTGCTCACCATTTTCAGCCAAGCGCATTTGCTCCAACGCCAATACAAAATTTACCGTCAAACTCTTCATCATTTGCTCCAACCCCAATACAAAATTTACCTTCATCTAATGAATCTACACATTCCATGTATGAAAACTTACAAATAATTTAATAAAAACTTATAAATAATTTAAAAAACAACAAAATTTCTTCTTACCTGAGAGTTACAACCAATCTTTCGCACGAAGTTATTGGTGTTGTTATAAAATTTGTCCAATTTTTATTTAATTTTGCTGATATCTTGTCAAGAATGTAGTCAAAAGTTTCAATGTTCATTCTGGTATATTCTTTAAATTTTAGTGGATATTTCCTTAAATCATCAAATAAATGATCGAATTCACCAAATTCGCTTCTCTTAACATTATTTGGATGCTTTCCAAATTCTTTTTTATTCATAATTGCGTTTATCACACTTGTAGAAGCGAAATACTCTTCATCTGACGAATCCATTACTATACACTTCTATTTTATAAACACAAATGCATAAAAAGACTAACAAATATACATACATATGTATATACAAAATACTTTTCCTTCATTGCACACCAACAACTTCTCCTGCATCTTCCATGCTTTGTTTATTTTGTTTACAAAATAAGCACCAATTTCAGCCGGCAATCTGCCATCCCATAAGTTGAAACAAGTCAGCAATAAGTTCGGTTCGGCTCGGTCGTCAGCCGGCACTCTGCCTGCACCCTATGGCTAGTAATCCGGTTGAACGACTGTTTGGTGTACTAAAGGGAACTTGGCGATGCTTATCTAAGCAACGAATCCTTTTGTATGAACCAGGCTTTGCCGGAAAAGTTGTTAACGCCTGCGCCACGTTACATAATATAAATTTACACGACCAAAGCTATGAAACAGAATTTGAGACTTCAGTGAGTCATATAAGTAGCGATTTGGTAAATCAAAACCTACCATCCTCAATAGCGAAACGTGTCCAAGACCGCTTAATTGCAAATTATTTTACATAGGCAATACTTCATAGGGGAAAAAGTAACACCTTCGACTTTTTTCTTATGTCATAAGCATTTACATAAGTAATTACATACATTTGTATGTATGTAACAACTATTGTAGAAAGCGTTGCCAAACTCTTGCGATAGGCTGTAAGTTTATGTTAAATAAAACCTTTTATTAAATAAAACCCTCTTTTATAAAATTTTCAAGTAAAACGACTTTATTCTTTTATTTTATAAATATTTATTTATTATTGAAAAAAGATTGGCAGTGGGTACTGATGAAATAAAAAATTTAAAAACGGGAAACTAAACACCATTCAATGGAATGAAACAAAAATTTGTGAAACAAGAAATTAGAAATAATAAAGTACAAAGGAAACAATTCAAGAGACAAATAATTAAAATAAAAAAAGCAACTGAAATAACATAACAAAAATAAAAATTTATATATAGAATAAAAAGCAATTAAAAAATGTGCTGTTGGCACATTGGTAGTGGGTGCTGTTAGTAAATAAATAAGAGGATAAATTAAGCAATAAAAAAACATTTCATAAGAAAAATTTAAAATAATAATAAACCAAGCAAACAATTCATGAAATAAACAATTAAAAACAATAAATAGCAATTAAAATTAAACAACAAAAATTATATACATATGTACATATATCAGAGAAATAATTTACTCTTTAAGTCTGAAACAAAAAATCAATAACCGTTATTAAACCTTTGATAAATTATTATGAATAAAACTCATAGTATGTATGCATATGCCACTCGATATTGGCGTTCTTACATTAACGTTTTTTTGTTAATTGTAATTAAAAAATGTTAGCCTTAATCATAATAGTTTTTAAAAGGTTTATAGAAAGCTTAATAGAAAAACATTTTTAAATGCACAGTGTTACTTACATTTTGTTTATTACATTGCCTAAATTGGTAATTGCGATGGCAGTTTCCCTCAGGCCTTCCCCCATCGTTTTTATGGCTTCGGCCATAATTTTGTTAATGGCTACGTTCGAAGCGCTACATTCGGATAGCATCTATCAAAAAAAAAACAAATAAAAATTCATTGTAACGATAATTTATATCACGTTAATAATTACCTTTAAAGCATTAGCCTGATTGCTTGCGATCTCCAAGAATTGCTTCTTAGTTTCGCTGTCGTCCTCGGCTCGCTTTCTTTTCAGCCCTCTTCGAGGTGTTCTCTTCGAAGTGCTTGGTGTATCACACCGCATATCAAATGTTTCTGTATTTGATGGCGATGGCACTACAATATCCTCTCCCTCTTCAAGTAGAATTTGCAGATTCTAGTGGAAAACGGAATTAGCTGGAGCTAATCATAGGGACACGGATCCGTGTCCCTCAATGTACTCGTTCCCGATAACACCAACTACCCGCCTTTCCATATCACTTAAGGCCTCTTGTGTCAACGGCTTATTACCTGTGAGCGCTTGTTGCCTTTTACAGTCTCGTAGTTTGGTACTGGTGCGACTTTTTAATTCTTTCCAAACCTTTGTGAGTACGAACGATTTAACATTGTCTTATATTTATTCAACTATGTTTACTTACCGCCTGCCACTGGTTGACCGCCTTAACCGCCCCGCCAAGACAATTAAGAGATTCGCACAATTCGCTCCACTTCTTGTCGCATTCCAATTTTCCATGGAGCTTTTTAAATTTACCGAAAGCAAGTCCGGGGTTGTTTATCATAAAATCAACCATTTGACTTAGCTGCTCGGCAGACGCGCGACTTCTTTTGGCAGAAGTACTAGCCATTCTATTTTCGTATCTATGTACATCTATGTTACTAAATTTAGCAATATGTCAAAAAAAGTGGTTTTTCCAATTTAAAGATATATGTACCAAATTATATGTACTGATTTGGGGATACATTCGGCTATCTGAAATGCTCATTAGGGTGGCCCTCAATTACATGATATGTGAATTATAGGGTGTTCTTGTTGTCATTGATTTTTCAACTGATTACGAATTTTTTCCTGTAATTTTATTAATATCCGAAAAACTGGAATTTTTTAATTTTTTACAATAAACTGGGTTAGTAGCCTTTCATTTAAGATGAATATTTCATTCGTACACTGAGAGAAAAAAAATTATTATAATAATAAGTGGTAAAGGTAGATTTACGACTTTTTCATTTAAAATGGCACAAAAACGGCTAAAGATTTTTGGCCAAAATTTTCTATTTCTCGTTTAGAACCTTAAAATCTTAAATTCTACCAAGGCGCTTCGCAGTACAATGTTTCGTTTGGAAAAAAAATTTAAAAAACTTCAAGAAAAATGGAAAAAATCCAAAATTTTTAGCTTTTTTACCTTCCTCAACTCATAACGTCCAAACTAAGCTTTGTGACGTGAAGCGCCTTGGTGGAATTTTAGATTTTAAGGTTCTAAACGAGAAATAGAAAATTTTTGCCAAAAATCTTTAGCCGTTTTTGTGCCATTTTAAATGAAAAAGTCGTAAATCTACCTTTACCACTTATTATTATAATAATTTTTTTTCTCTCAGTGTACGAATGAAATATTCATCTTAAATGAAAGGCTACTAACCCAGTTTATTGTAAAAAATTAAAAAATTCCAGTTTTTTTTTTTTTAATTTAATTTTTTAATTTTTAAGCCCACGAAAATGGTTAAACTGTGTTATATTTTGAAATACAACTAATTTTTAAAAAAAAAACTCGTGGAATAAATATTGTTTCTGAGTCCCCAAAGATTCATATTCAACAATAAAAAAGTTATTTTTCGCAAAAAGTCGTTTTTGACATATTGCTAACTAAATTAATAAAATATTAACAATTTATAATGGTTTACTTACTTTCCACAAAACTATTTCAAATTTACAAATCACAAGGTTTTTGTTTTGTTTTCTTTTATTCTTCTTTGTTATTTTCTCCTATTTTGACATTTCCCTTGGAAGAGTTGCCACGTAATATCAATTGGAATACAGAGAAATATAAAACTATTTACCATGGTTAAAAATAAGTTAGTGAATCACATAGCAAACATCAGAATGTGTGGTTAAAGTTAACACCTTCTAACGTGTTAAAAGTTAGTGAATCGCACTACAGGTGGAATTACAATGATAGTTGATTTAAATTTGTCATGTCGTTTCGATGAAAAACTGAAATTTAAACGAATTTGGGATTTTTTTTTGATACATTTTATTGTTAGTATATCTTTGGTATTTACTCAAAAATGTTAACGCATAAATCGAAATGTTGCTGATTTATTGTTGGACAGTTTGAGCGATTGCCTCTATCTGGTATTATTAAAACAATACTTTCCAACATCCAACCGACTATCTGAAACATACCAAATGTCATCAATTTACTGACAGTTAGCGTCTCTATACGTCATTCCTCTATGGTATATAATTCAGCTAAAATGTAGTTATCTCTGAGTTTAATATGTTATTCATCTAGATGCAGTTTGTAAAAAAAAAAACTAAAACACCAAAGGTTTTACTTCATCTAACAATCGACCTTTTATAGATTCGGATTTAGAACCCTTGGAGGTGTTAGATTCTGCGCAACAATTTTCCTTTTTATATGGAGGTTAAACTAAATAAATCTCAAAAAGGTCTGAAAAGTTAAGATTTTGTAATAGCTAAAATGTCAAAACTCGTAAACTTTGACATCAACGCGGCACGTCTTATGGCCAGTTTTTCAGTCAGTGGTGATATTCGTTTCTTAGTTAAAATCTGGTTAAACATCGGTTTGTGTTCATTGTTTAACTATGATTTAACCACCCAATGTTGGTTGGTTAACTTATAGTCATGTTTCAGATTTGCATATTTGTACACATACGTTGAGTCTAGATCGTTAAATTGTTGCGACTATATGGGTGATTGTTCGGAAATTGTCATTTTCTCGTCCTTTGAATTTTCGAATGGTGATTAAATTGCGACATGTTCCCGAAGCTACGATGGTACTCTATTATTTCCATGAAACACATTCCATTCTGAACCGTGTAAGTCGGTTTTAGGGAGAAAAAACTGTTCAAAATGTCACAACCATGGCCTGTCCTCCGTATCGAATTCAGGACTTCAGCAGTAATATCCGTCAAGGACGTGGCTTGAAAGAAGTTACCTGCATATATGTTCATAGGGACATTTAGATTTACAATTCTACGCAAAAAAATTGGAGGAATATGCACGCCATGGTTATTGAACGGTCCACGAAGTCTGTCCAACAGTTTTGTCAGAATTTTGTACAATTTGAATTCGACTGTGGTGGCGCCATCTCCGGGGTTTCAATATGACCCACTTGCTGGCATTTTGGAGTGGAGGGGGTAGTGGCAGTATTTACACCGGCAGAAGTCAACACACGCAAATGTACACGAAGGGGAATTCAATTCGAAAAATTGAAAAGCTAAGTCAGAAAATAATACGTCACAACCGTTCTCTTATGATTCACATATGCCGTACGATATTTAGGCTTGATTCCCGGTTATGAAAGTAATATTTCATTGCCTGAACTTCATTGTCTTTGGAACTTGTCGAATTCCAAACCGGTCTGGAGCACGGTTAGGTTAAACACTGAAAGTCACAACCGTGGCTGTCACAACCGTGTCATATAGTTTCCAATACTGACTAAAATTGATAAATAATGGTTTCTTGACACTGAATGATTAATGTGGAGTAGGCTGTTGCAAAGACCTGACAACACAGTAGGCTTTTGCGAAGACCTGGCAACACAGTATGCTTTTGCGAAGACCTGGCAAAACGAGAGTGAAGTATATGACATATCTTGTGGCAATCGTCAGTCGTGTGTAGGTCGTGAAAGGTATTAGTCTATTGGCGAAGTTAACTAAATAAATTAGTTAAAACATTAAAATAGTGCGTTTTATTCAATTGATATATATTAGCGGTCATTACAATTAAGTTTCGTTCAGGCAGTCACTACCATGGCATCGGAATACCATCAATGCTCCATAACTTCGATTGCTTTGGTATTGTAGTATAGTGATCTTCAGATCATACTTTTGGACCATGATAACATTCAGAAACGTAAAAAAAAGGTACTGCAGACATATCGAGGTTTGGAAAAATTGCTATCTGAAAAATAACAATTTCCGAACAATCACCCATATAGTTTTTTACACAGTTTTGTTGAAATGACTTCGATTTTATGCATCTATTTAAAATTTTACATAATTCCATTTTGTTTGTTCCCCTTTGTTGTTTTGGTAGTTATCCCAAAACACGTTTTTTCTAATAAGAATACAAGGGTTAGTTGACAATATGGCGACTTAAATTAACTCACCATTGAAAAAAAAAATGCAAAGTTAACCTCTAATTAACTTAGAATCAAGATTAAGTAATCCGATAGTTAACTACCCACTTAAAAACTGGCCATTAGAGTTATTCTATTTGTCTCAAATTTTGGCCACGGAAGTTTTCCACTACAAAGTAGTCTAATGATATGCTCGTGGTTCATTAGGAATCAAAAAAAAAAACTGCTCCACACATTTCATTGTCACCCCAATGTAACATATGGACATACAATTGTTACACACAAACCTACATTTAGTTCCGTCGGTTACTGGCATACATACATTTGAACCCTCGCACATGTCGGTCTATGTTCTTGGTTAACTTATTTACTTAATACTTGACAGGAAATGTCCTTGGTGTTATTTCTTTCCGTTTCCGAAGCTCTTTCACAACACTAAATAATTCAGTTTGGTCATGCAATGGTAGATTTAAACTAAGATGTATTAAATATCTTTGGTGATGTGTTTTGATTACGCAAATACAGCAGAAGTATGTTAAATGCCTTCTCGTGCAACGAGTATGTTTTGTCAAACTGAATTATATATATAATTGTTTGTAGTGCTAGTAAACGCTTAAGAAAATATTGTGCATTCTCGGGAAAAACAGTCACCCAAATTTTGTTATTGTTCCGATTAGAGCGTATTTCACATGTGTATGTAGTGCATAGGACGGTTAAGGGGGATTCGATGACGTAGCTGATCCATCTCCTACCTGCAAATTTAAAACAGGATAGAATTTTAAAGAGAATGAAGGAAAGGTGAATTGAAAAATTAGTCTAAATTTGATTTTATGTGCAATTATGGCTTTTAAAATAACTTTATATGCAATAAATTAGTTTTGATTTAAAGAACACAACAATTTTATTCCGATTATTAAAAATGGAGCGCTTTACGAAAGAACCACGCGTTATAATTGTGAAAACTTATTACAAAAATTTGGAAAGCTATGCTGAGATCCCTCGCAAACTTCGGTGAGATACAGTCATATCTCTGTGAAAAAAAAGTCATGGAAAGTTTCATGAAAAGAGAAATGGCCTGTCATCAGAGCCCTGGGGTCCATTTGACGGATGTTTTATTCCATACTTAATAGGAACATGTCTTCTGTACAATTCAATAAAAAAATCACAACTATCTCAAAAAATACGTGACTTTTTAAAAAGTGCAAACTTACACACTATATTTCGTCAAAATGCATTTATATCAGGTGGTGTTATTGCGATATATCGTGGAATCGCCAATAGCTATTGTATATACTCCTGTCAAATATTTATATGTGCAATGTTGAAGCTTTAAAAATTAAATTTTTTTTATTTTTTTTTAAATATTTGTTTATATTTGTGTTCTTTAAAATTGTTAGAAAACATATTTTTTTCATTTCTTTTTTAGAACAAGAAAAGTGTTTGATATACAGATTCTTCATAGAAAATATTTATATGTGCAAAAATTAAACTTAAATTTAATTCTTATTCGTATCCAACTAAAATGTGTAATTAATATGTATAAGAACTTGTTGTGGCTGCGTGGCATAGAACTCACTAAGTTGCTTAAAGTGAGCACGTAAATTTTCCGCCAATATTGCTAGTTTTAGTTCTTTAAGCGTCGTATATTGCTTCGACTTCGATAGTATCCCCCAGAGGTCTTCAATTGGGTTGAGCTCAGGACTTATGGCAGGCCACTCCAGTAATGGAATATTTCGGGACTTAAAAAATCCCTTGTGAGCCGAGTAATGTGGATCGGGGCGTTGTCTTGTTGAAAAGTCCAGCAAAGTCAATTTTCAAAATTGCTGTCCAACAGATCAGCGTATGCTTCCGCATTCATTTTAGTTGGGACAAAGCATATTTCTAACTTCCCTCGTGCTCCAAATGCAGCCAATTTCATAAGAGATCCACCACCGTGGTTTCGCTTGTAGCACGTTTGCCGAGGATGTAGTAAATCTCTCCAATATTTATGGTGACCTTCAGGTCCGGCCAAATTAAACTTTTTCTCATCACTAAATATACCGGTTTCAAATTCGTCCTCCCAAAACTTGTAGTTTTCTGCAAAAGCAATACGCGCATGTTTATGGCGCTGGGTAAGCGTGGTTTGGCCATTTTGCTATATCGTCCATCGGAAACATTTTCGAAGATGTTTGGCTCATAGTGTCAAATTTGAATGGGGAAATGTTAGGCTATTACATAAAGCAACACTATCGACAAAACGATTTCACTCGATACTTATCTTCTTATATAATTGGTGGTGATTAAAGATCGAGGTCGCTGAATTTGCCTTTAGGGGCCCTTAGACCTGTGGATAAGTTGCAGCGACTTCAAGTTGACATCATCTTATCCATGATGTAAGATGAAGTAGGTGGTTTGTACAAACTAGTTGAGGTTAAATCAAAGCGATTTTGTTTTTTTAAAGTTGATATTAACTTATCCATCAGTGTAATGGGAAGTTGCAACAACTTTCATATTCATTTCGAAGTGAGACGTCAATGTGGCAGTATCGTGGAAATTAAAAGAACGTAAACCAAATATAAAATTTCAGACTTAAAAAAATGGAAAGTAAACAGAAACAACGATTTTTAACTGAATTTATAAAAATTTATAAAAGTAAACCCGAGCTGTGGAAAATAAAATCAGAAATGTACAAAAACCGGGAGCTATGAATTGAAGGGTACAGCATTCTAATCGAAAAGTGCAAAGAAATCGAGCCAACCGCAGACAAGGATTTTGTAATAAATAGTTTTCGTACGGTTTACCGCAGAGAATTGAAAAAGGTGAACCATGGTTTGAAGTCCGGTGCGGATGCTAATGAAGAATATACTCCTATATTGTGGTACTACGATCTTCATTTTTTGAAAGACCACGAAGAGCCTACAGAGGGCGAATTCAGGGGATTGCCTTCTGACGAGGGGTTAGATTGTGAAAAAGTAACTAATTGGATATGTTTGTAAACATCGCCTCACTGTTGTATTAAAGGTTAGTTTCCGAATTATAATATTAGAGATAGACCCAAGCTATAAACCGTATCGAATTAGAGATATTTTCTTGGAATCAAAGCAATTTGAGAAAATTTATTCCTATTTGGGAACAGGTCTATTTTACGGTTTACACGCCACAAACCTCCCATTTTTGGAGAGAGGTAAAACACGTTACTTTAAGCAAAAAAAGTAGAATAACAAAGTCGCCGCAAATGCATTGTTTTGGAGTTATGGATCTCCAAAGTTCGGATATGTGAGGGGGTATTTTTGTGTTACACAGCTTTCTACGTGGCCTGCCTTTGGCCGATCTTAGGGATTTTATCCTCTGGGCTACGTCCAACACCGGCTTCTCGAATTTTTTTAATTAATTAAATTTTAAAGTAATTTTTTTTTTGAGACAAATTAAACAATACGATATTTTTTCAAAATTTCAACATCCGATATCTAAGCGACTAATAAAAAAAAAATATTTTTTTCCGTTTATTTTGACTTGTTTTATACAAAAGAGCTACAAATTCAGTAGCTATAAATGGTCCCTTAACTTCATTACTCTCTCACATTTCCGAAATTTCGAGACCCATTACTCAAGAATATGCATTTGAGGCGATTTTGTCCCTTTAATTGTTTTGCTTAAAATAACGTGTTCTGCCCGACCCAATATTTTTTTCTTTTTGAATAGTAAAACAAAAAATAGACGTAACCCCCGATTCGTACCACGTACGAATATTATTGGAATTGGTAAGAAATATTCTATATTTTCATACAGCATCCATAGAATTACACCGCCAAGTTTGGTACTATCTGGTCCAAAGTTTAGGAATTTCAACCGGGTTCTCTTAAATTTGGTTCGGATAGATTGCAATATAAGGTGACAAATTCGGGGAAAAAATTGATAGGGTCCAAAAAGAGTTCCACCTACTGTGTATACTAGACTGGTCGTTAAAATTTTTTTTCGTAAATTTGTATATATTTGCAGTTTTAAATATGAGGTTTGATGTCATAAATGCGGCCTGAAATTTTTAGCTCGATCCGACGGTGCCTTCTGGTGCCTTTTTGGGCCCAAAGTACCCGATTTACGAAAAATCACAAATTTACTCCCAATTTTAATGCTTTTTATAACTGTTCATTAGAAAAAGATAATGCATTGGATAAAACACTATTTAATTTGTGTTATAGCTGTCATAAATGCGGCCTGAAATTTTTAGCTCGATCCGACGGTGCCTTCTGGTGCCTTTTTGGGCCCAAAGTACCCGATTTACGAAAAATCACAAATTTAATCCCACATTTTCGTATTTCGTTGGTTGGACGTAGACTAAAGTAGAAACCATGACGCTGGACAACTGCAGCTGTGCTTGGTAAGCAACACAGACAAACTAGTACAAGTATGACGCATGTAACGGTACTTAGCATTCTCCAGAGAAAATTTTTCGCGAAATACGCCGCTCACAAACCAAAGAACTTGCAATTGAATGTCCGACTTGACAGAAAGTGTCATTTATGTTCCATCCGTTGACGTGATAAGTAGTGCAAATTCATATTTAATCACAAATATATACTAATTAATATAAAGTGAAATCTTCGTGTTAGAATTATGACTTCTAAGAGTACAGTGATGAAAAAGAAAAACTTACGCTCCGACCACGATATTTTTTTGGTGGGCAAATGTGAAAATAATATTTTGGGAGGTAAACTACCATCTAGTCAGCAAGTGCTCAAATTATTGTTTTACAAAATGCGGGTTGATAATAAGACTTTGATAAGTAGTGTGAAATATACTGTTGGTGTTACACTGCAGTTTTGGAAGAGGGCACACATTCCAACAATGCAGGAGACAAACTGCGCGCTGAAGTTGAAAAAATTATATGCAGAATGGAGACAATTACAAAGGACTTCTACATTACCAAACGAAAAACATCGAATAGAAGAACAAGATTTTCGTGATAAAATAGAAAATTTTATTTTTGATATCGCAGCTCCAGATGCGTTAAAAAAAATTAAAATTAGGGAAGATAAAGATTTCCTAGTGCTCCAAAGAAAGAGAGGTCGCCCAGGAGTGATGCATGGTGTGGATAAAAATCTCTTGGAAAGAGATAAGCGTAAAAATAAGCGATTGGAAGAATAAAATAACCGTGCTGCTAAGTTTATAGCTGAAGGTATTTATTTTACTATTTACTATATTTATACTGTTTCTTTATAAACAAAATTCGTTGTCAAATAATTTTAGCTGAACTAGGCCCTATGGTTGCAAATGAAACAGAAGCAGAAGATGTTGAACTATGTCATGCAATGGACTTTCGCAACGTATCGGATAACGAAAATATACCACAAATTCAATCTCGAGGTACCATTCACTTTATTGATGACAGAATGCTAGCAAGCATGGACAAATGCAAGCTTTCTACAAGACAAGCTATGCATATTGTTACTACAACTGCTGCCGCCATTCTTAATACAGTAAAAGAAGGTTCTACTGCTTCTACAGCAATAAATTTGAAAGATCTGGTATTAAATCGAACCACGATTAATTCAATGAGGAAAGACTACCCAAGGAGACAAGCTAAGCGGATTGTCGATGAATTCAATGTACGTAGTAGATTTTATGTTAAATTTTAAAAAAAGTTTAATGGTTTTTGTTTATTACTATACAGATTCCTCAAGTATTTGTTCTGCATTGGGACGGAAAACTCCTTCCAGACATTAAGGGGATAGAAAAACAAGAACGACTGTCTCTCGTGGTGACCAGTGAAAATATGGAAAAATTGCTAGGTATACCAAAAATAGAAAATTCTTCCGGGGAAAACATAGCTGAGGCAACCGTAAAGTTTTTGCGACACTGGGAAATTAGAAATTATATCTTTTGACACCACAGCCACTAATACTGGGGTTAATAACGGCGCTGCATATTTACTCGAAAAGAAGTTGGGACGAAAACTACTTTTTCTTCCATGTCGCCACCATATTAGCGAATTGTTAGTAAGGTCGGTGTTTTAACTGAATTATGGAAAAACATCCGGACCAGAAGTTCTACTCTTCAACCGATTTGCTAAGTATTGGAAAAACATTGAATCTAGCAACTTTACAAAAGGGACTTTGGATGAAGAAGTTCTACACAATTTACCGTCATCGCAGTTGGAATACCTGAAGAATTTTTGCCTAAATGCGTTAAAACGTCGTTATGTGCGTGCCGACTATAAGGAGTTGCTTCAGTTAACACTTCATTTTATTGGAGAGCATGTACCACATTTTACTCAATTTCGTTTACCAGGTGCAACATCACATGCACGATTTATGTCAAAGTGTATTTATTGCCTAGAAATGTTTTTATTCCGTAACCAATTCAAAATGACAGCAGCGGAACTGAAAAGTCTTCGCAGAATTTGTTTATTCCTCATAATTATTTATGTTCCTTATTGGTTTCGAAGTATAAATGCCATTGAAGCGCCGCAGCTAGACCTTGATGTGATACAAAAAATTATTCAATATTTCGACAAAGCAATTTCCACAACATTGTTGCAAAAATTTAGGAAACATTTGTGGTATTTAGCAGAAGAAACTGTTGGCCTTTCATTTTTTGATGAAAGTGTCCCGTTGGAAATAAAAAAGAAAATGGTCCAAAAACTTCGCATCGACAATGAAGACGAAGACGAATATGATGGAGAAGTCTCGAAAAGAAATGTTGTAACATTGGAAGAAATGCTTTCGTACAGTGAAAGAGATATCTCGCATTTCGTTTCTTCACGGACAAAGATATTTTTTACTCGGTTGTCAATAGATGTCTCCTTTTTACAAGTTGACCCCTCTGAATGGAGCCAAAGAGACGATTACTGTGGTGGCAAACGAGTCTGTCAACATTTGAACGTCGTGAATGATGCAGCAGAGAGAGCAATCAAACTTATAACAGACTTCAATCGCTCTTTGACCTACGATGAGGAGGATAAGCAGTTCCTACTTCAAGTTGTTGAGCACTACCGCAAATTATATCCATCTCATAACAAATTCGCTCTGATGAGTTAATAACAAAAAAACACACTATGAATTAATATTACAGTTCTCATCCTTAAGTTAAATACAAATTATGTAATATAGTAATGCATTGAATTATTACTATATATTTTTCAAGCGAATAATTATAAAAAAACCATAAAATAAGGACGAAATGTGTTTTTTCATAACATCGGGTACTTTGGGCCCAAAAAGGCACCGTCGGATCGAGCTAAAAATTTCAGGCCGCATTTATGACAGCTATATCACAAATTAAATAGTGTTTTATCCAATGCATTATCTTTTTCTAACGAACAGTTATAAAAAGCATTTAAAATTGGGAGTAATTTGTGATTTTTCGTAACCCCCCGATTCGTACCACGTACGAATATTATTGGAATTGGTAAGAAATATTCTATATTTTCATACAGCATCCATAGAATTACACCGCCAAGTTTGGTACTATCTGGTCCAAAGTTTAGGAATTTCAACCGGGTTCTCTTAAATTTGGTTCGGATAGATTGCAATATAAGGTGACAAATTCGGGGAAAAAATTGATAGGGTCCAAAAGAGTTCCACCTACTGTGTATACTAGACTGGTCGTTAAAATTTTTTTTCGTAAATTTGTATATATTTGCAGTTTTAAATATGAGGTTTGATGTCATAAATGCGGCCTGAAATTTTTAGCTCGATCCGACGGTGCCTTCTGGTGCCTTTTTGGGCCCAAAGTACCCGATTTACGAAAAATCACAAATTTACTCCCAATTTTTAATGCTTTTTATAACTGTTCATTAGAAAAAGATAATGCATTGGATAAAACACTATTTAATTTGTGTTATAGCTGTCATAAATGCGGCCTGAAATTTTTAGCTCGATCCGACGGTGCCTTCTGGTGCCTTTTTGGGCCCAAAGTACCCGATTTACGAAAAATCACAAATTAATCCCACATTTTCGTATTTCGTTGGTTGGACTAGACTAAAGTAGAAACCATGACGCTGGAACAACTGCAGCTGTGCTTGGTAAGCAACACAGACAAACTAGTACAAGTATGACGCATGTAACGGTACTTAGCATTCTCCAGAGAAAATTTTTCGCGAAATACGCCGCTCACAAACCAAAGAACTTGCAATTGAATGTCCGACTTGACAGAAAGTGTCATTTATGTTCCATCCGTTGACGTGATAAGTAGTGCAAATTCATATTTAATCACAAATATATACTAATTAATATAAAGTGAAATCTTCGTGTTAGAATTATGACTTCTAAGAGTACAGTGATGAAAAAGAAAAACTTACGCTCCGACCACGATATTTTTTTGGTGGGCAAATGTGAAATAATATTTTGGGAGGTAAACTACCATCTAGTCAGCAAGTGCTCAAATTATTGTTTTACAAAATGCGGGTTGATAATAAGACTTTGATAAGTAGTGTGAAATATACTGTTGGTGTTACACTGCAGTTTTGGAAGAGGGCACACATTCCAACAATGCAGGAGACAAACTGCGCGCTGAAGTTGAAAAATTATATGCAGAATGGAGACAATTACAAAGGACTTCTACATTACCAAACGAAAAACATCGAATAGAAGAACAAGATTTTCGTGATAAAATAGAAAATTTTATTTTTGATATCGCAGCTCCAGATGCGTTAAAAAAAATTAAAATTAGGGAAGATAAAGATTTCCTAGTGCTCCAAAGAAAGAGAGGTCGCCCAGGAGTGATGCATGGTGTGGATAAAAATCTCTTGGAAAGAGATAAGCGTAAAAATAAGCGATTGGAAGAATAAAATAACCGTGCTGCTAAGTTTATAGCTGAAGGTATTTATTTTACTATTTACTATATTTATACTGTTTCTTTATAAACAAAATTCGTTGTCAAATAATTTTAGCTGAACTAAGGCCCTATGGTTGCAAATGAAACAGAAGCAGAAGATGTTGAACTATGTCATGCAATGGACTTTCGCAACGTATCGGATAAACGAAAATATACCACAAATTCAATCTCGAGGTACCATTCACTTTATTGATGACAGAATGCTAGCAAGCATGGACAAATGCAAGCTTTCTACAAGACAAGCTATGCATATTGTTACTACAACTGCTGCCGCCATTCTTAATACAGTAAAAGAAGGTTCTACTGCTTCTACAGCAATAAATTTGAAAGATCTGGTATTAAATCGAACCACGATTAATTCAATGAGGAAAGACTACCCAAGGAGACAAGCTAAGCGGATTGTCGATGAATTAATGTACGTAGTAGATTTTATGTTAAATTTTAAAAAAAAGTTTAATGGTTTTTGTTTATTACTATACAGATTCCTCAAGTATTTGTTCTGCATTGGGACGGAAAACTCCTTCCAGACATTAAGGGGATAGAAAAACAAGAACGACTGTCTCTCGTGGTGACCAGTGAAAATATGGAAAAATTGCTAGGTATACCAAAAATAGAAAAATTCTTCCGGGGAAAACATAGCTGAGGCAACCGTAAAGTTTTTGCGACACTGGGAAATTAGAAATTATATCTTTTGACACCACAGCCACTAATACTGGGGTTAATAACGGCGCTGCATATTTACCGAAAAGAGTTGGGACGAAAACTACTTTTTCTTCCATGTCGCCACCATATTAGCGAATTGTTAGTAAGGTCGGTGTTTTAACTGAATTATGGAAAAACATCCGGACCAGAAGTTCTACTCTTCAACCGATTTGCTAAGTATTGGAAAAACATTGAATCTAGCAACTTTACAAAAGGGACTTTGGATGAAGAAGTTCTACACAATTTACCGTCATCGCAGTTGGAATACCTGAAGAATTTTTGCCTAAATGCGTTAAAACGTCGTTATGTGCGTGCCGACTATAAGGAGTTGCTTCAGTTAACACTTCATTTTATTGGAGAGGCATTGTACCACACTTTTTAACTCCAATTTCTGTTATACCAGTCACATGCACGATTTATGTCAAAGTGTATTTATTGCCTAGAAATGTTTTTATTCCGTAACCAATTCAAAATGACAGCAGCGGAACTGAAAAGTCTTCGCAGAATTTGTTTATTCCTCATAATTATTTATGTTCCTTATTGGTTTCGAAGTATAAATGCCATTGAAGCGCCGCAGCTAGACCTTGATGTGATACAAAAAATTATTCAATATTTCGACAAAGCAATTTCCACAACATTGTTGCAAAAATTTAGGAAACATTTGTGGTATTTAGCAGAAGAAACTGTTGGCCTTTCATTTTTTGATGAAAGTGTCCCGTTGGAAATAAAAAAGAAAATGGTCCAAAAACTTCGCATCGACAATGAAGACGAAGACGAATATGATGGAGAAGTCTCGAAAAGAAATGTTGTAACATTGGAAGAAATGCTTTCGTACAGTGAAAGAGATATCTCGCATTTCGTTTCTTCACGGACAAAGATATTTTTTACTCGGTTGTCAATAGATGTCTCCTTTTTACAAGTTGACCCCTCTGAATGGAGCCAAAGAGACGATTACTGTGGTGGCAAACGAGTCTGTCAACATTTGAACGTCGTGAATGATGCAGCAGAGAGAGCAATCAAACTTATAACAGACTTCAATCGCTCTTTGACCTACGATGAGGAGGATAAGCAGTTCCTACTTCAAGTTGTTGAGCACTACCGCAAATTATATCCATCTCATAACAAATTCGCTCTGATGAGTTAATAACAAAAAAACACACTATGAATTAATATTACAGTTCTCATCCTTAAGTTAAATACAAATTATGTAATATAGTAATGCATTGAATTATTACTATATATTTTTCAAGCGAATAATTATAAAAAAAACCATAAAATAAGGACGAAATGTGTTTTTTCATAACATCGGGTACTTTGGGCCCAAAAAGGCACCGTCGGATCGAGCTAAAAATTTCAGGCCGCATTTATGACAGCTATATCACAAATTAAATAGTGTTTTATCCAATGCATTATCTTTTCTAACGAACAGTTATAAAAAGCATTAAAATTGGGAGTAAATTTGTGATTTTTCGTAAATCGGGTACTTTGGGCCCAAAAAGGCACCAGAAGGCACCGTCGGATCGAGCTAAAAATTTCAGGCCGCATTTATGACATCAAACCTCATATTTAAAACTGCAAATATTTTAAGATTTAAAAAAAAAAAACCCATACAACCTGCGACCAGTCTAGTGTATACTCATATCAAACGTAATCTTCTCGCGTAATCTTCTAGCCTCATGAAAAAAAAATTTTTTCCCTGATCCGGTGTGTTTTCAGTCTAAGTGTGGGTACTGAAATTAAAGGGAAGATCAAAGTATTTCATTGGCAGCGCTTAGCATTAAAAGAAAAATAAACCATTTGTTTAAAAATTCAAATAAAAATCGATATTGGAAGTAAACTTTGTTGCAGAAAGCTTTATTACACAGAAAACTATGTCGGTTGTGAACCAGAGGCGAAAATTCTTAACCCTGCATAACCAATCATATTACTTTGTGCGTTATAACTAATGTAAGTCGATTCGACTAACGAGCACTTAAAATCCATTCTGAGGAACTGGCGGGTCATTAAATATGTTAAAAGTTATTAAAAAGAAAAAACTGGTTTTTTGATTCTAAAAATAAAAAAGAGATAATTTTAGTTTTGGGTTTCGTTTTATTTTGGCATGTTTCCATTTTCTATTCATTTTCAGTTTCAGCCATATCACGTGGTATTATTAAAAATATAAAAAAATAAAGATTAACTTAGAAACATAAAGGGCTCCTTGCCGTTACAAAATTAAACTAATACAATACGTAATTAAAATCAAAATAAAGTTTAAACTTAATGTTTTGCACAGTAGGCGGAAAGCTCAATTTTGTGCTCGCCATAGATACTTTTTTTGCAATTTGTGCATACTGTCTTCGTCATGCGGTGTTTCTGGTATGAGCAGAACACGCAAATCTTTCTTTTGTTGGAGCTGCATTCTCGGTGTTTGTCTCCTCAACTGGTGTCGATAAAATATTTCGAATGTTCTCGCGTACGTTTGACTTTAGAGTAGGCGCTTTTAAGCGTTCTTCCATGCATGGTGTGACTAGCGATGAATGGAGTTGCTTCATGAAATCATGACGCGAAAGTGACTTTTTCTCCTCACTTATCATATTGTGCGTGTAGATCACATAGCTATTAACAAATGCAATATTTAGTATGCCAAAGAACATGCACATTGGCCATCTTTTTGTTTATCGTGAGCACGACATAACGCTACACATCTGGTCAAGTGTATCAACACCACCCTTTGTTTTAATATAAAACTCGACCTATCGTCAAAGCGCAAGCATGCCATCAAGAAAGTAAATCGCGAGCGGCTCATTGTTGATATCTACCTAATTCCAGAATATTCGGAGTTAAATAGCTCGTGAGAGGTCAAATGGTTATCTTTCATTACAGCGCTCAAGAACAAAGTCCCAATAAGTGCCTCAAGTTCTTTTCTGTCAACTGGCTTTTCAGTGGCAGATTCTACAGTTTCACTCTGTTTTCAATCTCGATGTTGCTGTAGCGAACAATCGTGTTGATTAGTAACACCCTTAGCCTGTCTTGTTGGGCCTCTAGCCTGATGCATTATATTACCTGCCGATCGGTGTCGTTTTCCTCATTTGTATGTATTCTTTCCACATACAATATTTTTTGAAAACTGTAGTATATTTTCATGACTCGCTTGAACAGGACTACTAATGCATTCGTCATCGCTGCATTCTCGATCGTGATCACTTCTTTCATAATTGTCACTGTCTACTGTGTTATCTAACGAACTAACCTCTATCATTTGTTCCGATGAACTAGGCGCGTACTCGCTTTAGGAAGCACTAAAATCGTCATCACCAACATCGGACAGTGCCAATAGTCTTTGAATTTCATCATCAGATATTCTCGCTGCAGCCATATTTGTCACTAAAAAATTTGCAATAAAACCAATGTTAGTCGTAAGGACTACGCTACTTTTACAAACGCATACATACCTTTTAACTCAACCACACAACACGAGTGTATTCCTCGGCAAGAGCTTTGCAACTGAATCAACTGCCATAGTATGCACACTATCGATAGATAAAGATCGATAGATAAAGAGAAAAAAAAGTTGCGAGAGAAAAAAAAATAACGGTATTCGAAACGACTCACTTTAGTTATGCAGATTTAAGAGGTGGCGCATTGAACTATACAACATGGTAAAGTATGGTTGGCTGGCTACACATAGGTTACGTTTTTGAATTCGTGGGTATAAAATCTTTAATTTCAGTACCCATACAATATATCCTCATTAAATTGGATATAAGATAATATTCAGGAAAATTATACTCTGCTATTTTATAGACTTAGACTAACCCTGCGTTTACATGAGTCAAGATAAAGAGAATATGTAATTGTTGTCAATGAAGAGAAAAATGTTTGTGTAACGTAGGTATCCACCAGTGTCGTTTCGAGTGAATTCAATACCATATATTAAAATCTACAAATAAAAATACATTTTTCCAAATTTGTTTTGATTTCTTCCGAAAATTACAACGAAACTTCTCCCAATTGACCCCTTACATAAAGTCATTCGCCGAAATTACTGTCTTTGACAAATCAGAGACAGTGACGAAGACAATGTGAGTGTATTAGTAACAATGGTTTATATTATTGCTATTGTCCACTCAAAATTGTCTCGCGTAAAGGCCAAATTGGAGTATTGAAGTCGGTTCACTCACCAGAAATACAAACTACATTCCTCACAAAAGGCATCCCCATACAAACTATAACAGTTATTTAAATATGTGCTTATTAAAAGCTTTTTTATTCTGAACATTTTATAGACTTACATTTTTGCGAGCTACTGCGAATGTTGCACTGCCATGTAACTGCTCCAACATCGGCGTTGAAATATTCGCAATATTTCCCTCGTGTTTCTTTAGCGTGATTGGAGGCATTTCTGCTACGAGTCTTTTCCAGTGACATCAATTGGACATTGTTTTACCGCCAAACTCCCTCGTTTACTTCCCCACTATTGACATTTTCGCTGTCGAAACCGCCCCATAAATATGCGTTACATTTCTTAGCACGCAAGAAATTGTGTAGGTGACAGCATGCAATAACAATTGTAGCGGCTTTTTTGGGACGCAACTCTATACGCTTCAACAACACTCTACATTTGGAAGCCATTATTCCAAACGCATTCTCCACAATACGCCTTGCACGGGATAGTCTATAGTTGAAAATATCGTCCTCCTTTGTCAACCCAGATTCTGGATAAGGTTTCATTAAATTTTCAGAGAGGAAAAGCGTCATCACCCACCATCACGTATGGTAAACTAATGTCCGTGTTATAAATAACGTCCTCATTCGGAATATTAAGCCTTGCTTCTTGAAGGTATTGAAAAAATTTTGTATTTTTGTATCACGTATGGTAAAATAGTGTCCGTGTTATAAGTAACGTCCTCATTCGGAATATTGAGCCTTGCTTCTTGAAGGTATTGAAAAAATTTTGTATTTGAAAAAATTTCTCCATCCGATACTCGGTCATTCGCTCCTACGTCAATCATCATAAATTGGAAATTGGCGTTTACAAGTGCCATAAGCACAATGCTAAATGCCTTTTTGTAGTTGAAGAAGAACGAGTCCGTATTATCGGGCTTCTTTATATCGACATGGTTTCCGTCTATTGCACCAATACAGTGTGGAAAATTCCATTGCATATCAAATTGATATGATATGTCTCTCCAACCTTGCTCTGATTTTGGCAACTAAAAATAAAATAATAATAATGGTAGAGATTATACTGTTAATTACAATGAGTTTTATATATTTTTGCTATATTTTTGTATATTTTAGGAAACCCCTACGAAAAAAGAGAAGCTATCTACAAAAGTTGAAGATGAATTGCTGCAATTACCAACGAATCGACTAAATAAGTGTGACGATTATGCTCAAACGGTGGCAAATACTTGGGCATTTGAATTCAGAAAAGCTAGCGAAGATCAGCAAATACTTGCAAAAAAAGCTATTGACGACATATTATTTGAGGCCAGATTGGGCAGATTAAACCGAAATTCAATAAAAATCAAAGAATAGGATCCTGCGTTTTATATGCCAGAACGCCGTCTGTTTCTCCATGGAGATCACCAGGTCTCATATTCTAAACGCAAAATTTAAGTCATTTGCTATCCCTGCAACATCAAATCCAAAATACCATTCAACCATTGCACTGTGGATTTTTTTCCGTTTTTTTTTTTGGCATAAAGTCAATTTTTTTTTGGTTAAGTATTTTAAAAATTTATTGATTTTTAATTTTTAAACACCCTAGTTAGATAAAAAGATATATAACTTTAACATTTGGAGCAACACTGTTCTGTTTGCGCGCTGTTAAAGTCAGCTGATAATGTACCATATGTTTTGTATGAAATTGGCGGGAAAAATTTAGCAACTTTGACTGTTTGTTCTGGCGAAAGTTTACACAAAAGTGAAAAGAATTAATATGGCAAACGATTGTCCAGGTATGCAAAACTATAGTTTACCAATGTTTGTGTCATTGTTATGTGTTTAGGTCCAATTGTGCCGTGTTTTGTTTATGGGCATGTTTAGAATGAGCTTAACAAGTGTAGTTATGTTTCGTGGATCAGTACTTTTGCATGGCAAAGCGTTGCAAAAAGTTCTCAGTGAGAAGTTATTAACCAAAGTCTGCAGATTAATAAGAAACTAATCATTTTTGTCCGAAACCACACGTTTTCGAAAAAATCAAATTTTTCTAGTACAATATGTGTTTAGTCGTGCGGAGCTGGTTGACATTTGGAGCTACAACAATCGCAATCGAGACCATTAAGTCAATAAATGAAAAAGTGAAAGCCTTCGTCAATTATGTAAATAAACACTTGCCGAAGTGTAATTCAACTTTGGAAAGATTTCAGGGAAACACTCAAAATGGCTTGCCAATAGCATATGCATAGAAATCACTGGTCATTATGCGTTAGCGAATAAAGTGGGTCGACCAAAATGTGATTACGAAAGTGCTGGTCCTCGTCTGAAAAGAAAATTAGCCGCGGAACTTTCACAGGAGAATAACAACTTATCTCCCTTACTCATACATGCTGCCACAGTTTCAGCTAAAAAATCTAATGAAAAAGATTTGGCTGTTGTTTTGAAAGCAGCTGGCAGTTGTAAGAGTGTTAATGAAATAGAAAAGAAGCCCAAACAAATGTCAGCTGACAGTGCGCTTGCATTTTTATTGGAAAATGGAATCACAAAAAGTCAGTATATAAATATAGAACGAAATGCAAAAAATCACGGATGTGATATATACCCGGCATATCCGGCCGTACTTAATTCTAAATTAAAACTCAGGCCAAAAGAAATTGAATATTTTGAAAATAAGGCACATATATCATTACAAAATCTTTTGGATCATACATCTTCCCGCATTCTCGAAATGCAACACGAGGTCCTAGAAACACTTTCTAACGTGAAGTTATTCTTCAGCTATGGATATGATGGTTCGTCCGGCCAGAGTTTGTACAAACAGCGTTTCCAGATCCACGATAGTCCTTCAATTGACAGTTCATTGTTCGTTACTACAATTGTCCCACTGAAATTGGTAAATGAGACGCAACAAATTATTTGGTTCAATAAGACTCCGCAATCTGTTAGATTTTGCCGGCCATTGAAGATTGAATTCATTAAGGAAACTACCGCCCTCATATTAGCTGAAAAGGAAAATTTGGATGCCCAGATTCGCAACATGCAAATATATTTGTATAAATTTAAAGAACAACATATATATGTCGAATATACTGGACACATGACACTAATAGACGGGAAAGTCTTAAACATATTGTCAGGAACTAGCTCTTGTCAGTCTTGTCCAATCTGTGGAGCGAAGCCAAAAAAAATTGCTGGACATTAAAGATATAAACTCGAAGGTTTTCATGGCTAAGGCACACGCTCTTCAATATGGAATCAGTTTGTTTTAAAAATCTCATAAAATTGAGCTTAAGAAGTGGCATGTCAAGGAGTGCGACAAGCTTAAACTAAAAGCACGAAAAACACTGTTACAATTAAAAATGATGAAAGAAATGGGCCTAAATGTGGACAAGCCTCTTTCAAATGGCAGTGGAAACTCCAATGATGGCAACACAGCGAGAAGAGCATTTTCCAATGCAGCTTTGCTGTCATCAATTCTTGATTTTGATATTCTACAAAGTTTTCATACCATTTTAACAACAATTAACTGCGAGTACGATATAAACTCGGAAAAGTTAAAAGCCTTCTGTGCTAAAGTTTTTGTGGCATATCACAAAAAGTATCCTTGTACCCCATGTCGCCCACTGTTCACAAAGTCTTAGTACATGGGCATCAAATAATAGATACTTGTTTAGTTCCTGTAGGCTGCCTTGGGGAACATGCATCTGAATCCCGAAATAAACTACACAAGAGCGATAGAAGAGGCCACGCAAGAAAATGCAGTCGATTAGACACTATTAGAGACGTTTTTAATAGATCCATGGATAGTTCTGATCCGTTGCTGTCCAGTACCTATTTAAAACAACGAGCAAATACAATAAAAAAAACCCCTTACCACCAGAAGTTATGTCTCTATTACACGCACCACATTTAGAAATTCAATGCGAAAATGATGATACAGATTCCACACAGAATTCGTCCGACCAAGAGTATGAAGAACAGGATGCACTTGAGGTTATTGCTTCAGAAGATGAATATTTTGAACTAGAAGAAAATTGAGTAACTTCTGTAGTAAGTAACATAACCAAACTTATTTAAGATTTTGTAATATGTATCTTTACTTTCAGAATGAAGGACTAATCACCAGAGAAAAATAGGAGATGAATATTTAATTTACTTTTTTTCATCAAATATAATAGAAAATTTAATAACAATATTTTTAATGGAAAGGTCAAACACCTAGTTGCATGTCGGCTATATGGCAGCTATATGAAATAGTGCCTCAAATCATGTGAAACTTGGTAGGTCATCTTGGAAGCATAAAAAATGTATAAACCAAATTTCAATTCAATAGCTTTAAAATTAAAGTTTATGCCAAAATAAACGAAAAAAAACCATAGTGCGTTGTAAGTCAATCTCCTACACTCTCTACTGAAAATGAAAATTCTGAATCAGATACTACCGACTATTCATGTGACACTTCATCCCCTTAAATATATCCGATCTGTGAACTAGGCGTGGATGATATAATTGAACACTCTCGTTTCCTGCTCAAGAAATGGATTTGTCTAATGACTACTATCATGGAATAATAGCTAAACAAATATCAATTTTTTTCTGATTTTTGTGTAAGATAATATGTGGGGGAGAACCGGTCGGTTGAAGACGACATGTACACATGGCTGCGACACCCTCATAGGCCATAAGCAAAATTATAGCCACCAGCCCATAGGAGAGAATTCTTCCGTCATTTATTACAAAGATATTGAAGTAGACGAGCATTAGTATTAGTAATACGACGAAATTGTTGTCTGCACCAGTTCATTGACGACATACCAATTCACTAAAATGCTCGACAATATTGTGATTAAGAAATAGACCGATATTTGGATTTGGTTGCAGTGAAGCTTGTAGGTCTTATATTACGAATGGGATTCCTACTGCCACTATTCTCACCGAAATCACTCCGGTCTCCACGAACTACTGCTATTGTGTTATTAGAACATGCGATTTAACATTGTTCATTCACAGGATAACGATCAAATTAATATGTATTTTAGTTTTGTATATTGTTTTCTTATATTGTGAAGAATTTCTGTTGATTTGAAAGCCCATGAAAAACAAAAGCAAACCAGCTGTTGATGTAGCCTACAATTTAAACACCTCCTGTTTTCGTCTGAAATACGTAAATACATATTGAAGCTTACACTTTATAAATTGCACATTATATACGATCTGTATCAAGTGTTACAAACATTTAAATTTTCTTTAAGCGCAGCAGATATAGCCTCACTCGTTTCCATAAAAATACCGCTTATGGTTATTGGTGACATTGCACACAAAAACTTGAGGTCTCCGAATGATTGCCTGAGGGCTTAAAATCGAAGACAAGTGGATAATCGTTGTCTCGGACTGATTGCTTCCCGCAGTATGGTATCTAGTTTTTTAATAATATTGGTACGAATGTCCTTATTCGTCCTTTTTGCGTTGTTTTATTCACAATAATAAAACAAGGTTCGTTTTAAATTACGATAATTAAAGCGATATAACTTCCTTTTATTTTACTTATATATTACAACAGTTTACTTTATTTACACCACTTTAATAAGTCTTATATTTTACTATCAAATCGCGTTGAAATGAACTGAAAACCAACTCACCATACTCAAATGAAGTTATATCTAGCGAATTCAAGAACCTTCTAGTCGTTGTTGTTGTTGCTTATCTTTGTAGAATCATCTCGAATGGTGAAGAATTATCTTAACTGAGGCGAAATCATGCTACTAGTTTAGCGAGCTGGTACGTTGTTACAATGCATACTTTCAGGCGCAGCACTAACCGCCTGTTATTTACATAATGTTAGTAGAGTCATTAAGAGCAAGCAAATGCTTTTACTTATTCGTAACACTGCCCCCCACTTAAGCCTGTTTATCTCGAGCAGGCTCAACCCCCCGTTTTCCATACAGGGCTAGTCTTTCCAAATGCACGACTTTCATTTTAGCTCTTGGACTTTGGCTTTTCTGGATTCTATAAACCACGTCATTTATTCGTTTGACAACCTTGTAAGGGCCTTCCCAGTGAGTCTGAAGTTTTGGAGATAAACCTTTGTGGCGCTGTGGGTTGAACAGTAAAACTAGGTGACCCTCATGGAATCCTTCGGAATTTGCCGATTGGTCGTGCCTGGCTTTCATCTTATTACTGACCAACTTCATTCTGCTGCGAACAACCTCGTGAAGTTCGCTAGCTCTCCTGGGATACCATCATTCTCCCCACTGTCGGATGTTAGTCAGTTGCCAAACTCCAAATTTCTAGGGAGCTTTAACTCTGTCCCGATGACGGCACTAGCTGGTGTTCGGGCAGTGGTATCCTGGGTGGCCGACCGGTATGCTAGCAGGAATTTTGGTATGCGCTCGTCCCAGAATTTTCTATCCTTACTGACGACCTTGCTCAAATATTCTTCAAGAGCCTGATTAAATCTCTCTACCGTGCCGTCAGTCCGAGGGCGCAATGATGTCGTTCTCATACCGCGAATTCCATTCCCCTCGCATATTTCTTTCAAGATGGTAGATTCAAAATTTCTACACTGCTCCGAATGCAGTTCTAAAGGGACACCAAAACGACTTATCCAGTTGTTCACGATAGCTTTTCTTATTGTTTTCGCTTCTTTATTCGGAATAGCGTACACCTCGGGCCATTTACTGAAGTAGTCCATAACGACTAGGGCATATTGGTTCCCAGAGCTACTTGTTGTATATGGACCAGCCACAATCATGGATATTCGCTCGAAGGGAGCACTTGGGCTCTCCTGATGTCTCTGTCCGTAACTCCTCCGCGTTGGTCCTTGTCAAGCACTGAATGCAGCCTGCAATCTACTCGGATACAGCTTTTTAACGACCAACCCAATAAAAACGTTCACTTAGTTTCTCCATAGTTTTGCCTTTGCCGAGGTGCCTACCACTGGGACCATTATGAGATTCTGCAATTATCTCTTTCACTTTCAAGGCAGGTACCACAATTAGATTTTTCCCCGTTTTACCATCTTCACTTTCACATACACGGTGTAGACAGCCATCTAGCAATCTCAGGCTATTCCACTGGGCCCAATATGGTTTTAAATCGGGGCTTTCTGAAGCGATTTCATTCCGCTTTGCCATTTCATTTACTCGTCCGGTATCGCCCATTAACGCTGGAGATCTTGACCATTTTCGCGGGTCTCTACAGTCCTGCCCTATATGGCCACGTTCGCCATGATTGTCACCTTTCAATTTTGTTGCTTGCCATAACGCTTTCGTGAGAATCCGAATCACTTCTAACGGAGCCTTTCAAATCTTTTGATATGCCTTCCGTTTCTACCCTTCGCACATGATGTGTCTGTTGACTGGAAACAACCCTCGCCGTCTCATTCGCCAAAGCAAATGAAACTGTTTCCACAAATGTAGCTCTTTGTGAGGCAAATACCGCATATCTAACGTCAGGATCGTTAATGCCCCTAACAAATGCCTCTATCTTAAATTGGCCTAAGAAAGTTTGGGGTTCTCCAGGATATGCCATCAACACCAAGCGTTCCACATCCGTTTCGAAATCTTGTAGCGAACGCAGCCAGCATATCCACGTAATTGTTTCTGGCACTGACGGGAATGATCTGAATGACTTCTGCTGCGCTGCCTTTCAGTGCTAAAATTCTGTTGTTTGGGACCCCCAGTACAATTTGTATGTTAATATGATTGAATCGGTCCAGAAACAGTTTCTCATTTTTTGTCTGAGAAACCTTCAATGGAACCCGAACCATAATCTTCCTTCGTATAGCAGTAGACTATCATTGATCAGATTGACGACTATTAGTAGTAGACGTACCATGCTAAACTCTATTACAGTGTTGAAGATAATTGATGGATGTTCTATATTTATGTTGTCTAAGATTTTGAGACCCACGAGGTACTATAAAGTCATTCACATCGAGTTTCAGCGTTCGAATTATGCGTCCTTTGATCCAGTTAGGAGAATGTGTCGTAACTTTAATGAGCTATATCAGTTATTGACTTCACTGGTAGTTGGGACACTACAAAGTCTAGGATAATTTGTCATTTGAACCGATTGCATTAGTGCTATATATTCCTTTACATATGTAAATTTACTTTATCCTTACTATCTGTCTGTCTGTCTGATTTATAATTTGGTTTTCGTTTTGCTCGTAATTATTATATATTATGAAATCTGTTATATTAATATCTCGTGATGTACTTTTATACTTATTTATGTTAGTGTAATACCAACTGGTGAAGAATTTCTGTAGTTGGTTGCAACGTGTGAACTTAAGATCTTTGCTCTACCGTTATAGACCGGTCTATAATGTGTACGCTGTCCTCACGTTATTGGGACGTAGCCCTCTCGGCGGGTAGGGGCGGGTAAGAGTGACGGCGATGGGTTCGCTCGATTAAAAAAAAAAAAAGATTTGAAAAGCCATCAGGAATCGTTTAACGTGGAGTTGCGAGAGTTTCCTTGAGTAGGCTGTGGCTACCTCTGGTAATTGCAGCTTCCCGATGTCCAGCTTCCTCTGCGTCTGGTTTCGTACGATTTTCACTCTACTCAATCTTGTGCGAACCTTTGCTGCTACAAAGGTTGCTGTATTCAAGTAGCCTTGTGAGTGTCTTTATGCTGCAATCTTGTACCACTAATGACCATGTTTTTTGCCGCGGCAAAATGAATCAGTCTCATACCGTTTTCGGAACTATCAGCATCTAGACTCAAATTGCCAATAGTTGGGTGAAACACATTCTCCCTGCCTACTTTAGCATTAAAATCTCCTAGTACAATCTTAATGTCATTTCCAGGGCAGCGGTCATATGTTTCCTCTAGGAGCTCATAGAATATGCCTTTGGCATCATCATCTTTCTCTTCTGTCGGGGCATGAACACAAATTAGGGAAGTATAAAAATATTTCGCTTTTATGCGGATTGTGGCTATACGTTCACTCAAAGGATTGAACCTAGAGACTAGATGTCGCAGTCTTTTGCCAACTACAAATCCGCAACAAAATTCATGTTTTTTTCTCATGGCAAATATAGTATATGTCGCAGTTTCTTTTTCGTGTGCAGCCATGTGGTGTCCATCGCATTTCCTGGATTGCATTTTTGCAAATGTTTTCTTGTGTGTTTTGCTTGAGATATTTTTCGAACACTTGCATACTAGGTAGAAATTGTCAGTTGAAGTGAATTTTCATTTGCATTTAGTTTGATGAATTTTTCAATAACATCATTCCAAACAACCGCCGATGAAGATTTGTGGCTAGATCTGAAATAGCTCTACGGTTTGCCAGGAATCATAGGGAAACATTTGCAAAACTCCTTTTTTACAAAAACTATATCTCTATTAATAGAGATATAGAATGGCCTCGAACTTGAACAATAATATTTAAAAGTACCAATAAAAAGTCCGAATAAATAAACATCCCTGATGAATTTGAGGAACTTTAAAATGTTTTTTGTAATCATACCATTTTTGGTGTAAACTCTGGATAGTCTCACATGAAAAAATTAGAAAAACAAAGCGATTACGGTTTTTGTTCTTGGAAATGTTATTTATTTTAAAGCTTACAATGCTTCTGTACATTTCAGTAACTTGTATGTCCTCCATTTTTTTCAAATTATATGAAACATACGAGCTTCCCTCGAATCATATAGTGATTTTAAACAGTTTAACGACATACCATCCCAGGCCCGTCTGATCTCACATTTTAGCTCTTCTTTGGTGACAAATTGTTTTCTTCCTTCATAAACTTTCCGAGTTAACCATCCCCATACATTTTCGAGTATATTTAAATCGGGAGAATATGGTGACCATGACATTAGCTCACATTAGTTAGTTATGAACTGGCGCATTATCCTGCAGGAAGTGAAGAGCATGGGGCCAAACATTTCTTTTAAATCCTCAAAAGCAGATACAAGCATGGATTTGTAATTTGCACCTATTATTTGTTGATCTACGAACACAGGTTTTGCTACCCCATAGAAGGTTATAGCACCCCGCATATTCTTCTCTGCTATGATGACATGACAAAAACACTTCTTCCTTTCCAACGTCATGAAAGTAATAGTTATACCCACACGCTGAATAAACGGTCTCTGTAACATATTCTCCCAAACATATTCTGCAGGAACCATGTGTATAGTTGGAACACACTTCAAACATTTATGTGTTTGCAAGTCCCAACCTCAGGTGTATTTAAATGCAAACATTAGCATCTTTACTGACAAATATATATGCTTTTACGTGAAAACATCCATATACTTACGTGGAAGCTTCCCCCAAACCTCCATATACTTGCGTGGAAACATATGCGTATTTTCTCCCAAACATAATAATATTTAGAAACGAATTATTACTTCTTTCGTTATTTATTATAATTAATTTTATCAATATATGTCCACATTTATTAATAATTAACACAAAAAATTAAAATATTTAAAATTACCCTTTTTACATTTACTTGCATTGAATGCATTACCTTTTTTATGAAATGAAAATCTGGTCCTCTTCTGCTTCTCCTTTCTTTGTTGTCTCTCACGTTTTTGTTTTCAGAAAGTTTCAACAATGCCATGGTTATCTCTATGCGTTGGTACAAAAGCAAATATACTTATACACAAATCTAGTTCATGCAAGACAAGCGTGTATTAATTACTTGCGTTTTTGTGTTTATTATATTTCAGAAATGGTGCGCCTTTCCAATTTTTTCAGTAGAGGCTCGGGCCCTTTCCAGTTTCTTTCCTCAAAATCACACATACACATACACAAAAGCCACAGCAACACCACAACCATTGAAACGTCCGAGCGTTTGTTTATTCTTTTTTCGCTGATCAAGCGCTTTTGATATCCTCTGTCCGATGAACCATTGACGACTGGATACAAGCAATTAAAACGCAATACATTAGCCAAAATAAGAAACACCGGCTTCATCTGCAATTAACACGCACATTCAGGAATATTTATGAATCACTCACTGAGAGCATAATAAAAAATACTCATGGTACACGCAGGAGGTGTTCTTGTAGCTGATAGCAAATTGATGGTAACAACATATATTTTGCTTTTGCTTCACACTTATATTGTGTCAAATCCAACACATACGTATACCAACAATAAATGTAAATAAACACATTCAAAAACAAAATACATGTGAACTTGACAGTTCGGAAGTGGTTTGCAATGTAAACAAAGCAAATCAGCTGTGCTTATGCGTTCACCATATATGAATCCATCTTGACTGAGAGAATAATGCAATAATACAAACACCCACTTACAAGATATACCCAGCAGGAAAAGGGAATGAATAGGAAGCGAGAAGGTAATGTGTAGCGTATATTAAACGTTGATTCCAGAATGCATTATTCTTAACACAGGGATGTCCTAGGAAAAAAATGAATTATTTTAATGTGTCCAGAGAATGCATTATTTAATTCGTTCTTCTTAATGCATTATTTAACATGTTATCAAGAATGAATTAAATATTGCATTATTTATAATGCATTCTATTGTTAATGATCTAAGAATTGGTTATATAATGCATATAACGACATACATACACGGATTAAATAAACTATTCTGTATTTGATCTTGGAACAGACCTAGTATAGATCGGCACGTCCAATTTTTTTGCTTTTTTTTTGGTTGTAGGGATCGCTATTTTAAGTAAAAAAAGTAAAATAAAAAAATCGGGGGGAACCCCTATTTTGGGAGTTACGGGCCAAGTAGCCCTGGCAGGGACCTATGTTGCTCGTACCGTGTGGTAGAAATTTTGGAAAATCGTTAAATTTATATTGCAACTAGTCGCCCGGCCATCCGGCCGGGCTCAGACAAGAGGGTTAAAATTCCCTCTGTACCTGAAGTCGATGTGTGGCAAAATCCGAAAAATCACTCGATTGTTTTAAAAAAAATCCAATGAGTGTTCAAACTCACGGGCGATGTGTTAACACCTTTTTGCTACACGGTACCTGTTCGATTTCTATGAACACATTCGTAAATGTTACATTGGAAAATAAAAAACAGCGTTCAATCATATGATGACGTTACAGTTAAATAATATTAATACTTAAAATTATTTAAAGACCCAGTGCAAGCACATGTGTCATTATATTCTTGCTCAATACTTTTTTTTTATTCCCACAAAAGTCAAAGAATGCAAAGCAACAGACACGTGTACATACATACATACATTGTTATATTCGTACGATATAACCGAAGATCAACATAAAATACTTTTTAAATATTACTCCAAATTAATACTCCAAATTAAAACACTTCAATCTCGGCTCGCCGATATCGGATCGCCTTAATTTTTGGCCTAAACTCTTCGTCGAAACCCGCACTAGCTTTTTAATCCAAAAATTAATAAAATCGGCTGTGAATTTCCGGAGAAAATCGCGTGGGAAAATTATATGAAAATAGTCCAATAATCACTTTCAATACCGACTGCCAAGCAACGAACAAACAAACGATGATTTACTCTTACAAACCTAACACTTGCGTATGTATTAAATTTATAGTTTACTGCCCTAGAGGCGCGCGTATAGATGTTAACACATCAAAAAAAAAATATTTTCTGGATATTTTTAAAAATCGGATATCTGGATAACTAAGACAGTTATCGAAAAAATGTATTTAATTTTTTTTGTTTATTTCGACTCGTTTTACACAAAAAAGTTGTGAAATCGGTCCCATAACACGGCACCACACTCGTAGTATCATCCTGTATGTCCGAACTTTGGGGGCCCACAACTCCGAAAATAGGCGTTGCCCCCGATTTTTTTATTTAATTTTTTTTACTTAAAATTAAAAGCTCTATCCAATGGTAATAGTTTGGAGCCGAAGCGAGTTGCCGACCTATTCTAGGTTTAAGCCTTGATCTTTGCTATTTATATCTTTATATAACTTTAAAATTTATTTTTAAAAAATATTATATATGTTCATTACATTAAAGTTAAAAAAAAAACATTTGAAATAAAGAAAACAAAATGTACTTTACAATTGAAATTAAAAACAAAATTCACAAAAAAAACATAACTAGTGTTACAGAATAATTTATTGTACGTTATTAGGCTGTTTATTAGCAAAGTGCCGTGTTTTAATGAGGTGGAACGCTTTTTTCATGACCATGGCATACTCTTTTCCATCGTATCCTTCACGCCTTGATACTTCTGCAATTGAATAATTCACATATTATAAAGAAGTTAAATATACGAGCGTTGAAAAAGTATACGTACAATACGTTATCTTATTCGAGTTTTGAAAAGACTTAAAAGAAGACTTTCCTTTCATCCCCTCATAATTGTAAACCATAAGTAATTTCTCCGAAATAATTTTGGACAATTTTTTTGTCAGCCCCTGAGGTACCAAAATTTATTGTATAATTGGCAACTGTAAAACAAAAAATATTTACTTACAAATGAATCGAAGTTTTCCCAATTTTTTCAGGTCGTCTTCATTATTTATTGGGAAATGCATGTTTTTAGTGTCTTGGCAAACTAATGCATCCAATTTAAAATCAATTTTTCTTAACAAATTTAAACATTCATCGCTTTTATCTGTAAAAACATTTTAAATTAATCGCTTAAATTATATAAAATAGTAGAAGTAAAACATATACATATATACTATTTTCAGTTTTATTTTGTTTTCCAAATCTCCGTTCGATACGGGATGTTTCTAGAAAATAAGAAATTGTAAAATTTATTGTATTAACGTTTCAGTTAAAAACGTATTACCTGGGTTTATATGCTCATTCTGCAACGAACAAGAGTAGGACCAAACTGTTTTTAAGACTTTCCGACATTTCTTTGAGAAATATGGGTATTTTGTTATAGATTACTAGATTAGTGCTACTGAAAGCCTATAAGCGCAATGCAAAAATGGCTTCTTTCAATATTTCTATTCCGGTGTACAAAATGAATTGTCTGAATTCTGTTGCCTTCCGACGCTTTACTTCATCTATTCCTCGTAGTTTTCTACAAAATTCTTTTGTTATAAATGGAGCAGGAGATAAAAATTTTGAGGATATTTCATCTTTTTGTAAGTGATTTAATTTACTTTGTATTGTTTTGCCACTTAGAAGTAGTGCACAAGTATAGGGTACAAGGTCCAAACACAAGTTATATTTGCATCCAAACAACAAAAAACGACTAATTTTTCATCGTGCATCTGGGCCATCTAATTTGAAACGCTTTTCGTCAGAAAATACCACTGGTTTCCAAATGTTTGCTCGGTAGCCATTTTGCACAATCCAAGATATGTAATGCCTCGCGAATTCAAGCCGTTGTTGCTTGCGCGCGGCCATAAGAGGGGGGTTTCGTTGGCTTTTTTTCTTAAAAACTCAGAATTTTTTAAAATTTTTCCAATTGAGGTTTTGCTTACGTTTGCCCCCTCTATCTTGAATATTGTGTTATCGAATGTTCCGAATTGTTTAGAAAATTAACTACCTTAAATGAACTGAACTGCCTGTTGTATTCGTTTTTGGATCTGCAGCCAGTCGTACTTAATTTCGGCTTTAGAATTTTAGTACAGCAGATTGGGGTGAATACAAAACAATATCACGTAACCGTATCAGCAATCAGCGTACCATGAACTTTTAGAGCACTCCTAGGAAATTGATAGTGCAATTGTTGCTTTTACAAATCCATTCTCCAACTCCGTGAGACAGACAGTAACTATACTTCACCATGAAGCAAATTGTATTTAACTCCCAGATTACAGTTTGAACTTAAAATACCCAAAAATTATTATAAACGTGAATTTTCTATATAAAGGCAAACGTCGGGCTATTTATTAATGAACAGTTTCAATATTATCATCCGAGATGAAATAGGAATCTTTCGTAACAGACAACAGTCTCAAATATGATAGAATTTGGATAAATCATACGAGTACGAGTATCTAAAGAATTAAGTAATCGTAGAATTAAATATCAATTCGATGGCCAACTATTTCATACGTCACAATCTGAATATATCATGCTGTACACTCGATAATGCACGACTTTAAACAAAGGAAAGCGGTGGGGTTTCATCAAACAAACAATAAGCGTGTTTTGGTTACACCGCTTGCTTATATATTCGCTTGTTTTGTGATTCGAAAGAAAAATTTAGCGGAACCGAATTTTTGGTACCATGGATCTCGAATTCGAATGAGCGATATCCGAAAGTCGGATTCTAGTTTCGATTTTCGGAAAGATTGAACCATGTATCTCGATTTTCGAACAGAAATGAACTCGATTTTTGAGATTCTTATTCGGTTGCTCTTGAGATAGCGGAAAGAAATAAAATATATGATTTTTATTAAAAATAGACAAATTGTATATTATTAGTTAAGGAATTTTAGTGCACAATAAGAAAAAGAATGATTTTTTGTAGCAAAAACTTGTTTTAATGGCTAAATGTATTTTAAAAAATTTGATTATTCAATGTTATATGGTATTTTTCAACTTATTGTCGTGCCCATGACCAAAGTATCGCTATACTTCGGAAAACAGCGACTCTAAGGAATTCGTGCACTAAATAAGACGACAAAAAAATCTCCTATTACTAAACCATAGTATTAGTGTCTCTATTAAAGAAAAATATTTTTACTATGTACATATTTTGACTTAAATTTGTACACTGAATTTGTCCTTCGTTTATTAGAGCCTTCGTGAGATAGTTTTCATATACTTATAGCGACAGTAATGCTTTTCACTCACTAAATGAATTTTGAATGTAGGGAATGTTATATCTATGTATGTGCCGTGCAAATAAGTTCGACTGTTCAACTATGAATTCGATCAAATCGTCATTGAAAAAAAAATTAAAGAACTCTGCTGGTGTCTCCAGTTCCTCGATAATATCTGGGAGATTCGTATTTCCCTGAAATGGAAAGTTTTCATTCGAATACGGAGGCAAATGACTTTCTTTCCAAATTGGGGCTATTGGTTTTTTAGGTTGTTTTTCTTTGAAGTAGTAGGTTTCTCACAATGGTCTTCCAAATCGCTCTCATCAGTTTCCGGTACAAAAATGTTGTCCTGATCAGAAAATGGGACTCTTACTTCTTCTTCATCGGTATCGGATATATTTTCATCATCACTTTGAAGTCCATCAGCGATTTCATCAGTATATTTCAAATTACCATAAAATGATTGTACATTCATTTTTGGAATAACTGCATGGAAGGCCATATATGGCTTCATCAATTTTAGCAAAAAAAAGTATTTATAATACTTACCTTTCATCAATATTATTGTTTTTATAAATGTAATGAACTTTTTACATACAAAAAAAATTTTCTTCGAAAGAAATACCTTTCTTTTATATTTAAAATTGATGGCAAACTTCTGTAAAACTCACTTCTATTAGGACAACTGAGACGCTCGCACAAAAATTGCAAAAACAAGTAGCAAATATTGTTTTTAAATAACTGCACTTTGAATTTCAGAAGAAAACAACATAGAAAGAATGATAGATAAGACAAACATTTGCAAAAGTACCGTTTCCGTAACGAGAAATCACAATAAAATTAAAAAGCCATATTTGGCGTTGCATGCAGTAGAGGGTTAAGTCGTTGACTGCTGCCGAAGTCGCATTATTTTGGAAATGTTCCATGTATATGAATAGGGTGCAAAAAGGCATAGTCCAGAATGGAACTACTGACGGGCGAAATGGTTACAACTAGTGAATAAGAAATTGTAATTTTTTCCTTACCTTTCCAATGAAATAATTAACCCCAGGACCCCTAATTTACTTTATCTAGGATATTTCTAAAACTTATTTATGAACAATAACAAACAAAAAATAATTTTGCCAACCCAAAAAAACATTTTCCGAAAGTATTGGTAACACTTTTTGTTCAATCCGAAAGTTGTACATGGTACCATTTCAAATACGGATCGGAAAGAACTTTCGAATAGTTTTAATTTTCGAATCGAATTACATAGTAGGGGCCCAGGTCTGTTAATAATGCATTATCTGACTCTATTGGAAATACCATCCGGAGTTGGGCAAGGTACAGTCCTAGGACCATTTTATACAACATTTACTTGACCGAATTTCCAGATTTGTCACCACGTCAATATGTCGCATATGTCGATGATGTAGACATCTTTATCTCACATAATTTAGGCCACGATGTTGTGACCAAACTTCAATGTGCACTTACCAGATTGATTCAATACTCGTACTACGATAAGTGGAAAATCAAATGCAATTTTGAAAAATCTGAAGGCTATTTTTTTCTCACGAAATAGAAAAGCTTGTCTTCCACCCTCAAATGTATTAATAAATGGTTGCAATATAAGTTGGTCAGAAAATGTTAAATACATAGGTATCTTCCTGGACAAGAGACTCACATTTCAGCGCCATTTAAAGAACGCCATTAACAAAGTCAATTTGTACATCAGGATGCTATATCCATTAATCAATAGGAAATCAAAATTAAGTAATTGTAATAAACTCGTAATTTTTAAAGTAACTTTTCAGTCCATTATCCCTTATTGCTGGCCTATCTGGGGATCTTGTGCGATGTCACATAAAAAGAAACTTCAAATTTGTCAAACCAATTTAGTAAAAATGATTTTTAATTTACCTTGTATTACTCGACCAACTTGTTTCATCAAGAGAGCAATACATTTAAAATTATAGAAAAAATAGGAGATATTACAAATCTAAATCTAAGACTATAATGCTAGATGCACACGTAACAACAGTTGCAGCAACCTATTTTGTTTGTTCGCTAAAGTATACACGTTTCAACCTTCTCCGTAAGTACAGTACTGTGTGTAGTTGTGGTACAGAAAAGACAAGCAGAAGAAAAATAAAACTGAATTGTTAAATGAGTGCCTAATACGTAAGATCACTGAAATTATTATATCACAATCAAAATTTTTTGATATTTATGGCAACGGTTGCAGCAACAGCAATAAAAAATGAAATGAATTTAAAAAATTTTTATGAATTTAACCAAATTACGAAAAGTTGCATTCAAAATTCTTCATTAATTGTATGAAAACATTTCATTATCATTATGAAAATTCTTCATTAAAAATTTTATAACAATAGTTTTAGAAATTTGTATAAATTTCATTAGAAAAGATTTTAAAAATAATTTACGAACTTCATGCTTTCTTAACGTACAACTCCCTAATATTAATAATTCATAATTTTGGCATATATTTTTAGATGCCAACATTTATTTCTGCCGGGTTGTGAAATCGAAATATGTATGTATATACATACTAGGGTAACCATTCAATTAATCATTATTCGGTTAATCGATTAATCGTCCTATAAAATTAACCGAATATTTTAATAATTAAATTTTTGGTTTAACGATTAACTCGAACAAATCAGGGCGATTAATAAAATATAAGCATGTGTTTATGGCAAGCAGTCCGCTTGAAACACTCCTACAATGTGGCAAGTCATATGACCACGATTTGCGAACAAATTTCATAACTCTACACACATTTCGAACAGATTTGATAGTTTGTTGGAAGGAAGCGTCGCACAGTGCTTTGACTCTTAGATATAATTAAAAAAAATTGTCTCAAAATTGGTTAATTAAATTGGGTGTAATAGTTTGATGAACCCACTGGTGGCTTTGTATGGGGGGTATCAAAATAGTTTTGTAATTTTTGTGAAAATTAATCAATCCAATAGGGTGTTATAGTGCGATATAGTTTCAGAGCGACAGTACCCTTTGTATGGGAGGTACCCGAAAGCGTGGCACTTTTTGTTTTAATAAATGTGCCTTGTCCAATGTTTGAACACTGTTTTTTTTTGTTTTATTTTATTCGAATAATCGAATAACTTGATTGCGTTTTGTTCGGTTAATTGTCAGATTAAAATTTACTATTAACGATTAATCAAAAACCCCGATTAAATAGGTAGCCTAATACATACCAATCTTAAAAGTCTTCCCCAATGCCTTCCTCATACACTGTTATTTGAAAGTACTGGATCTATATAATGAATGTCATCCTCAACCATAGCCACGTGCACAAAAACGATATGATAACAGTGTGTAATTTTTTAAGCCATGGCAAAGTAACCATATACGACACCACTACGTGATAAAACAGCAAAAAAAAAACCCCTGTCTCCCAGTTTTGCCCAAAGTCCTCCAGGTTTGTTTTATGAGCCCCAAAGAAATGGGGTCTCGGTGTCATTTTTGCAAAAAAGTGATAATTTTCTCAAGCTCATATCTTGCGAACCGTTCGGAATTTTGATTTACTCTCTGAGGCAAAGTTGTAGCTCTTGTCATAAAGAACAAAAATTGTAAACATATAAAATAAAAAAAAACTTCATCTTCAAAGTCAAAATCGCAAAAAACTTTGTCAATTTTTTTTACCTTTTTCTCCTGTTCAGGTCCATAGGTAGCAAACCGTTCAAAATTCAAGGAAACAATCAACTACCAGAATGATCCTAAGATCTCAATAAACAACTTTCTAGAACATATGAACTTCCTAGGAATGATTCTTTACACTGTTTAGGTAGCCCTTAAATAGCCGCAAAAGTGAAAAATTCCCCGAAAATTTTTTAATTTCATTTGTTTTTTCTTTACTTCAACATTGAGATACTATAAAGCCTTCTCCCGTAAGTGATGTTGCAGGTTTCATTGTTTTACTATTACTGATTTTATTAATCTTAGTCCTTAGGTGGTATGGGTTGACATTTAGAGTTAGGGTTGTAACAAAGAGTAGTAGCATGGATATTTAGTAATAATGATTCAGTGTTGTAGGGATTAGTAGTCTCAGGAGGGATGGCACTACAATACTATGCTATCTATTACAAAAATTATAAAAAAAATATTCGTATTATGTTTATAATGTTGATGGCCCTGGACTTGTAACTCGCACTCTCTTAAGTTGTGGATCCAAATCGTCGTCCGAATCTGACTCTGATTCAGAACTTATGGTGTCCACAGGCACGTTACTTCCAGACTGCCCTCCATCATCAGCTTTTTCTTTTTCAGATACTTCATTAACATCATACAGGGTGATCTTGTGACCACCAGAATGAAATGAATTAGAAAAGAAATCAAAAAAGGAATGCAAAACAAAGCATCAATAAAATTGATATTACCTCTGCAAGCAATGCGTCGAGCTTTTTGCCTTTGTACCGTTTTTCCATGGGCATTGTGGTTTGATGAAACCGTTCTCCTTGCTCATCGGATTCGGTAGGGAGTTGTTTGATAAAATCGTCGAAATGAAAATGAAGAAAATGCAGCTTTAATGTCATCGATGTGCCGATTTTCTCAAAATAATACAGCATTTCTTTCACCCATTCTCTTGCTTCCGGTTCCGCGTCTCGATCCCCTCCCAAGACTCTGGTGCATACACTCTGAAGGTAAATCCATGCCATTGAATGATTATAATCATGAAGCGATGATTCAAAGTTGCTTTTGAATAGCTTTCTAATGTCAGGGCCATTAAGTACGCCTGTTAAAGGAAGACAAAAAATAAAGACAGAAATGAAAACATTAACAAAGTGAAAATAGTACAATGAGGTGAACAAAAATTCGTTTTAAATTTACTACAATACCTTTTTTAATTTTGTCATCGCTACGCTTTGCGTTTGGACAATTTACAACGGCCACTTCGATGAATTTTTTAACAATTCTCAATTTTATGTGAAGCAATGGCAGCAAGATAACTTGAGTATTGTCAATTAAAGGTGCAGTCTTCAGTTTAGGTTGTTTCATTTGTACCTCCACACTTCCTCGTGGTCTCCACGAATTACATTGGAAAGAAAACAAGAATTTTGGAAAGCCCCCCTAATTTATGATCCCTTGCAAAATGTTGATGCTTTTCGTAGTATTAGGGCTTTTCATTCTTTTCAGTCTTCTTCGTCGAAAAACAACTTATATGCTTTCTTGAATGCACTAGTTAAAAGATTCTGTTTCTTCTGCAATGTTGTAGAACTATTTTTTCTGATTTGATGACCGCAAACGTAGCAAAATAAATCAATATTTTCACACTGCATATTGAAATTGTCAGCTGCCAATGTTGTGTGCGAATTATGCTGTAGCACTTTCACTTTTTTTACTTTCACTTATAACTTTCACCGCTGAGCTCTCGTTGACGTCGCGCTGTGTAATGTTTTAACCGAAATTTTGGCACCCGGAAAGTACTTTTGTTAGAAAAACCTCACTATCTCCGATCTTAGAAGGGTAATGCGGAGTATTATACATTAAAAAAAAAGCTTGAAGTGCTGTCTTTTACTGAGTCTAGGAAGAAATGGGTTTACTAGGGCTGTTTTTTTGAGAAAACCAGATTTTTATTAAAAAAGCGAGGTTATAAAATCTTGTTTTTTTTTAATTTGCCCCAATGAGTTACTAAAAATTAACATATTTATACACAGATTTATAGAGTTTTCAAATGTCTTGTCAATGATACCCATCTCAACCAGATCGGGTAAGAAATGGGTGAGATATAAGCGATTATATACTCAAGCTATAAAGGCCTATATCTCAAGAAGTTGGATCGGCCTCCTTAAAAAAAACTTTCGGGTTTAAATCAGCGCTGTAAGCCCTACCAGCCCAAAGACGATTGGCGCATTTTTCATAAAGTAAAATTGTTCGTAAAAGCGGAAAATAAAAAAAAAACGCTTTTTGGGCGATTTTTCGCTCATTTTTTAAAGTTTCTCGCGATTTTGACCTTGAAGATGATTTTTTTTTCTTTGTGACAAGAGCTACAACTTTGCCTCAGAGAGTAAATCAAAATTCCGAACGGTTTGCTAGGTATGAGCTTGAGAAAATGATCACCGAGACCCCACTTCTTTGGGGGCCCATAAAAAAAACCTGGAGGACTTTGGGCGAAATTGGGAAAAAGGTTTTTTTTTGGTGTTTTATCACGTAATGGTGTCCGTATAAGGTTATATTTTTTCGTGTTGCACTGTGTAATTATTTTACCATTCACAATACCCTCTTGTTTTTGGATCGCAAAAAATTCAACAATTGCTAATAGGCCCAATACACGACACAAGCATGCTGACCCAATCAAGTGTTTGTGCAATCACGCTTTGACATACACCACACTAGCATGATTGGTCAATATTCATTTGTTTTCAAATAGTGTGTGGAAGAGGTCGCTATGGATAGTGACGAAGATTCATCAATTCCTTAAATGTTTCCACCATTTTGTTGTTACAAATATTTTTCAGCTCCCGGTTACAATAATCGTCACTTTTAATTTTCCACAAACACGGCATCGACTCCGACAATTCGAGGAATTCACCCCAAAAAATGTTTTCGTTTGAATTCATGTCCGCGCGGTGTTTATTGTTTGAAAAATGCTACTTGACCGTGCCAATTTCACAACACACGACACAAGCATCGTGTTACAATCACGGAAATATCAAACTCATTTTGATTTGGCACAAACAGCTTGCACAATCACACATCAACCCCATACACGGTCAATCGGCTTGTACAATCAGTTGATTGGGTCAGCATGCTTGTGTCGTGTATGGGCCCTACAAGATTTGTTTTATACAATAACAAACAAAAATCATTATCTCAGAGAGGAGCTAGGTAGTTTTTACATCGTACTCCCTACTCTCGTTTTTGTAATGCTTAGAAGGGAAAAAGATTCTCAGAAATCGATGCTTTTATAGATTAAAAAATATCCAGTGTAAGAGAAAATTTAAGAAAGTTTACCATTGAAGATATTTTACGTACAGTATTGTTATTTGTAGTGATCTTCCTTATTCTTTGCTTTTTTGCGTGCCGTAAACAGCAGCGACAACAATTTCAATGATGCCCCCTATGCTGTTACAATAATAACACAACTTTGCAAATAATTATATTTTCTCTGGTCTTTGGATACCACTATGTTTTAATGATAGAGAACTTGTTTCTGATTAAAAAAAATGAAAAAAAAAAGTTTGGAGTGAATTTTTTTTTTAAAAAACTAATCTAAAATCACATTAAAAAATTTATGTATCAACAGCAACAATTTAAGCGTTTATAAAAATTTTATTTCTGTACCCCAAATTTCAGAGCCCATAACTTTTTAACCAGTCCATAGATTCTTTTTTGCAACACCTCATTTTATTTGTTGAAGTGTTAGCTTAACGCAGAAGGTTTCAACAAAAATGTGTCTCAAGTTTTCGATTTTTCCTGATTTAAAAACTAAAGAAAGAGACGCTATTTTTCATGAAAAAGACACCATTTTTTAAACATATTCAGCCAGTTCGGCAAAATTATGCAATTTATTGAGTAGAACAGGCATAATTCTTGTTGGCCACTAAACTCCAATTAATTTGGTACCCCTCCCGGCCTGATTGGCCGTCTAGAACTTAAGATCTAGGTCAAAATCCAAAGGTACCTTCGAAAAAAAAAATTTTTACAAAAAAATTAAAAAACAAAAATTCACTCCAAAAAAATTTTATTTGTTTTTCCTTAATCAGAAACAAGTCCTCTATCATAAAAAATAGTGGTATCCAAAGACCAGAATGGCTGTAAACTAGTGTAATTGGTAGAAAAACCAGAGAGATAGAGTGCAAATGAACAAACCTCACACCATCTCTCTCTGTAACTGATTTGGCCAGAACTGATGTCGACTAGTACAGGTTGACGGAGTAGGGGTTGTTTTAATTGTGGGGACAGACTTTTTGTTTTTGTTTCACGATTCTAACTATCAAATTCAACACGAATACACGAACAAATAAAGTAAGCAACAAAGTACAACACCAAACTACACTGACTTTGACAGTTGGGGTCATAAGAAAGCAACATTCGCTGCTCTAATGCGTTAATGTCTACTGGCTCAGCCACAGATTTGACACAAAAGTACACAAGCAGAGGCATTGAAATTGTTGTTGGATATGTCGCTGTACAGCATGAAAACTAAATCAAAAGAGTTAAGAAAAGAATAAAGAAGATTTTTAGTTTAGTGTTACAACAGAGTTGGAGCCGGCAACATATAAATTATTATATTTCTAGCGTGGTGTTTTGCTGTTTCTGGTCTTCCTTCTCTTTACCCATGATCCCCAACCCCTCTCTCTATGAAAATGGTTCATAGAATCTATGAAACATGTTCATAAATACCATGAAAGTTTTCCAAAGGTCCTATGAAAATTAATCATAGTTATTATGACCGATTTTCATAAATTTTAGGAAGCTTTCGTAGGTTTAGCTTCATATAATCTTTAAATATTTCATACGCGGTATCAAATATTTTTATAGAATCTATGAAATATTATCGTAGAATTTATGTAACAATTTCATACATTTTATGAAGTTTTCATAAATGTAACTTCATGGAATCTATGAAAATCTTTCATAGGTTCAATGAAATGGTTCTTTGGCTGAAAAATAATGAAACATTTCATAGAATCTATGAGGAAATTCATAGGTATTCTGACGTTAATTTTCTGTGTATAATATGTTTATTAATGTAGAAAAATTCGTAGCGAAGGGTTTTTCGTATTTTTCCTTTGACTGTTTTCAATAATTATCAGTATAACTATAACCAATATAACATATTAATCACACTCATTACAATACTCAAAACAAAGGTTAATCCGTATTACTGAAGTTCAATCTGTATCCGAAAAAGTGTGCATACACATTCATTCAATAAAAACATAACATAATTTTTTAATTTACTGGTAGCTGACTTGCATTTTATGCAATGAAAATTGAAATAGTAAACTTAAAAAAATTTTAAAAATGTAAATAAAAATATTCGGATTACCGTTACGTGCATAATGTAGTAGTTAACGAGAAACACTTTAGTTGTTATCATAAAAAATACTCTTAACCCGTAATTGGTGTTACAAATTACCCTATAATCGTCACTTCCGAAAAATTTTAAATGTTAATAAAAAAAATATATGTTAAAGTAAATTAAAATTTGTTCCAATGCCTTTTCGACGAATCTGATTACGTTAATATCAAGATAGAGAATTCGCATTTTGTTCCTAAAGCTGGGGAAATAAGAAATTTTTTATATGCGCTCAATTAAAATTTTTGTAAAGAAAATGCACCGAATTTGGTAAATCTACATTACGATGCGGTAAATGAGTAGGAGTAGTTGATAAAAATTATTCCTTTTATTATCAAATATACTCATATGTCGAAATAGGGCTATAATTGAAAAAAAATGTTAAGTCTCTCCCAAAAAATTCGCAATTTTTAAATTTTAATTTAAAAATAATATGTTAATATAAATAAGTTTCTTTCAATTCCTATTAGTCAGGTATATTAGCTGTAACGTAAACAAAAAAAATCCGCTTTTTCGTTAAATCACAATTTTTGTGAAGACCATTTGCCAACTTTGGCAGACGGCCCTGTTAGACCACTATGAATGAAACTGTTCATTTTATCATTCAGCTTGCAATTTACACTAAAACTGTGTTTGTGAACTGTTCTAGTAAAAATTACTAGTACAATTTTACTCTCTCAGTAAAAAATACCGACATCCAGTAAAAACTTGCAAGAAATAAGAATTTTATACGTAAATAGCTGATTTGTAATGTAAATATTGGAAAAACCAATAACCGCATATTGAATAAAACATTAATAAAACTATCTTATTTTATAAAAGAAATAGTTAAAGATTAATTACCGAGCATTACAAATTAATTTTTCTGTTAACAACATTAAATCCCAAGGATTTATTTGGTATTTTATATTCTTTCTATTTCCAAATTTTGTTTGTTTACATCAAACTTATGTTTTAAAACACATGTTCGGACTCGCAGATTCTTACTGGCAAAAATTTCTCCATTAAAAACTTGTAAGTTCTATATCACACAGTAAAAAATTTTGTTTAAAATTAAAATGATATAGAACAATCAGATATGGTTTTAAATTAAAACCATTGTGGATTAAAAAATGAGAGAGAGGAAATTCGGGAGAGGAAATATTCTTGTCATTGAATTAAAACCAAAATTGGTGTAAAATCGAAACCATTTTTAAAGTAAACTTTTCCGGATTAAAACTAAAACCAAAATAGTAAAAAAGAGGTTTTAAATTGATCTCATTTTAGGATTAAATTTTAATCCAAAATTAGATTAAAATTTTTACCAAAATTGGATTAAATTTAAATCCAAAACTGGATTAAAATTAATCGTATTATGGTTTCAAACCTAAGCCCAAATAAAAAAACCTGTTTTTCAAGTTTTATCAAAATATTTAGTAAATTTTTATTCAGTTAATAGATTGGGAACTAATAAAAGCATTTTACTTTTAATAACATGAAATTCATAAGATCTTATGTTCTGCAAATCAATAAAGCGAACTATTTCGAAAGCATTTCTTGGTCAAATTCCGTAACAATGTGCGACCAAGTCGAAGTGTTTGCTTACAAAAGTTTCTAAACGTAAGTAAACGTCGTTATTTATTACATAAATATCCACGATTTTGCCAAACGTTAGGTATTCGACGTCTTTTCTTAAATATATTATAAATTCTATTTTGTACATGTAACCAAATTTACATTCAAATTTTTTTGTTATCAAAATTTTTGTAATTCCGTTGCAACTAAACTTTTGCAAAAAATAGTTTTGAGCGCTTACATCTAAATCTTGAAAAAGCAGAGTTGTCATTTTGTGAAAAATAAATAAATTTTTAAATGTCATATTCTCCCAAGCAACACTCATTCCTTTTTGATATCTTATAGGAAGGCTCTTGCATATGTTTTTGTAATTGTTGATAATTTGCACATCCCTAATGAATTCACGATGCTTTGCTTCGTACCTCAGAGCCCATATATGAATCAGTGGACCTATTCTTTTAAACACTATCGCGTAATGTGTCAAAAAATTATGTTTGGGGAGTAGGGTTTTTTGGTAAACTTCGACAATACATTTCAAATGTAGTTCTATATCGCTTCGAAGTGAGTCGATATGTTCTTGCTTAACGACAGTAGAAAGGACTGTTCTTATAACACGAATCAGAGAAGTAATACCTTCCCAGAAATGTGGCATTTTGCCATAAAAGTAAAAAAAAAAATTAAAGGAAAATGCAAAATTAAACACAAATTCTGCAAAGCAGACAAGCCAATAGGAGTCCGGCATTTTTTGTCCATCGTGATTTTTGGAGGAATGCAAGTGTTGTGTAAAAACCCATAATTAAAACTTTTTGTTTTGTCATTAATTTCGTTTAAAGTCAGAATTTGAATTCTAGAAGTTTCTAAAAAAAAGTTTTAAAATAAAAGGAACAGCGCCTTCCAATATATCATGCATTGCGTCAACATTAAGGCTTTCAAACATTTTGTAATGTGACAATTTGTTAATCTCACATAAACTTTTAATTCCTTTTGTAGTTTTTTGATCTAAAGATGATACTCCGATATTAAGGGACAACATTTCATTAAATTCGACTTGCGTTCTTAATAGATTTTGTTGTTCAACGCATATGTTTTTACCGTCTTCTCGGTGAATTTTACAAAATCTGAAGCAATGGTCCGCGCGAAAAGAAGCTACAAAGGCAAGACAAGTATTTGCTCCTAAATTATCGTGAGCTATCGCTACTAAGGTGCCTTTTTAAAAAGCGCTGTCTACTTTGACACCAACGTTTTGGAGAGCTCGTATATCATTAACAAGCGGATGTAACACATGATTGAAGTTTATGTGTTCCTTTTTAAGGTCTCTACACAAAAAAACAAAATTAAGTGAATGTTCTCACATTTTGAATTGTACTGAAAAGGAAGGTTACGTATTGTAAAGTAAAGTGCTCCAACCTTATGAATTCCGGCTTTACTTCCTAAAGGATTTGTTATTTCAAAGTCGTCATAAAAAATTTGCAATTCTAGAGCATTTACTTCTTTTCGGAAAAAACCGGAATTCAAAAAGTTTTCAGAGCAACAGTAACTGGAAAATATATTTTCAGTACAAGTGTGGTTTTTTGCGAAATATAATTGTTTAAAAGAATCGTTTTTAAAAAAAGCTTCCAGTGTCGCAATAATATAAATATATTGAAATGTTGACTGGACAAAGTGCTTTGTTGAATGTAATATTCCCTTTTTTTTTTAACAACCCAATGGCCTTCTATTGGCCAAGCAATCGGAGGGACATATAATTCATGTTCCTTACAGTCTTTATCTCTTCTATATTTAGTAGAGTTTTGCTTAAAGTCTTGAGTTATTGTGTCCCTCCATTCAGAGAAAGTGGCTTCAAAATCATTCGTATTTATCTCTGTATGTTTTCTAAATAAAAAATTTTTAAACTCAATAAAACTTCTTTGAAACAGACCTTCTAAAGTTGAAAGCACCTCACTGATCTTTTTTCTGAAATATTGCATGATATCAAATTTTTTATGACTGATGAAGCAATTGAGAAAGTGTTTAAATTGCTTGCTAAAGGCAACTCATATGGATTATTTGTGTGTTTGTCATTATCAACATTAAATTGTTCGCTCTTATTTGTTGGGTCACATGATTCAATCATGGGCAACTCATCAATATTTTCAAAAATTTTTTTTTCTTAATCAGACTTTCACCTTTAATTTTACCTTTAATGAAGGATGTTGAATGTCTTCTTAGTGAACTAAATGTACAGAATACTTTTTTACATTTTTCATTGGATACGCATCTTAATTTTAAACCATGGGACTCTGCTAAAAAATGTTAATTTCTTAAATGGAAAATCACAAAATTTACTATTTCAAATTCCCTACCGCATAAAAAGCAAACATTTGACATTCTGCACTCAAATTTAATCAAGGCGTTCCCTGAATTTGTTTTCAAACTTCGAATGGACTTCTATAAGTCTTGGCGTTAGCTTCTTTTGATTATCAATTCCGTAGAGAAATTTTGCAAAGAACTGCATAAAGTTCACTATAGCTGCTTCGAATTCAATGTTAAAAACATAAAAACTCTTTAAGTATAGGTCGAAAACCTGGCAGAAATTGTAATTATCGGGAACATTAATTTTTTACCATCGATGTTTATAAAATACTGAATTAAGGAGCTTTTGCTGCTAAAATTACTGGCTGGTGCGACTCAACCTTATACTCTGCTACAGGCGTATTGAGCTGTAAGGATGAATGTGAATATTGTGAGTGGAAGTATAAAAATATAGTTTTAAAAAATAATTACATTTTGAAAAGAAATGAAGCTGTCAACTGATTCTTGGAATTTTACTTTCTTTCGAGCTCGTCCAAGACCGATGGATGGCAGCAGTCTTAGCTGGTTTAAAAATGGTAATACTTCAGTAGACCAGTCACAAAATCTGTCCCAAGAAGAACCTCCAATTGCCTCACTCGGTATCTCGGTCACAAAGCTTTCATACTTGCTCCACTTGTCCAAAAAACTCTTGGATGCCACTTCTCCGTAACGAAGAGCGAAGTCAAATGCAATATATAAGAACTGCAATCTTAAGAATTTGTTTAAAAAAAAATTATTGAACATATTACCAGCGACGAATCGTACAAAAATATGGGACAGCGTTGTAAAACGTTAGATTCTGTTGTGCAAAACTGAATCCTGGCCTTAACTGTTTCACGCAGCTTTTCCATTAAAACCTGCAAATTATCTGCAACAACGCAATTTTGAAGAAATGTCAGATCATCCTGTGAAAGTTCTTCTTTCTTGTCTTTCTCTCTAACTGATGACAATTTCTACTTTTTGTTGCTTACGTCAGACAATTTTGTGAGCTTGTGCTTTAAGTTTTTCAATTTTGCAGCCAAATAACCTGTGTTATATTCCGGGTTGTAAAAAAGATCCTAAAATCGTATTGTTAATATAAGGCACAAAAAAATTAACAAATTAAAAGTGCATACTCACAATTCCTTCAAATTTGCTATTTGCTACCTTGTAGGACGGAAAAAGTTGTATAATTGATTTTGCCAAAGCAATTTTTTCCTCACGCTTTGGAAAGTTTCCACAATTTTTTCGCAAAAAATTTACGGATTCGCGCACGAAAGAGCGACGAGAGTTGTCGGTTAAAGTCTTGTTGCTTTCGTACTCCTTCAATATATTTGAAATGTCTCCGCTTTTTAGATGGGTTTCAAGTTCCTTGTAAAGAAGGAAATTTTTAATGCAAGCATAGCAATTAATGAAATACCTAACTTCTGATTTATAACGTGACTCGACGATTCTTTCACATTTGTTGAAGTGTCATTATTGTTAGTTCGAATTTCTATAAAAAAAAGCAATTGCAGTGCATGAACTGCAATATGACTCCCAACAATTGGTCCACCGAAATCTCGGCTCCGTCCCGATCATGCAAAGAAATTTCGCATTCTGTATTGATTTTTAGTCTATCAAGAACTACAAAGAAAAATACAAATGGCTTTTTGGCAAACCTTTTGCATTTAATCACGTTTGATAGGTAAACGTACGTACCTGCAAATAGAATTGTTTCAGGCGCAAACTCTTCACTGTTAATATCTTCACAAATTTGTAGAAATTGCACTTTTGCGTCGTATTTTACATTGAGAAACATTGTGAAAATTTTCCATGTGCTCTCTATGATTTTACAGTTTAATAGCACTTTTAAACTTTTTGGTTTTGTTTTAAAACCAAAATTACTAAATTTGCCGTCTTGCCAGACACAACTGAGAGAGTGAGAGCGCACTTTAAAATTTTCTGGTTTTAATTTTAAACCAAAGTTTCTTAAGTTAAGAGTTGCCGAAGAAATATGTAAGAGCGATAGCCATTTAATAATATTTTGGTTTTATTTTAAAACCAAAAGGGATTAATATGTGATAGAGCGAGGTTTAATTCTTTTTTTGGTTTTAGATTTAAACTAAAACTTATTAATTCAAGCTAAAAAGGTTTTGTTTTTAAACCATTTTAGATTTGATCGAAATGCATGAGTATTTCATGGTTTTGAAATAAAACTTCACGGTTTAAAGTTAAATTTATTTGTCATTAAATTAAAACCTTTTAGTTTCAAATTAGAAATTAATACTGAAATGGTTTAAAGCTAAAACCACATGGTTTTATAATAAGAATTAAAGTTTTAAACTAATACCAATGGGTTTTAAAAGTAAACCATCATTTATTACTGTGCATTGACCTTTCAAAATATTCTCGCTGACTCTCCCGCTACTGGGTTTCTGGAGTAAACGGACGAAGACTATAAAGTAAGAAGTAGTAATACCATAGAGTAATCTCAGACTAGAGAGAATATTTGGCTCATCTGACGTTTCCTTTCACACTCTTCGTGATGCGTTCGGTGTGATAGAGAGCTGTTTGACGAAAAGTGATATACAGCAGGTGAAATTACAATAACTTCTTGCTTTAATTTTTCAGGCCATTTTGGTGAAAAACTGTGAAATTTAAATGTGTTTTAAACTTTTTTATTGACTGTTATTGTTAAAATACATTTGTGTTGTATTTAACACAATAATTTTAACACACAAAACGAAATGCCGTTGTTGTTATTTTGTTCGTTGTTTTGAACCATTGCCTCTAACTGGTATTAGTAAAGCAATTCTTTTCAACATCAAACGTAAATATCACACCAGGCCAAATGCCATAAATTTGGTGGGAGAACTAGTAGATCTACTATAAGTATTAATCTATGAGTAATACTTTGTACAAATTATCATGTTCTCGAAGACAGCTTATTAGTTTCGAAGAATGCAAAAGGGACAACCAAAATACAATAACTATAAAACAAAAATAGAAAACAGAACAAAGACTAAACATTTGTAACAAGTGACGAAATGAAAGCTTTCATTGCCGTTTTCTTTGTTTTTGCTCGTTTCAGTCAAAATGTAACTCTGATCGCAAAATTTGGCCGTGAATATTTTGTCTGCAAATCGTTCTCAAGTTTATAATTTTCCTTCCGCTCTCACTAAATGGAAATTTTTACACATCAGACGATTTCTCTAACAGTCTGACATGGCCTTTAGGATGGGAAATATTTTTATATTCTTGGTTTAATAAAAATTGCAATAGTTTTTCAATAATTGTTCGGTTCAAGATCAAGATCTATTAAAAAGTACTTTTTCTATGAAAAAGTAAGTTTTAATAGAAATATTAGTAAAGAAATCTGTGAAGTTGATAATTATGGATGATGGTTGGGAAAATAGATATTTCAACGCCCACCAAGGCACGTCATCAGCTCTCTTCTCTACAAGTATTTAGGTATATCATCACACATTATAGGGACAAGCAAAACTCGACTTAGCGAGAATTGTCTCAACACTCCTACAACATCCACAAGAAATACTTTGCCATAACCATCAATGTTCACAACATTTCCTTCCTATACATGCTATCATCGCAAGCCATTGTATAGATGTTGTTTCAAAAAGAATCAACGATTGCCATGAGATTGGCGTTAGAGTGTACCGTCTTCAAATTTTATCCGTTTAAGTTTATATTATTATTCGATCTTTCAGTTGCTATGTTTTTCAATATTTGTTCGGTTCAAGATCAATATCTATTAAAATGTACTTTTTCATAGAAAAAGTATTTTTTAATAAATATTAATTGTATTATTATTAATATTACTAAAGACATGTGTGAAATGGATTATTTGGTGGATGGTTGGGAATATAGCTATTTCAATGCCCACCAAGGCATATCATCAGCTCCATCATCGACAAGTATTTAGGTACATCATCACACATTATAGGGCTAAACAAAATTCGACTTAGGCCGGCTATACATTACACAAATTAACTGTGCAAGTCTGGCACGGAGTAAAAAAAAAAAAAATGTGACACACACCATACAAGTAAATTGTGCAGTTTTTCATTCGAGGTAATAAGCGAAGTAGTCAACATGTGCAAATGCTGCGCAATATTATTGCTTGCTATAGCAATAAAACGAAAAAAAGACGCTAGTGGAGTAAAAAGTGGTACATGAATCGTGAAAAATTAGGACAGAATAAGTTATTGAAAGAATTCGAATTTTCTTCTTTCTTCTGTTAGATTAAAAAAAATTACGAATCCTCGATTAAGAGACCATTTGGTCCATACCGCATTTTTTATACAAAATTTAAATTTAGTCTAGTATTTTATATCTATATATTTTGATTTAATACTTTGCAAGCTTTTCAGTGATTGCTGGTAGATGTCGATGTGGATTGTGATACACAGGAAGGTTTTCAACAGATTTCGCAGTGGTGATTTTGCAAAACGCTGTTCCCAATTTTAGCTACGCCTATCTCTAACACAGGTTACAATCTTTTGTAAAGTATTACACCTTAATTCACCACTTTCCCCTTCGTTTTAAACTTGAACTATGTGGAGCTTAATTTGTGAAATGTGTTGGGCCTAACAAAGCTTATGCAAATTGTGGAATTCGCCATATTGCGTTTTGTAAGAAGATGTATGCATATTTGCATTGGTTTATTGTTTGTGTTTTTTTCTTCTAAATATCTCACGTTGGTTCATATTGTGTGCGGAAATGGTAAATCAACATTACTTAAACGAAGATGATATACATACACTGTGGTTCACCAGGATAGAACCAACAGAATTTTGAGAAAGAAATCTCCATATGTATCGACTGGAAGAAGCAATATGCATTTTCTCTTTTCAGACACATAGGAGAGACACAATTGAGTAATTAAAATAACAAAACACGAATACCAACACACTGTAACGGTAGTTTTCCTCTCATTGTTTACAATGAACTCAGAAATTCCACTTGTTGTTTGGTTCACCAGAATAAAACCACATGCAGTATTTGCTTCAAACGTCAGTCAGATCTCCAAAACTGTTATAAAAACTTAATTAAAGTTAAAATCTGTGCTTTTGGTAAAACATTTACAAAAATGGGTAGAAAAAGTTGCTTAAGTTCCGCGGAAATGGTAAAAATAGATGTTTACCATTCGCAAGGGTTATCCTATCGGGAAATTGCCAGAAAAATCGAGCGGAGTCATAATGTTGTGATGAATTACATAAAGAATCCTGAAGACTACAAAAAAAATTATAAAGGTGGAACCTATACAGCATTAACTCCTCAGGACAAAAGAAAAATTCTTCGAATAGCCTCGAATTGCGCGCATTCCACATCTAAAATAAAGCATTTGGCAGGAGTAAATGCTAGCAAATCAACAGTTCGCCGTGCTATTTTAAACAGTGAACACTTAAAACTCCGTAAACTCCAAAAAAAGCCACCACTTAACGCTGTTCACAAGCAGAAACGCCTCCAATTCGCTAAAGACCACATGACCTGGGATGTTCAAAGACAGTCGAACGATAACGACTGGCGGAAAGTCATTTTTTCGGATGAGAAAAAGTTTAATTTAGATGGTCCTGACGGATATAACTTTTATTTTCATGACATACGAAAGGAGGAAAAATTTCTAAGCCGTCATCACAGCAGGGAAGGTGGAGTTATCGTATGGGCCGCAATTTCATACTATGGAACGATTGATCTTGTGGTACAAAGTGTACGGATGACCGGAAATAACTACAAAAATCTTCTAGAATTAGTTTTTCCCAAGATTCATGATTTATTTGGTCCAATTAGATGGGTTTATCAACACGACAACGCACCTATACACACGGCACGTGTTGTAAAATCGTGGATTTCTAGCCAAAAAAAAAAAATTTGGAGAATAACGAAGCAAGTGATTCTGAGACGTAAAGTGAACCAGACATGGCCGCATCTAACTCTGTTGATCCGTTGTTTAGTGGAAAAAACCCTAGATTTTTTGTTGTTTTTCCGCTTCCTATAGACAGAATTAGCGCCGTCGCTTAGGTTCTTTCTGCGGCCTTGTTTTGTGACTCATTGTTTTATCTCGCTGACATCACATGTTTTGTGACTTGCTGTTTTGTTTGATTGAAACAGCGTACGAAACATCTGGCAGGAGAGTACACAAAGAAAATAAGCAGCCATTTATGATGTCCAAGTACAAGCACTTTCTCTACAGCAAGGATACACCGGGAAAAGTGGTCGCAAGCGAATTCATTGTAGGAAAAACAAAAACAAACATTGCTAAAAACTGCCAGCCCTCCGGAACTACCAACAGAGAAAGCTTATGTTTTGGGAAAGGTATGTTTACTTTTATTTTACCAAGGTAATTTTAAACGTTTATATTTTACTCTTAGGTCCCAATCAACAAAAAGAAGATAGACGATATAAAAAAATTTATGGAATACACTGCTGGATATGAAACCTTCTATGATACTATCATCCAATGACCAACAACTGACCAGTAGTGCGATTCACTATGCCTTTTTAACCACAACTGTTTCGTTTAAAAATGTTAACCACAAAAATAACCATTTTGCTATTCACTAACATTTTAAACGATATATGCCGACGTTTAAAGTCAGCTGTTAGCTGTTTTTAGCAAGACAAATTGTGGTTTATTAACACCAGCATTTTTGGTGGGGTTTAATCCGTTTAGAAAAGTGTTAATCGTTGTACACAATCGTTGAATATAATGGCTTTGGAGTATTTAGTCTAAAATTTATTGGAGAATGAGCCAGCAAGTCCCGGGTTATTTATCATAAAGTCAATAATTTGACTTAGCTCCTCGGCAGACGCGCAGCTTCGTTTGGCAGAACTACTAGCCATTCTATTTTAATATCTACAAGCGTTTACTAAATCAATAAAATATTAAAAATGTATGTTTTACTTTGCACAAAGCTATTTAAAATTTACACATCACAAGGTTTTTGTTTATTCTTCTTTGTTATTTTCTCCTATTTTGACATTTCGCTTGGCAGAGTTGCCACGTAATATCAATTTGAATACAGAGAAATATAAAACTATTTACCATGGTTAAAAATAACTTAGTGAGTCATATAGTGGTTAGTGCAAACATCAGAATGTGTGGTTAAAGTTAACACATGCTAAAGTGTTAAAAGTTAATGAATCGCACCACAGGAGTTGCCAGAAGACTTGTCTTGACTTACAAGTGAATAAGGCCAGAGCTTTGTATATAGCCATACTGTAGCGTGTAGTATACTTGTTTTTTTCAATTTATGTCTAGTAAAAACACCCTTTTTCATACATATGTAAGTGTGTCTGTTATTTGCCTTTGATACCAAAACAGATAAAAATTAATGGTTTGACTCAATTTCAATAATAATTTTAAAAAAATCATTTTCGATACACTCATTTATTGCAGAAACCGCCTAAGTGCAATTTTTTCAAAAATTTATAACGCAAAAACTTGAAGGAAAAACAAAATTTAAAAAATTGGATTATCCCAATAAGATGCTTTTGATTTGGTAAAAAAAATATGAAGATCCTTAAGCTGCCAAAAAGCTTTTGTAGTTTTCCGAAAGGTGAAAAAAGCGCACTTAGATGGTTTCTGAAATAAACGATTCAATTACTATATGCCAGTGGAAGAAATGAATACGTTCATAGTTTATTTGATGCAACATTTGGTAGTCCCATATTCCGATAAATCATGCCTGAAGGTACTTTCCAAATGATAGCAAGTGCTCTCCGTTTCGACGATGAATAGAACCGAAGACAGATGAGTAGTAGCGATAAATTTGATCCAATTCGGGAACTGTGAGACCTTTGGCTACTCCTTCTTCTAATGTTTTACAACTGCCACGAAAATGTGATCATCGACGACGAGCAGCAGTTTATTCCATCAAAACCTGCAAAATATCGTTTAAAATTTTGGTTATCGGTGGACTCAAAGTCGGACTACGTATCGAATATACAACCATACCTTGGAAAACCTAGAAATGCAAAGCCTGAAAAGTGGCAAGGAGAACGCATTGTATTGGAGTTGACGGAAGACTTGAACGGACAAAATATAACAGGCAACAATTTCTTTTCCACTTTTGAGTTGGTAAAAAAACTACTTGAAAGGAAACTTACATATGTGGTAAAGGTACGTAAAAATAAAACTTTCCTTCCTCCGATATGCTGCCTGTGAAAAATAAACCTTTGTATGAGTCTACATTTGCTTTCATTAGTATCGTACATCAACCACAAAAAAAAGCAACGGTATTGGTACGTGCATGCACAGGATGGATGAAGTTAATGAGAATGAGTCGAAGAAAAAGCCGGATATTATTTCTGATTACAATTCGACAAATGGTATGCTTTGTCTCTCTTAATAGGCCTTGATTTTACTGACCAAATGATGGACAGGTACACCACAAAACGCAAAACAAATCTATGGCCGAACATTGTATTTGCTAATATAGGTACTAGATATACATATGTATCTGCTTTGAATGCATACATACACTTTTCCAAATCGCAGGTGACCAAAGTTCTTGCGGCAATTGGCACTTTCTTTGGCTAACGGTGCGTTTACACGGGACAGTTAAAGACCGGACAGTTGAAAATATGTATTAGTTGTCAAAAAGAGAAAAATTTGTAGTGTGACGTAGGCGTCCAGCCAGTTATAAAGACAGTACAGTTTTAAGCAACCGCCGACAGTGCCGTATCGTATCAATATCGTGCTCTGATTTTGGTTTGTTTACATTCGACTGAAATCTTAATTGCACTAAATTCTATTTTATTTTGACTCTTGCATTTGCTTTATCTTGTTTTTGTGTTTTTAGTACGTTTAGTAATTAGTGCAAAATGTCGTTTGCCGCAAAGCAAATAGCAGCAATACAGCTATTGCGTGAGCTATATACATATTCGTAAAGCGAAAATAGAAAAAAAAAGACAAATTAGGAATCGGACGTGTCGGCTGCTACTAAAAAGAAACGAGCACAACCTTGAGGCGCATTTGCTCAACGACCTACTTTGGAACGACGATGAAAAGGATTTCCAGAATTTCTCTCGCATTTCGGTTGACAAATTTGAAGAAATTTTGGGTTTGGTATGTACATATAAGCACATAATATAGTACATAAATACAGACAAACTGGAGCAAATCTAGTTTAGGGACAATTGACCTATTTTTTTATTTTTATTCACATGAACAGTTAATATTTTATGTATACAAAATTAGGTGAATGTACGCTTGACGAAGGCAGACACTGTGCAGCGGGATGCCATTACACCAAGGCCAAAATTGGCCATAACGCTGAGGTATCTGGCAACAGGAGATTCTTATAAATCTTTGGAGTTGATGTCTCGTGTTTCAAAGAGCACCATAAGCCTCTTTGTTCCAGACGTGATCTATGAAAGCTTGCAGCCGTAATATTTAAAAGTAAGAATTTAAATAGCTACATGTTAATTTTTCAAGTATTTTAGAGATCAATAGTGATTTTTTTATTTTATTTAAGATGCATTTTTCATTAAAGATACATTTGTAGTTTGTAAAGATAAATTTGTACTTTTTTGTTTTCAGTTTATAAATACTGGATTAGATACTCATTGTATCTTCTAATATTTCTGCATCTGTCATTGCTAAGTAGAGAATATTGGAATCAAACGTGTCTGGCGATGACGTGTTTCTTGTTTGAGAGTCCGAGCTTTTTGGAACAACTTGCATATCATGCATAGTTAAATAAGCAGTTTCTTCGTGCATGGTACGCAGCGTCATCGCCATGCTGTCCGCAAAACAGCTGAAAGCATCAATTATGGGCTTGTTTATGTTGACAATGTTCTCTATTGCTTGATCGAATTTGTCCGTGTTGAGATCTTCAGATTTCCTTTTCCGCGAAGTCGATGGTGTGCAACTGGTTTCAGAAGTTGTATCATCCACATAAAGTGACTCATCTAGGATGTTCTGAAAGATAATATTTAGAAATAAAAGCGTTATAGTATAGAATAAGTATGCTTTGAATCCTTCAAATTATTTATTTCTAATTTATTTACATTAATGTAGGTACCATCTACCGAAGAGAAGTGGTTAGAAATCGCTTCGGAATTCAATAAACTGTGGCAATTTCCACATACTCTTGGTGCTCTAGATGGGAAACACATCCGCATAAAAGCCCCAGCAAAAACCGGAACTCAATTTTACAATTTAAGGGCTTTTATAGTATCATTCTATTTGCTTTGGTGGATGCGCATGGGAGATTTATATTTACGGATGTTGGCTGCAATGGAAAAGCATCAGATAGCACAATCTATGGAAATGGTCACCTCTTCAATGGACTTAAACCTGGGTTCCTGAACATTCCAGACCCAACACAATTAGTTCCCGAACATGGCAACAAAATACCTTAATATTTTATCGGAGACGATGCGTTTGGCCTGGATAAGAACCTAATGAAACCATACAACCGTAATATAAAATTGACTATGCCACAAGAAATATTCAATTACAGACTACGTCGCGCACGAATGGTCGTGGAATGCGCATTTGGAAGACTGGTTAAACGGTTTAATATCTTTCAGAGGCCAATTGAGGTACTACCAAGCACGGTAGAACTTGCAGTTTTGACATGCTGCACTTTACATAATTAGTTAACAAGAACAACAGTTCCGCCAGACGCCAATGTGAAATGCACTCAACCTGAAACATTTTCCACAATTGGGCCACAGGAATATAATTCTTATAAGTACGCCAATCGAATAAGGGATGAAGTATCGCGATATTGCATATCCGACGGAGATGTCGATTTTCAGTGGCAGAAACTAAAATTGCATCATGGTGCTTCAACATTGTAAAAGTTCAATAAATTTTATTTGTATACCTCGTCATATACATCGATAAAATTCCCTAGTCACATGGTTCATTTCTAAAAGAATGTTATCAACTATCATAATCATTTGTAATTGAATAAAATGCGAATTCTCAAAATGATACAAAGAATAAATACAATTCAATTTAAATTAAAATCATGGTTGTTTTAGAATCAACTACGCTCTGTTACCGCAGACGATTATCGCTTGCTAAGTAGCAAAGAAAACAGATTTTTAGCGAGAAGTCATTTTATTCAAAAATATGAAAAATTTTTAAAACGGTAAAGGATGTTAAAAATTTTGTTTTGAAAACTTAGCGAAAATGAATCGCGTCGCTAATTCTGCGGTAAGTGCGTCATGCAAAACAAGCGAATATATAAGCAAGAGGTGTAACCAAAACACGCTTATTGTTAACATGAGAATTATTTCCGTTAAAACAACTATGTGTCTACTTTTTTCCGAAAGGTGGTTATCATTAACCAATTCATATAAACTACGCCATGGTAAGGGGAATTTAGATTAATATTAACTAAAGAATTTTAAAAGTTGGATTCTGGACTAATGTCATCAGAATATAACGTTATACTTACTATAGAAACGTTATCCTCTGACTTCCTTGTTGAAATAGATACATCCAGAAAACTCATCTCTCCATACCAAAACAATGAAGCTCGTACACGTCTGCGGCATCGCAACCAGACTTTTTGCTCTGCTCAACCTTCTTCTTTTCCATTACGTATGTGCTTCTTAGTGACTTCAGCTTCTTCTTAACGCATTCCTCCGTCATGTTGCATTGTAGTCCGATTTCTTCTAGAGCCTAATTAGAAATTAAGATGATAAGAATGTTTGCATTATATATTTAATTTACTTTGCTGGGATAGACACCATGATGTTGAGGATATGCAACATGCATAATTAAATTTACGATAAATACTCAAAATTTCGTCTCACAGCTAAAATTAAATAAGTTAAATCTTAAATAATCTAATAATAAATGAAACATTATAATTTAGTGTCATATACGTATTTTAATAAATAATTTAAACGGCACACCCAAAAAATTAATTAATGTTCCGATGTGTGATCACGACGATTCAACCAAAATTTATTTATTTTATTAATTTCAATAACCAAGCCTTTAAGGCCAAATACGGTTTCAAACTTCTACAAAAAATTTCATCAATTGAATAATAAATTATTTAAAACAAGTATTCATACATATGCAGATCGGACTATAATTTTAAGAAACATTTCCATCCCACTGAAACATTCTGATGATGTACCACACTACTTCAAAGCCGTAACCAATACACGACATCAATAATGCGAAAGCTAGTCTTCTCTTTACAAGTTGAGGCAGATACATATTGGTATAATACAATTTTCGAAGAGTAAACATCATTTTAGGAAATAAAGAGTCGGACTATCTAAACCAAGTTTCTTATCGAGAATAATACCGAGGCATTTCATCTTATCAACGAACTCTATCCTAACATCATTAAAGTAAATTTCGCATCCTTTGTCATTATATCGTAAGGCGTCAAAAATCATATCCCTCGTTTGGAGGCATTAAGCATGTTATTATAACGTAGCCACTGACTCACATCCCTCAATGTACAATTAATATTGCCTCAAAAGAACCAGCTCTGAAAAAATGTGAATATCATCCGCATAGAAAAAAGGGAAACAATTAACACTATAGGCACTGTTAACTACATCATTAACATACAATAGGAATAGTAGGGGTTAGGTAGGGGTAGGTTAGGGGTTAGTAGGTATAATGATTTCTTTTTATTCCCGCATGTTAAAAACAAATTTCGTAGTAATCGTTTTTGACGCCAAAAGAAGCGTTTGATGTGTTCAAACCGTATGTTTTGGCTGAAGTTCAGGACCAGGGGCAGGCAAAAAAAACCAAAATTAAAGAATGTGAGAAAATGGAAAAATAGCCCTCGCAGACACCTATGACAGAGTCCAAAAACCGGCACACACAGGGACATTTAAGTATATATTAGTGTGGGTCGTGTTGCGAATTCCGCGGTGGCATTCTTTTTTGTGTGGGATGTCTGTAAGCCCATATAACTCCACTTTTGTAGGAACAATGGCCAAATGTACATTATGTTTTATTTCTTATTTGGAGTTTTTATTTTTGTAATTTTACCAGTCTCGGTTTGTCTTAAAATAGGGTTATTTCGGCCCGTAGACGCCGCACAGACGAAATATATAAAGGGTGTCCCCTAAACTTTTGTCTAAACTTAAACACGTGATAGCTGAGCAAAAAAGCTACAGTGTTTGTCCTTACGCCAATTGCCTAGGTGGCTTCGTGTTCGAGATATTCGTGTTTAAAATAATTGCATTTTTGAATGCATTTTCAATAAATGCATAATCTACTTTTTAAACGAAAAAGAGATATCATTGAAAATTGCTTCAAAATTGATTTTAAATAATTTATTTTTTCGTTTGAAATGAAAACGATTTTTTATTTAAAATGTTTTCAATTAACGAAAATTTTCAAAATGGGAGCCTTGTTGCGTTATGCACTTAGATAAGCGGTCTCTTATTTCAGTTGTAGTTGTATTAATAGTCATTTCCTGTCGCATTTGATTTAAAATCAATTTTGAAGCAATTTTCAATGATATTTCTTTTTCATTTAAAAACTAGATTATGCATTTATTGAAAATGCATTCAAAACTGCAATTATTTTAAACACGAATATCTCGAAAACGAAGCCACCTAGCCTTTTGTTCTCAGCTATCACGTGTTTAAGTTTAGACAAAAGTTTAGGGGACACCCTGTATAGGACTAAATTCGCGAGAATACCTTTAATTTGAGTACCCACACTTGCTTTTTCGTAAATGACTTAGGTGCACCCGTTTTTTGGTCCCTTATTAATTTTCGCGTACACTTTAGCCCATCTGTGGCACTTCTATAAATACTCATGTCTGACATTCGTCTTCTCTGATATTTATACACACACGTACATATCTATATTTGCTCAACTCGCTGTTCTGGAAAGGGTGAGTTTACGTGTGCGCGAACAGGTTGGTTCTCTGAGATGGATTTTTCCTCTCTCTCTTACCGCTAGCCCTTATGGCTGACTACTTACTCGCTATCGGTCTCGGTGTACCGTACAGCGATTGAAACAGTCAGTTAAAAACAAACGAGCCCACGGAAAGTCGATGAAGAACCTGCAACTTAAAAACCCAATAAAAGTGAAGAAAAAATACTAAATCAAACATTCTGTGTGTAATAAAATTCCTAACCTGCCCGACACATTGTGCAAAAGTACGGGACCTTACCCTGCATTTACACATGCCTGTAGTGGCATGCCAATGTTGTATACGTATTGTCAACGAAAAAGAAGAAGAAATAGTTGAATCTGTTGCCATTTGCATTTGCGTTTACACATGCCACTGCCACTTCATTTGCAAAATGTACTCAAAGCAGAAACTACAAATAATTTATTTACTGCTGAAATTAAGAGAAAGTTGTGCAGTTAAGGGAAATGAAAAAGTTAAGAAAACCGTTGCCAAAAGGAGATGCTGGGGAAAACCCCTAATGACAAAAAGGTGCGTGTTGGATATTGAAGTACATTTGCTGAAGGATTTGCTTTGGGAGGGCTTTGCCTCCATTTCACCTGTTTGTTTTGTTTATAATATAGAGTTACCGAGATCATCACATAATCAAATGTTTTGGGAAACGATTAACATTTATTGTTATTAGTATTATTTTAATAGTATTAATGCTCTATTATTAACACATTTGCGTGTTTTCATGCGATTTTCAAGAAATATATCATAATAATACATTTAACAAGTTAAATCTTTAATTACAATTTTACAGTAATCCAGTAAATTTGCATTAAAGTTTTAACAGGGTAACATTGTTTATCGTTTTTACATTTAGTGGCGGGCAAATGCCAAATTCTACTCGCAAGTAATTTTAGCCATTGCGAAAAATGTAAATGTGTTAGTGAAAACGTGTGAGTGTATTGAGTTAGTGGCAGTGGCAGTGGCATGTGTAAAGGCTAGGTTAGTTTTTGGTGTGGCCATGGTAGAAATATAATGGTAGATGCAGTACGACAACAAATACAACAAGCCAAAAACAACAGGCATTCTGAAAATGTAAACAAATTTGCAAAAAGTGCCATTCAGAAAATGATTGAGCGTTATTTGATATATTGAAAGTGTTTAAGTGTGAAAATTAAAACGTTTCTATGTAATTTTTGAAGAGAAATATTTCAAAAACAGCAGTTGCTGGCGAACGGGGGTTGCAGACAAACAAATGTAAACAAACTTTGACATAAGAGAAAAACATACTCACACTCAGTCCAGAAAAAAGTTCAAATCAGCTGGGCTAGTGCTTCTACCATTTCTTTGTACCTTGGGTGTGGCATATTGTTCCACATCAATCGATCGCTGGACGAGCCAACTTTGAGTTTTTTTCTCTGCTGCTGCTCAATCTTATGTGTGGATTGTCTGCCTGCCGCAACCTGTGACAATTCGTGACGTCACACTAGAGCCAACAAGGAATTTGAAGAACGAGTGTAGGAGCGCAAGTACTGAGAAATCAAGCAAAGCAGTAAGTTTAAGTTGCCTGAAAGCAACATTTGGTCCTTCGAACTATTCTACAAGCCAGTGCTTAGGAAAAATAAGGTACGTAAAGTGTAGTTATTAGCACAATTGTGGTGTGTTTCTGAACCTGGCCCGTTAACGCATTGTCTAACCCTCGGTCCCAAATTAAAAGATACCAAATAAAATAAATTATAACGTATGTAATTTGTTTTTTGTAATTGGCCGTTGAAGTGCCAGAAGGGACAAACTGCTAAACAAAAAATCACTAAGCAAAAAATTACAATTAACTGCAAACCTTGATCGGCTTGTGAGTATTTGCCTGTGTACACAACCAGTAATTTTTTGGTTTCCATTGTTTGTTGTTACACAACTGTAAGGAATGTGTAGTGGCCCGAAAAAACCCTTCAGGTACAGATGATGGCATCTCTTCCGCCTGAAAGAACAATTTTAACGCGTGCTATTAGCAATACTGGGTTATATTTTGCTGGCCCGTTCGAAATAAAAAACTTAGCTGGTCGAGGCTGCCGTATCAGGAAGGGTTACGTCTGCCTTTTCATTGGCTTGGCTACGTGAGCAATTCATTTGGAAGCCATTAGCGATCTATCCACCCAAGCGTTTCTGGTATCCCTGACATGATTTGTTTCTCGCGGTGGCTGTCCCTGTAGAATATACTCCGATAATGGGCGCAACTTCGTCGGAGCCGCTTGAGAAATTAAATCGAATCTCATAAAAACCATATCTGAACTGAAAGATGAAGCGGTATCACGATATGGATATCAGAAATTAAAATGGTATTTTATTCCCGCTGCTGCCCCTCACATTCACCCTTATATTTTCATAGATATGGAATACTTAGAAGAATATCGCTGCGCGCTTTGTACCACTCGCCATCCATTCAGATCATGCCATCGATTTTTGGTGCTGAACTCAACAGAGCGAACAAGGGTGATCAACATATCCAAAGCGTGCCAAAATTGTCTCGGCCTGTCTCACCCGGTAAAGCAGTGCCACAGTAGATACCGTTGTCACGAGTGCAAGGTCCGCCACCACATGCTTCTCCACTACGATGATGGGCGTAACATAGAATGGCTGCAAATGACGGCAATGGTCCTCATACAAAGACTAGGAATCGATAAGGATTACTCGACCCCAACGCCAAGGTGCGTTGCGTTCCAGAGAAGTTGGGAGAAAAATTCGGGGAGGTCGAATTGGCCACGTGCTATTTGGCTGCTGCCTCATTTTGGGAGCCGATGTGACAAATCGACTTTATCTGGGCAGATGAGGGTATCCCTTATGCACATAACACCATTTTTGGATGGTTCCTCTATGGCCCGATTGAAGTGGACAAAACAGTAGCAAACCAGTAGAGTTCATAGTTTTAGCATACTGTATATACATTTGAAGCAACTGACTTCCAATTGTCTTCTGCTGTATTTGCATTCTTTATTGTTTTTTTTTGTATATAACTTAACTTTTGTAACTTAATTTTTTGCTCATATGTACTGCGCAAAGGCGGCCAGTATGTTTCCGCACATATACCCCCACGTTAGCCCATCGCTGATTGTTTGCAATCTCTGCGGCTGCCCATATGCGTGCGCAAACGTATTGGCTTTCAGTTCTTGTTCTGGCGTCTCTCTCTCAATGCGGGCCCATATGGCTGAACAGCTGCCACTCGCTACATTGCCTGTTCTAACCAGTGAGCAAGGGGAAAAGATTTTGTTATTTGTTCCTTCGTTTGTTAGTTAGTTGAACGCAGCCAGTGGATAGAGACGGCAGCACAAAGAAGACCACAAAAGCAATAAATATTATAACTAAATAAATTGTAAACCTTAAATAAAAGTTCGCTAGTCGGCCGTTGAAACGCTCGAGTGACATCGAAACAGAAGTGTGTGTTAGTTTTCCCTGGTTGGTGGCTGCCATTCAGTGTGAGTTGAAGTTGCGGTTTCTTCGTGGCTAGCTGGACCTTGGGACATGGGACTGTCCGTGGAGGTGGAAAGTTTCTGATTGCCATTCACTTGGGAGTGACCAGAAATGTTTCCTTCATTGGGCAGTCCAAGCAGCTCACTACTTCCACGCAGTATGTCCTGGGCAATGGCTTTTCGGAAACCTCCGTTAGCTAGCTAGAGTGAGAAGGCGAAACAAATGAGCATCAAATCAGGTTTAGTAGGTGACAGATGTCACTGAAGCTCATCAAGCAATCGGGCATATTCTTTTGTCCTTAGAAGGCGGATGAGCCAAACATACGGGCCAACGGCGGATAGAAACTAAAAGAAGAAAATCCAGGTTCAACATATCGCATCCTGGTCAGCGTCTGATCCATAATGGGCGGCTGCAATCAAATATCCTGGCAGTAGGTAAAATGCAAAAACCCGGTTCATAATGGCAGTGAAAATACAAAAACGAAACAGAAAACATAAACTATTTGTTGACGACCCCCGCAAACGTTATAAGGACCACGATTTACGGATATGCACTTGGGATGTAAGAACTCTATATAGATCCGGTGCAAGTATCCAACTGGCAGATGTCCTCGAAAGTTATAAGGCTGACATTACCGCTATCCAGGAAATGCGATGGACAGGACATGGCTGCACAAGAAAAAGAAACTGCGATATATACTACAGTTGGCATGAAAAAAAACATGAATTTGGTTGTGGATTTGTAGTTGGCAAAAGACTGCGACATCTAGTCTCTAGGTTCAATCCTGTGAGTGAACGAATAGCCACAATCCGCATAAAAACGAAATATTTTTATATTTCCCTAATTTGTGTGCATGCCCCGACAGAAGAGAAAGATGATGATGCCAAAGGCATATTCTATGAGCTCCTAGAGGAAACGTATGACCGCTGCCCTGGCCATGAAATTAAGATTGTACTAGGAGATTTTAATGCCAAAGTAGGAAGGGAGAATGTGTTTAATCCAACTATTGGCAATTTCAGTCTTCATGCTGACAGTTCCGACAACGGTATGAGACTGATTGACTTTGCCGCGGCAAAAAACATGGTCATCAGTGGCACAAGATTCCAGCATAAAAACATCCACAAGGCTACTTGGGTATCCCCTGATCAAAGAACTAAGAACCAAATTGATCACGTGGTAATTGATGGAAGGCACTCATCCAGTGTAATGGACGTACGAGTGATCAGAGGAGCTAACATCGATTCTGATCACTACCTGGTAGCAGCAAAGGTTCGCACAAGATTAAGTAGAGCGAAAATCGTACGAAACCAGACGCAGAGGAAACTGGACATCGGAAAGCTGCAATTACCAGAGGTAGCCACAGCCTACTCAAGGAAGCTCTCGCAACTTTTGGCACAGAACCCACCCCCTCCCGATGACGATCCTGATGCGCAGTGGAAACCCATTTCCGACTCTATAAAAACTGCCGCAACAACCGTACTTGGTTTCGAAAAACCGCTTCGCAATAAACCGTGGTACGATGAAGAGTGTCGCATAGCAAATGACGAAAAGAACGCTGCACGTATGGTAATGCTTCAGTCAATTGCAACGCGAGCTGCAACTGAGCGGTATAGGGAGAAGAGAAAGGAGGTAAACCGTCTCTTTAGGCGTAAGAAACGGCAGTGGAGAAAACGCGAGGGTGAGAAAATCGAGTCATACAGAAGGAAGAACGAAGCCCGAAAATTCTACCAAAAAGTTAAAAACGGAACTAATGGACATGGTTCAGGGCCCCCTTCTGTAAAGACAAGGACGGAAATCTCGTCGCAGATGTGCAGAGCATGTTGGGAATATGGAGAGAGCATTTCTCCGCGCTACTAGTACCTGAGATATCCGATTACGATGGGACAATCGATCACAATATGGACGACGACGTCGATTGCCCCCCTCCTAACCAAGACGAGGTCAGAACAGCTATTGCCCGGCTTAAGAACAACAAAGCCACAGGAGCCGATGGATTACCGGCGGAGCTGTTTAAGGCTGGCGGCGATGAGCTGATAAGGTGCATGCATCAGCTCATTAGCAAAATTTGGTTAGATGAATACATGCCCGGAGATTGGAGTCTCAAAAAGGTGACCCGAGTATCTGTGCCAACTACCGTGGAATAAGCCTTTTATCCATAGCATATAAGGTTCTATCAAGTATAATGTGCGAATGACTAAAACCAATTATCGCTGACCTGATTGGACCATACCAGTGCGGCTTTAGGCCTGGAAAATCGACAACTGACCAGATTTTCACGCTACGCCAAATCCTGGAGAAGGCACACGAAAAACAAATCGACACCTATCATCTATTTATCGATTATAAAGCAGCCTTCGATAGTCCGATACGGGAGAAACTCTATGAAGCAATGTCTGAGCTTGGTATTCCTGCAAAACTCATACGCCTTTGCAGGATGACCTTGACGAACACCAAATCCGCAGTGAAAGTTGGTAAGGATCTCACGGAACCTTTCGAAACTAAGCGAGGCCTCAGGCAAGGCGACACCCTATCGTGCGATCTCTTTAACATCTTAATGGAGATCATTATGAGAAAAGCTGCAGTCAATATGAATAAAACCATCAGCAGCAAAAGTCACATGCTGCTCGCGTATGCTGAGGATATAGATATCATTAGACGCACAATTAGAGAAGTTACTGCGGTTTTTTCGAGAATTGAGAAGGAGTCAGCAAAAGTGGGTCTGACGGTGAATGAGTACAAGACAAAATTAATGGTTTCAACGAACAGGGCCTCCACGCGATTAGACCAAAGCGTGAACGTTGATAACCGTTATAACTTCGAGGTAGTGGACGAATTTATATACCTCGGATCTGCCGTGAACAAAAACAACAACGTCAGCCTTGAGATCAAACGGAGAAATGTGCTTGCGAATAGATGTTATTTTGGGCTAAGCAAGCACTTTAGAGATAAAGCCCTCTCTCGAGTAACAAAAGTCCAGCTGTACCAGACTCTCATTCAGCCTGTCTTGCTTTATGGCGCAGAATCCTGGGTCCTATCGCAAGCAGACGAAACATCTGTAGGAGTCTTCGAGAGAAAAATACTCCGAAAAATTTATGGCCCTGTAGTGCACAACGGCGAGTATCGGCGACGCATGAATCATGAGCTTTATCCTGACATTGACATAGTTAAGATAACGCGATTGCGCTGGCTAGGCCATGTCAGTAGAATGGATGAAGATGAACCAGCGCGAAGGCTTTTCGAAACCGAACTCGAAGGAAGACGAAAAATAGGAAGACCAAGACTCCGCTGGAGGGATCAGGTTGACGAATCCCTGCGTACACTTGGTATTGCCAACTGGAGAGATTAAGCAAAAGATCGAACTGGTTGGCGAAATATGTTATCTTCGTTTTGTAAGGTCCCTGACCCCCCGGGGTTTTCCGAGATCGGATAAGTAAGTAAGTAAGCTGGACCTCAACAACAACACCACAGCCAGCAGAGGTACGAGGTACACCACGAAAGTGCAGGTTGGATAGACTAACACCTGTCTTAAGATGCTATACGGTGAGCAGTTACTTAGGTGGTACAGTGCATATGATGATTTCCCCATTTTTTTCTGAAGCATATCCGTGTGTTTTTTCCAATTGAGGTGTTCAGCTAAGTATATTCCTAGGTATTTGTATGTTTCAACCAGCTCAATTTTTGTTGTGCAGTTATCATTTATTGTTGTGTTGTTGGTGATCGCTTTTCTGTGTAGACATTCTGTGTTGTGAAAAGTTAGTTTGGTTTTGGTGCGAGGAATGTGGCGGGGTGTAAAGTGTATAAGCTTTGTTTTCGACGAGTTAATTACAAGCCCGCTGTCATCACACCACCTTGACAAAGCATTAAATTCCTCTTGCATTATCTTTGAAGCTGTTTCTATGCATTCATGTGATACAATAATTGTGGTGTCATCCACATACACAAAGGTAATACTATTTGTCTGCATTTTAATGAGGCTGTTAGCATAGATGATGCATAATATTGGACCCAGTTTTGATCCCTATGGGACTCCGTGTGTTGGGGGGGGTCTTATTGTGCTGAGGTTGTTCTCTATTTAAACAGCTTAAGTAATTTTTAAACCATTCAACACATTTTCCTCTTATGCCGTTTCTTTCCAGCGTCTCAATTCGCTTATCGTGTGGGAGTGTATCAGAAGCTTTGCTGAAGTCCACACACAGTGCTAGGCAGTTCATATTTTTCAGACATTTCTTGAGGTGGTTGCAAAATAGTCCTAATAGTTGGTTTATAGTTTTTCCTTTTTGTAGAAAATCATTTAGCCGCCTCGCTATAATTTCTTGCAGGATGTAGAATCCGACAATATTGCGATCGGCCTGTAGTTGTTGGCATCTGATTTATTACAACATTTATATAGAGGTCGAATCAAGGACGTTTTCAGTAAGTTGGGGACGATGGACTAACTCATACTACTGTTTATTAGTGCTGTAATTATTGGTGTTAAGCACTGTGCATTGTTTTTCAAATCAATGGCTCTTATGCTATCCGCTCGCGGGCTTTATCTTGCATTCAAATTCTTTAATTTATTAAATATTTCCTGTTCGCTGGCATACTCCAGAAAAGGCGTATATTGTTTGGTGTGAGTTCGTCGTTGACGTATAAGAAGTTATTTGTTGATTTACTTGTATCTCCGTTAGAACATTTACATCAACTCTGTGTCCCTTTAGCCGACTCATCATTTATATTTTGTTTGAAACACAAGAAAACATAACTATAATCTACCGATTCCTTTTGATTCGGTATCTTCTGTCAATGTCAGCGTCGTCAACTTTAACGGCTACAGATGCAGATATGGTTTTTATGGCCGCTGCGGCTTTATTCTCTTTCTCTGGCAAATTGTTGATTTCGATGTTTTTTTCTATGGCCTGTTGCTCCAAATTATTTATGCGTTTGTTCATTTCGCTGATTATTTCTGTATTGTCGTTATCCCTTTTTTGCAGGTCATTGACTTGAGCATATACATTTGAGATCGTCTCATTTATTTTTGTGAGAGCACTTGCTAGTTGTTCACTTATTTTGTATTGTGATCATACTTTCTGCCAGTTGCTGTATCGGCGTCTTTCATTCCTTCATGAATGACTTTAGCTCTTGTATGTCTGGTTGCAAGAGGTTGGAATTGTTAGTATTTTTACTGTTTGTGTTGAGTGTTACTTGTTGTTGCGATTGACGATGCGTCTTTGCCACCTTAATTATCAACATCATCGTCTTCTCTCTGCTGCGTCTGATGAGATTGCTGTAGGGTTTCGCTAACTAACATTTGAACATTATTTTGTGCTTTATCTTGCGGTTTACAGATATGGCACTTCGACGATGCTTTTCTTGCGCTGTTCATGCTTCCGTATATATTCTCCGATATTACTGTACAATTTAAGCTTTTGTTGCACGATTTACACTTCACACAATATGTAGTTGATATTGCTGCATTGCAGTGGCTGCATAAGGTTTCCGGCAATTTTAATGACGACATTCTCACTTATTGAACACAAAGTTAATCTTGACCTGTGCGCGAGTTAAAAAAATACGTCCGTCCGTCCGCTACAACTGAAAAGTGCAACTAGTTATTACTAGTACTATTTAATAGTTATCTGAGTGGTAGTCAATTGGCTACTGCCTAGGACATGCCCATGTTAAATTCGTCTCTAAAAAGAATTGGAAGGGGATCGAAGTAGAACTAGTGGTGGTTGGTTTGGAAATTGCGCTGTTCTAGTTTATAACTACTACCCGTACAAGCGGGATCATATGAATCCACATAGCTATAATGAGGTGCTACACATAAGTATCGTCAGATATCATTGGAATGCAGTCTGGAATTATCTTGAGCTTTGGTTTGGCCTAATGAACAAAAAGAACCCAACGGCATTAGAAAAGTAGTCACTGAGTGATCAAGATTGCTGGAAATAAAAATAATAAACTAAAAAAGAAATATCTTTAACTTGTATAACATATGTATACCGCGCGTTGTTAACTCCCAATTTAACTCCAATTTTGATTTCAATCGGAAATAAAAATCTATCCTTCACATTTAGAGCTATACAGATATACGTATGTAGTGTTCCATTAAATAAAATAATTTTAATGAACTTACCTTGTGTAAGCCATTTTATAAATTTCTGTTTTTGAGTCTCTCTTCTTGATAATATTTTCAGTCACAACAACAGCAACACCGTCTGGAGTATGATTAATAAAATGACCATAAGTGGAAATTTATATTACGTATACGGTAATTTTTCTATACTAGGTAGAGTTGTGCAGATCCGGAGGGAACTGTATGATTTATGTGAAATACGAAAGAATATTGGAAATTTAAAATGTTTATTCTTATTTGAATGAACTCGACTAGAGCCTCCAAAAGTTGGGATTAAAAAATTTAAAACATTTTGTACTCTTGAAATATTTAGCACTCTTTTATTCAATTTGCTTCCTCTTTTGACCACTCAGCACCTATTTTTTTCGCCTTCTGGCAACGCTGTGTTGTAATACTGCACTCGTGTATATATAAATTGCTGACCCTTACTCCTTCAGAATTCTCCCAGGGGGGGAATTTGTATCCACTAATTCTACTCGGTGGAGTGGAACATAGCATTTTAGGCTCGCTTGTGGCCCAGGAGACAGTCTTCGGATGGATTGCCCAACGACCAATAAGAACTCGAAATCTTTGGTTCGTGTCTCTGATTGCACAAGGATGTCGATTAATACGCAGTTGACCAAATTTTGGGAAGTCGAGGAAGTTCCCACAAAACAAAAAATCTCTGAAGAAGATAAAATTTGCAAGAAAATCTGAATTGAGATATGTGGACACTTCTGAATTGAGATATGTGGTTGATGTGCCCTTTAAACCTAATCTTCCGATAGGGTCTGCAGTTGACCCAAATCGATATATTGTCCTTAGCCAATTTCAAAGAAATGAGAAATCTATGGCTCGAAAGCCAGAATCGAAAATGATTTACGACGAGGTAATACGTGAGTATCTGACACAAAGCCACATGGAGCTTGTAGATACTACAACGAGGCGTCCAGATAGTTGTTTTTATCTGCCCCATCATAGCGTCTTTAAGCCTGAACGCACCACAACAAAGTTGAGGGTTGTTTTCAACGCCTCTTGTCAATCGTCTAATGGAAAAATTCTGAACGACTGTCTTTTCGTGGGTCCAATTTTACAGAAGGATATAGTATCCCTCGTTTTGAATCGGCGTCTTTACAAATTCGTCTTCAATGCCCATATAACGAAAATGTGCAGGCAAATTCTAATTAACCCACATCACGCCCCGTTTCAAAGGATATTGTTCCGACCTGACCCAAATGAGCAAATACAGGATTTCCAAATGAAAACAGTCAGATTTGGCGTTAGTTGTGCTCCGTACTTGGCCCTGTGTACATTACTGCAATTGGCACACGATGAGGGACATCGGTTTCCCATTGGCGGGCTAATATTAAGAGAAGACATGTATGTAGATGATGCGTTAGTAGGAGCACATTCTGTCCCACAAAGTATTGTTGAAAGGGATCAATTAAAATCGATTCTTCTATCAGCCAGGTTTGAGCTTAGAAAATTGACCTCGAATAGTAAAGACATCATCGAAGACTAGTAAATTTTTGGTATTCGATGATAAGAGTACGGCCAAGACGTTGGGGATACGATAGAATGCAGCCACTGACTCTTTTTATTTCCAAGCTGAAAGTTTAGACGACAAAGCTTTGTTTACCAAAAGAAAGTTTTATCAGTCATAGCGAGACTATTTGACCAATTAGGCTGGCAAAGGTGCGGCAAAGGTGCTCATGCAACGGCTGTGGCTTGATATCGGTTGGGATGACTCTCTGAAACCACTTACCCTTTTAAAATGGAAATATTTTGTGAAGAACTACGTCGAGATTGATTAGATACGTACACCACGTTGGGTACAGTACTCTCCGCAATGTAGAATCACAATCCATGGTTTCTGCTACTCTTAAGAATTAGCATATGCAGCGGTATTATACCCTAGGGTTGACGTAAATGACGTCATTTATACAAACCTGCTTGTCTCTAAATCTAAAGTCGCTCCCATTAAGAAGATTTCTCTACCCAGATTTCTACGCTCGAATTATGCGTGCCCCTGCTTATGTCCAACGTAGCCCACATTTTTCTGCCTCAATTGAAAATTCCACAAAGTTCGCTTTCCCTTTGGTCAGACTCAACCATTGTGTTAACCTGGCTTAAAAAGCCTTCTCATAATTGGACTACCTTCGTCGCAAACAGGGTTGCCAAAATTCATGAAAAAATTGGGCAGTGTTGGAGGCACGTACCAACATATGACAATCCTGCTGATCTAGCAACCCGGGGGCTGACGCCTTCGGAATTGGTGGGCAAGGAGCTTTGGTGGCGTGGGCCACCCTGGCTGAAAGATAGAGTAGAGTTCTGGCCCGAAACAGCTGATATATCGGACACGAGCCCAGAGGCAAAAACACTAAGGGCTCATATAGCTCGATCAGCGGATACCGACGATATTCTAGATCGCTTCTCCTCTCTATATAAAGTCATTTATGTGGTTGCGTATATCGTACGATTTTTCAAAAATACTCACCCAACCTCGAAAAATTTAGAACGATTTGAGAGTATTAGATTATCGGCTCAGGAATTAATGTCAGCGCGAAATCGGTTGATACTTCCTTCCCAGAAAAGCTATTTTCCAAATTAATACGACTGTCTTACCCAGAAGAAACAGGTAGAGTCGAAAAGTCCAATTCTGACCCTAACGCCATTCTTAGATAAAAATCTACTAATTCGAGCTAATGGTCGTTTGGGTTCTACTCTTTCCATATCATATAATGAACGACATTCGGTAATTCTCGCATACCAAAGTCGTTTTGCAAAGTTGTACGTTGCATTCATACATAAACTCACCCTTCACGGATTCGCTAGACTTGTGCTGGCTACTGTACGCTTAGAATGTTGGATCGTGAAAATATTACCGGGTTGTCCGTTTAATATTACCGGGTTGGATTTTGCTGGCCCATACGAGATAAAAAAAAACTTTGCTGGACGAGGCTGTCGTATCGTAACGAAAACCATAGCTACCTTGAGGGATGGCAAGTTCAAAAGAGAATCACAAAGAATTGCTGCAACTATAATTGCCAATGTAAATACAGTCTATCATACCACGAGAATGGAAAGGTATCATCTATTTGTTTTGTTTCCCGCAAGACCTTTTCCCATAAAAGAGTCCATTTTTCCGCAGAAACCAATCGCATCGAAAAGTGTAGTGTATATGTGTGCGTGTGTTACAAAGAAATAAAGATATTTGCAAAAACAACAAATAAAAACCTAACTAGTGAAAAGACCGAACAAAAAGCGGCAAAACTAACCTTTATATGTATATACATATAAATAATTATAGAGGCAATATATTTTTCCTCGTTACTTTCAATGCACTGCGATTTTGGTGTAGCATTTTAATGCATATATGAGTCGTTAGGCAGAGGATGTTATCATTCGATCTCTTTTACAAGTTAAATGAAAAGTCATGTTTTTTCTATGTCTGGTGCGAAATATATATAAAGGCAACATGGAAAAGAACCCGTATTCGAACAGTAGTAAATAGGAATTCAAACAGAAGTGAAATTTCTTTGTTTGTTTTTTTATTGATTTAAAATTAACGTAGGTCAAATTAAAAAAATGCAATTTATGTCAAATATCTGGTGGAAAGTAGCTAAGTAAAGTAGAAAAATTTAAGATTATCACGATGAGGGGCTGTGCAATCGGGACATTTTGAGGCGATTGAAGATCTTACAGAAAAGTGGAAGATAACTGATCCTGCAAATATACATTCGTTGATAAACTCAAAACCAAGAAACTTACGAAACTTTTTAAAATATTTAAATAAACCTTTTGCATTTATAAATATTTCGCACTAGTAATTAGTTAATTTTGCTCAATCACCGTCAAGAATACATACTCAAAGTATATTTGCTTAAAAGTATTTAGTTTTGAAAGGACTAATACAATATAAAATAAAATCTTGAAAATTCCTCTCAGCATTTGGAAAAGAACAAAAAATTGTGTTGCCTTTATATTTATTTCGTGGGGTGTGTATACAGGAAAATAAGTGTTAACAAAAAGAAAAAATCAACCAAAATCAACGTAATTGTGTATATAAAGTTGTAGAAACATTCAAATGAAATAAAGCTTTACATATGAGCCACGACGAGAAATTACGCGGCCAGGAAATGTCTCTTGCAATAAAGCCATATTCGCTCGAGCTGTGTGGCACCGTCTAGTTGAAACCACATAATCTCCTATTATATTATTCATATTCTTCAATAACAGGCAAAAAAAAGTCGGTTATCATATGACCATAACGCTCCGAATTGACGGTGACCGTCGCTCCATCGTCGATTTCAAAGAAGTAAGGTCCAATCACACCTTCGGACCAAAGAGCGCACCAAACAGTGACTTTTTCGGGATGTAATGGCCTCTCTTCAATTACTTGAGGATTCTCAGAACCCCAAATGCGACAATTTTGTTTATTTACATACCCACCGAGTGAGAAATATGCTTCATCGCTGAAGAAAATTTTGTTCGAAAAATCGCCGTCCACCGCCTGTTGTTCAAGCACCCATTTCACGTATCTACGACGTTGTGAATGGTCAGCTGGCTTCAGTTGTTGTGTGAGCTGGATTTTATACGGATGTAGGTGTAGATCCACATGCAAAATACGCCATAATGTCCCGTGAGACAGTCCTAATTCCTGAGAACGACGAGAAATCGACACATTCGGGTCTTCGACAACACATTCACTTACAGCAGCGATATTTCCAGCGGAACGAGCGAAATGATGATGCACAGGCCTCACAATATCTGTAACCGCTCCAGTCTCTTCACAATTTTGCCAATTGCTTGCGTAGTTGGACGATTATGTAAACCATAATCTCCTCTTAAAGCACGATATGTGGTTGTGCCAGAATCACCATTTTTGTTGTAGGTTTTAATAATTTTTATGCGTTGTGTGATAGTTAAGCGGTCCATTTTCGTCAATGTCAGACTTTCAACTGAAAAGAAAAATTGGTTTAACAACTTAGTTTGACAGATGTCGAATTCCAGCCCTATATTTTTGAAACCACGAAATGGATAAGCCTTTATGTGAGACATGTTTTTTTTTTATTTTACACATTACTCTAGACATAAATTTTAAAAGACAACACTACCATGCGCCTTTGTCCAATACTGCCCATATTTGCAGCAGATCTTAGAATATGTACACCTAACCAACAAACCCAATTTTGTTCAAATACCGTTAACAGGAGCAGAAATAATGGATTTTCATTTGCGATTTGTACGGGAGGAACCAACCCCCTTTGTCCAATCCCGCCCATATTTTTAAGGTTAATTTTTGTCGACGCCATTAGTTTGCCTGCGAAGTTCCAGCTCGATCGGATCACGGGAAAAGGATTAAAAATCAATCCAAAGTTTTTTCAGCATGCATGTATGCATACAGACAATTGACGTTAATATAAAGAATTTTAAAAACCAACCCGTAAAAAACAGTTTTTGACTATAATTTCTTTATATATAACAACGCCCCTTTGTCCAATCCCGCCCATATTTGCAAGAGATATTAAAATATGTATAACTAATCAACATACCCAATTTTGTTCAAATATCTTTAACAGGAGCAGAAATAATGGATTTTTAATTTGTGATTTGTCCAATCCCGCCCATTAGTTTGCCTGCGAAGTTCCAGCTCGATTGGATCACGGGAAAAGTGTTAAAAATGGCGCCACGAAATTATGCCCCACGAAAATACAGCCCAAAGTGGATATGAAATTAGGCCCCAAAAAAATATATAGAAAACAACAACAATAAATTTTATGGTTTTTTGAGGCCTAATTTCATATTTTTACTGGGGCTTATTTTCATTTTGAAATTAGACCCCAAACTTCAGTGCGAAAATAAGCCCCATTTAATTTTTGGGGCTTATTTTCATACAATTTTTGGGGCGTATTTTCACATCTTGGGACATAATTTCCTATTTGGAATTTTCCCCATCCATTAATAACAATCTTGACTTTACATCCTGAAAAGCCGCGCATATTAAGGATGGAGGGAGCAAAGGTAGTGCCATTAATTTCTTATACTCCTTCATTGCTGATTTTGTAGTTCGTATGTACTGCAATAAAATACGATTCTTTGCTACATATCGCCTTAGAGCTTGACAGTAATGAAACCTAAATGGAAAAAACCAACGATCTTTCACATTAGAAACATGTACGCGTAAGGATAATAAGTTATAACAGGAATCTAACACTCATATGCAGATACATATATAAATATGGGGTAAAACTTAAAAATTAAGTTTCAAAAAAATCGCGCGATTTTTTTGAAACTTAATTTTTAAGTTTTACCCCATATTTATATATGTATCTGCATATGAGTGTTAGATTCCTGTTATAACTTATTATCTTTACTTTACGTCTACATATTTCTAACGTTAAAGAACGTCTACAGTTTACTTACCAGCAACCAACCAGTTTAACTTGGGGGAACTGTTTTTGGACAGCAGTTCTCATTGCTTGCTCATAATCAGTAATGAACGTATTCGGCTCCATTTGAAATATGTTGTCATTTATATAATTCAGTAAATGAGCATATGCCGCATAGGTTTTTTTATTCATTAGGATGAAAAAAACGGGGAATATCTTAAAGAGGAAAAATATTGAAAGTATATTAACAAAAGCAACATTATTCAGTTTTACCTCATCGAATTGTTGGATGTATATTATCAAGTGTTGTTTGAAACAACCTTGAGGCACACTGCTAAAGGTTGCACATATGGTGTCTTCAGCGAATAGCTTGTTGCGTTACTACACGTTTTGGGGCCTATTTGCGTGTTTTATTTTTACATACTTATTGTAATATATAAACGGAAATTATACCCCAAAACCCATGCATGAAAATAGGCCCCAACTTTGCATAGAGAACAACAAGATGATGTATTGGGGCATATTTTCCTTTTTTGGGGTGTATTTTCACACCTTCAAAAACCGATAATGCAATTAGGCCCCAATACAATTTTTGGGGTCTGTTTTCGTTTTATGTTTGAGGTGTAATTTCCTGGGGTATATTTTCGTAATGCAATTAAACCCCAAAAATGGGGCCTAATTTCATATTCACTTTGGGGTGTGTTTTCGTGGGGCCTAATTTCGTGGCGCCGTTAAAAATCAATCCAAAGTTTTTTCGGCATGTATGTATGCATACAGACAGGTGAAGTTAATATAAAAAATTTAAAAACCCCACCCGTAAAAAACAGTTTTTGACTATAAATTCTTTATATATAACCACGGCCCTTTGTCCAATCCCGCCCATATTTGTAGGAGATCTTAAAATATGTATAACTAATCAACATACCCAATTTTGTTCAAATATCTTTAACAGGAGCAGAAATAATGGATTTTTAATTTGTGATTTGTCCAATCCCGCCCATTAGTTTGCCTGCGAAGTTTCAGCTCGATTGTATCACGGGAAAAGGGTTAAAAATCAATCCAAAGTTTTTTGGTATGCATGTATGCATACAGACAGGTGAAATTAATATAAAGAATTTAAAAAGAGAATAACGTAGACATATGTATGTAAGTACATACTAACATAAGCTCGAGAAAAAAATTAGTAAAATCAGTAAAAATTGTGGGAAAAGTGTGTTATAAAATATTAAGTGAAAGTCAGGTTAAAAAGGTGAATACGGAAAACGAAAAAATATATAGAAATCGAAAAACCGGAAAGGAAAAAATAATACAAAGCTATAAATACAAAATCCCGTTTCTTTTAAATATACATACATACATATATGAGAAGAAGAAAAGCCAAGTGTCAGAATATGAAAATACGCAATACATACATACATACATACATAGTTCCCGCAACTTTCCCAAAAGATGACACAGTTACGAAGAAAAGAGAGTATGTAAATACACAAATTTTTCTAACCCTATTTTTTCATATAATTCCGAAAAGAGTAAACATTTGTTGCAATAAAGTGTCGGCAAAATCAAAAGTAGTCAAGTAGAAATACGTTGTGTTTGGATTGCACACGCAGTTTGGTGCGTAAACTACATAAAAGCTCCAAGCGAGTTTTTTATTACGTCCTTATAGCTAACGCATTTGGACATAAAATAGTAGACTTGCCTATAGCCGAAGCAGTTTTAGCATCACATCACGCTTATGACATAAGAATGTGGTTAACGAAATTCCGGCAGTTCTGAATTCAATCAAAATTGTGGTCCATTACAAAGCGCGTATGCACGAATGTGTCATATGCAATGACCAACGCAGCAATAGGAGCTTTCAACATTGAAAACGAAATTTATAACATTGAGCCGTATTTGCAATTTAGTTTTGAATTCTTATTAGAAAATAATCATGAGTGCAGTGGCGTTCATCTCATTTTTCAAACATTGTCATAAAGGATGTGAATAAACACGCAAGTGAAGAATCGAAACCTTTTATATTTACATCGATTGGATTAGCATTTAATTTTTCGATTTTACATCAGTGTGACGAATGGTTCATAAATTTGTGTATTTTGTTGTTATCAGAAAAAACAACAGCATGGTATTAGAAGCAATTAAAAAATTAATACCAAAAAATTAATAAAAAGCAATACCAAAAATACAAGAGAACACAGCAGAGGAAACCATTGAAGAATCAAGCATGGACGAAAGTGCTATATTAAAAACACTTTTCGGCAAAAGCGCCTTTTGAAAAAGATGCGCCAAACTCAAAAATAATGCCGAAGGAAATTTGAAAGATGGTATTAAGAAAAATGTTGTTTATAATCCAAATATGTTGGAAGTAATTTTAAAATATATTGTGCTTTCCTTCCACTATAGACAAATATGATGGGTCACTTAGTTGAAAACGCAAGGATAAGCAATGCAGCCTTCGAGTCATTTTTTAAAAATACAAAGTCATACAACATAGGTGCAAATAATTTGAAAGTAAAAAGATTCGCAAAATTAACGCATTCGCATATGAAATCTCAAATTGCACAAATTTATTTTAAAATTCTCAATAAAAAAGAATCTAAAAAACCAACTGCGTTCAAACTATTTAAAATTCAACGGAAACCGAAAAAAACACAACAAAAATATTGGAGGCTGAAGATTTACTCCCAGAATATACACTGGTTTCGAAATAAAGTTGAAAAGAAAACAAGAACATAAAAATATTTTCCAATAAATCTCTGGAACGTGAACATTCGGCATTTTCCAATCAAATTATCTATTTGACCGATCAGAAATATAAACTACCAACCACACAACTTACCTGCGAATATTACGTGGCAAATGTGACCCAACTATTTGAATTCTTCGGAAGAGATGAAAGCAGACAGTTTATACCACAGCTTGCGGAGACGGACGTTCGGTCACAACAGGATGAAGAATGCGTGACAAACTTCTGCATAGAAGCAAGCATTGGCAGCAGTGATAAAAAATACAGGGCTCACAAATATAATCTCAATAAGCTGCACCAGATTGTTGGTCCTCTTAAATTGCAAAGCTGATATTGAACAACCGCTAAGCAACGTAATGCCGGAGACAAAGGACGTGGTAATAATATCCATATTAAATAACAATCATTATACAGTTATTTTTATAAATCTTATTAAAAAAAATATTTTATTACCTTCACCCATTATCACACGAAATAAAATGTACAACACAAAAATAGTTTAGTAAATGCCAATATCTATGTAATATAAAAAATTAAAACATGGAAAATTTTAAAAAAGTTAGTCCTAAGCATGACATCCAAGCCGACAGTATAAATTGCGGGCCATTTATTATACAATTTGTAGAAAATGTAATAACACAAAAGAGCCTTTTAAATTTAGATTGTAGAAAACTTTATTGGGAATATCGAGTAAAAGAAATATTAAAAAACAATAATATAATGTGCACATCAACTAGTGGATGTGCACATCAACTAGTGGATCCTTTCACCGAGATTTTCAACGAATCTTTATCGTTGGAGCATTTTCCAAGTCAATGGAAAAAATCCAGTGTGACTCCTTACGGCATTCCACTAATTGGCATATACATAAGATCTGTCCCAGAAAAAAATGACCCATTTCAAAAAAATCTTTAAAAATAGTATCTATAACTTTATTTAAACTTAAACATATTATTTCAATTTAGTACGTTATACCAATATAAACAACAGAAATTAATTGGCATTATCATTCATTTTTGTAAAAATTACGAACCTTTTTTTTCAGACCCTTCATCAAATTCCGTACCACATTTTCATCGACAGTTTCGTAGGATTTTCTCCATTTATTTTTAAAGATTATAGCGGTTTTTGATAGTTGTTCTCTCCTCTTCAACGCTCTCTTCATTAGCGCCCAATATCCTTCAATATGCCGCAACTCAGGGCAGTTGGGTGGATTTGCCTCTTTGGGTACATATGTTACATTATTTTTTACATACCATTCCAGAGTATTTTTGGCATATTGACTGGTAGCTAAATCGGGCCAAAATAACACAGAATCTATGTGGTTATTGACGAAGTCCTTTACACCCACCTCTAAGCATTTTTCAATATAATCTTTTGAATTTATGGATCCCTTAACCACAATTTCTTTACTTCGGTAACTTTGTACACATTGTATGGCGATAACGTCCCTTAACACCTCCTCTACATTTTGCGGTATAAAATTTATGTCCAGGAAGCTGGTTAAAATCAGCCTTACAGTAAGTTTCGTCATCCATAACCACGCAATCAAATTTGGTTAGGTACCTTTCATACAATTTTCTGGCACGCTGTTTCGCTACTAAATATTTTTCTGGAGACCGATATGGCATTTTTTTGGCTTTGTATGTTTTTAAATTAAATTTTTTTTAAACTCTGCACAGTTGATTTTGACGTTCCGCATATCTTGGCGGCGTCTCTGACTGAGATGTTGGGTTTCTGACGAAAGGTACCAATGATTTTAGATGCCACGTTCTTGTCACGTGGACCAGGTTTTCTGCCAGATCCTTGTATTCTTCTTGTTGAGCCCCCTGACGGTATCTTCTCATCACGTTTCACTGTTGAAACTGACACATTTACGTGACGGGCAACGTCAGGAATTCTACAGTGTGGATTTTCTAAAAATTTGGAAACAATTTTTTCGCGATACTTTGCTTGTTCCGACGCCATCTTACGAATTTGGTTTCTTAAAGAACACTAATCGTTGGCCATTATTGCAAACACTCGACAGAGGAAAATATGATACATTTCGAACCGTTATGTAACAGTGTTGCCATATGATATAGATTTAAAAGTGGGTGATTTTTTTCTGGGACAAACCTTATATGTACACTGCAGATAATTATTATATAATATGATATTATAATAAAAGCAAAGTCAGCCGACAAACATTACACATTACCACAAAAGCCCATTTTATGGAAAAAGCTAACCCAAAGCACTTAATAACAAAAGAAAAATTTAAAATACAAAAGCTCTGTTGATTTAGTTTGAACAATTCACAGAAATTTACACAATCTATAAATATTGACCCCCTTTTCCTCAAACACATCTAGGTATTCTGAACCATAGTCTGCGACGAATTGTAGCAGACTTTGATGGAAAATTTGTGGACAGTCTTCGCCGAGTTGGAGACTTTGTGTAAATTTATGGGACTTTGTGTAAATTTATGGACTTCAATTCAATTTCAATTTTAGATATACATATATAATATACATATATACATATATAATAAAAAAAAAATTGATTTGAAATTTACTTTACCCATTACATTTATCGCTTACGTTCTCTCGCGGCTTACTGCAATCACTCACGATTGAAATCTGTATTAAAATTTTTTATTTTTTTTTAATTTAAAAAAGAAAAGAAAATTTAAAGTTTTTTAATAATCCCGTGATTCTCAAAACAAAGAATAAATATTTTCGTCTGAATTATGAGAATACAGTGTGACAAATCCCGCGCAGTTATTGGACAATTCTCAAGTCGCAACCGACAAATTTCCTATGGCCTCAGGCTCCGGCACTGCACCAAAGCACAGGGAAAGTACGGGAGTATCGCAGGAACATGATCGGTATTTATTTGATTGCGATCATATTATGGACTTTTGGTCTAATATTGAAAAGCTCGATATTCAAGAACAAACTGACTCAATGTTCGAGGTCCGCTTAAATGATCTTGATAGCTGGTATAAAAGATTTCACGCAAGTTACGAGTCTCTTATGCTACCACCGGCTACGTCAAACGCGCGCGATTTTAAGGAAAATGCGAAATTAAATTTCAAAGTTTGCTCGGAAGCCTATTACGTAGCAAGATCACATTTGATAGATATGATCCGGGCGTCGCAGGGATACAATGCTCCCAGGGAATCGCCTAGATATTGTATTTCGCCAAATACCAATATCCCTCCACAAACTTTTATACCGCACAATTCGACTGATAACTCGGGTGTTTTTCTTAAAGTGCCACCCTATGACACTGAGGTAATTAAAGGAGGCTACAAAGAATGGCCCTTATTTCGGGATATGTTCACAACGGTAGACGTGAACCACCCAGAACCGCTCAAAAAGTATATCACCTCAGGAATAAGACAAAAGGAGATGCATGCGCGATTGTTAAAAGGCATACGTTTTGCGATAATTTTGATTTAGCTTGAAATCCTTTAGTCTCGCTATCATAACAAACGTGTTTTGGTGGTCAAACAATTGAAAATCCTATGTGACATGCCGGTAGCTACTGTAGAAACTAGCGATTCCATTCAGAAAATTCATGCTACAGTTGTTGATAGCCTCTCAATGCTCAAGTCACTTGAAGTTTCTACAGATGGGTTGGATCCGATTCTCATACATCTAATTTCATCGAGAGCTGCCGAAGTGGTCTCAGACGGATGAATTCCTCAGCAAACGAATTTGAAGTTACTGAGCGAATATCTAGCATTCGATCACCTAAAAATCAAGTCAGCGGCTCAATTCCAAAAGATAAAGTTCTATCTATCCCAAAATAAGTTCAATACTTTATGCGTGCTATGTGAATCAGATGACAGCATTCGAATTGGTCCTGAATTATGAAAGTTCACACCTTAGCAGGAATTGATTTAATTTTCAAGAATAAATGTTGCAATAACTGCTTGTGCTCAGGCCATACTCGAGGTAGTTGCAAAAGCAAAAACACTTGTCTTGTGTGCAAAAAAATCACCATACTTTACTGCACATGCTATCGAAATTCTCTACTTCATCTACCACAGATATACCCAATGGTAAATTTCCCAAATCTCAAAACAACTTTCAATGATTCGAGATATATTAATGAAGAACCAACAACTTCATCTCAAACACAAGCGTCTGAAATTTAAGCTAATTTCTCGTCGAATGATGAACCCATACTTTTCAAAACAGCTCTAGTTCAGATAAGATAGCGTGGTAAACTATGCACAACGAGGGCATTAATTGACCCTTGGTCTCAACGTACTGTGTTCAAGCTTCTTCAGCTTCAAGATCAATATAAAACAGTACTTAACGAGTATCTTGAACTTGACCATATGGAGGAAACGTCTCAATGGAAAGTTCTGAGGGCAAACATAACTCGTTTTAACTCCCGCACCATGCGGTTGTACGACCAGAACATAAAACGAGTCGTATTTAATGCTTCACCCAAAACAAAGTCTGGATATTCTCTTAATGGTGTTGTGTATATTGGTCCAACGTTACAATCTGACTTAGTCGGTACAGTACTTAACTGGAGAATATATAAATACATATTTAGAGGTGATATACAAGAAATATGTCGCCAAATTCTCGCGAACCCAGCCTATAGGGCCTACCAAAGAATCCTACATCAAAAAGATAGTACCAGGACTATCAACTAACTACTGTAACATTTGGTATTATCTGCGCCCAGTTTCTCGCAATACGATCGCTTCAAAAGTTGGCATCTGATTCAACTGCTAAATATCCCATCGCCACCTCCATAATTCGTAATGAAACCTACGAGGAAACTAAGACAAAGCAGGATCAACTCATAGCTCCTCTCAACTCGGCAGGGTTTCCCTTAAAGAAAATAACATTTGCCGCCAGAAGATTTGTACCATCGATCCTTTTTGAACTTTCATGAAACTAGCTCGGTTAAAACGCTACACAGAATGAAAAAGCCTTCGTCGCATGGAGGAAACATTTTCGTTAATGTTTTTACGTTGTTATAGTGAAAAGTGTCGTATATCCGATAATTTGGTAGTCGCTGCAACGAAAAGTGTCATACTGGACTTCTTTGACAATTTTTCATTTCGTTTCTGCAACAACTTAGTTTTTGTTCCTGCAACAATTCTATTTAATTTGAATTTTGTAGAAAAATGGGTTGAAAATTAAAAAAAGTAAAGGCACGAGTTTTGAACTACTGATATTTGGTTTATCTCTTTTTATAGCTTATATTTGTTATTTTGGAGGTTTGTCAATATTTTTAGTTGACGAAACAATTTCGTTATTGTAACGAAACAAATTTTTGTGATGGTATAGCGAGAGAGCGTAAAAAAGAGGCCAGCGAGAACAAATGTTGAGCTTTAGTGGTGGGTCACGTACACATCTTCAATCAGTTTCATTGCAACAACCGACAGTGGTAGACATATTTCTCCGCCTGAATAATTTAAATAAATTTGTTAAAACAGACTAGTTACACTTAGTAATAATCTTTTATTGTGAAAACTAAATTGTGTGAATTTATGTGTTTGTTGTAACGCATCGATCAATATCAATATAAGTCTTGGAAATAATTGTATTTACAGGTACTTATAAAGTCTTTAGCTCAGTATGAAAAAAGGCAAAATAAAGAATATATTCAATTAACAAAAACAATTAGGGAAAACTTAGCATATACTTAAATTCATATTTATGGCAATGAGTCTGTTTAATTTGATTTTATTTTGAATTAAAGAGATAATATTAATTAGGTATTTGCTTGTTCTTATTTTGTGAACAAATAATACGAAAGTTCCGTTGCTTTACTACTTGAAGAGCTGCTCGGAATTCTTTATCAGCATTGGGGGAGTAGTTACATATTGCAGCGGAAATGGAGATAATTATTTATACTAAATAATCTTTTGAAATCAGAATACTTACCTATAACAATTTTGTATATGTTTTTATAATCCTCCAAACTCTTTTCCGCAAAATCCGTCCGTATTATATAGTATGCACAGTTCTCGGGAAAAAATGCGTTCCAAATTTGTAATCGCATTCCCATCAATTAAATATTTGACAGTAGATACCTAGAAATATAATATGATGAGGAAATATATTTCATTTTAATTGAAGGGTTTTCAACATAGATACTACATAGTGCAAAGTGCCCATCTATGGTTTTCAATAACATTTACTTACATATTTTTCTTCACTAGCGTTGCATATTTCAGCTTCAACCTTTTGAAGATCTTCTTCAGTTTTAAGAGGAAATCTGTTCGTAACGGTTTACATTATAGTACTGTACTTTGCAATTTTGAGAGCCATTCCTGTAAAGTTTTTTGATCGGCCATCATCCCAGAAATTAACTTATTTTGTGTTGATCATTTCTTTAAAATAAAAAATGGTATTAATATGGAAGAAACAACCTTTAAGTTCGATGCAGAGAGAGCATGGTGATTTTTCGGCACAGTCTGAAAAACACAGTAATACGATTTTAGAAAATAAAACATGAGACTTGTTAGTATCTACTTACAATTTAAAAGTCCGCTGCAAGCACTAAGTTGTTTCAGATTTCTGCCTTCCATTTTAGTGGTTTAGGATTGCATAGACAATAATACTTTTTTTTTAAAAAGGCAATGATAGTAGTTTGCAGTTGATATTTTCAATATTAGATATTTCCTCTCTCTCTTCCAATGTCCTATCAGCAGTACATATACCTAAAGCTGATAGTGAGTTCAATGATTTCTGAAACGTCGCGCTTATACAAAAATTTCATTATTTTCTCCTCGTTTGAAGCCTGTAATTGTCAAAAGTGTAAAAGGCATTACAAGACATATGTATGTTATTTTAACACTTAACCAGTATTCACCACATAAGTAACCATAAATAAGTCAATTTTTTTCTTATAAGCCCAATGTGTTTGGCTCTTGTATTAAATTTTGAAGAACATTTCGTCTGTGTAATTGATTCAGAATATCAGTCGGTTTGCGAACATTTTTTTTTATCATTTGCAAGTGGTTTTCAAAATCATATGCAGAAAAGTTGTACAACAAATGGTGCTGTCTGACGCATTCACATATATGAAGCAAACTGTGAACATTACAGGTAATGTTTTGAGGACCAAAAACGACATTGAAATTTTCAACAAAGTGTTTCAACAAATCTTAGGCGGCTGCGATGTTATTTTCATAATTTTTTGGACATAATAGCCTTATAGCACGATGAAAGTTTAAAAATGTGTCATAAAAATCATCACCAACATGATTTTTTAAGACAAAAACACCAGTGTATAATAAGAATTGACGAAATCCTGTAGCTTTCCAGTTCGCAAGTTCATCCAAACCACGAGGCAATCTTATGAAGTCTTTGGTAATATGTTTTTTTTAAAGAAACTAATAATTTAGATATATTTTCCTTATTCGAAATTTGTTCATTTACTAGTTTTCAGTTGTTTCGGATTAAGGTCATAAGAATAAAAAGAAAACACTTCAAGTATTTCTTCTTACAATTTTATTAATATTTTCCAATATGTTGACCAACTACGTTGATCATGTATGGGAGCCCACATAAGGGGTGGTCGGAGGGGATAGGTTCCAAGGGGAAAAATCTTCCTTATGGGAAAGTAATGGGGGTCCGTCATATATATTATCCGTCTCCGGTCATCCCTAAAGGAAAAAATATTGATTTCATTACCAGTAAGGGGTTAGGGGGCTGCCTTCCCCTGTAGCTCGAAAACCTAGGGTGACCCGAAAATTCTGACTTCAGTTTCGGATTCAGCGGACCCAAAAACATGGGAAACCGTTGAGAAACCCCACGGGTTTTTTTTTGGAAAATTGTTATACCCTGTAATTTAAGACCTTTATATGATTTTTTTATAACTATCTACTATCTCATCTTGTTCTCCTAATCATTATTTTGCAAAAAAAAACAAATTTTTCGCTTAAAATGTCTTTTCAACAAACGAAATATATCTAAAAAGTAAAAATATACATATTAAAGCTAAAATTCATGTTTTATTTGCTTTAAGTCATTTTTAAATAACAATTTTAACTAAATATTTTCCGGTGGAAATTTAAGTAACGTAACGTCACGTCAGATACTAAGGTAAATAAAAACTTACAAATTTCCCGCATATTCTACAATTCCCGAAGTTACTCTACCTCATATTTTTCGAATATTACCAAACATATTTATTGTTTGCAATACATTCACTTTACCAGTTGTTTGTAATTCATTCACTTTACCAATCGATCAACAAACATTAATATTTCTTCGTCGAGCGACAGAATAGAAAATATAGCTTTATAATATAACTTGAAAACGTTTTTATTCATTTAAGTATTAAACCATTTCCAATTGGAATTTAAAAAATATCAATTTAATTTTGAAAAATATCAATTGGAAAATTCTATTTGAAATACATCAATTGAAATTTAAAAAAAATCAATTGAAATTTAAAAGGCATCAATTGAAATTTGAAACACATCAATTGGAATTTAAAGGACATCAATTGAAATCTAAAATGCATCAATTGAAATTTCGAATTCGTCACTTTAAAAATTATTAACCCATTTTATGCATTAGATTTATAAATTTCAATTTTAATTGATGTCTTTTAAATTTCAATCGATGTATTTAAAATTGCATCTGAGTGTTTTAAATTTCAATTGAGGTGTTTTAAATTTCAGATGAGGTGTTTTAAATTTCAAGTGATTATTTTAAATTCCAATTGATGGTTTTTTAATTTCAATTGATTTATTTTAAATTTCAATTGATGTTTCAAATTTCAATTGATGGTTTTTAATTTCAATTGATATATTTCAAATTTAAAATAGAATTTTTAAACACTAATTGATTTTTTTCAAATTTCAATTGGAAATGGTGTAGTTGAAAACCAAAATAAATAGTATGTTTTTACAACATTGATGAAAAGTATTTTAATTATTTTTAACGCGAGCGAACCACAGACTTGCCATTCATGATCATGAACATCAGCTATTGTTGATGTTTGTCGGTAAACCGCCCTTCTTGATGCCAAATACGAATGTAATCTCAGTCGAAAAAAGGGGGTCGTAAAAGGGGAAAAATCGTGCGATTTAAAAAATTGTTCCCTTTGTGAAGACCCGTAATTAGATAAATTTTGCGAACAAATTTACATTATTTTTTATTTCTTATTTTTAGTTTTTATTTTTGTAACTTCACAAGACCCGGCATAATATCTTAAAATAGGGTTATCTCGGTCCACAGACGCCGCACAGCCGAAATATATATACGACTGAATTCGCGAGGAGAATACCTTTACTTTGAGTACCCACACTTGCTTGCTCTGAGATATATGTACCTAGGTGTACCCGTTTTTTGGAGCCTAGGGGCCTAATGGGTCCGCTCGTTAAAAAGTTTTTGTTTCTGAAATTGCCGTATTTTACTCGATGTTCAGTTTTTTGAGCTGGGACCGGGCTTATACATTTCCGCCAAAATCATTTTCTTTCCTAGGGACGTCTTACTCCAAGCTGTTTAATCGGGGCTCATTATGTTTTGTGGTGACTAATTCAGTAGCTGCCGTCCTTTCGTTTCTGTGTGTTGGTTAAATGCTGGTATATTGGACATCTGCAGCATTGGTGGAAATTCCAACCAGATCGGGAATCTGTATAGAAGTACAACGGGGTTTCAGCGAGAGTACAGTAGACAGTTCATGAGTGTGCTTACCTGGAAAGTGAGCCAAACCAACACAGTTGGCATGATAATGAGCACCACATGTGGAACACAAATGCAGAAACCTTGGTGGAGCACGTAAACAAACAAATGTCGAAATGTCTAAGACAAAAAAATATGGTGTCGATTTATGTGTTGAAAAGCGGCAAAAAAAAATATCTCGTTTCTATGTTGGAAACAGTCAAAAACACGTAGTCAACTTTCTTTTCAGCTTCACAACACTAGTAGTATTTTCACGAGGAAAAAATGGTTGGGCTTATTTTTTGCTCGTGAAAAACATAGTACCCACCTTTAGTTGCCATGAAATTTTACAGTTCGTTTCAGAAGGAGAAAATTATCTCTACTAAATACTTTTTGCTCAGCTGATTGTATGTTTACAAACACGTCTATATGATATGACGATCACTAGACAAATGTGGGTGGCCTAATTGCAAACTTGATTGACAGAACAATCTGGCAACACAGGACAATACTGCAGCATACCGTATATTCCCAATATCTCCAACACTTCGCTCGTAAATCTGACAAAACCCTGAGCAAGATATTCACAAACACAAAAGACGCAATAGAAAAATAACAACAACATATTGTGGTATACGAAATTGGATGTAAAGGGAATAACAATGGGCAATGAGAACACGTGTTCATAGGAACAACAAAGACAGCACTTGAAGTGAGAATAGCCGAACATCAAGCTGACAACAGGAGTGGAAAAATGCGGACAGCTTTGGCACAACATATGTATGTTGGAGAGAGGACATGCAGCAGATTTTAAAAATATGAGAATATTAGATAAGGAAGAGAGAAAAAATACACGGTACACATTGGAGTTTGAGAATACAACGAAAACTAACGAAGCCTATGAACACCAAGGAAGACAAAGACAACACTAACTCTGTTTCCACAGTGGTTATTTAAATAATAATTACTTACAACAAGAATATTTGTAATTGGTTTAGAGTTTGTTAATGATTGTTATCTGGTTGAAGTTATTTTATTTTAATGTAATTACATTAATGTAGGGATGTTTTTGATTACATTAAGCTGTTGCTACTTAGGACTTTCCAAAAACACGATCCACACTTAATACTACGAGATGTGTCAACATTTGCTGTAATGGGTGTAAAAAATGCGTAATGGCAACACGTTTGTGGCCAGTGCCAACAAATACATGATAGCAGCAGATGTTATTGTAGTTGTAAGCAGCAAGAGCATAGGTTTTATGTTTGTTTATTCGTTTCAGTTGTCTAATTCTACACAAATACATATGTACCAACAATACCAAAAAAGTATAAAAACAAAAGTCATTAGTTTCACAAGAGCAACGAAAAATGGCATGAAAAATATTAAATCACCTGTTTAAATGACTATACCTGATAGATATTTCTACCATGATCCATATATGTACATATATAAAGTAACAACACGCGCGTTGTTGTGAACAATTTAAGTTCAATTTTGTTCTCAATGGGCAAAAATCGATCTTTCACAGTTAGGGATATAAAAATATACGTTATCTTGCATTAAATAAAATATATTAAATGAACTACCATGTGTACGCCATTGTGCAAATTTCTGTGTTTGATTCACCCCATCTTGATAAAATTTACATTCACAAGAAGTGATAACAAAATTTATCTAAGATAACTTTTGTTGCCTTTTCTAGAAATTGAACATGTGGCAACATTGTCATTGCTCAAGTCGCAATTTGAGTGGGAAAGTGAAATAACGCTTACTATCCCTAAGCTGCCCCGTATAAATTAAGATATAATTAATTTTAGTGGGTTAAAAAAATGCACTTATTAAGTGTTAAATGTTTAGGAATATAAGTGTTGAAAAATAAAGTGTAATTTTAAATTTCCAAGAAAGCTTCAACAAAGAGTCCCTGAAGATGTTGGAAAAAACCCAACGAAACGTTGGAGGAAAATATTGAAGTATTATCACTTGCATTAAAAAGAAAATCTCATCGCGCACTGCAACGGTCTGATCGCATCATTGCATAGTTAATAAAAATTTAAAAACAGACCGAGTAGGAAAAATATTTATATGTGATCAACAATTTGTACATTAAAATGTATATATTTACATTCCGGTTAACTTATTTAAAGGCACTAAAAATTCCATATTCAGCAGCCTATGTCTTTTGCAATTTGTAACCGATTGCAGAATTTTAAAATGGAAATAGTTTTTTGCGATAGATATAAAATTCTTTGTTTTCCCATTTTCACTCGTAAAATGATTAAGATGTAATTAATTGTAATAAACAAACGCTCCCTACAAAAAATCGTCGCGTACTTTAAAAATAATAAAAAACTAATAAAGTGAATTCATTCAAGTGAACTAAAAAATAGCACATTTTTGACTTTTTTTTATAAATTGCTCCACAAAAGTCCTTTAGTTAAGAAACTACTATTGTCATAATTTTTTTTATATCTCAAGTTGTCCTATTTCCATTTTAAAACTCTACACTCGGTTACAAATTGCAAAAGATACAGACTGGTGAATATGCAATTTTTAGTGCCTTTAAATAAGTGAACTGGAGTGTATGTACCAACCTATTCAGTAGAAATTGTGTGCTGGCTTTATCGACGCGCTTACATTTCAGAAAACAATTCATTATGACCTTGTGTAATTCTTTTGGATCTTTGAAGTGCGTAAATAAATTTACAGCGGGTTGGTTGTGAACACCACAAACCAATTCAATACATATAAATGAAAGTAATATCGTACATAGTTAAGATTGAAAAAAATATCTCTGAAATCAAACCTTCATCATACTCAATGGTATTGTTCTGCTAACAAAAGAAACCCCAAATTGTACACATGTATTTACATTAGGGTGTCATTTTTTAAAGTTAAAGTTTCCGCTAATATTCCCAATAATGATAGAAAAGTTATTTATGTTTAGAAATAGTGTAATAATTTCATCAAAACCACCGAAAAAATAATTTTCTTCAAATGTTTCGTTAAAAGTAGAGAAATTTCTAACATTTTACGTTTAACCTCGGCGCTGCATGAGTTGCCATGTCGTCAATTTTTCAGCATTTGGTTCTTAAGGCCTCATGGGACGATCAAATTTTCTCATCAAAGTTTTAAGTGTGTGCGTGCAAACGGCTTTCGTCGGCTACACATACGCGTTGTCGTGTCACTGTGATGAAAAACAAAAATTGTTAATATTTTTCTTGGATGGGTTTTATTTTATCGTCTACAATAAGTTTGTCAAAGTTTACATCATTTGTGTTTTGAAGTGAGAGTGTGTGGACATGGCGAAGTGCGCGGACGAAAAGAAATTCTTGCAAAATTTTATACAAACATACGAGTGCCTTGAAGCATTATGCCATGTTAAAGTAGATGCATATTGTAACCTTTTTCATTTGACTCTTCTTTTGTAACAAAATTGCTGTACATGTAAGCAATATGAAATATTCTTCCGACGACGACGACAACATTTTATTACCGCACTTAACAAAACCAAAACACAAATGAACTTTGATGTATTTTAGTTGTACGTTTGCGGGTAAGACACGAGCACAGCGCACGCACCCACTTAAAACTTTGATGAGAAAATTCGATCGTCCCCTGAGGCCTTTAGACTAGTAGAATACAAAAATATATATGTATGGACATTTCCAAATAGCGTTTAAACTTACCGTCATATTATTTAAACTTTCACCGCTATCCGTCTCGTCTTAACACTCTTCGATTTTCAATGTGGTACTTTCACACTAAGCGTCACATTATGCCGATCGGTGTTGATTGATTTTCAGAAAGAGAAAATTTAATATCGCTCTAATATAAACATCCTGCGTATACTATATATGTACATGTACAACACAACTTTTTTTGGTTTCAAAAGAGAAACCAAACATAAGGGAGCGGAAACAGCTACGATATTCAGAACAATGGATACATCCAATCAGTTTATGAAAACAAATCATATGGGAAGGGTTCTTTGTCGGTTTTGTTTCTTTATAGTATTTGAGACGTAGAAAATTTGATAATGGTTGTGAATATGAATGTGTGCGTTGCGAACAAAGTAATGTAGTACAGGCCTATGGCAGCCGCAGTGAACCTAACTCACAAGTAACTGAACAGTGATAGTACTAGGTTGTGTTTTTCGTGTTGTAGACAACAGGTATATGCATTTATTTTTTACGTTGCTGGTAGTAGATATTTCCGAAAATTATTCTAACGACTCTTTAATTTTGATATTGTTACGATTAAAAGCGTTGCTTATTCTGGCCATGCGAATAATCGCCCAAGTGAAAATCGCCCAAAACGAAAAATGAACAATGACCCAAAATATTTGGGTGTTTTTTCATTACGAAAAAAGACCCAAAAAAGAGGTAAAATCGCCCAAAAATTTAAGAACATTCGCCCAAAAATATAAATCCAATTTATGAACAAACGCCTACTATTTTGTGGTGAAATCGCCCAAGACTGTAGCGAACAACCGCCCAATTAAGTAAAAGTTCGATCATTCATCATGAACAAACACCCAAAAAATCAAAAATACCAAAACGCCCAAACATGATGAACAATCGCCCAATTTTTTTGCCCATATTTTTTGGGCGATTGTTAGTTTTTGGGTTTTGGGCGATTATTCGCATAGCCGCTTATTCTACATGCCTGAAGTAGCTTTTAATGTAAAGTGTTTGTAGGTAACTAACTTGGCCGTCGGTGGTGCAATCGCTAGTGTGCGCGCATCTTGTGCATGAGATCTTGGGTTCCATCCCTGCTCTGACCATCTTCAATTTCTTTCGGCGGCGTCACCTCGCATAGTGACGGCGACACCATGGAGAATTTAGCCTTGAAAAAGCAGCTTTAAATGTCGTTCGAAATCGGTGTAAAAGCTGTAGGACCCAATCTATTAACTTTTATTCACTGTTTTACAACGTCATGAGGTCAGACGTCTTACACATATTAAATAAACAAACAAATTAAACAAATTTCAAAATATTCGTCTAACTGGCTCTATCCTTCGCCTTATCTCGCCAGTTGGTAACACCAAGGATATGGAGGGATTCTTCTGCCTGGTCTTTCCAGTGGAGTCTTGGTCGTCCTTTTTTCCTGCTTCTATCGGGTATGTTATCGAAAACCATTCGCGCTGGCTCATCTTCATCCAGTCTGATAACATGGCCTAGGCAACGCAATTGACCTAATTTGATTCGCCTAGTTATGTCCACGTCAGAATAAAGATTATATTGCTCCGGGTTCCAGCGGCGTCGCTACTCGCCGATTACTGTGCAAATCTAGTAATAATCACCAAATCCTAAAAGTATGCAGAATAATATTGTGTTGGATACTGGGTTATAGCATAATACGGTTAAAAAAAGTTGTTTTAAATTTTTTCATATGGCCCCCATCCCGCAACGGGCGATAAGGAACTTCGTTCAAAGAAGTTTTTAAAATGTTGAGTTGTAATTGTTTCGTAGTTAATAAGTTAATAAGCGAGATATGCACATAGTGGGAATTTTTTAAATGTTCTGCATAGTAGTTTGAAATCATTTCCTTCTACAAAATTTAAATATTTCTTCCTCATTTCAAAAAAATTTCTGATTTCAACCGATTTTAAAAGTTATTTTCCACAGTTGTGAGTCTGATTTACTGTGATTAGAGTATTAATATCGAAATTATGTACAGATATAGACTATTTATATTAGTTAACAACAACTATGGCTAGGAAAACTTCTTGAATTCTTTAAACTCTTCGTATTATATTACTTGTCCCGAATAGTGGATTCGGTAGTTTACCGAATATCAAAGTTTACCGAATATGGTTTTAAAAAGAGAGAAGTGCCAAATTATGGAATTATTCGCGTGTGTTTATGATGCTTCCTAAGTTATCATTTTGACTCAACGTTACTATAATTAAAAAAATGTACACCAGTTATTTTGTTTACTTTCACCGTCCGCCTCCATTTTTGATAATCCGATTTTTCCTCTGCACTTAGGTTATTTTTCTTCATTAAATGTAAACCATTTATGGAAACATTTTTAGTTTTATCCGCATTCAACGGACGCAATTCGTTTACATATAAACTAAAATATCCCTTAAATTTTAGAAGCGAAATATTTTAAAAAAAATCTGTTTAATATGAATACAAAACAAATGGTTTTAAGGCGAGTTTTATACAAATTCACATAATTTCCAAATTTTATGAGCTTCTAGCATTCATTAAATTGTCTGCTGTAACCTCTTTTTTAAATAAAAATTTTCCCATTCAGTCCAGGTTTTTTGGTTAGGCCGGTTGTTTGATGTACACTAGGCCGGGCCGAAAGAAAGTAGAAACTACAGAATTTGGTTAGCATAAAAAGCTATCTATGGGTCAAGTATAATACACTCAAAATTTTAAGAAAAAATTTACAAAATTAATTGTCATTTAACTCTTAATGGAAAATTTTATTACAGAGAGTTACCACCTACCTATCTCTGATTTGCCTGGTAAATATTTCATTAATAATTCCTCTTCGTACTCGATTTTATTTTTAAGGCAAGTGGTGTTACTTTCGTTTGTTAAAATAATCGACATGTCAAAATTCTGGTCGCAAACAATTATCAAAACATTTGTTTCCGTACAAAATAAGTTTAGCACAACAACCCGGTAATTGATTTTGCCTACAAAATTTTCCGAAAGAGTTAAGTAAGTACCAAGCAAATGTAAAGTGAGCCAAGTTTTCGATTCATGAAATTCTCGTTATTTTGTACAATTTCAAAAATCGGGCTTTAAGCTCTGGAAACAAAAACGAAATGCAATTTAACATTTTGGAAAATTTTAATTGTAAGGATGGTGTATCATATGCCATGTTGGTGTATGTGCATGAAAAGTTTAGAGGAAAAGCATTGGAAGTATGAAACGTACTGTTTTGCTGTTTTTGCTCTTTAAAACTGCGGCTACACATTTCTGAGAACTTAGAATAAATGGGGTTTATAGAAGAGGCATTTGTTGAAGTAGGATACTTGCATTCGGGACGGCAACATAACAGTATCAACAAACAACTACGTTTTTCATTGTGAAATATAAAGTAAACTGCATTTATTGCATACTACAAAGGTTTTTTAAAATCTTATGTTGTCCACTCATACCTAATTGTCCTGTTACATTTCAACATCTTTAAATGTCGCCAAGTTACGGTTGAGGGATAATGTTTTTTTTAATTTTGTGTGTATTCTACTTGACCCATAGAATAATTTTTTTGCTAATGAAATCTAGTAGCTTAAACTTTTGTCGGTCCGACCTAATGTTGACTGTACTCGACACAAAAGTTTTTGTTACTTTCGAAGATATCGTACTTTCTAGTATGTAACCAATATCCTATACAAACACGTTTCTAGAAAAAAAAAATAAACAGAAGTCACAGATTTATTCGGAATCAGTCACTGATAATGGCATTTTACAATGTTTAATGATATTCGATATTCCGCCGCATGTTTAAACCCCAGCTATCGTCTCGTTGATATTTGTACACGAAGTGATTCAAAATACAACGATTAATATTTATAAATTTATGCTTGCTCAATCTAATAACATTACAATCCCACCAATCGATATTTATTAATGAAGCATTAACTTTTATTATTTAATTTACAGAAACGTGTTATAGATGCAAACAAGACTCAGAGTATACTTTTTTCATACTCTGTAAACAACTTTTACTTAACCGAAAATTTCAATAGTCTTTAGTTAAAGGTTTCATACCCACATTTCAACGCAAATAATGAATTTTTTATGAAATATTTTAAGTTCCTGGAACTGTACCGGCGACATGTCAAAGTTGGTTGCAACATCAGAAACAAGAAAAAAATATGCAAAATAATTGAATGCATTGTAAGTTTATTATTATTATTTTTAACATATCGACACGCTCCCTGCAGAATGTATTAAACGACATATTTGGCGACAATGACTTTTTTCCATATTCTCAAAATTTATGCCAAGCTGCACATTTCGATATACAGGGAATGACCCTTGCATAACCACGTCATGAGCTATTAAGCAAATGAAATGGTAATAACCGAAAAAATAATACAAATCAGCTACTTGACAGAAAGTTTTTTTCGTTTCCTGAACAATTTCCATTTTGTCGCTTAATACATTCTGCCGGGAACGTGTCGATATGTAAAATGACGGGTGTTTCAACAGAGACGCTACAAAAGTAAATCGATAGGGACAGGAAGCGACGCCATATTTTTTCCCGCTCTTTTGACATTTCTCTTCAGTAAGGTTTGCCATTTCATCATGGAAAGATATGCGAGCCAACAACGAGTCGAAATTATTAAAATTTACTACCGAAATTTGGAGTCAGTGGCCTCAACTTTAAGAGCGCTACGTGCAATTTATGGTCGTCATAATCGTCCTACCAGATCAACAATTGAGCGTCTAGTGGAAAAATTTGAAAATTTGAATCCGCTGAGGCTGCAGTTCAAGAAAGGCCAAATGTGTCTCTCACACGTCGTTCTCAAGCGTTGGGCATCTCTGTGACGTCGTTGGGGCGAATTTTGCGAAAAGATCTTGACCTTCATCCTTACAAGTTCAAATTGACGCAAGAACTGAAGCCGCTTGACTACCATAAGCGTCGTATGTTCGTGAATTGGGCTGAGCAACAACTTGAAAATGATTCGCATTTTCATCGGAAAATCATCTTCAGCGGTTTCTGCCTGAATGGCTTCGTCAATAAGCAAAATATGCGTTATTGGTCAGACAGCAATCCACACGTAATCCATGAGTCATGATTGCATCCCGAAAAAATACAATTTGGTGCGGTTTATGGGCCGGCGGCGTCATTGGGCCGTACTTCTTCCGTGATGATCAAGACCGGTATATTACTGTGAATGCGAATCGCTACCGTTCAATGATAACCGAATATTTTTGGCCCCAATTGGATAATATGGACTTCGAGGACATGTGGTTCCAACAGGACGGCGCCACAAGCCACACAGCGAATGCCACAATCAATTTATTGGAAACCAAGTTTGGTGAACGTGTTATCTCACGAAATGGCCCAGTCGATTGGAACCCTCGGTCGTGCGATTTGACGCCGTTAGATTATTTCCTTTGGGGCTATGTCAAGTCTATGGTCTATGCCAACAAGCCAGCGACGATTGATGAACTTCGTACGAATATCGAACATGAAATTGCAGCAGTATCGACCGATTTATGCTTGAAAACCGTCGAAAATTGAGCTCAGCGTCTGGACTTCTGCAAGCGTGCCCGTGGTGGCCATGCAAAAGAAATCGAGTTCCATACGTAATGGCATCGAACGTACTTTCACAGGAATAAAGAATTTCATTGGTATCTAAAATCGGTTTTTTTTATTTAAAAAAACTTGTGTAGCGCTCTTATTGAAAACCCCGTTATGTCTCCACAGAAATCACAATACTACTAAAAAAAATAGTGGATTCATAGCCGGCAATATATATTTTTCTCACTTCGCCTGGGTTCTCACAATGTTTACAAACTTTTCTTAATTATTATAATTGTGCAATTTTGAATGTTACAACCTTACTTTATCGACGAATGGATTCTAATCCTACACTACGCTTTTAATATAAAGTGTGTTTCATAATTATAACGTCACTTTTTTTTTGATTATAACTCTCTTAATATTTAATGATTTCCATAGGTCTCGTCGGATAAATTACTCTTTTTTGAATATTGTCTTAAGTGATAATTGTTTCATAGTTGTGGTTGCATTTGCTGTATTTTGTTTTTGCAATTTACCGCATGTTCGTGTTTAATATTTATAACGTCATTTTGCAAAAAGTACGAAAATAAGATCAGTAAGTCATTAGACGTTGATGAAATTTGATCTACTTAAGTGAATTTTTTTATCTTTCAATATGCCACGTGGAAAAATTTTGACCGACCTTGAAAAAGGTCAAATATTGGCTTTCAAAGCTGAAAACCTAAGTTTACGAGAAATTGCTCGAAGATTGGATCGCAGTCTCAGGGTAGTACAAAATTTTTTAAAAAGTCCCACAGATTACTGAAAAATAAAACGTCCAGGGCGAAAAAATAAACTGTCAGAGCGTGACGTAGCTCACATTACTAGACTGGCAAGTAACTCCTCATCTAGTGTTGCAAAAATAAGAGCCCAATCTGGTGTCACTGCCTCAAAATCAACCGTTTGGAGGGCTTTAAATCGAAATGCAAACATAGTTCGATCTAAAATGGCCATACTTCAAAAACTACTTCCACGTCACATAACTGCCAGACTGAAGTTTGCATATGACAACATGGGTACGAATTGGAAACAGGTAAGTCGTATAATGATAAAAAGCTTGAATTGAAAAATACATTAAAATGGGTAAACACATTAAAAACTTCACACTAGGTCATATTCTCCGACGAAAAAAATGGAACTTAGACGGCCCAGACGGCAACCGAGGTTACTGGAGAGATATTTGAAAGGAGCCTTTAACCTTTACAAAAAGAAATTTCGGAGGAGCATCATTGATGGGCTTTTTGTGCCGATGGTACACTGGAACTCCAATTTGTTTCATGTAGAATGAATAGTGCCGAGTATATAAGAACGTTGGAAATGAGTTTGGTTCCATTTTTGGAAAAAAATGCAAACACAAACTTCATTTTTCAACAGGATAACGCAGCAATCCATAACAGTGCTGCCACAAAAAATTGGTTTTCTTCCAAAAATATTGCGGTTTTGCAATGGCCTGCGTGTTCCCCTGATGTGAACCCAATGGAAAACGTATGGGGTATTTTATCAAACAGGGTGTACTCTGAAAATCGCTAGTACCCAGACGTAGCTACATTGAAAACCGCCATATTGGAAGAATGGGAGAGAATCAGCGAAATTGAAATAAATAATTTAGTACAAAGTATGCAAAATCGTGTTTTTGCTTTAATTCAAAATAAAGGAGGAAGAATTCCCTATTAATTTTATAACACTTGCGTTTTATTTAAGAGAAAGTACAAATGACGTTATAAATATTAAACACGAACATGCGGTAAATTGCAAAAACAAAATACAGCAAATGCAACCACAACTATGAAACAATTATCACTTAAGACAATATTCAAAAAAGAGTAATTTATCCGAAGAGACCTATGGAAATCATTAAATATTAAGAGAGTTATAATCAAAAAAAGTGACGTTATAATTATGAAACACACTTTACTTTTAATTTGGAAACAAAAAACGCGTTTTTGATTTACTTTTTCTTTTAGCGTGCACTGACGTTTAATTCTACATCTTTCTTTTGGCTAAATGTTATTCTGATTTTACTTTTAATACCTTTGTGTGCACTTATTAGATTCTGCATTTAAAATTTGGCATAATGCTGCTTTGATGTTAATTTAATATTACGTTATAATTTTGTCAAAATGCTCTATTGACGTGCACCGATTTCAAGTTTATATAAATTAATTTTTAGCAAAATACTACATTGGCTGTATTTTAATTTTGGTAGCGTGCACCGATTTTAATTTTAAATTTAAATTTTTAGCAAAGTGCTACATTGACCGTGTTTATTCTGATGTACTTTCATAAGTTTCCAATGCACTTGTAACTTAGGTTTTAAATTTGTAGTCTAATTGATTGATTTTTGAGTTGACATTGTGGGCGAGTATACTAATTTGTGCCCATTTGGAGTTGCTATTCGTTTTTTATAATGTCCAGCGGTTTATCGTTTCTATCGTCCCTTTCGTTTTTCAGTTTTTCTTGAAAAGATTTTAAACTTTTTCTAAGTTTTTCCGTTCGTTCATTCCAACCGGCTACTGTTGTCTATGTCGATGGAGGTATAATAAACAAAAATAACAATAAGAATCTCATCGGTACTGGACTCTCCTCTTCCACATTTGACCACGAGCTTACCTCCTATGCCCCCGCGTGGTCCGGAAAGATGACTCGAAGCTTATCTGCTGTCTCGTTGGAGACAAAACTGCTGGACAATATTCGTTTCCGACGAATCGAGAAACTCACTTTACCAATAACAATATTTTGTTATCGCCAACTTGCGTTTTAATGTTTTCTTCAAGATTTATTTCACAATTATTTGTCACTTAAAGTTGACTGTGCGCTCTGTGGACCATTCACGAATATTACACAATTATCAATGACAAGTCAAATGAGATTTACGCAGCAGCTGAGCGATCGTTGTCCGTTATCTCACATTCCATTCTCAGTAAGTAGGTGTGTGTGTGTGCATGCGTTGTCTCATTAGTTTAAGCCCTGCAAACATTTTCGATCGCGGAAGAATAATCTGCGAATCATGTGGAAGATGAACTTAATCGCGGCGATCATCATCTGCGATGCATCGGCGAATGCTGAGTCGTGAGAAAATGTCCGGTGAAATGCGAATCGCCTTGTTGATTTACAAGCAAATCGTCTTGTTGATTTACAGCGAATCGCCTTGCACTTTCCCTCTTACTTCGTTTTCGAATTGTATTATTATACATGTTTATTATTAAAATGTTTAAAATATTTATTAATCACCCTTGCCACAACACAATAGAAAAGAAACTTGCCACAACACAATATCACAACATTCACTGATCACTTCAAAAACTTAAATGAAAATTTTTCAACTTTTCTTCTTAATATTATCCCGTTATAATACATCGCCGCAATTAATCGCGGATGCATCGCGCATACATCGCGGATGTATCGCGGATTCGTCTGCCCAAGCGATGACAATAACAATATATTACAACTAGGGTATTCATCATCTGCCTAAGCGATGAATTTGTATTAATCGCCAGGAAGAATCGCGGACTCTTCGCATAATCATCTGCCTAAGTGTTCATTTTGTTATGATCGCCAGGAAGAATCGCTGGTTCTTCGCAAAATCATCTGCCTAAGCGATGAATTTGAATTAATCACCAGGAAGAATCGCTGATTCTTCGCAAAATCATCTGCAAAGAGTTGAATTTGTAATGATCGCCAGGAAGAATCGCGTATTCTTCGCGCAGCATATTAATCTTCCAAAACTCGTCCAAATGTTTGCAGGGAGGGTTGTGCGTAAACCTTTGCTTGGTGTTGTGTGCAAAACTATAACTTGTAAGTATTGGTGTGGTGTGCAAAGCAAACAGTTGTCACGCTACAGTACACAATGACAAATGATTCCCATCTCGATTTCTCACCACGAAGACATCGAGTTGGGCAACATAATGCCACCATGCACTGGCCAGATTGCTGAGGTTTTCTAACGTCAATTTCCCTACTGTCGCACATCATTAAGCGGCTTGCTTGGTATGCCATGCTTAAGCCTGGGCTGGTAAACTCGCCGGACGGGGGGGATCTTTCCACTTAATGACATCGACACAATCTGACATGGCAAACATCAAGAATACATACCAAGGCTAAAAAAACAAACGAACTGAAAGCACACGATATCCCACGACATAATAAAAATAAAAGAACGGAGCCCAAACGGATATTTCGTTAGATGGAGTGGTACAAAACAAAAAAACAAATGCGTCCATTGTAAGCGAATGGATATGAGATGAGATGTTTTGAAGAAATAGAATTGTGAATATAGGGGAAAAACTTTATTTGCCTAGAAAAGTTCACTGATAGGTGTTGTCATCAGTGGAGCCCACCCTCACGAAGCCCCTACGCTTCACCATGACTCTGTTACTTCTCAGAGTCCCAAATAGATGACGTTACCAAACGACGCCTACTTTCGCTTTACCTTCTTACCATCAATGTTGGCTTAAGCCATCATATTAACACACATGAAAATTTCCATAAACATTACAAAACTTTATTACAGAAATTTTCGTAACTTAAACGTATCACTTAATCTTTCATAAGTTATTCTCCTAAAAAATCACAATTTAATGACGCCTCTAAAGGCGAAGCAAAACCCCTCAACGGACGCGGATTGTCGCTAAGACCAGAATCAGTACCCGTGGAAGGACGAACATTATCAACAATTTACTATTCTTACTATCTCTTATTGTTATTACACTTTAATCTTAAAAAATAAAAATTAATATTAACGTTATTTGGCAATTGTGTTCATATTATTTTCAAGGCAAGGTGAACTATTTAAGGTGCTTAAAGCGTAGACTTACTACTAACATGCGCGGGTTCACGAATTAAGGTCCCGTGACCTGGATTTGCTTTTCGACAAGTTACACTATTCGACTTTCCGATATCGTAGCTAGGTCCGCCCTAGAATAACGTGCGCGGGTTTATGTGCTCAGAGGCAATTCGCGTGAGCGGTTATATATGGGTAAAGCAATATAAAAGTGTATATTATTAAGTCGATAAAGTCACTGTCCAATAGTCATTTAAATTTTATGCGGGTCGTAATTGATTCGGATTGGGCGTTTAGTAGGACCCTTTGTCACCAGGAGAAACACCTCCTATAAATGTTGCCTCTACTCTCTCTTATGATTGTGCCAACACTAAATTTTAATGCCCTTATATTTTAACTTATACTCGTTAACAAATTCTTTTCATTATCATTACATTATTAAATTATCTCGACCAAACGGTCTATAAATGACAATAATTTCACGATCGTTTGGAATATCCTAAACGGCTAACAACTTCCTGCCGTTGAAGATGTTCTAAACCACTTTATTTCACTTAAATGGGCACAAATTATCAACAATTCCTTTTTCCTTTTCACTTAATCTTATTTTCTATTAGGCGAATGGGAATGAATATTTTAATTTACAACATAATTTTAATCCTTCTCATTTTCCTTTTGTTGCCAGTTATTTTATTAAAACTCTATTATTGGCAATTATTTTAACTAGCCAGTTACGTGTGCCTTCACGTTTTCCTTTATATTTACTTAATTATAGCCAATAAAAATGTGGCAAAACTTCAACCCCTTTTCACAAGATTTCAATTTTCACACGTTATTGTATTGAAAGAAACATTAAATTTGGGGGAATTTACCCATGGCATTTGCAATAACGTAATCTTTTCACGATTTATTTTCCAATACGAAAAGACTTTTAGGCATATATTTTCATGAATTTTAACTTCTGGGTTTTCTTTCTTCACTTAATGGAACTTAGATTCTTAATAGCTTATACTCTAGTGATTCGCAGGAAATGATCAATTCTATCAATTCTTTCTTTTTAATGATAATTTTTCGTCACTTAATTTTTCTGGCATTTCATTTTCATTTACAATTTATTTTCCTTCAGGCAGCTTTATTTTCTTTCGTTTTTTCTACAGGGAATTTCTATATTTACGACAATTTCCGAAAAATACCCCTTTTCCTACACTTTGTCCGTAGTACTCGTAAGTCCGGGGATAAAAACAACGGACTTACCTTTTGTCCTTTAATGGGTGGGTATGTCTTACTTGTTACCACGGTATTTTCTATGATGTTGATGGACTGGAGATGAATATGGTGATTATGGTGATGCCCCTAATGGTTGTCGGGATGTATTCTTATAGTTTCCACGCTGCTGCTGTCTATGGCTACGAGCAGATTCTTATGTGCTGATGTTTTCACTATTTATTCACACTAATTCCTATCGCACTACGGGATTGTCTGGATATGCTGGCAAAATTTTGCCTCACACACCCGACCTTCCCCTGATACTACGCTTCCCCGAGTTTTATTTGGTGCGATGCACCTTAACCAATGCTGGAACTCGGTGGAAGCGCGTTATCTAGGCGGTTTTCGTTTCACGGTGGCCGTTGGCCTGTTGCGAATTGAGTTTCTAGGCTTTTACGCCTTGCTGTCTGACTCACGGGTTATTTAGGAGTTCTCCGCTGATCTTAATCAGACAAAATTTACCCCTAAGTGCTGGAAGTTGGTCACCTCTCCTTGTAGGTTCTCCAGGACCTCGGAAAACCGCCGCTGTTGGCTTCCAAAGCGTTTTATTTCAGCTTTTCTTTGGTTTTACTCCAATTAAATTTTGACACTTAAACTTTTTCTCACTAGATTTGCCCCTGTGGCTGTACTTTGTTCACTTTTAATTCACTTGTTGATTCTGCGCTGCTGACTTTTGCCAAACTTACTTGAACGATGACGAAATTGCGAATGAATCATTGACTGCGTTGCTACTCTAAATTTAGTGTTCGGCAGCCGTTATTTTGCATTCCATCGTATGTATGTACGGGTGTGTGTGTATACGTTTACTCGTCAGCTTAAGGGTGATGTGTAAACGTTTGTTTGTAAGTTCTGGTGTTGTGTGTAAAACGTTTACTTGTGCGTATTGGTGTCGTGCGCAAAACGTTTACATGTACATGTTGGGGTGGGGTGCAAAACGAACAGTTGCTTGGAAAAAACTGGTTTGGGCACATTCCACAAATTCCATTGTACATGATGCAATAACTGATGGGTAATGTTATTGTTTTAAGTCAGTTCTGTCAGATAGTTGCCGGATGACTTGGCATGGGGACTATTAATCGCCAATATGGGGCCGTTACACAGTTGCTTAGACGAAGACTGGTTTGGGATTCCACATGATGCAATAACAGAGAGGTCAAGTCATAGTGTAAGATCTGTACTGTCAGAAGACAGATATTTGCCAGATGGAATTGGCTTGGGGGATTTAGGAGTAACGACTGGCAACCACCACAACAAGCCCTATCTATAATTATAAAGATACGGAACATGCCAATAAACTTACTATTGTTTAGCTGTGGATAAAAAAAGTAACTGAAATTAATTATTTTATTTCAACGCACACCAAACGAAACACGACATCAAAACGTTTTGTTTTATTACATTCTGTTTCGCTTGGTGTGTGCTCAAATAAATAACGTTTTTTTTGACTATGGAATCAAAAACGTTTTTTTTTTTGATCCAGTGTGTTTCAGCCTTAACAAAAGAGAATGAGCACAATGTCCCAGGGTCGTAAGTCATCGTATAAAAATCGTGTTATAGTATTCGCTAGATATTCTCAGAAGTGCCATCATTAATTAACGGTATTTTTTTTTAGTTTGGAGTGTGTTAATAATAATTAATCAGTAATTACAATAAAATTCTTTTTTTTTGTACAAATGTCTCAAAGCGTAGCAAAACGCAAAGAAATTTCACGAGATGTTAGAAAACTGATTATATGTTTACGAAAAGATAATATGTCGTATGGAGAAATTTCAAAAATTATTAAAAAGAGTCGGTCCACTATTCAAACTGTTATAAAAAATCATAACAAGTAATATAAAACAACAGATAATCAGCATCGTTCTGGGCGACCAAGTAAGCTGTCCGAGCGCGAAAAACGAGATGTGATCCGTATTGTTACCGTTGATCCAAAAACCAGTGCAGTTGAGATAGCAAAAATCTCGAAAATTCGAAACAAGTGAGTGTTCATCCTGGAACCGTTCGCAATGTTTCGAGAGCAAACTGTGTCCATAGCCGAATCCCAAGGAAAAAACCATTTATAAGCCAAGTGAATATGGCAAAACGACTTGAGTTCGCAAAACTGCATAGAAATGACAATTTCGATTACTGGAAAAACTTTATTTTTAGTGATGAGTCAAAGTACAATATATCTATTTGGATACAATGGTAAGCAAAGGTGTGCCGGAAACCGAACAAAGCGATGGATAGGCAGAATTTATTACCTACAGTAGAACCATAGAGTAAATATGGGTAGAGAAAATCTTTCACTCACCATATTGCTGACATTTGTCCTCGTGTGATGTAAACGTTTGATGTTGGAAATGTTGTTGTTGGCGTTGTTAAGGGGAATTGAATTAGGTTCGTAAACAAGCTGGTGGTGCAACTGTGAATGAGCACTTTGCAGTTGGACATATTCACCACTTATATTAATTATTTGTTTTGGTAAGCAGAAGTGCGAAAAGTTCGGGAGTATTATTAAAATGTTTATATTATTACACTAGGTCACAAATAACAAAATTTTCTCTGTTATTTGTTTCTAGCATACTTTTTCTCATTGATTTTGACCTACTAAACACGAAAATGAGTTTTAAAAATTTTTCTGTTGATTGGTTTTCGAGATACAAATTTTTGAACTTTTTTTTTTAAATTTTTGGAGGTACACTTACAATTTTGAGCATATCTTTCGTCTTCTTTGACGTATTTGATCCTACTACTACTCAAATTAAAGCAAATTGAGCCGTCTACAACTCATTCTCAGAAAATTTTCAAATCGGGTGAGTAGTTTTGATGTTGGCGGCTTTAAAAGGTTAAAAAACTGCGTTTTTTTAGTAAAAATGTGGCAGAAAAATTCATATAAAAATTCATATAAAATATAAAACGCGATGCTAACAGCGATTTTGGTTTTTTTGCGTATAGCTGGCATTTTTCCAAAGAAAATAAGCACTTACTTAACAAAATTTGACAACAAATGGCGGACTTATAATTTTTTTGGTAAAACACCGAAATTCCGCTATTTCACGATATTTTGATTTTCATTATTTGCACAGCTAACCTACTAGGAGGGATCGAAAAAGCAAGTTTTTTATAATCCTTTTGGAATAGAACGGAACAATTGCTCCTATACATAAGTTACTTCTGTTCAAAATTTCACCACCCTGGGTTAATGTCTTCTGTTCTGGCAAGGGACGTGAAATTTCAAAAATTTAGTGAAATCAGCAATTTTTTTTTTTGGAAATTTTTTTCAAATGTCACAGCACTTAGCAGTTTTGATAAAATTTTCAAATTAATATTAATAACACAAATATTTCATAATTGTAAAAAACCTATTTACAATACCGTAGGGACGTTTCGTCGATGTTTTTAAGAAAATGGTATAAAGAAAATGCAGACCATAGAAACACAGGTGCATTTTACGATACGAATTTTGGCAAACCCACTTTACATGTACAAAATTGTTTGGAAAAAACGTTTACGTAATTTTTATGATTCTCAGAATTAAAAAAAAATATGTAATACACAAATAGTTATTTAATTTTTATGATTGTGGTTGCAGAGTAATATACGCTTCTGAATGTGCGTGGACGCTCTTCGTGTTGCTTTATGACTGCTACTCCGTTCACAGTCAATTAAAGGGAATTACACTTTTTTATTGATGTGTGTTTTCCCGATGGCTACCTGTATCGGATTTTTTTACAGAAATTCCCCCCACATTTGTGAGTGGTCATTATTTGGAAACTTTTCCACAATTTGAAACGCACACTTGCTGAATCAGGTATATAGCCAGGTATAGTATTTATAGGTGTTCATTTATCGCTTTTTGTCATTCAACAAGTGTCTACGAACGCGAGTAGTACGAGTAAAAAGTGAAACAAATTGAATTTAAGTGCATATAATACCTACCCAACAAGTAAGACAATGAGTAAAAGACTACGTGTGTTCGAGTGTTTGAACAATCCAGACAATTTCTGCAATGTTTGTGGCGAGTTTATAAAGAATAATCACGCACACACGTTTACTCCAGCAGTGCAATTGCACTATTTGAATTATTTTGGTATTTCACCAAATATCACAGAATCATGGACACCTAAGTCGCTATGTGATCTTTGCTATATAATCCTAACCAACTGGGCAGCTGGCGGAAGGTAAGAATTTTTATTTAAACACATTAAGCAAAGCAAATATAGTAATTTATTTTAATTTTAGGCGCCATATGAAATTCGATACACCAATGATGTGGAAAAAGCCGCTATGCCATTCCACAGACTGTTATTTTTGCCTCACCACAAACAGTGGGGTAGGAAGATTTTTAAAATGGAACTACGCTCAAGTGGGATCGTTTGCACTTCCAGTACCACATTCGAATGATGTACCATATCCAGTGTGCCCTGGTGCATCTCTTCAAAAAGCAGAATCGTCAGATCAAGAGTCCGAGTCAAGTGCAAGCGAAGGCCGAACTAAACGATTGGGTGCGCGATTTTGGTCTCACTAAGGAGAAATCCGAACTTTTTGCGTCTCGGATGGTACAGTGTGGATTTGCGGATTCAGAAGTGAAAGTAAAGAAGTGAAAGTGCAGCGAATACAAAAAACAAAGAAGAAGTCAGCTGTTTTTCCACATGGCATAAAATGTACAGTTATATCTTTGTTTCTACTCATTTTTTATGGGCGTTGATTTGGTTAATTTCGTTAGTTTAGCTAACCTGGCACATCCATTTCTAATTGTGCCATACATTGAGTATGTAGTGCTCTAAATAAATTAAAAAATAATATACTAAGACTAATTTGTTTATTTTAAATTAAGTTCAAATGTATTTATTCGTTTGCGTTGGGTAGGTAAGCTGTGCAAATAATGAAAATCAAAATATCGTGAAATAACGGAATTTCGGTGTTTTACCAAAAAAATTATAAGTCCGCCATTTGTTGTCAGATTTTGTTAAGTAAGTGCTTATTTTCTTTGGAAAAATGCCAGCTATACGTAAAAAAACCAAAATCGCTGTTAGCATCGCGTTTTATATTTTATATGAATTTTTATATGAATTTTTCTGCCACATTTTTACTAAAAAACCCAGTTTTTTAACCTTTTTAAGCCGCCAACATCAAAACTACTCACCCGATTTGAAAATTTTCTGAGAATGAGTTGTAGACGGCTCAATTTGCTTTAATTTGAGTAGTAGTAGGATCAAATACGTCAAAGAAGACGAAAGATATGCTCAAAATTGTAAGTGTACCTGCAAAAATTTAAAAAAAAAAGTTCAAAAATTTGTATCTCGAAAACCAATCAACAGAAAAATTTTTAAAACTCATTTTCGTGTTCCGTAGGTCAAAATCAATGAGAAAAACTATGCTAGAACCAAATAACAAAACGACTGTTGGCTAGTGTTATTAATGCGGAAATGTCGGTGGTGCACGTGGGTGAATAGTGATGCAAATATTTGACGAAAGTACGTCAATTGTGATTATTATGGTGTTGTGCGTCTGGCCGGTCTCTGGAATTCATTGTTGCTGAAATGGAGAGTGTCGCCTCAAATTCGATTGAATACATTTTGGCTGAAGTTATGGAGCAGGGGCAGGCAAAAAAATATTTTTTTAAAAATAAACCAAAATTAAGGAATATGGCAAAATAGAAAACCAGCCGTCGCAGGGACGTATGGGGCCCACAGAGTCCAAAAAATCGGCACACCCAGGGACATTTGGGCAAAAATTCAGGACCAGGGGCAGGCAAAACCAATTTTTTTTAAAATAAACCAAAATTAAGGAAAAGTAAGGAATGTGCGAAAATAGAAAACCAACCGTCGCAGGGATCTATGGGGCCCACAGAGTCCAATAAAGCGGCACAACCAGGGACATTTGGGTATGGATTAGTGTCGGTACTTGATCGAAAAGTATCCGTGTCACGAATCCCGCGGAGTCATTCTTTTTTTCGCGGGATGTCTGACAGTCCATATAAGTCCACTTTTGTACGTACAGTGACCATGAGATTGGTTATGGGAACCATAACGATCCTAGACGGCCGGGCGACTAGGTGGAATATAAATGTAACGATTTTCAAAATAGTCTACCACACGGTACGAGCAACATACGTCCATGCGAGGGCTACTTTTTATTTGTAAAAAATTGGTTTTTTTCCATGCCCCTGGTCCTGAATTTTTGCCTGTGATATTTTTGTGATTAGTCGACATTTTGGAGAGTTCAAAATAAGGCTAGAACTTTTAATTTTAAGTAAAATAAAAAAATCGGCGGCAACCCCTATTTTCGAAATTACACGGTGTTACAAAAAATAGATTTTTTTTCTGTCCTATGAACCAAATGCACATATTCGGAAAGAGGGGAAAAATAAAAATACACGTGTATCGTCGATTTTCATGTACACGTCAGAATTTTTTTTTAAGTTTGAAGTATAAAGCTCGTAGTGGCCTGTGTGAAAGCTTTTGGACCGATTTTTAACCCTTTTTCAGTGATCCAATCGAGCTGATTTTTTGCAGGCAGACTCGTGGAAATGTCTGTATCACGTCAAATTTTTTAAAAACAATTTTTATCAATTCTCAGATTTTCCCCAATTTTTATTATTTTTGAAAAAAAAATATTTTTTTCACTTTTCTTAGCATAACTTGCAGGGACTCCAAATTTTTAAACTACTTAAGCGTTACGAAAAAAAAATGTTTTTTTACCCATCCTACTCGAAATAGTTGTAGTTAATCAATAGTAACCTTCTAACACTAAACAGTTTTGACTTTTACAACACTTACAACTGGTCTGACAGATGAAATAAGGAATTGCAAAATTGTTTTAAGTTCTGTTGTGCGAAAACGTATTTGTATATATTTCATCTGAAAAAAATGCAGTGTCCGACGCGAAATAACTTTTGTTACGTTTGTGGCTTATTCGCACCAAGTAAAAATTTGAAAAATATTACTAAAACAGTGGTGAATTCGTTTCAGAAAACATTTAAGACTGCTTATGTTCCTTACTTGTGGTATACTCCGGAAGTCGTGTGCGACTATTGCTATAAAGATTTGTGCAAGTTTACTGATGGAAGGTCAACAATAAAGTACGCTGTACCAACAATTTGGCTACCACGCACGGAGCACTGCAATGAATTGTGCTACTTTTGTGTAAGTTTTGCTCAAACAAAAGGGTACCAATACATTCACCGCAACAAAATTCGCTACGCTAATGTAGAATCGGTAATTCCAGCAGTTCTATACTCACCAGAAGAGCGTGTAGCGGCTTCAGTGGAGATTTTTGATAATGTTCCCGAAATAAGCGATGCAGAATCAACAATTGTACCAACACTGCTATCAACTTTTCTTGCATCGAATGCGAGATGCGAGAGTCCACAAGTATCGGAATTTGTGGCAACACCCAGTGAAATTGTGACTGCAATGCCGCATTTAATAACGCAAGCCGACTTCAATGACCTCGTACGAGATGGAAATTTGTCGAGGAAAACAGCAGAACTCTTTGCATCACGCTTTAAGCAGTGGAATATAGTGGCGGCTGATTTTAAAATAACAGCCGCTCGTGGTCGAGGTACCACTATTCCATATGACGAATTTTTTAAATTGCACTAAGATCGGGAAAAAAAACCTAGCTTATTGTTATGATATTGATTTGATGTTTCAGAGGAGTGGCGATTTTTCATCGATGCATCGGTCAACAGCCTTAAAGTCGTGGTGCTTCATATCGGTAACATACATCCGTCTGTCCCGATCGCATATGCCACAAACCTCAAGGAAACATAGGAAGGCATGGAATTAATATTACAGCTGATAAAGTACAAAGAGCATAATTGGAAAATATGCTGCGATCTGAAAGTGGTCGGTTTACTCATGGGTGTTAAGTGGATTTCCAACCCACCAGTGCTTTTTGTGTACATGGGAAGGTCGAAAAAGAGATGAGCATTACACTGAATTTAAGTGGAAGCCGCGAAACATAGCTTTATGTTTTTTAATGATTTTTTTGATTTAAGGTGTTTTCAATGGTTGCAAGTTCTGAATTTTCATCAAAATTAAATGCTATCGAACAACGTGCATGGAAAGGTACAGTTGCCGTTATTGAGCAGTTTCTTGGCAACAAACGAGCTGCCAATTATAGGAATATTGTAGCAGAAATGGTTTCGGCATATGGCGAAATGGGCATATTAATGTCGCTAAAGATCCATTTTCTTCACAATCATTTAGATTTTTTCCCTGATGATTTAGGAGCTTGTAGCGATATGCGACATTACGCATATGCTTGGCGAATACTGTTGGTCTATTTGTCGCGATACTGAAGCAAATGCTTACAACCGCAAAAATAAAAGGCCCAAATTTCTTTAAAAACATTAAAATTTTTAATGTAACAATTCTTTATTTTTATAAAACAAAAGTAATAAAAAAAATTGTTTTTTTAACGAACTGAAACCTTAAAAAAAACCGATAACCATTTAAAAAAAAAAATTAGGAAAATTTGAGAATTGATAAAAATCAATTTTTTTAAAAAAATTTGACGTGATACACATTTCCACGAGTCTGCCTGCAAAAAATCAGCTCGATTGGATCACTGAAAAAGGGTTAAAAATCGGTCCAAAGGCTTTCACACAGGCCACTACGAGCTTTATACTTCAAACTTAAAAAAAAAAATTCTGACATGTACATGAAAATCGCCGATACACGTGTATTTTTACTTTTTATCCCCTTTCCGAAAAGTAAATTTGGTTCATAGAATGTGTGTAACACGGTGTTATGGGCCCCAAAGTTCGGACATACAGGATGATGCTACGGTGCCGTGTTATGGGACCGATTTCACAACTTTTTTACGTAAACAAAAAAAATTAAATAAATTTTTTCGATAACTGTCTTAGTTATGGAGATATCAGATGATTAATTTTTAAAAATATGGGTTTTTCCAATTGCAACATTTCACAGAAAAAAATAGAAATCAAAAAATAAGCCGAAAAAATTAAATAAATTTTTTCGATGACTATCTTAGTTATCGAGATCGCAACAAAAAATAAAAATTACTCGTTTTACACAAAGAATTGGCCAAATCGGTCCCACAAGACGGCACCACACTCGTAATACCATCCCGTATGCCCGAACTTTGGGGGCCGTAGCTCCCAAAAAGGGGTTCCCCCCGATTTTTTTATTTCTCTACACCCAAAAACAAAAGTATACTAGGTCTGTTCCTATATTGAAAATTTATTTATTTTTTGTTAGATACAACCTATGTCATTTATTATACTTAATGCAGTAATTCCGATGTAAGTATAGATTAAATTGATATTTTTGTATGTTGTAATAAAAAATAAATAATAGTAATAATGCATATATTGCAGTGTGCATCGAAAATGATCAGTAATGTCGTATTGCGTCCGAAAAATAATGAAACACGTGGCAGAAAAACGTTGGTATCCCCTGGAAAAACCCACTAACGCCAATCACCCAAATATAAGATAACGTTTGTCCATCTCTATGTCTTGAAACCGCTCGCAGCATATTACGTCAACATAATATTTACGGTACAATTCCGAGAAGTGTCACTTTAAAAGAAAAATACATGTTACCAAAAGATTCGAATATGCCAATACATACAAGTATGCAGTGATGAAGTGAAAAGTGGCCAAATATTTTATGGTCAAATGAATGAATAATGGTGTCGAGGTTCCCGACAATTTGTAAGACCTCGACCGAATACGACCCGCGAGGCGTATCCTCAAACATGGAAGTTGAAATGTAAAGGTTAGGGTGTGTTTTTCATATATATATAAAAATTTAATGTTGTTTTTTCCAAAATATAGAATATGCAATATTAGGCTTCCATATGTAGAAGACGAAACAGTTGTTAAATGGGTCTCTCTCTAATATTGCAAATATGCGGTTCAACAGAATAAAAGCGATGTTAATATATGGCCAGCGCACTGACGGAATCTGAGTCCATTTGAAAATTGTTACTATGATGTCAATACGGAGGTCTCACTACCAAAACCGAAAAACAATAAGAAGCTTAGGTGTGTAATTAAACAGGTATGGTCAAAAATACCTGATGAAAGGTGTAAAACAGTACTTCACTCCATGAAACGGCGTTGTGAACTAGCAAGACCCAACAAAGGCAGTACAAGTAAGTATTAAATTCAACGAATTATCTGCATTTGAGGTATTATTTTAAAATAACTTGGTTTGTATTTAATTAATAATTATATTTTAAGTTTTTGTTAGCACTGCTATTATTTTGAGTGATATACTTTGTGAAATAAATGGTTCTTAATGTTTAATGTCAACGTTACAAAAAGTTTGGTGTTTATATAAAGTCAAACGAAGAATGGTACACTATCACCTTTAAATCAACGCAGTTGTATAAAAAATATAAAAGGCCGTAAGTAAAGTTGTTATTTTTATACAGAAGAAGCAACAAAATATTATAAATGAAAAACAATCTTCAACACAATAGGTTTCTGTGTAAAGTGGTTGTTGAAAAAATGATTTTTCGAACAAACCGAAACCCGTTATATTTAATTGATTTTCGAAATGAACGGAAAAATGGGTTTGAAATAATTACGGGGTTTTATAGAATACTACGAATACATTACCAAGAAATGTAAAGATGTAGTTTCCTTTGAAAGTTTGTTCGTTAACATAGTATCACCAGGGAACGAAAAAATTGTTATTGACTCAATTTTGAAGCAAAATCATCCATCAGGTTGCACTAGCTTCGAAATTTTTGAGCAATCTTCCTGTCATGAAAATAGCAGAGAAAATAATAAACACCATTAGAGGCGGCCAGCATTCGCTCACCCACTGGAAATTGGTTACATTTTTGAAAAATACCAACGCTGATTATTACGATCTTAAAATGTTTACAGAGGTTATGGAGACGATTCAGCAAATCTCTCTCCATATAAGCAATACATGATTCTTTATCACTTGCATAAATTCTCAGAGATTGCTTATATGAAGAGATTTGCTGAATCGTCTCTTGGGGATTGTGGCTGCTGTGGACTGTAATTAGCTGTTTGTATGTTAAGAATTCCAAGTGAGAGTGATGGAATCCTTTATCACTTGCACAAATTCTCAGAGATTGAGAATTTATGTAAGTAGAATTAGAGTTAGGAGAAAGAAAGAAAAAAACCTAAATGTATTAGACCCAAGATGTTTTAGAGTTCAGATTTTAAGTTTGAGACTGATGCTCACCTTGAGACTGTTGCTGCCAGAGTACTTTTTGATATACATTTTGGTTATAGGAAACTTATTTTTATCCATTTTTTTACTTTATCCAGTTATCTTGGTAAAAAACAATTTACAATAAGTTTTGGTTGTAATTTAGTACACAGTACTATTTAGGTATGAAAAGAGAAGTTACTAACAATAGTACATTTTTTATATTTACACAGCTTTAGATAGATTAATGGTCGTTTGATAGAAATTCATTAGATTGTATGCTAAGGTAATTCAATTTCATATTCTTATGTAATTTTATCTTGTTATAAGTAACGGGTTTTTCAATAAGAGCGCTACAATAGTTTTTTTAAATAAAACAAACCGGTTTTAGATACCAATGAAATTATTTATTCCTGTGAAAGTACGTTCGATGCCATCATGTATGGAACTCGATTTCTTTTGCATGGCCACCACGGGCACGCTTGCAGAAGTCCAGACGCTGAACCCAATTTTCGACGATTTTTAAGCATAAATCGGCCGATATTGCTGCAATTTCACGTTCGATATTTCTACGACGTTCATAAATCGTCGCTGACTTGTTGGTATAGGCTTGACGTAGCCCCACAGGAAATAATCTTAAGGCGTCAAATCGCACGACCGCGGCAGCCAATCGACTGGGCCATTTCGTGAGATAACACGTTCACCAAACTTGGTTTCCAATAAATTGATTGTGGCATTCGCTGTGTGGCTTGTGGCGCCGTCCTGTTGGAACCACATGTCCTCGAAGTCCATATTATCCAATTCGGGCCAAAAATATTCGGTTATCATTGATCGGTAGCGATTCGCATTCACAGTAATATGCCGGTCTTGATCATCACGGAAGAAGTACGGCCCAATGACGCCGCCGGCCCATAAACCGCACCAAATTGTATTTTTTCGGGATGCAATGATGACTCATGGACTACGTGTGAATTGCTGTCTGACCAATAACGCATATTTTGCTTATTGACGAAGCCATTCATCCAGAAATGAGCCTCATCGCTGAAGATGATTTTCCGATGAAAATCCGAATCATTTTCAAGTTGTTTCTAAGCCCAATTCACGAACATACGACGCTTATGGTGGTCAAGCGGCTTCAGTTCTTGCGTCAATTTGATCTTGTAAGGATGTAGGCCAAGATCTTTTCGCAAAATTCGCCACAACGACGTCATAGAGGTGCCCAACGGTTGAGAACGACGTGTGAGAGACACATTTGGGCTTTCTTGAACTGAAGCCTCAGCGGGCACTTCTTTGTCTCACTGGCACTGGAACATTTTGTACTGTGCCTGTGGTGCCACTGACTCCAAATTTCGGTAGTAAATTTTAATAATTTCGACTCGTTGGCTCGTATATCTTTCCATGATGAAATGGCAAACCTTACTGAAGAGAAATGTCGAAAGAGCGGGATAAAAAGTCGTCGTTTGCTGTCCCTATCGATTTACTTTTGTAGCGTCCCTTTATAATGTTAACATTAGACATGCCACCGGGTCAGTATTTAACACGGAGCATGTGTCGCACACAAAACGGCGGCCAAAGATTTTATGGCTTCCGATAAAATCAACTGGTTTGGTACTGGCTGGGCTTTGGGTTACCTTGGTGTGGTGCTTGATGATAGTTTTTTAGAGGATGTCTTCTTACATTTGTACACATCTGACTGTGAGGAACGTGTATTGGTGTTGGTTCTGGAATCATAAAAATACAAAGGGTTAGAAGATGATCACTCCAATTTGTGGAGTTACTTGAGTGCTTGATTATTTAAGGTGAGATATGGGGTATTCTAGGTTTATTAAGGTTTAAACAGGATGTTGAATTTTCAAGATTGTCGAATGGTAGATAGCAGAGCTTGACAATAGATCGAGTACATATGCCAGCGCTGGTTCGTACGTCTGCTATTCGTACTCTTGAGTCGGACCCTTGGTGCGTCTTCACTATTCTTCCCAGGCGACTTTCACTGGGTGGCAACAAGTCGTCCATTACTACCACTAAATCCCCAGTATTTAAATTGGGAATGGAATGTTTCCACCATTTATAGCGCTTATGAAGTGATTTGAGGTAATCCTCCTTCCATCCAATAGAAAATTCATGATGGAGCGCTTTGAGCTTCAACCTTCGGTTGATAAGAGATATATTCTGAAAGTTAGACTCAGGTAAGGACAGCATGGGAGCGCCCCTGAAAAAGTGACCTGGAGTTAGAGCTGTAAGGTCGTTGGGATCTTCCGACATGGCGGAGATTGGGCGAGAGTTTAAAACTCCCTCGATTCGGGCGAGTACAGTTGAACACTGCTCAAAGGTAAATTTGTGTGATCCAGCTATTCGTTTAAATTTAAACTTAAAGCTTTTGACGGCGGCTTCCCATAGTCCGCCCATGTGGGGTGCATGAGGTGGTATGAAATTCCACTGAAATCCATGGGTAGCATATTTTTGGGAAATATCATTGGATACATTTTTGAGAAAGCTTTCGAACTCTCTGCGTAAAGCTCTGCTAGATCCGACAAAATTGCGACCATTATCTGTAACTACCCTATGAGGTAGCCCTCGTCTACCAACTAATCTTGCAAATGCAGCTTCAAATGCCGCTGAAGACAGTTCTGAGCAAACTTCCAAATGAATTGCCTTTGTAGAGAAGCATACAAAGACGCTTACGTAGCCCTTTAGAATAGGAGCTTGGCGAATAGAGGAACTTTTTAGTTCAAAGGGACCAGCGAAATCGATACCAATCGTATGGAATGGTGGAGACAAAGTACATCTATCAGATGGTAATGGGGCGATCATCTGAATACATTGCCTTTGCTTGAATATAATGCAGGTTTTGCATTTGCGTATGATGCCTTTAACTCTACGTTTTAGGCGAGATACATAAAATTCTGTTTGGACCATACGACACATGAGACTGCACTCGGCATGAACGAGAAAATTATGTAAATGTGATAAATATAAGTGAAATTACGAGAAAATTATGTAAATGTGATAAATATAAGTGACAAAATCTGGAATTGCCTGGTAATATAATGGGGTGGCTCTCATTGTAAGAAAGCGGTGCTTCCGCTAAACGGCCGTTAACACGCATAATTTTTTGGGAATCCAAAAATGGATTTAAACTTGGCTGTTATCAGGTATCGGTCTGGCGTTTATCAGCGCGGCGTACTCATATTTGTTTCGTTCGTATTTGTGTATTTGGTTTCGTTGTTCTTGCTCTTTTCGTCCTTTATGTATAATTTTTAACCAGTTATCAACTTTCTTTTCGGTTGTTTCCGTTACTTGCATTTGTTCGATTATTAAAATTGTTTCTTGATTTTTATTTATTTTTGTTCTTTTATCCTGTTTTTTCGTGTTTTGTTATTAACAATTTTTCCCAAAACCTTTAACTGATTTCTTTGACTTTTCTCACTGTTTTTCCATCTATTAAAATTTTCGTTGTTTTAACTTTAATATTTCTATTCTTCTTTATGTTTTCCTGTTTTGTATTTTCGATGATTTTTTTTATTTTTTACATTTGCGCTTACTACGTTTGTTCAGTAAATCTTAAATTCGTTAATTTGACAGTTTGTTCTACTTTCTTTACTTTTTTTTAAACACCGCACACACACTGCAATAATTTGTAACATACCGTATATGAATAAACGTTGTGGGAGAATCACCGATTCCGCGTAACAAATATGCTTCTTGCATTACACTTGTTAGTTACCTCATGTGGATGGTGATCTTGTTTCCATCTTTTACTCTTGCTGGTTGTTCTTTTCGAAGGGCCATGTATTGTTTATATGGAGAGAGATTTGTTGAATCGTCTCTTGGGGATTGAGGCTGCTGTGGACTGTAATTAGCTGTTTGCATGTTAAAAATTCCTAGTGAGAGTGATGGAATTCTTTGTCACTTGTATAAATTCTCAGAGATGGCAGCAACAGTCTCAAGGTGAAAAAATAAAATCTGAACTCTAAAACATCTTGGATCTAATCCATTTGGTTTTTTCTGTCTTTCTCCTAACTCTAATCCTACTTACATAAATTCTCAATCTCTGAGAATTTATGCAAGTGATAAAGAATTCCATCATCGAATTAGGCAATAAAGTTTTATTTCCTGATTTTTATGATAAAAGTTAAAAATAATAATTATTTTGGATTTTTATATTTCTTCGTAAATAATTATTTCTCATTTGTTTTATATCGCTCCAAAATAAATTCTTTGTGATTTTTATTGTCTTTTCTTTACAACAACCATTAATGCGCTGTTTTTGACATAACAATTATTTACTGATTTTTATTTCATCGTACAAAAAGTAAAAATCACAAAATGATTTTTATTTTTCCTGATAAAATGTACAAATCCGGTGGACTTTTATTTTTTCAATTCTAAAATGAGTCTTTTGGATTTATCGGCATTTCCGTTGTTGCAAATATAACAATTACATCCATTTTTGATCAGTTGAACGAGGCGAGTCCATCCGTCCTCTTCTGTAATTCTTACCACACTTTTAACAGGTGTTATTAAACATATGCGATTGTCAAAGTTGTGTGAAATGAAATTTTCATTATCGGTTTACGGAATTAAATGAAGGTGTATTATAATGATTTACCACCCACGGTACTCCATTTTGATCACATGCAAGTGAGGGGTAATTCACATAAAAATAGACGGAATTGCACAGAAATAGGCTACACATAGCCACACAAACTCGTTTTGTCTAGCTGATCAAAAACATGTACACTTTTATAATGCGCAATAATACTTACTTTTTTGAAGTCCTATTGTAAAAATATACACAATTGAAGTGGTTTGGCGACATTTGTTTTTAGATTTAATTTTATAATATTACAATAAAATAAATTTTCAGTCACTCACTGTCCGTGGTATTGCCTAAGGAAACATTTGCCAGAGACTCACTCAGGCTGTACGACCGTGCTGGCTGAATTATTGCGGGTGTGTTGTCTGTGTTAATTTGTTGTGTTTTGATGTTGTGTTGGTTGTATGTTGTGTTGTTTTGGTTGTATGTTGTGTTGTGTTTCGATGTTGTGTTGTATTGGTTGTATGTTGTGTTCTGTTTCGTTGTTGTGGTGTGTTGGTTGTATGTTGTGTTGTGTTGGTTGTATGTTGTATTGTGTTGGTTCTATGTTGTGTTCTGTTTCGTTGTTGTGTTGTGTTGGATGTATATAGTGTTGGGTAGGTTGTATGCTGTGTTGTGTGTATTGTATGTTGTGCATGATGTGTTGTGCTGAGTGTAATGTTACCTTGTAAAGACAGCAGTGTCTGTTGTGTTGATAACGTGTGTATTTGTCGTGAGTTGGGTTGTGGTGTTGGTGTGTCAGTGTGGGTTGTAGGATATAGCGTGTCGTATTCTGGTGGAGGCGGCTGTGTGGTTGACGGGTGTGTTCATACCATTGAGTGATGCTGAAAAATGAAATATGATGTTAAAATTGTTATTACAAATTGTAATTAAAATCGTATAGTACTTACATGGTTGCAACGGTATCCTCGTGTATACCTGTGACGATATACATTGTTATGTAGCCAAGCATTGTCCCTTCCTGGTTGATGGCGTGGATTATGATGAAGGGGTGCAGGTTGTCCTCCACGGCCTTGGTCATGGGCATGCCCACGAGCATTGGGATGGCTTCCGACATGGGCATGGTCTCGGCCTCGATTTTGCTGTCCTCCCCGGATGTCTTGCCGCAGCACGCATTTCGCACGACAATACATAGTTAATAAAATTTGTGTGAAAAAAGAAAGAAAAATTATAATTGAATAATTTTAATTATTTCAAGGATTATATTGTTACTCAATGAAAAGGTTTGAAAGGGAAAGGATGAAAAGGTTTACATCAAAAAGTGAGGTTCAAAAAACTTTTCGCCCCAATGGGTTAAAGGGCTTAAACATGTTTAGACACACTTATACAGCTTAAAAATACCTTTCCACCCAAATCCATTTCAAAAGGAGCGCGTAAAAAATCCGTGAATTATGCGTGAGTAGGTATTGAAGTTTTGAAGGAAATATATACATATATTTGGGAAATATGGACTAGCGCCGAAAGTGTATTTCTTTATCACCGTTTAATGGGGTATCAGGCAACAATAAAAGGCATTGGTGCCACACAAATTTCATTGAAAATAAACGTATTGTTTTCAGGAAGTGGACAGTGTCATTACGTTTGTGGTATATACGTCGCCTCCCATATACAAAAGTAATAACGCGGTTCAATTCCTGAGGAATACGCATAATTCACTCTTCCCACTTGTCACTTTAATTTCACAGTACTTACCCGCGTGTTCCGGTTCATCTGTATAAAATGAATAAATGAATAATTTTTAAAAAACTTTATAAAGAAAACAAAATAAGCAATTCCTGTACACTTACCCTGCATTAAAACTTTACAATAATGAACAGAAATTGTTGCAAATACCAGTGTACGGTTTTAGCATTGCCAACATATAGTTAATGTTACACTGAGAGAAAAACGTTATTCGTCGTTAAATAATTATACCCAACAGCAAAGTCAAGATATATTGAAAAATTAAAAGCAGTAGATTTTGTAGACATTTTCTTTTCGCTTTGGTTTCCATAACTTGTCAATGTCAGCTGATTGAATTGTAAAGAAAATGTGAAAATTTATTGGCTGCAGAAGCAAATCAGTAATTTATTATTGTTTTATTGCTGAATGGATTCATTTCAATATTTGGAACAACTTTTTTAGGTTCAGTTGAGCAAGTTTTTAATTTATTTTTAAATATAAAAATAAACAATTTCCCCTGAGAACCATATTTCCCGAGTTATGGCCCTTCAAAGTTCAGATATGTAACATGTTCGGTTCGAGTAAAATTTCCGTACCGTCGAAATGAAAAAATTAAAATAAATTTTTAAACATTTATATTGATGATACAAATTGTTAGTCCATTCCAAGAAATGCCCCTAAAATAGAGTTAAGCCGAACAGTTTATACATATGAATATTGGGAGAGCACAAAGCTACAATCAAGCTCAATGTTTGCTAAGCTACACTAAAGTTAATAATTGGGGAAAATCGTATTTTAGCAGTTATGGTCTCGCAAAATGTAGGATATACGAAAGTTTACTATAAATTAAAATCTGTAAATGTACTTATCTGCAATCATTTTTGAATAAGGTAAGTAAATGTAAATGAAAATTGTCGATATGTAGCTTAGTTATTGAAAATATTTATTGCCTTTTCCGCAAAGAAACAACATTTCTCGATAACTCGACAACTTCTAAAAATGTCAACAGGCGACATCAGTATTTTTGGATCACATTAAACACAAATGCTATCGCAAAGATGCCTTTAGTAACCCCCGTATATCACAAATTTGAAGGCACATAACTCGAAAAGTATGATTTTCCCAAAATATGGGTATTTTATATTTTATGGTTTTCCGTCAGAACAAAAGTACTAAATCAGTTGTTGTAACGCTTCCACCTGTACTACATACATCTTGGCTTAGTTCTTTGTTTGTTTATTTCGATTTTTGACAGCTGGAGCGCATGGCAAAATAAGTAAGGTAAACTCGTTAGAACAGCTGTATTGAATATTTTTGAAGCTTAGTGCCCTTTCGCACGTGCAAACTTTTGTTTGCAAACCCTTGAGTTTGTAGGCGAGAGGGGTGAGGAAGAGAAACAAAAAAGTTTCGGTACGTGTTTGCCGTTCACGCACTCTACTTTGCTCTCTTCGTTGAAACAAATGTTTTTGACATTTCGTTTTTAACGCAGCCGCTGTTTATGTCGAGTTTTCTGGCAAATAATTTGATATGTGATTTGTTTTAATAAAGTAAAGTATTTGATTACTTAAAAATGGCTTGGTACAATCTAAAACGTCTTTTATTAAATTATTTTTGCATTTCTTGTCCATTTGTACACCGCTTTTATTAAATTATTTTCACACTGTTTACATAGACTTTGAAATGTAAAGAATTTTTTTCACGTTTCTTTCTTTATTTTGTATTTACATTCGCAAGAGTTTGCATCATGGTACAAAGAAATGGTAGAAGCACTAGCCCAGCTGATTTAAATTTTTTTTTGGACTGAGTGTGAGTAAGAGTTTGTTTACATTTGTTTGTCTGCAACCCCCGTTCGCCAGCAACTGCTGTTTTTTTTATATGTTTTCCGCAAAAATTACATAGAAACGTTTTAATGTTCCCACTTAAACACTTTCAATATATCAAATAACACTCAATCATTTTCTAAGTGGCACTTTTTGCAAATTTGTTTACATTTTCATCATTTTTCTATCAGCTGACTTGACACAACACAGACACTGAGCAAAAACAAAATACATGTTGTTTTTGGCTTGTTGTATTTGTTGTCGTACTGCATCTACCATTATATAGAGCCCTGTGGAACCCCCGACTAACTTCACCAAAATCGGATAGCTTAGTTTTAAATAATACACAAAATTTCCTATTTGCAAAGAAACTATGCAGTAATTTTATAATTGCAAAACTAAATACAATATTAATCAATTTATAAAGAATGCCACTATGAAACGTAGTGTCAAATGCTTTTTCAACATGTAAGGACACAACTATCGTGCACTGCCTCTTTCGAAGATGACAGATTATATCATTATGGAATTTTAACAACGTGTCGGTAGTTGAATGATCCTTTTTAAAACCAAATTGCTAACCATGTATATAATTCCCAGTTACTCCTATGTCCATTTTCTTCCTAATAGCTAATAACTTCAAATAGTTTTCGTAAGTTAGAAAGTAAAGATATTGGTTTTAAATTAGTTAGCTCGATGTTGCTTGGTTTCTTTTCTACAGAAATAATCTATCAAATTTTCCAATTATCTCGAAAATAACAATTATTCAGACAATTATTAAATATTATTTACTGGAAATTTTTTAATAATGAAATTGGAGATATTGTCCAGACCGCTAGACTTCTTATTATTTCCATCAACAGATAATGGAAGAGTTTATATTATTGGTTGTAAATGAAGAGTTTATATTATTGGAAGGCGTATAGATTCTGGTCTACCCTGGAAATAGCGTCATTAACAGTGTTTTCTGTATTTTCAGTTGTAAAAGATCCGTTAAAGCTATTATAAAAATGATTTTTTAATTTAGATAAACATTCCTTATCATTTACAATGATGGTTCCATCTATTGATAGTTTTGTTACAGAGTTGTTGCTTTTACAACCTATAATGCTGGAAACTTTCTTATGTGCTGTTGGGACAGGAACAATAGTTTTTATCTTCTAACTAAAAATATGGCATTGTACAATTTCCACTAATTTGTTAATAATTGTAGTTAATAGATGAATTTGTGTTGAAAGTAGTTTATATTGTGAATTGTATCGGTTAAGAGTTCTGTGGTAGATTAGCTTTAAGTTTTTCTGCCACCTGTATTTTATTTGAAATAATGACTTTATTCTATCTGAAATAAGGTATTTTCTGAAATAAGGTAGTTTTGGAATGTCTGTCGAGGCATCCGAGGCATATTGTTGTAAATTTTCTAAAAAGTTCATCAATTTCAGAATTAGTTAGGTTTCTCGTACATTCAGGAAATATGCTTAGTAAACTAGTCAAAATATCACATTTGAAATTATTCCAGTTTGTATTCTTAAATGATGTAAAAGTGTTTGGCGTATTAAATATAATCTCAAAATCTGCAATTTTAATATTTAATTTAATAGGAAAGTAGTCAGAAAATGAAGGAAGACTAGAGACTTCAAAATTTTGAATGTTATGATTAATCAAATTTGAACTTAATAAAAAGTGGTCCAGAAATGAAGCACCGTTAGGGAAGGAGGGTCCTGAATCGGACAGACATGTAAAGTGATAAGAAAAATGCTGAAGTCTATCAAATAGTGCATTTCCATTTGTATTATTCATAGTATCTCCCCAAGACGTGTTTCTAGCATTCATGCTCGTATCTCCTCCAATGAAAACTCCATCAAAATTTTGGGATGATGTATATATATTTGTAAGACTTTCATTAATAAGAGATTGAGGTCAAATACAGGGTATCCAAATAAGAACTGTTTTTCCTGACCATTAAATATAAAACGAATACATATGAAAATATGAGGAATTCCAATACATATTAGTAATTTCAACTTTAATAAATTGCATTAATTCTACGTTATCACTACTATATCGGGTTCTACCGCCCGATTTCGGTCGCCAGAGCCTTTTTTGTTGTATGCAGGGTGCGCCACGTGCAGGAAAGGTTGACAGTTGTGTAGGAGAGGCTATATATATATACTCGTTTGTATAAAGTATCTGTTATTCTTCTGGGGAAATTTGTGGGAAAACAGAAGTTCCAAAGTCTTCCAAATACTTTTTAGTTCAGAATTATATACTCGCATCACCACACCATGAACACCCCAAAACTATTTTACAACTACTTTATCTACTCTACACTACTTTATTTTCTAGATTTTTAGACGGTTGAAAATTGTGGCAAATTTCAATTTATTCATTTACTTTGTCCTTGTTTGATGATCATTTCGTCCGTATCTTATTTTTTTAATTCATTCATATTGTCGGACTTTTATATACATATTTTTTTTAATTTATCTACATTACTCGGACTTTTATTTTTATTTCTTTATTTTCAATCTATTTGTCCTTGTTTGATGATCATTTCGTCCTTATCTTATTTTTTTTGTTATTTTTTTAATTCATTGATATTGTCCGACTTTTATATATATATTTTTTAATTTATGTACATTTATTTCGAATTTTTTTTATATTTCTTTGTTTTATTTTCGGTCATTCAACCTTGGAAGGCAAGGCAGTAAATGTGTACTTACCGTGGAATATACAATATGTATTTAACGGTGGTAGTATTTAGCTTTCACCTTTTTGTGGTCTTCTCTATACTTCTTGGCTGCAATGAAAGTGTCGTCTTTTAAACATCTGGCCTTATATCGTATAAGCACGACTGTCAAATGTGACAGAATGGCGACACGATGACGCCAGCATTTATCATCATTAAAAAAAGTTGGATATTTGAGCCGGTTTATTGCGCAGCTTGTGTCAAATATTTGTCTCTTTAGACTAGTTCTGTAGTAATTCTCACTGTATGCGTGCAAAAATACTTTAAAATGATCTTTGATTATACTGAAGAACTCGTCCGATGGATTTTGAAGTACTTGGTGATCCACAAAATTCTTTAGATTCTGAGAAAATTTAGTAAGATACGGCTCATAAGACTGGCATTTAAACTTCTTCCTTCGAACTACGAATGAATGGCATAACTCTTCATCTCCATCATATTGGCAGTTACTGAGAACATTTTGATCATATTTAAGCATTCGAGCAGAAATAATGCGAGCCGTATTGCATTGAATTCCCCTAGCCGAAGGATTAGTATTGAACCCACACATTCCTCGCTGGGTAGATAAGCTATTCTCAATACCATCCTGATTAAAGCGGCCGGGGAAAATGTACTTAATGTCGGGTCTTTCTTCAAATATCTGGTGTACTTTCTGGACAAACGTATTCAAAAACTGTATCAAATTTCGAACACTTACTGCACATGTGTTTACCTTGATATTTTGCAGGTAGTCCTGGAAGCGCTCCATTTTTTCTAATTGGCCGTTGTCGCGGGTAATTGGAATTCGGTCTGGATTACCGTGACCAAATGAAGTAGCTGAGCAAACATCCCACCCTCTATTTATGTTCTCAGTAAAGGTTTGTGTGGCAAAAGCATTACGTATGTTCTCTGGGATCCTGAAGTATCCATTTATCCGACATGTTTGAATTGGCAATCGCTATAGAATGACTGTAAACTTGTGCCATTAAACTCACCCTCATTTTATTGAAGTATGTTAAGTTTACATGGTCACCTGTTATTTTATGAAGCATTCTGGCAGTGTTTGATCGCCTGTCGATGTTAAGGGCCTCTCTATATACACTCCAAGATGCCGTTCCTTGTGGCGTATCAATCTTAGCAGCAAAGTGCGCATTGCGCAGACCTTTAAACAGGTGTATAAGTTTTGCGTCCACGGAAATTGAAATACATATTTGATCCGCCGTTATTTAGTTGTTTGTATGCAGATGCGTTCGTGGGAGCCTGGTCCGAAATGAGAGTTTTTACTTTAATACCGCATTCATCTTCCACAGCATTCAGCACTTCCAGAATGAACGCAAAATAGAACGCAAACAGGTAACGGGGTTTTCAATAAGAGCGCTACAAAAGTTTTTTTAAATAAAACAAAACCGGTTTTAGATACCAATGAAATTCTTTATTATTTATTTTTTTAAATAAAACAAAACCGGTTTTAGATACCAATGAAATTCGTTATTACGTTCGATGCCATTATGTATGGAACTCGATTTCTTTTGCATGGCCACCCCGGGCAGACCTAAAGGAGTAGAAATAATGAAAAATTAAAAACTGCTAACTTGCCCTTGTAAGATTTGTGTGACAATACCTTATGAAATATATGCAACAGCAAAGGCATTGCACTTGTAGCTGAATAACTAATAATACAAGTGTTGAATGAGGTTGGAACCGAAAAATTACCGGCATTTATTGGTAATTTTTCCAATTAAATACCTAACTAATGAGAAGTGCTTTAGCTCATATCAGTTCTTCAATTTCGGTTATATTACAGTAGCTTTGTTTCTTTGTGTACCTAAATGAAATAAGAAGTAATACAGCATTCGCATTGCCATCGACTTTGTTGATTTAACCATAAATCAACAAAAGTTGCTTCATTTCCCATACGTTTTGACAGATGACAAATCGGGTATTTTTCTAATTTCTCTGAGATTTGCTTTAGAGTCTAAACAGAACCAGACACGCATCAGATGGAAACGAACAAAATTTCTAGCGGCTAAACCAAATGGAAGAGAGAGCGTCTGGAGACTTCGGTTGATATTTATGTCTCTGGATCGTACATATTTGCGGCTCATTTGTGGAATTTGTTGCAAAGTTTGGAAAAGTAATATTATAGTTGTATAAGAAATAAATTGGTTTTACTGCTTCTAAAAATGTATTCACTTTTATTGCATACTGATTAACAATAAATAGTTTTGAAACCTTTTCTCTAATTTTCTTTTGAATTCACATGTACCATCGTATAGAGTATTTGTTGGTTTCTCTTATGATTTTCATGAACATGTGGGAACTTCATTCTCTCAATTGAGAAATTTCGTGAGAGCGCCGCAAAGAAATTAGAAAAGATTCTCTTCTAGCAGCGGGTCGTTATGCTGCCGTCAGACGTACCAACAGTTGATTCAACTTTTGACGTTTGAGTTAAATAAGAAAGTTGGTCGTTCTCCTCATACGATTCAACTTTTCATTCAACTTCATTTAAAAATTCTTTTTGAAGCGTCAACATGAATTCGGATTGATGTAATTTTAGAGGAAAACAAGAGACAATTGCAGAAAAATAAAAAAGTAAAGAAAAAAATTTGGTCAAAGTACTGGTTAATAAATTGAAATACATTTTCAAACATAAAACTTTTAAAAGCATTGAAGGACAGTTAAGCAAAAGATTATGCAAATTGTATGCCAATGTCAGACGAAACATTAATGATTATTTATTTCTTATTATTATTTATTTCTTATTATTTATTTAGTTGTTTATGTCTTGCGGTCAGAGCTCACTGCGTATATATTGCCTGATCAATGCATTAACTAATCTCATACTAGAGCGAATATTTGGCTCATCTGAATTTATTTTCTTTCACAATGTATATCTGTTTTTCGGAAGTAATGCTAATGCTTATTTCCTAACACGAATTGTAACATAAATATAATTATACAGTAAATACTAAATATATCGGTTTGTATGGGATGTATCAGAAGGAATGTGATCATAACACCCATTTGCAATCCCTAACTAAGTTTAGTTAAATAACTGCCAATGACAATTAGGGGTTTCACAAGGTCTCACACTTATCGTACGGTCGTAATAAATTTCTTTAAAGTCAGGAATATTAATAAAATGTTTTGCAATAAAATATTAAGATGTACATTTACATGTTTTGAGGTATATTGGAAAAGGAATTGTAAATCAATTTTTCGGTTTATGGTTACAAAATAAGTGATTTTTTTTGGAAATATATGTGCTTTTATTTCAATATGCAAAAATTTTTGAATTTTATATAATTGTATACCAATTTACATTGTCTCATTATAATATAAAAAATCAACGAAATTATATTAAAAAACAATTAAAAGACAAAATATAGTCAAATTGAATAAAATCATTAGTAAAATGTAATATTTTGCTTATTCAATTTGACTATATTTCGTCAATTTTACTACTCAAGCGGAAAATGTAATAAAATTGTAGTCAATTCAACATCCACTTTTTGTTAGGTCTATACCCAGCAAAAACATTGCTTCCAAGGAAGTACAAAAAGTAGTAGGAGATAGGAACCGGAATCAGTGAAAAACTGTATCAACACTAGTGAATTTAACATGCGCTTGGCTTTGGATGGAAACACTTTTTTGTATCGACCACTCTCTACTTTTTCACTAGTGCTCATAGTCTTTAAAAAATTAAATTTTTTTATCTACATTTTCATTAATGCCAAAGAAATAATGTTTTTCTATTATTAAAGAAGCAACTGAAAAATACTTGTCAAAAGTGTTGATAAATTCATTCATTCATTCGTCCGCATTCAATGGTACGGTTTAAAATAATTTAGTAGAAATTAACCTTGTATACGAAATGTATCTGTTTAATGTTGATAAATTGAAAGATTCTGTTGCAGTTTTAGATTAAAAATTGTACGACTTTATATTTTATCAGTCTTTAGAAAATTCAAGGCGAAATTTAAAAAAAGAACTTAAAGCATTTTCATAAGAGTTATAAATATTAATATTAACTTTACAAAATTCATAGTTCTTCAGGTTCACGATCATCACTTCCTTCATATGTTATACTGTTTTTCTTATTCTCCTTGGATTTTTCTTTACACCAACGATTTTAAGCTAATCTAAGAGCATGTTTAAGGTCATCTTTAAACGATTGTTTAGATGCATCTTTATCATAAGATCCCAACACAATATATAAAGTTTGTATAACGAAACTAGTAAATATTACGATATTATGAAAACTTACTGTATGGTCCATATCATATCCTGTATAATTCATACCAAAGCGATGTATAGAACTTTTTCTACACTCAAAATAAAGACACTGTGTTATTGATAAATTCCTATGCGTTATTGATAAAATCGCAGTCAATATACGTCCAACAAAAAGTTTTGTCAATATTATCAAAACGTTGCTGAAATAACAAAACCACTTTGTTATTTTGACAATGCAATTATCAATATGCAATTTGCAAAAATGATAATTAATTTTGTCGATTTGATGAAATTTTAATAGTATTTCTTGTTGAATTGGTAAAACTTTTTATCAATATGAATGAAAAAATTATCAATATTGATAATCTTTTGACGTAGAATACGTCTTACCTTACGGTATGAGGAGTCATGTCAGGTTTTTATTGTTGTAATCTTTATTTCATTGAATTTGAGGAAACGGCTAGATGTATTTTTTTAAAATTTTGTTTGTAGGTAAATGAAGATGTTATCTTTCGTTTGATATACATTTCATATTGGTTGATATATTTCTAGTATTTTAATTTCTCAAATGAAAATTTTTTAAACACATACACTCAAACATATGTGTGGTGTTTGGTTGAGTGTTTTTGGTTGCTCAACATTGCTTAGGAACATGTATCTAGTAAAAAGTGAAACGAACAGCAAGCTAATGTTGCTTGGCAACATGTATCTAGTAAAAAGTGAAACAAACAGTAAGCTAACGTAATAAAGCTTTTTTGCGAAAGCTTCAATAAAGCTGTTGTAACATTAATTTTGAATTGTAAAGCGTAAAGCTTTCACACAACGCTCGAATGCTAATGCGAAGACTCGATAAGGTAAACCATTCGCAGAACTTATTTCAATAAAAATATTAATTAAAATACATAAATTAAATTAAGTTTAAAAAAATTGAACATAATATTTTTTTTTTAAACGGACTTGAATCAAATGCCGTTGGTAAATATAAAAATTACAGCAGATAGTTGTCCGAGGCCTTCGGCCACGGACTGTCCCTGCAAGCTGTGTCAGAGACACGGCCATTAAGTTTAACGTAGAATACGCCATCCGATAAGACAGAAAACATATATAACAATAAATGATAAATAATATAAGCAAATGAATTTATTGTTATATATGTTTTCTGTCTTATCGGATGGCGTATTCTACGTTAAACTTAATGGCCGTGTCTCTGACACAGCCTGCAGGGACAGTCCGTGGCCGAAGGCCTCGGACAACTGTCTGCTGTAATGTTTTGTTGATATGACAAATATTTGTCAAATTAATAAACATTTTTGTTTTTTTGATAAATTTTTTTATTATATTGATAATTTTGTTTGTTAAATATGTTGCTTTGTTCAGCTTTTTGATGAAAAATTGTTAAATTTTTTGGTTATTTTGATAAAAATATTTTGTTATTTTGATAAATATTTTTGTCAATATACCTATATATATATACCAATATATAAAGAACCTATCCATTATTTGAAACTTATTTTTTTGATAATTTTCGTTTTTAATTTTATCATTTATTTTAACATTGTATGAACAAAAGAATTTAAGAGTTATAAAAATTCATGTTCTATTTTTAAGTTAACTAAAGCATAAAAATTAAGTTTACCAAATAGAAATAAAAATAAAGAAATAATTAAGTAAAAAAATTGTATATGAAAAAAAAATATTTATGTGATTTATATTTATTGTTCAAGTTGCAAAATTTTTGTATAAAACTCCAAATTAATTTAGATTCTACTCTAAGTTGAATATTATATAAATTTTGAAGCAAATATCGCCAGCTGTTAAAATGGAAAAAAATTTAAATTTAACTACATCAAAGTATAGCACAACGTTTTATGGGTTCAGCACGCTACCAGTTAGCATAGTTAGAGGTTGAAGTGATACCTTCTTTTCTAATTTCTGTCGGAGCTCGGCTTCTGCTTCTTCCACTGTTCTGCCTACTATCATGAAAGAGTTTTGAGAGTCTTTGATAGAGTGCTTAATGTGCACTTTTTTCCTTTTTCAACTTTGACAATGTTGGTACAAGGACCGCATGTAATAAATATTAAATCGTTGCACATCGCCCATCTGATACATACATAAAGTATTGAAAAAATTATGAAATTGAGATGCAAATTAATAAAAAAAAAATAGTTTTACTTACTTTCTGTTGGATTTTGTATTTGTTTCTACTCTTTAAACAAAGAAAGACTGCTGTTGCCCTTTATTTTCTGTTCAATTATTTGAAACATCTTTTCTGATAAATTTGTAAAACATTGAACAAGGCTGGGCGAATTGGGGTGCAAAACTTTAAAGTCGTAATCAATCTATTATAAAAAGTACAAAACCGATAGAGAAAAAATATTTGTTTAGTAATATCATATTTTCAATATAAAAAATTAATCTTTTATCCACTCACTTAATTTTCACACTTTATCACTTAATTTTGCGTTTAAAACGTATTTATTTTCCTTTTTTAAGGAGAAGAACCGAAAGTCATTAAAAACTATTTAGAAATAACGCAATAGCGGCGTCCGTTATTTATTTACAAAGTTTTTGTATTATTGATAAAATTTTATCAAACCAATTAAAAAATGTTGTTAAAATGATAAAATTTTGTCAATCAAGAGAAAAAATGATAAGACTTTATCAAAGCAACGCATAATTTTGTTAGTTTGAAATAAAAACTATGTATAAAATTGATAAAAAATTTTGTTGTAATGATAAAAAAAAATTAGCAAAAAAATTTTACAGATTTGATAAAAGTTTTTGCTCTATTGACAAATATTTGTTAAAGTAATAAAATAATTTGTCAAAATGATAAAAATTGTGTCAGTTCTGTAAAAATTGACAAAGGTTTTTTCAATTTAACAAAATCTTTTATTAAATTGCACCTTAAAAAATGTTTTTTTTCATCAATATGAACAAAAAATTGTCAAATTTAATAAATATTTTTGTTAAATGAACAAAATTTGTTCATATAGCCAAAAAAGCTTTTGTTAGAGATTAACAAAGCATTTTTGTTAATAATACAGTCAATATTTTTTTGAGTGTAATTTTTTAGCTTTCTTCGTCGGTTTTCTCAAATCACAATGATAGCAATAACTCTTGGCGATTAATTTTTTGGATTCCCATAAGAAAAACATGGAAATTCGTATAATACAAACAACAATCGACAATGTAGTAATTTTTTCAAGATCTAAAAAATTTGCAATATATGCAAATAGCTCAGACGATGCACATTGTGATACAGCGAAATACGCGGCACCGCTATCTGTCCACTTTTTCTGGTATATAACGTCGAGATAATGGTTTTATTCCCGAACGAAGTATTTTTACTTTTTGTACTATTTTTTAAATTTGGAAAGAAATTTATTATTCTATGACAAAATGACACAAATTTTTTTAAAAAATTGGGAAATATTATGTACGGGAACAAAGTTAATATAAAAAAATAGTCAACATTTTCGATGAGTGGCATAATCGATGAATTGGAGAAAATCGATATTATTTTAAAATTATTTTTGTTTATATTAAAATTTGTTTTTTTGGAGCAAGCATATTATCGGGATCTGAGAACGTGAAGTAAGATGCCGAAAATGCAATTTTTTTTACCCAATTTTAGATCCCATAAGATGTATGTACACACATGTATAAAAATAGCGAAAATTATAATAAAAATCAGAAAACAATTGGCTAGACAGAATCAGAGTAAACGTTTCGGTTCACTTTAAGTAGTTCTAGTGAATTTCCTTTACAATGATTTTTTTCCTTGAAAACTACATCAATAACAACTTTTTTCAGTCCCTGATTTCAATAAATAATAAGACTGTATACACCAATAAATCTCAACGCTTAATAATAGGGTTAAAACGCAGAAGGCGCAAAGATTTGTTTCTAAACTTCCTAGGAAAAAATATTACCTTCAAGAGGTAAAAAATTCTCCTAATTTGAGAAACTGTATCAAACCAGTGGAATTAAGCATGAGGTTTGCTTAGAAGGGAGGAAGGAGGCACTTATGTAACTGAACACAAATATATTCTAGATATCACAGTAATAAAGTTGAGATATCTTTTACGTGGTATTGGTATAAAAAGACTTATGTATGTTTTACGAAAATCAAAATTGGTGGTTCTATTTTTTAGCACTACACATGGTTTTTAATTTTGGATCCTAATCAAATATTCAGAAGAGGCAAATATTTAATAACAACTTTATTTAATAACAACTTACCTTCGGAAGTGGACAATATGGTTATACGGTATCTTTCGAAAGTATAAGTTTTGCTGGAAACATTTTCATAACAAATTTTTGGAAATAGTTTAAAATGCATTCTTTGGAGGTAGATAAATCGGTTATACCTAATTTCTGGAACTGGTGCAAAACTGATTCCCATGGAAATACTTCCACTATTTTTTGCTGGGTAGTGATGAAATTTGTTTAAATTAACCTACGTTTTCGTCGATTTCACCACTCCATTTGGTTCAGTGCACATATTATTGTACCATGACTTAAGCGATTGAAACAAAAACGAAATACCTCTTGTTGCTGCCTACAACAACAACAACGTGTACTGCTACTACCTGATTATTTTACTATGTACTATACACCATAGATAAAGGAAATAAGTAGATATCGCACAGGCGTTGTCAAGTACTGCCACTAGGTGCTGTGTTATCTATCGTTTTGTAACTTTCATTGACGTTTCTCATAACTTTCACTGACGTTTATTCAACAGTGTGGGACATTTTTTCAATACAAAAATAGAATCATTTTCCAGGTTGTGCTATTCAAACAACTAATTTAGTTTTTTTCATGTCGTTGTGTTCCCCACTTTCAAATTAAAATTTTGTTATTTTGATTGCATCTTTTTGTTTACTGTTATTTTTGGTGTTCGTTTGTGTTGGATTTGAGAGCAGCGGACCACAAAACAAAAACAAAATCCCTGTTGATGTTGCCTTACATACCTATTGTTAAATCTTGCAAGGTATATTTTGTTTGGGATCAAACGTTGTAATTATTGCATCCAGCTCCATCTAGAAAATATCCCATTGAACAAGAAATTTCCCAAGGCATGTGCGATATCTAGTTAATTCCTTTATCTATGCTATACACACAGCCATGGTAGAATTATTTATCGGGTAAACGGGTCAGCCCAGCTGATTTGTGGGTTTCCATGGCTAAATTTGTCAATTTTGATTTTGTTTATTTTTGTTTTTGGTAATAAAATTCAAAGAATTTCAATCAAAATTCAATTTAATTGCATAGACTTTGTATCAAGTAAGACAAGCTTATACAATTTTTCACATTTTGTGTACATAGTGTTTTTCATTATTAAACTAATTTTGACAGCTTAATCACTGAATTGCTTACGCGACTACCTAATACATAATTCTATCACACACACAGCGTACTACAACACAGTCAATAACAACAGCCATTTTATTTCATATTAGAAATTCAGTGGTGAAACTGGCAAAAATAACTACATAAATAATGACAAACAGTATTCACGGAAAATGTGAAAAACTTACAACTGTGTTACTTAAAAGATAAAAAGAAACAATCACATTTCCCAGCTTACCCACGGAAAGAATTAAAAAACCACAAATTAGGTGGGCTGGCGCTTGTAATTTTACCACAGCCCAAACACGTAATAGCACCAAATTACTACAATGGATACAACTTTTTATCCAAAGAAAAGTTGAATTTTTTTGTGTCGGCGGCCCATATTTCCCTGATTACGGACCCCCAAAGTTTGAACATATAACCAATATATAACGTATGGATTTGCGGCATAAACAGTTAAATTGAAAAAAAATTGATATGCAGCACAAAACAAACAAAAAACAATTTCAAAAATTTTAATAACTTTTGATTTATTATATTAAAAGTTACGAAAATGTATAGTTTTATTGAAAATATGTGCCACATTAAATAGAAAAAATAAAAGAAATATTTACCACGCACAATTTCAGAAAAAGTAACTTCAACTTTCTTTGTCGTTTTTCTCGTTACCGACTCTGTGGCATATGCGCCAACTTAAGAATAAGGTGACGAAGTTAAAACACAAGTTGTGTGATATTTATTTTACTTCAAAACAAACCATTGTTTTCCGATCCTTCAGTTATACACACAATAAAATAATTAATAACAAAATTGATTTAATTAATATTGGGTGAAGTACGCCTGGGTTGATTTTAATAACTAAAATTTTATTCACATTTTCTATCATTACATGTATGGATAGTCAAAACAATACAAACTACATTGAAGGCTCATTGTTCCACAAACAGTTGGCGGAACTTCACCAATTTAAACACCAAATACATACCTAAAGTAACAACTTTTCATATTTGTCGCATCAAAAGAAAGTGTAAAATGGAAAATTTATTGATGTGGTGCATAGGTTACGGAATTGAAGTAGTATCTGGTACATCAGAATGTTTCGTTCGGTATGATGGAAATGTTACTTAAAATGATTGTCTGATTTGTGTATACATATAATTCATTTATATATTTAATTTCTTGGGTGTGCCATTTAAAATATTTATTAAAATCCGTATTCTGCTAACTTTTTATAAAATAATTTCCACTGACGTACCAACATTACTTCGTGGTATGTTTCAATTCACGATATCCACTCGTAACCCTCACCTACTTCTGCCTCGTAAGTCATTCTCTATATTTGACCGATCATTTCTTGTTCATGCAGCAAGAATTTGGAATCACCTTCCTAATGGCCTGCGAAATTTGTCATACTCCAATGATTGTTTGAAACGTAAATATTTGGTATATGTCCAGCCTCTATCATACATTGCAATGCATCTATACTTAGCATTTGTATACCTATGTAGAAAACATACTATACTTACTTGCGATGTTGTTTCCATAATTGTCACCATAGCTAGGTTCGGTATTTACAATGTTTTTGTTTTTCTTATTTATTTTGGCTGGGGAGCCGAAACATTCTTATATTATTTTGATATTGTTTCCTTTATTTGCAATGTATATTTTATGCCATCATATGGTGATGGCGGCATAGAACAATCCGACTGCAGTGGTGTACGACATTTCGGGGCCCATAACTCCGAAAGTATGCATTTGCCACGATTTTGTCATTTACTTGTTTTGCTTATAATAACATGTTTTACTTCTTAGAGTAAGGTGTATAATAGACAAGCCTTTTTCCACAAATTGCTAAACGCTCCAATAGCATATCTACAAAATATAAACACTTCAATTAATTACCGCAGCACAGCAACAATCGAGGCAACATTACGACCTACCTTACCTTTCATTTGGCTAACATCACTTGTCTGCCTGGCTCAAAATCTTTTCCATAAGTGAGCCGCCAACTGGATTGTCTCCTACTTCTATTAAATACAATGACCGGACTCCAACCGGCTACAAATATCCCCGACACCCTTCTAACAAAAAAAGAAACAAAATGTTAACAAAAAAATACATTTAATTTCAATAATTTCATACAATAATTACCCACGATTTTTTCCCAAATTTGTAACTACCGCACCTTTTGTAATCACTTTCAATAACTTTAAAGTCACCTCTGTTTACTTACCATACCGTGAGTGAATACTATTTTATTCCTTCACATTTGGTTCGATGTTCGCCCATTTCCCCTCCATTCTACTCCAACATTTATCTATCACACCGTCCGCATCACGAAGAGTGTGAAAGGAAACGTCAGATGAGACAAATGGCGGCTCTACTATAATTTTACTCTAAAACAATGGAGGCGGATCTGTTATGATATGGGGGTGCATGTCAGCTGCAGGAGTAGGCAACCTAGTCTTTATTGAGACCACATGTCATGTTTATTTGAACCTATTAAAAGCCAATCTGAAGAGTTCTGCCACTAAATTGGGATTTTCATCCAACTGAATCTTCCAGCAGGTCAACGATCCGAAGCACACAGCTATGATCGTAAAAGAGTGGTTGCTTTACAATGCCCCAAAACAGTTGCATTCTCCTCCTCAATCGCCGGATATAAATCCTATTGAAAATCTATGGGAGTGTTCAATAAAATAAAATATCTAACAAGGAGGACCTTAAAAGAGCTTTACTTGAGGAATGGAACAAAATGGGGTACCGTGAAATAACTCCCAAATGAAATAAATCCCAAAAAAAAAGTGAAATAAGTCCCAACAAAAAATTAACAAAATTCCATATAAATTGGGAATAATACCATTATGAAATAAATCCCAAAGCGTTAGGACTTATGTCATAATTTCTAATTGGGAGTTGTTTCATAATGAAATAACTTCCAAGTCGTATAACTCCCAACAAAATTATGTTGGGATTTATTTCATTTTTTTAACTAATTGGAATTTATTGCATTCCTGTTGGAATTTATTTCACTCCAAAGAAGCAAAATTATCGTTGGGAGTTATTTCATTTTCGTTGGGAGTTATTTCATTGTCCAAAAAATAGCCTTCAATAACTTTTGATATTCTTGTAACGGTTCCTAAAAATGTGAAAATAAAAAGAAGCTAAGTATCATGTTCGATTTCATTGAATAATTAGTTGTAGTTACAATTTCAAGTAGTGAAGATCAGTGCAAGAAGTCAGTGGAGTGTAATAAAAATTGCAAGTGTTACATATGAGATTATGAGTGGTAAAAGGAGAACAAGCAAACTGTTGTATTCCAAGGATGAAAATCAATTCTATATAAAAAAATCAGAAGCTAGAGGAAGAAAATATTATACGTGCTATGAGAAAAATTGTAAGTCGAGAGTGGTTTTGGAAAACGGTCAGTGTCGTAAGGCCACAGACTTTATCGAGCATAACCATGAAGAACAACAGGAGATGTATGATGAACTTAAGGCCCTCAATGAAATTAAAGAACAATGCCTGGATGTTTCAAGTACTTTGGGAGCAGTCAACGCTGTTAGTGGTATTCGAGAAACTTTTAGAAACGTTTGTGTAAGGTAAGTAAATAGATCATTATAAAATTATATTAAGAGATTAAGAATGATTTTTTGTAATGCAGAAATCAGGAATCAACGAAAAATATTGATTTTAATAAAGTAAAACGAAGTCTCCAATATTTGACAGCAAAAGTGTTTGCAGCATCTCCGAAGACTCCAACCGAAGTTGCAAATATGTTTAAAAAAGAAAACATTTTTCAAAAGTTTGGTCTCACTTTGCATGACGATCCAGAAAAAACTCCGTTTTTTAAAGTTTGCTACGAATGTAAAGATTTCGCATACTGCATCTTTGGATCTGACAAAATTGTCAAACTCATAAATGAAAACATTCCAAACAACAATTCTAGACGAATTTTAATCGATGCCACTTTTTCAATTGTACCGTTTGGATGCTTGAAGCAACTTCTTTTGATTCATATTGAATATTATAAAAAGGTATGTATGTCAACCGGGAGGGGGGGGGGGGCGGAGGCGCGACGCGGCGCGCCGCGGGTCCGGCGGCTAGATCGTAGCCGCGGAATCACGCGCCGCGCTTCAGCCGAGCTTCTTTTCTGTATATATGTAGATAGCTGCGAGACCTTAAATTTCATTTATCTTTTAATAGGTTTTCCCAATATTTTTTGTTTTGACGAATAAAAAGTCTGTAAAGTGCTATGCACATTTGTTTAATTATATCAATTCTGATATTTTAAACTTAAATGGTGCGACCTTTATCGCCGATTATGAAACGAGCCTAAGACGAGCTATTAAGAGTTCTTTTGTGGATGCAACACTCTACGGTTGTTGGTTTCATTTTTGCCAGGCAGTACGGCGCCAAATAACGACGAAACATAAGCTACTAGCACAACTAATTCGGCAAAACAATAAGGCGTCATTGGCGTATCACAAACTTTTGTCACTTCCATTATTGCCTGCTGCCCATATAGTTGGGGCATTTGAAAAAATAAAGGAAGAAATTGGAAACATTGAGGGTCATTTCGAATTCGAAAACTTTTTATAATACTTCGAAATGCAGTGGTTAAAGAACGTAAGTTTGAAATAATTTTGTGTATAATTTCTTAATTCTTATTGAAACCAATCATAGATTGGATCAGACGGACTGTCAGTTTTCGACACACCGACGAGAACGACTTCTGCTGTCGAAGGCTACAACGGAGCCCTTAACAAAATGATACCCAAACAAGGAAATTTTTTTAAATTTGTTAAAGTTTTGCAAACAGAAGAGTTCAACAAGTCTCGAGACTTCGAGTTGCTTGCAAATAGCGGTGGAGCTTTAGGCACAAGTAAAAGAAAAAGACGATTTATTGAAAAAGCACAGCTTATAGAAAATGCCAATCAAGAGCTACGTTCTGGATCTTTAACTGCCACCGCATTCATCAATCGATTGGTTTTCCCAAAAAATAAAATCGTTAATCAAATGGAGCCCGATGAAGATTTTTTTGAAGATCAAGTGTATCTTGAAGAGGAACATGAGGAGGAGGAAGATGTTGTATCGGAGCCACCTACAGTACCTCGTTCCCAAATTTTGTGTGTCATTTGCTACGAGGTAGAACCCAATATGCTGATGATTCCTTGCAAGCATTTAAAAACGTGCAATGCCTGTGTCCTTAAACAACAAGCTGAAGCCATTGCCGAAGGACTGGACAAATTCAAGTGCCCTATTTGCCGTGAAGAAGTAAACGACACTATGCAGGTTTTCTTGTAAATACATATATGTTTGTATATTAATTTTTTTTCAAATATTATATATATTATTATATATATATGTACATAAAAAAACGTTTGACTTCTTTTTGGGAGTTTTTTCATTGTTTTTTCACTGTTGGGACTTATTTCATTTTTCTCTTTGGGATTTATTTCATTATTTAATATTGGGAGGTGTTTCATTCTTATTGGAATTTTTTTCATTGGGAGTTATTTCATTGGGAGTTATTTCATTTGGGAGTTATTGCACGGTACCGAACAAAATACCAGCAAATGTCACACAAAATTTAGTTTCTTCTATACTCCGACGAATACAAGCTGTATTAGATGCTAAAGGCGGTCTCACAAAATAATAATTATTTTTATTCTATTAAATAGTGAATATTGAACTGTATGTACACTTTTTTGAGTTTTTCTTTACATTGAAGTAAATTTTTGTTTCATATCCTAATTTTATGAAGAAAAACTCATTTAATTTCTTATGCATTTAAGCACTTACAGTTTCCCAAATATAATTCAGCCAATTTACTTAGTCAAAAGAGTCGTTTCATTGAAATAACCAGATTTTTTTCACTGTATGACTTTATTGTAGACTTTATTGGGGAACTGTATATAAAAAATAACGAAATTTTTATGAACCGAAAATTTCGCTCACTTTTCATTTGCTCCTTGCGAAAATTTCGTAGGCAAAATGAATTACAGGGCTGTTACCCCAAAGATATTTCTTACGAAAACAGTTTGATGATTTTTTGGGACCGGAATTTTGACATTTCGATAATTTTAACAACCAAAAGTAACACCACCTGCGTTAAAAATAAAATGGAGTGCGTAGAGGAATTATAAATTAAATATTTGCAAGGTAAAACAAACATAGGTGGTAACACTTCGCAACAAAAATTTCCGTTTAGAGATAAATGACAAAATTTCGCAGGAACTGAATAGGGGGCTAAAAGGTAATGAATAACATTTATATTAAATAGAAAGTAAACTTGAACTTGAATAAATTTGAAAGTTGAAATTATAGTATATTTAAAAACTTTGGCGAGTATATTTTTCCAAAATTCGAATTACACTTTTGTTTCAATTAATATCTGAAATTAAATAGCATTATCAAATTTTAAGAAAATTGTCAATATATTTTGAATTTATATACCAACGGCCTTATTCATAAAAAGTTATAGGTGGCTTGAAAGACAGTTTATCATACACAAAATCCCTCAAATCTCTCACAACTTTTAATGAATACCGCGGTAAGGATTTTACTATGGCCACTAGTGCTGTGCAAAAAAGAGAAGACGGCTCTGTTTTCACAGTGATTGCAAAATCACAGTTCGTCACTGTGATTGAGAATAGCTATTCACTGCGATTGCTCTTTCCCAGTTTTTGGTAGTGTTGTGCAGTGAGCACAAACAAAAGATCAGTCTGCTTGTGATTGCGATTGTGACTGACAGCGTTGAATATGTTTCTGTTATTCTGTTTGATACCAAAAACTGCGACTGTGTCGCAGGTTGCCCTGCATCAGCAGGTTGTTTAGACCTTAAGAACACTAAAACAAAGCGCGTTAAAGAGTGTATATTCCGTTACAAATTAATTAATAAAATTGCAACAAAAAAGAAGACAAGTGCTATGTGGGAATTCTTCTCGTGTATTGATGGTTTGAAAGCAAAATGTAATATTTGTAAGCAAGTTTGTTCATTCAGAACTAGCGTTGCAAATTTAAAGCGCCATTTAAGCAGCAAACACCCAACTGCACAGGTGCCTTGGCTCGATTCTGGGCTTTCTAACCCTATAGTACGTATTTGTAATTTTTATTTATATTCAGCGATTATCATTTAATTCACACATATTAAACTCCCGGACAAAACTTATTAAATCTTGATATCGATGAAGTTCAAACGCATTTTGTAACTAGTGGTGAGACGCCTAAACCCCAAAAATTTCTGGACAAGCCGCTGAAGTGCCAATACTGTCCCAGAGAGTACGACAGACTCAGTTAACAGCATTTGCACAACGTCCCCTAACGCAACATAAATAGTTACAGTGCAGTAACAGCACACTTCATTGACGACAATTTTAGGTTGGTATCGGTGCTACTCGACTGCTCGAACATGGAAATAAGTCACACGGCCAACAACTTGGTCAATTATATAAATACTATTAAATCGAGCTTCCAGTTGGATAAAAAAGTGGTACTTGCTGTGTCTGACAATACTGCAAATATTAAAAAAGCAATCGACTTATTGCAGTTTAAATATTTTGGATGCATGACACATACCATAAATCTAATAGTACAAGATGGCCTAAAATCGAACCTTGCTGTACAAGAAGTGCTCCGGAAAGTTAAGCAAATCGTGAAATTTTTCCGCAAAAGCCCAACCAACCACAAGATGGTGCTTAATTACCAAAACGAATGTCCGAATCGCTGGAACAGTACGTTGTATATGGTCGAAAGGTTTGTGCAGCTTGAGGATGCAGTAAAAACATCAATGGCGCTTATCAGCTCACAGCTTGTCGGTCATCGAATGGCAAATACTAAAGGACTTGTGCAAAATATTGAAGCCATGGGAGAGTGCAACAACTGCCCTTAGTGGCGAACTTTACCAAACGGCATCGATTGTCATAAGTTTGGTTGATGGCCTTAGTTCCGTTAACAATAAAATTAAATCAATATACTTGCAACCAAATGTTTCAGCTATAGCAACAAATTTTAGTTGCGGACTTCTAAACAGACTGGGCAGAGTCAAGTGCAGTAAGACTCTGACCACCTTAAAAATTTCTTTCGGCGGCGGTCACCTCGCATAGTGAGGGGCGACACTATCGAGTTTTTAGCCATGAAAAACCTTCTCAAAATACCGTTCGGAATCGGTGTAAAAACTGTAGGTCCCAATCAGTGAGTGAAAAATTAGAAAGCGCACAGCTCACTTGTTGTGAGAAGCTCTCCCCAATCCCTTCATGGGAAGTAATGGGAAACGGTTTTTTTTAGATTCCGGAATATTACGTTTACATATAATCAAGTGAAGAACTGGATTATTGAAAAAGTGGCACGGCAAATATCTACAGATGTAAATAATTTAGAGGAGGCATCAACTGATCCTACGTTAGGCATGGATGTAGTTGACGATTTTTCTCTCTGGGATGCATTCGATAAAAAAGCAGCTGAATACGCCCCACAAGGTACAGCGACTTCCAGGGCTATCGTTGAGGTTCAGAAGTACTTGGAATCTTTAGCGCGATTCAGTAACTTTTAACGATCCGACAATCGCTAACTTTATCGACAACTTTTGTTGTTTGCACTAACGATTAAGTGATTCACTAACTACACCTTAACGATAGTCGACAACTCGTAATTAAAATTATAATCAAGTGGCATCTCTGTTAAAATAAGCGAAAAGCACAAAGAGGAATAAGAAAAAAACAAATCAACATTTCGTTTTTATTCATTGATGCACAAGGTAAGTTAAATAAAATTTATATTTATTTCTGTAATTTTTGTTAATAATTTATTTTATAAATAATTTTAGAATGACGAGTAAAACTGCTTCTAAGAGAAGTCGCGCCTCAGTTGAACAACTCAACCAAATGGTCGATTTTATGTTGGCAAACGAGGGTTGAGCAGGAGGAAAATTCCAAAAGCTCCAAGGGAAATTCGAATGTGACAAGAAGTGGAACGAGTTGAAGGAACTCCTTAATACTCTTGGCGGAGCAGTGAAGTCTGTTGACCAATGGAACACGGTAAGTAAACATTATTTTCATATTAGAAGTGTTTATAAAGTGTTTGTTAAATATATTAGGTATGGCGGGATTTGAAAAGCCGTACAAGCTTAAAATTCGTGACCGGAAAAGGCAACAAGCGCTGACTGGGAACAAGCCTATAAGTCAGGAGCCGGTCACAGAGCTTGAAAGGCGTGTCATTGCCATCATTGGGAGCGACTACATCGAGGGGCACGAGTCAGTTGTCGAGAATGTGCCAATGGATGAGGTAAGTTGTAGTGAAGTGAATTTTCTAAGATACGTTTTTAATAATTCTTTCCATCATTAGGAGCTTCAACTGCGACTTGAAGATGAAGATGAAGAGCTCATTCTAGATATAGCTTCATCTCCAAGTACGCCTGTGATGCGGTGTCAGACTCCCAAAACACCTAGAAAGACGCCACGAAGGAGTTTGAAGAGAAAGTATGTGGAAGAAATCGCCAACAAACAAGCAGACGCTTTAAAGGTAAAGTTTTCAATTCATAAAATAAATAAGTAGTAAAGTAAATAAGTTAATAAATAAATAAGTAAATGTAAAGGTATACATTTAATATTATATGTTTGCTTTTTTAACAGATGCTAGCTGAATCCAATGCAGCAATGGTCGAGAACAACAAAATGATGGCAGAGGAAATAAAAACTATGGGAGAGGGGCTGAGTGCAGTCGGCTATGCATTAAATAGATTAGCAAATGCAATCAACTCGGTGCCTTAAACTAATCATTAGTTTAAGTTAAGTTTAGTTACTAATGTGATATAATACAAGATTTAATCTTATTTAATCTTAAAGACTGAATTAGTAAACGTTTTTTTTATTTTATATTTAAATGTACATATTTAATTTTTTATTTTTTTATTTTAGATTTAAGTGTATTTAGTTTTTTATTTTTATTATTTTAGATTTAAGTGTATTTAGTTTTTTATTTTTGTTTTATTATTTTTATTTCTTTAAAACTAAATAAAAAACTGAATTAAATATGGTAATTAATTTTTTTATTTATATACAAAGTTTCTACAATTAATACAATACATTTTCATAATATTATGGTTTTTATTTATGTAAAAAAGTTTGCAATTAGTCGTTCTTGTATTCGTTTTGCTGTTGAGGATGGTGCGTCTTGGGCTACTAAAATGCCACTTGATTCAGGCTCTGCTAACTCATCCTCAGTCCAGTTTCTTTGTGCGGCTAAGTTAACGTTATGTAACACAGCTCATGCGTTCACAACTTTTCCTGAAAATCCGGGATCATACAACATAGTTCTTTGTTGCGATAAACACCTCCAAGTTGATTTAAGGACACCATAAAGCCGTTCGATTGGGTTCCTAGCTTTACACAATGCCTCGTAACGAAATTTAGGACTCCCCTCGGGTTGGCTCGGTAGAGGGGTCATCAGCCACGGCTCCAATGGGTATCCAGTCACCTGTAGATATGACAGTGGACATATTTTTTTGTTATGAATAAAATTAATTTGTTATTAAAAAAACTTACCAATTAAAAACATGTTATGATTTCCAGTTTCAAAACTTCTCTGCAAAACTCTTCGCACTGCTGAAGAGCCCCAAATGTAGGAATCATGCCGTGCTCCAGGATATGTAGCATTGACATTCAAAATTTTCAGATTTGGATCACATATCTAAAAGATAAACAAAAGTAATTTTACTGTCGATTCCTTGATGAAATTTATCTTTTACCATTTGCACATTGATTGAGTGGTAGCCATGCTGGTTGACATAAGCCTCCTCGTGATTTTTTGGGACCAAAACCGAGATATGTGTGCAATCAATAGCCCCGATAGTGCCTCCTACAAAAGGTGATAGTGCTGAAGCAAATATTGTTTTTGCAGGTCGACGTTCCTCTTGGGTCATAGGAAACCTCACGTTGGCACAAAACATTGTGTTGTTGATTGCATCCGTTACACGATGTATACAACGACTTATGGACGACTGGTTCACTGAAATGCCCCACTGTTCTCCTACAGGCCGTTGGTAGCACCCAGTTGCAAAAAAACGCAAAGCAGCGAGAACCTAGCATCATAAATTGTTAAAAATTCCATTTAAGTTTAAAGATAACTTAATTTACCTGTTTTTCAGTAGATATTGCCGATACTCTGGAACCTCTTAATTGACCGTCAAGCTTGAAAACAAGGTCTTCAGCCAAGTCCGGAGTAATTCTATATAGTTTTTGAAACTCTGTTGGACTTAGATCAAACGGGTTGTCCAAATCTCGGAGAACACGACGATTAACTAATGAAGCGCTAACAACTTGTTCATCTTCCGATAAATTGTATGCCAAATATTCAAAAGCCATTTCAAACTAAAAATTTTAATTTTTATCGACTAAATAAACAACACAAAAATTTTTGACGTTAAGATAACAATAACAGCTGACTTTAACAATAGCGACTATCGTTTAAAAATGTTACTGATTAGCAAAATCGTTAAGATTGTTGTTTACTTTTTTTAACGATCCGATTATCGTTATAAAAAGTTATTAAAGGAATTAATAACATATGTCCAATAAAATTTGCCAGCAGCAGGCTAAACAAAAAAATTCAATTTTAATTTTGTATGGCCAATGCAAGTATTTTAAAGACGGATGTTTAAAATTAAGACTTTCTATGGCTATAGATGTATGTCCGATGGTGGTGCAAATATTTTCAACACGAACTAGGATATGTCATACAAAAATACTGAAAAAACATCAGTTGCGAGGGGTCAGTAATAAAACGTATGAAACCTCAAACTGGAGGGATTTAAAACTGTGTGGCCGATCAAAGCAATTAAAAAGATTAGGTAATAACCAGAAATTGCTAACAAAAGAGGCAGCAAGAAAAATGAAGTAGGAAGAAATGCGTTCTCTGGACTACCATAAAGATATTCACATTGATTTGTGTATGAGATCTGCTCAAGAGAAATGGAAGGGGTTTATCCAAAGTGGTCTCTTCCGAGAAACGTATTTATTTACTGAAAGACCATTAGCCATTTTACAAGAAAATAATAAAGAGATTATCAAACATAGTAGAAATACTTTATTTTTCAATGCCACCGGCAGTATAGTGCCCAAACGTGATTCGAATTCCAAAAGAAAATTTTTCTATAGCCTCGTTGCTCACATTAGGAGGTTCAGAAATGAAACGGGAATATTGCTGCTAGTAGCTGAAGCCTTTTTAAGTAGTCACTACACAAACGACGTGGCTTACTTTTTGTTAAAAATTTAAACTTTTTGCATAAAAAAAGGTCTCGTATGGTCAACAACTGTTCGAATGTGTACAGATTGGAGTACTGTACTAATAAATGCGACTCTGAACATATTAAACAGCAACAATAGAGGTAACACATTAGAAGGCGATATTTCTGCCTATATAGCTCCAAAAACACAAAACCAAAAATGGTGGTTATTCAAATATGTTGCTTCCATTTTTTAAAAACTGTAGAAAAATACATAGTCTTTACAACTGGAGGATGATGTTAATAAATATTTTAAATGGCAACTGTTTAGGTCAATACGAGCAATTTCGACGATTATTTCCAATGGCTAAAATGTATGTTTGTTCTGTTGTTAAATAAAAATACGACCATAGAAGTTCTGAAAGAGTTCGAGAATTTTTAAATGATGGAAACGGAACATAAATTGGAGGAACAGAACACCCTTAAGGCTGCTTATAAAAAAAGTCCGTTTTATATTTTAGCTCTAAATATAAAAGACAAAGTGAAAAAAACATGAAAACAGCTGGACCCAAAAATGAATATTATAGCCCAGTTTTTTTTTAACATTTTGCTAAAAAAAATAAGTTCAATTTGCCCTTCTGTGGACTAATTTAATAGGTATTTTTGTTGACCCTTCAAATACAAGGATTTCAAATAGTCCGGCTGAAGGATACTTCCACCAAATTAAAAATGTAGTTTAAACCAAGAACGCTATATTAGTCCATCGCCACATATTCTAAAATCTAAAATATATGTTGATGCAAAATTAGCAGAAAGACTTGTTCATGAACGAGGCAATTGAGTGTATTGCAAAAGAAAAAGCTGTGAAGTTGGATGACGAACAGTGGATGAAATCACAAAAAAAAAGTTAAATCCAAAATTAGTAAAAACTGAATTTACCAAAGAACTGTAAATCGGTTTCAAAAATAAGTGTTTTCAAAACACAAATATGTTTTACTAAAATATAATAATGTCTAATCCAAAACTCTATGTCGTACTACAGATGTGTACCTATTGTTAATTTTAAAGAATTTCTTTGTGTAGAAAAGAAGTAGCAATTGTACGGGCATGTAGTAGACATATTGTCGTTCCTAAGTTATTTTCATGTATATCACAAAATCTGAAAAAATGAGATAAGACTATTTTCTGGGATAAATCTTTTAGATCTATCCATCTATTTAATCCCCAGGTCCCTATCTCGTATGGTTTCAGCGATACAGTGGTGTGCGATGAAATAGTAACATGCTCTTCAAAACTTTTATTCTCTGCAAATCAGTTGTCCAAGGTGTTTCATGTCACGGAATTCTGAACCGGATTGACCGGTCCTTTGTTGAATATAATGCCGTAATTTTTAATAAATTTTGTACACTACACTACTGTAGCATTAATATATTGCCATTATTGACGTTCCAAAATGGGCCGATCTAAGTATTGCAATCGTGAGTGCCAAGAAAGAAAAAGAGATGAGAAAATAATTCAGAAGCTACATACAAATTACTGACATGCTCTGACATACTGATGCTCAAAGAAAATAGTGGAGACCAGAATATAATATAAGCCTAATCCAGGAAACAGAGGGAAAACCTGAAAATTACAGAACATTTGCAACCAAAAATATTGCGCCACGTAGATTTCGACTTTTGTTACCTCTTCCGCCCTTAAAAGGCAATACGTGTTTTGGGGACTTTGCCAAAATTCCGAACGCAAAAAAAATTTGCGTGGAGCGTTGTGATCTTTTTTATAGAAAATAGTCCATATGTTTTTGGGGGGTGGCCAGCCCGCCATGAACTATTTTTTGTTAGGCGGCCGGAAAGCGTTTGCTTTGCGGTCGGGGTTTTTTCCGCGGCTTTCCAGAATCCTGATGAGGAACAAGCCAATGGATTCGCATTGTCTGGTCTGCAAAACCCAGTGGATTGTTCACAGAAAATTCTGCTAAGTAAAATTCTCCACCAACGTCACGGGAGTTGCTGCGCGGACGATGAAAATCCTTTGGGAGTTCCTCTAATCCAATCCACGATGTGTGCCCTACCTGAATATAAAAATAATTAAATTAAATCTGACAAAAAGGAAAAGTAATAAAATTTATGAACGAAATCTAGTGTACATATACTTACCTACGACATCGGGAATGTCAGCTGGGAGGTTGCTGACACAGTTGCCAAAATTGGTAGTAGGGTGAGTTGCCATATCATTGTTGTTGGCTAGTGCTAAGTGCTGGTGTACTGAGAGTAATTTGGGGATAATGCGTAGGAAATAATAAACTATTTCTCTTATGTAGTTACAGTAATTGCATAGATTTATTGTTGCGAGAAAGATTCTACGGGTTGTATGTAGACATAAATATCTAATAATTGTTCTATGTAATATGACGATAAAGACGCCAACTCAATTGAAGCAATTTGTTAGGCAGTAAAATCATTACCTAGTTAACCTGCAGCATAAAAAGTTTACTATTTAAAATATAGAGCTTTGTTTGAAGTTTTTAAGTGTCACAAGTGTTAGTTTTCCGTGTATAATCCGTGTTAAGGATATTCACATAAAGACATTAGTCGTGTATAAACTGAGAAAACGAAAGCTCTGTAAACTGGAGGTAATTAAAACAAAATGAATTTGCAAATTTGGTGACAGTAATTAATGTAGTGTGTTAAAGCAAAAAAAGCCGGCGATTCAGTGTGGTCAGTGGTGACGAGGTCTACAGACAGTTGGAACCATATGTGTTCCCATAATCGCAGGAAGTAAGTAGAACTGAGTGGAGGAAAGTGCTACAGATAAAAAGATAAATAATTTGAATTTTTTTAAAGGGTTCGGACCACTCTCATTCTCATAGCAATATATTTCGGGCAGAATAAGAACTATTAATTGAAGCAGCCAATACAACAGGACACCATTGTGAATAAGCATTAGGTACCAATAAAAATGTTGTAAAAGGTCAGTCACACGTATATGAAAGTGATTTGTGTCATTGAATCAGAGCCTCAGCCTCAGGCTGACGGTTAACTGGAAAAGAAGCTATAAATATTGAAAAAAGTTAAAAAAAATCAAAAAGTTGAATGTTAAATGCAAAAATACATTTAAAATCGACCACGGAAACTAACAGCCAAAGTCACGATGCCGAACGCTAACGTTGGCGTGCTTTCTAAGCGACAAACAGCTGATTTCGAAGTCACTAACAACCATCAGAACGACAAGTCGAAAGAAAATCAATGCGAACGAAACGTAAACATTTCAGTGCAAAATCGGTAGCCACTAATTATTTTCGTTGTAATCTGTGCGAACAAAAATGTCAAAATCACTCGTTTCTGTTTTCGTGTAGTGCAAAAAACAAACACAATTGAATTGAAAATTCTTTAAATATTCAACAAAATGGAAAACAAATGGAACGTTAATTATTTGCGATTTATTAGTAATTATTGTTTGTTCATATGTTTATCTATTGCAGCATAAAAAAGTCAACGTTGCTGCAGCTGCAAACATTTGTCGCGTTTATGGAGGCAAATCCTGAGTTCGCTAGTGGAACACCAGCCTTTGGAGGCTCCAAACTGTTCACAGAAGAGCAGTGGAAAAAGTGGCAGTGAAATTGAACGCTTTGGGAGCCCCTATGCCTTCCGCTGTTGAGTGGAAGGTGAGTGTTTTGTTTTCATTTATATATTTTGTGTGTTATGCGAGGACAATATTTTTACAGACCTGGGCCCGGACCAAAAAAAAAATTGCGGAAAATCACAAAAGTATGCTGCAAACTGGTGGCGGTCTATATCGGGAACACTCCCTATTGGAGCTGGACCAAGCAATTGACCGAACATTGTTTCTGTCCAAACCCGCAGCACCTAGTGGCAAAGTGTACGGCCTAGAACAAAAAGAAACAAGTAAGTCGATTGATTACTGCTTCCGGAGCCTAGTAGACACGCCACCCAGAGGTGGAAAAGTTGTAGCGGTGATCACACCTACCCGGCAGCAGCAAAATCACAAACATCTCCACGCTACTGAAGAAGTTAGCAGCCAGCCGCACCAACACGAACAACAGCCACACACAACTCTCCAGCAGAACAGCCGCCAAATACCACACACCACTCTAGATCCCAACAGCAGCCAAATGTCACACACCACTCAACTACCTCAACAGCAGCTCAGCCAACAAAAACGACGTTTTGTTATTGACGATGAGCTGCCTGGCTGCTCTTCAGCAAACAAAAAAAAAAGAGTTAGCGAACAGAATGCTCTTATTCGTCGCCAAATAAGGGTGATTGAGGAAGCAGCTGCCATTGCAAAAGAGCAGGCCAATGTGATCAAAATATTGGCTAAAGCTGTTAATAGGATGGCAAACGCGGCAGAAAGAAGTACAGACGCCGCTGAAACATAGACAGACATTTTGAACAAACTCAATTATAAATTTATTGCAATACCCCTCCGTATTGCCACCGCTCTCGGTTTAATTTCATCCTCATCATCGTTGGAGATATTCTCCTCAGGAACTTCTCATGTAGCAACTGGATCATCGGAGCATTTGTATGCTACGCACATGTTGTGTAGAGCACAACATGCATTTATTATCTGAGTTGCTCTTTCAGGTCCATAGTGTAACCCTCGGGAGCCGATTATGCTACGAAACCTATTTTTAAGTAGGCCGAAGTATCTTTCCACTACATTGCGAGCGCTAGCGTGCTTCTTATTGAATAGCCTTTCAGCAGCGCCGTTTGGGTTCTTAAATGGCGTCATAACAAATGGTTTAAGTTTATACCCTCCATCTCTTAAAAACAAAAGAAGTCATTAACATACATATGTATGTATGTATATACATATTTTTTACAATCATATGCATGTATATTACCCAAGATCCAAGTGTTTCGCTTGCCATTATCAAAATCATTTTGCAGCTTTTGGTCAAGCACACTTTGGTGTCATACAAAAGAATCATGGTATGAGCCGGGATGCCTAGCGTCAACGTACATTACCCTCATTTTATGGCCACAAACCTAAAACAAACATTTGTCAAATACTTTAAATGAAATCACAGTTTGTTTATATAGTATATACGTACCACCATTGCGTTTATACTATAAAATGCTTTTCTATTAGAATACAGTCGCTCCAGCCTGTCTCCTGGAGACTTGATGCGTATGTGGGTTCCATCTACACACCCTATTACTCCCGGGAATCCAGTGGATTCAAAAAAGGCCTCCATGATTGAGTGCTCTTCTTCAGGGAGAGGAATTTTGATCCATTCGGAACAAACCCATTCCTCAAACAGCTGCAGGTATTCACGAGCTATCCTACCAGCCGATGTCTGTGATGTGGACGATATGCATTCATTTCCTACTGTTTGCTGGTAGCTCACAGTGACCACAAATCGCAAGAACGTTGCCAACTTAATATCCGGCCGTATAAACGTGCTTCGGTATGCTGGTGCCCATTTTTCCTGCAACATTCATAGGAGTACACAGAATATATCTTCTGTCAAACGAAAATTTCCTACAAATCTGTAAGAAAACAAACGTATTTATCTATTCCGTATGTACGTAAAATCTTATATACTTACTGGGTTGTGGGCATTTCCAGGACATTATTGCTGTCTCGTAAGCGCCTCCGGGGATCTTCGTCGTGCTCTTCACCTTTTGCTAAGAAGTATACGGAATTGATAGATTCATTTCGCCTTTCTGAAAACTTTAAACCAAAAAACAACCCTTAAATTACAAAATTTTTTGTTTGTTTACATATGATTTTTGTTTGTTTGTTTTCGATTGTTTCCAGCTGAGTGGCACAGAGATGCATTTTTTATGTAAAATGTAGCGTTTTTTCACGAATATAGCGATTTTTTTTTTGGTTTAACCTTTTTTTGGAATTCTTGATCTGGCAGCTTTGTCGTTTGACAATGGTTAAATGCCTTTGTTTACAACACGTAAGGCCATGCGAACGACAAGTCGAAAATTAGTGACTACCAATTTGAAGCGAAAGTGAGTGCATGGCTGTCGTTCGCTTAGGCTTTCTTTCGACATCGTGACTTTGGATGTAAATTCGACAGTAAAATTTCCCTCATATGTTTAACTTATTGAAAATATAAGCTTGGATTTTTGAGACGTTAGACAAAATATATCACTCAAATCCCGCACCATTTTCTATATTAAAACATCAGTTTCAAACCATAAAGTGGAACCCATAAAAAAAAAGATAAAAGTTGAGTGTATTGTGTTGCATGAAGAATTAGGTTAAGTCAGACGCATTTTTAGAGCCTATACGTAGCGTTTGTTTATATATATATGTTTTTTTTTTGTTGTTTCTGTTTGTAATCCAAGGAGATATGTGCAACTCTAAGCGTCGTACCTTTACATACTTATATATTTTTTTTAACTTTGGAAATAAAAATAAAGACAAGCTAGTACGGCTTCAGGGAGCTCCTTTAACGCTAGGCAGTTGGGACAAAAAACTGGTAATACCCACCGCGCATCGTAAAGCATAGATCAACTCCTAACATGTGATGATAACGCATAGCGACGCATACTGCAATACCTCGTAGGAAATAGACTTGTTTTGTGTAAGTGTATTTATAAGTTTTATGTATTTTTAGATTATTATGAAAGGAAACATTTTTATGAAAATTATTATTAAAAACATTTTTTTAACGAAAATTTAATTAAGATTTTACCGACCTGTTCACAGGTTTCGATGAAATTATTGCTTAACAGTTTGGTCAAAAGACCTTTCGTACTAAAGTACATATCCGGTTGACGGTTATATAGTTTCCATATGACATTCACTCTACTTTTTTTATATTTGTTTTAATTTCTGCACCCGTAAATAAGCATTAGAAATAGTTAATTTTAAAAAGTTTAGGATTAAGTTCAGAATTATTAATAAAATTATAATGATTTATCTTTGAAAATACTCTGGTTTTGAAATGATGTGGTAAATATTAGTTAGAAGGGGGTGAGCGAAGTGAGGTAAGTGATGTGATGTGAGCAGATAAACGGGATCATATTAAAAGAGGGGAGTAGCCTCAAGATCATTGGTAGAACAGGGCGGTTGGAGACCAAAATCTGTCTCCCATTCTCGAAAAGTGTAATTTGTGTTTTAAACGTTTTTTTTGAATTCTTAAAAATGATTGATGAGGACCTTAGAGCTAGGATGATGGGATGGGAACCCCCTAGATCTGACTAAGCCAGCCGGCGTTCTAAATCATCCCTGAGCTGCAGACTAGGCCACGTAACATACGGTCGGGATGTCGACACCTCTACATTAAGAAGAATGGTAACTAAAAACTATTTAAATGCAAGTGTCCGAAAAGTTCAATTTATATCCTAACGGGAAATGCTGAATTTTGCCATGGAGCATGTATCCAAATGGCGAAATATATTGATGACAGCTGCAACAAAAGTTAGCTTGGTTAATTATGATAGGAGTAAACTTTCTGTACGAAGACCTTCCAACACCGAATTCCGACCCCAAAATACAATCCAAACAGTTAAACATGGTATGGGGTTGTTGTACTCTTACAGTGGGACAGAACATTGGTTTGAAAATAATAGTGTCAGTTTTAAGATGGTCTATGCAGTCGCCAGGCTTAAATCCTATTGAGAATTGTTGCCGAGCCATTAAAGTGTCTATCAAAGGAATAAACCAATTTAATAAAGATGAGCTTAGGGCACTGGTACAATCGGCGTGGAAAACATTCCACTCAAAACATGTTAGAGACTTCTGAATTCAATCTCAAGGCGCTGCTTAGCTGTGATAAAAAAAAATAGCAATTTCACAAAGTACTGAGATAATATAAATGATGAATGAAACATGCATTTCATTTGACACAGGTATTTATAGCGTGCATTTCATTTGACACAGGTGAATAGCGATGACTCTATTTTAATTCACAGGTAAAACGGAATAGTTTATTTTATACCTAATGATTTAATTTTACTTTACGGCATTAATGTTCTAAATTTTAGTATCCAGTTGTTAATTGAACCATAAAATATAAAAGTTATAAACAAAATTTAATTTTTCTACATTTGTTTTTGCTTTGAAAATGTTGATTAGTGTTGACTCTTTCAACGCACACAACTGTACATATTATGTAGTCATTTTCTTGTATAGGGTTTTTCAACAGAGACGCTACAAAAGTAAATAGATAGGAACAGCAAACGACACAATATTTTTTCCCGCTCTTTTGACATTTCTCTTCAGTAAGGTTTGCCATTTAATCGTGGAAAGATATACGAGCCAACAACGAGTCGAAATTATTAAAATTTAATACCGAAATTTGGAGTCAGTGGCCTCAACTTTAAGAGCGCTATGTCCAATTTCTGAATTTCATTTCATGCTGAATGGCTTCGTCAATGAGCAAAATATGCGTTATTGGTCAGACAGCAATCCACACGTAGTCCAAGAGTCATCATTGCATCCCGAAAAAATACAATTTGGTGTGGTTTATGGGCCGGCGGCGTCATTGGGCCGTACTTCTTCCGTGATGATCAAGACCGGCATATTACTGTGAATGCGAATCGCTACCGATCAATGATAACCGAATATTTTTGGCCCGAATTGGATAATATGGACTTGGAGGACATGTGGTTCCAACAGGACGGCGCCACAAGCGACACAGCGAATGCCGCAATCAATTTATTGGAAACCAAGTTTGGTGAACGTGTTATCTCACTGGCCGCCACGGTCGTGCGATTTGACGCCGTTAGATTATTTCCTGTGGGCTACGTCAAGTCTATACCAACAAGCCAGCGACGATTGATGAACTTCGTACGAATATCGAACGTGAAATTGCAGCAGTATCGGCCGATTTATGCTTGAAAACCGTCGAAAATTGGGTTCAGCGTCTGGACTTCTGCAAGCGTGCCCGTGGTGGCCATGCAAAAGAAATCGAGTTCCATACATAATGGCATCGAACATACTTTCACAGGAATCTAAACTTTCACTGGTATCTAAAACTGGTTTTGTTTTATTTAAAAAAAACTTTTGTACCGCTCTTATTGAAAACCCCGTTATATCCACTTTTGGTAAAAATTTAATACGTTATAATCCCGCAGGAACCATGGATATACAATAAAAAATATATGAACATTTTGAATTAAAAAAAATTAAGTGATCCTCACGTATCTGAGAAAGATATTTGACAGACGTAAAAAATATATATTTTCATCCTATTAATATATGCATTTTGTTTTCGTTCTATATCTCAAAAGTAACACCGCATAAAGTCTATAACAATACAAAAAAGTAACAAAAAAAAATGCATACATTGTCGCGGCACCCTAATGTATAGAGAATATACGTGAAGATAATTTCGGACTAAAAAGTTAATATTTTTTTTCCACTTTCAGCCCAATTCTAAATACCCATGGAATTTATTTTTCCCAACAACAAAATCCTCCAATTCTAAACAGACGGGGAAGGGAATAACTAGGCAGAAAATTTCGAAGTAAGTTATTTTTTTGCAGGCATGTTCAACTTGCATTTAAAGTCAGCTGTTTTTGTGTAGTTGTGTGTTTTATTTGCATTAAAAGACAGCTGTTTTGTTTGGATTACAAATTCTGAAATTAATTTTGTGTAAGTAGTTAATAACTGAAATTCGTCAAATAAAAGTATAAAAGAAAATGTTTAGTGTAGCCGTTTTGTTGTTAGCTGATGCAGAAAAGCAGCAGCAGGACAAGTCTGACCAAAGGGTGGAAAGAAGAATGTTGAGTGATGCCAGCAACCCACTTGATTTGCCACAAACTTTGTAAGTGCAATGAAACTATTATACTTATTAATTTGTTTTGCATTTTAACTTTTCAAAGGTTTGAGAAGTATTATAGAGTGAACAAACCGGCGTTTAAATATATATCAGATGCGTTAACGTCGCACGTTGAGCCAAAGTCTTTCGGTATATCACCTATAGTGAAGCTAAGTGGCGCACTACGTTTCTTTGCCGAAGGTGGGTACCAAACGGGTATAGGGAAAGACTGCGACGTGTCTCTGGCCCAGTGTAGCATGAGCAACGTTCTGACAGAAGTCGTCAATATATTCGAGGAATATCTATGTCCAAGTTGGATAACCTTCTGCAGAACCGAAGAGAAACAAAAAATTGCGTTGGCTCTATATGTGAAGCATGGTATTCCTAGCGTTATGGGGTGTGGTGACGGAACGCATGTCCACACAATTGCTCCCTCTACTAATAAGCACCTGTACTACAACAGAAAGGGGTACTATAGTTACTATAGTAAGTTCTATAGTTACTATAGTAAGGGTACTATAGTAAGTTCTTTCGCAAATATTCAATTTTGATGATATAAATACATATGTATCTATTTTGAAAATATTTACAGGTGTGCGACCATGAATTGCGGATTCAGTACGTTGACGCCTCCCATCCCGGCGCGTGCCACGACTCATTCATTTGGAACGCAAGCGAATTGCGAACTCATCTTGAAAGAGAATATGTAAGAGACGGCAGCAATTCTTGGCTCCTTGGTCACATTTTGAATGACAGCAGAAAATACCCATAAATTAATTATGAATTTTCTTTACTAGGAGACGCAGGATATGCTCTAGGGGCATGGCTTCTGACACCTCATAGATGTCCACAGGATGAGTCCGTTTAAATGAAATTCAACGAAGTTCATGCAAAGGCTCGAAATATAAATGAACGTACCAATGGCGTATTGAAAACAGATGGAGATGCCTTCTTGGTGCAAGAGAGCTGCACTACGCCCCAAAAACGCTGCCAAAATAATAAATGCAGAACGTCTGCATGTATTTTAAATGCAATTCTGTTCTCAGTGATGTTCAAAATGCCGATAGTGTCAGCATGGCAGATACCGATATAGTACCCTTAGCCTCCACACAGTATTTATCCATTGCCCAAAATATTAGAAATAATATTGGCAATAATCTTTAATGAACGTATTTCCAAACAAATCACATATACATAAATAAAAAATTTAATAGATAATAAAACAGCAACACTTCAATTAAATTCATCACATTTTATTTCAAACTACTCGTACACTAAAAAACAAAATAAAATATACTTGTTGCAGGTACAATCATTTCTTTTTAGTCTGCCTTATATATACATAATTAAAAACTACAAAAAACAAAAAAAATCATAAATCACCCCAAATCGCCAATAAAACTGTTCAAGGGAACAATATCCTAAATGATAAAAAAACGTGGTAAATTGTTAAATATAGTTTTACTTAATCACACCTATCGCCAATATAAATTCTACAGTAGAATTACGTTTACGTGACAAGACGACAGCGACAATCAGATTAAGGCCGATTCTGATTGTCGCCGACAATCAGAGGCGGTCAATTGAGCGATACATTTTTTTGTTCATCTGGTTCTGCTCCAACATCGCTTCCAGAATTTTTTTTTGGATGCAGATTTGCTCTGCAAGCACTTGATTTTTTTGGCAGGTGGCTTTTGGGGTGTGTCCTCATCGCTGTAGTGGCTATATTGCACCCATCCACCATCGTCCAACTCTATCGATGGAGGTGGAGCGCGCGCCGGCAATGTGGGTGGATCGCTCTCCGGCAATGAAGGTGAAGCGCTCTCCGGCAATGGAGGTTCGGCGCTCTCCGGCTTTTTTCCTGACGAAGAGCCTAAGCCGAACGGTCTGGCCACACCTTCCACAGACTCTCATCCCTATCAAGGCGTAGATAGCCTCTTCGCTTACTGACAGCTTCTGCAAAATATTTGGGCCTCCACCAGTGCCTTCTGCCGCACGTAGTTCTTGCGACCGCACCACACCTGAAAAATGATTTGCACTTGTAATGCTACTGTTTATTATATAGGTCCAGCTGCATTTAACTCCGCCTCTAACTTGCGCCACACGCGGTTGCTATCATCCTTGTTTCCCTTAAGCCAACCGCACGCAATTTCTGGGTGCAGTTGCATGACACTTAAGAGAATATCCAACTGCCTTTTGTTACTCGTTTTAGACCTGAAAGTAAAATTATATGATATAGTCAACAAAAATAACTGATATCTATTAAATTGTTCATAAATAATATTAAATACATACATTTTTCAACACAACTCCCTTGCAATGTTTTGGCGGAATTATTCCCAAAGTTTGTGATCACATTCTCCCTTCCTTTGGTATTCGTAATACGCACTTTTTTCCCAGGGATGCATTTTACTTTTGCGAAGATAGTTTAGAATAAGGGAAATGGGAAAAAATTCCCTGGGAGATTCTATTGAGAATAGGGGAACAGAGAATAGGGAAAAAAAATCCCAAGGAATTGTTATTTAGAATTGGGCTGTTTATGTTTACGTATCACACTGGGCGAAAAGGCTCATCTAGCGGCGTTTAATTAATAGCGCTTAGGGAAATTTTTTTTGTTTGTGTAATATTTTTTTTTAGTTGAAAATTGATTAAGCTACAATATTAAATAAAAATTGTTTTTTTTAAAATATATTTATAGTTTTTTTTGTGAAAGTTGAAATTTTTTAGATATATATTAGATATTGTTTATTTCATTCAGGAAAATATGATAAAGTTAATACATTTAATTAATATATTTAATGTTTCAAATTCTTTTGGACTAAAAATATATTAAACTTTAATATTAAAAACTTTTTTTTACACATTTTTTTTTTTTTTTTTTTTTTAATTGTTTTCTGTTGAAATAACTATTTTTGGCCTTCTTCAGTCTTCACATATTTCAGTTGTTTTCATAACAAAAATTTAATTATAATGCACAAAAAAAAATAATGCCAATAACAATAGTAATAACATTTTTCTATTCCGATTCGGAACTACTAGATGCATCTAAAGTGCAAGGTAAACAATGTTCGGACAAAAGTTGTAAAATATCACAATCGACATCCTTCTTTTTGAGGTACCTTGTAGTCTGCGTAAATTTGAAATCAAGGGATCTGATGAACACAAAAGTGCATGCATTAAGTCCTCCAATGTATGTAATCGGGATGTCTTTCGCGTATGGTGCTCACGGAAATTGCGGTAATCTTTGTTACGGGCTTCTAACGCTTCTTCCGACATTTTTCCTATTGGAAGTGGTGATACTTTAATTATATCGGCTCCATGTGTTAAGATTTTATGTATGGAACACGGCATATAAAACCAAGGATACTGTGTGATAAAAAGTTCTGCGGTCTGTAAAGCATATTGGCGAAAAGATTCAATATCGATTTTGTGCCCGCAAGCAATCGAGCGTAAAATGACACTGAATATGTAAATTAGCTCCTCATTCACTCCGGTTATTTCGGATGCTAATTTTGGTTCTCTGAAAAGTCGCCTGGCTGAATTGCCGTTATTGGTGTTGCCGCAACCAGCCATTGGGATATCAGCCAGCAAAGACATTTGTCTTTTTGAGCCTTCTTGAACATTCAATTTCCTTTCTTTTACAGCATGTTTATCGGCATCGCGAACTTGCCATTTTTTAATATGTAGCCTATAAGATATATGTAGGATACATTCAAAGCACCGAATCCATGCGTGAAGTGTTGATCGTCGAAATTCGTATAAATGCGCCTTGGGTTTTAATGATCTAACAGCGTCAATGTCATACATTAACTTGGGGGAGGCTTTGCAAATTCCACACACTTCTGATCTAATCAACTCTGCAGATTCCTTAGAACAAAGTATTTTTAAGGGTCTACAGAACCGAGATGAGGAAGGTTGCGGATTTTCCCAAATTGTCACGGATCCCTTTTGCACTTGCAATGGGATAATGCAAACAAGTATTCATCGCTAAGATTATTGTTGTCGCATTCCACATCTTGTCGATATGTCGAATGGCCGCTACTGCCATTATAAATAGCAGTGAGATTCTGCTCACTCTGTTCAGCACAATTAAATTCAAATATAGAAGAATGAGCTTCTACGATGCGCATAACAATATGGTCCACCATATGTTGTAAAGGCACTTGAGCTGAATAGTTCGTAAATTGGACTCCATTTGGATATCATTTTTTTTAGCAATACGCAGTGTCGTACGTTGGATATATGTTGGCATTCCGACTTTTTGCATCAACTTGAATGAATGCTTGGTATAATTAACATCTAACAATAATGACAGAGCATCGTCTGCTGTATATGGAATCGGAAAGCTTGCATTTGATCACTAAACGATTTAATTTTTTTTGCAGTACCTGCGTCATTAGCCATTGAAACAAGTTTCGACGCACTTCGTTTTCCAGCTTTGTATAAACTGCTCGTTGTAGCTACTACGAGCTCACTGTGAGGTGTTTACTGAACAATTTGGGAAACTTTACTTAATTTGGTTTTGTTAGAACATTCGTCGAACATCTTATCGGGTGTTCCACGATTAGTCATTGGATCAACTAATAAAAGTTGTGCGTCTAACCACTCCGTGTTGTTGTTTTCAAATTTGTGGCTCATTCTGTGGTTGAATTTTCATTTCTGAACCAATTTTTCTAATTTTTTGCTTGTTAGAAGGATTTCATTAGCATTATACATGTTGATATTAATTATATTATGAAATATATGACTCAACGGCAGAAAATTTTTTAGTAGGCACAGGCTCGTTGCGCCATAGTAAATAAACATCTCGTTTGAGCACCGACATTGTTCCAAAAAAATGCAATATCATGTAATTAGCATACAGTAGCTGATGACTTGAACATTTTACAAACACAAAACAACATAGTAATTTAAAAAAAATATTCTAGCCCCAATAACCACTAATGTCAGAAGTTCTGGTCCACGAAAGTCTTATTTTGGCTTTTTTCAAGCAGTTAGTGGTATAGTCAACTTTAACTCTTATTTGTTTTTCTACAACACTTAGGCACAGGTCACAAACAAACATTTTTTTTAGTTAATACATACCTCTAACTAAAAATTAAACCACTTCTCTTCCACATACTTGAGACATACATATTTAAATTTAAAGAAAATTTGGCAATGCCAAGAAAACACGTGTTAAAGCTTAGTGATGCACCGGCTGAAACATATGTTGTGTTTGACAGCTCATAGCTGTTCAACTAGATCATAAGTTCAGTGGTATATTAGTAATCGATTGAGACACAATTTTGGCGCAATTAAACATTTTGAAAATTGAATTAAACGACGCTAGATCGACAATTTTGCCACAGTGCGTATGTGCCATAAACAAAAAAAAATATTTCCCAAAAGGTGGCGTATACAACAAAATGTGAAGTTTTTTTGGACATAGAAATAGCCGTAACTCGGAAAATTACATCAATGACTTTAGATATTTTTTTTCAATCGATGTAGAATTTCAATCGATGGGAAAAAGTTTGGACCACTTTTTTGACACCAATTTGTTTATACAAATTATTGAAACTTTAAGAGTCAATTTCCCAAAATAATATTTTTTGGAGATACGTGAAGATAACTTCGGAACGACGATATATCTGCCATTTTAATTTTGCAGTCGAAAAAGAATGCATTTTCCAAAAGCTGTACGCAAGGACGTATTTTTTTTACCTTAAAAATATTACTAATTTGGATTTACTTTTTGCAAAATGCGAACACCTATTCATCCCTGTTTTCGAAACAGCGCGCTTCACGCTTGTGTATATCAATACAAAGGAACGCTGTTTTACTTATTTAAACCCAATAGGGGAATCAATAAAACAAGCAGGGACCGTAACAGTTACGACTTTTTTCAAAAAAGTCAAAATATAATAGTTATTTTTTGACTTTTATTCTTTCGGTCAGAAATAAAAGTTAAAATATGACTTTTACGTTTTAAGTAAAAAATATAAGTTAAAATTTGACTTTTATTTTTTAAGTCAGAAACAAAAAAATTGATTATGCCATAACAATAACAATGTAATGGAAATATAAGGAAAATAAAAAAAATTTAAAGGCAGCGGCAACACTGATGACAATATTATTTTACCGTTATTTATAAGGTAGTTATTGTTATATCATTATTATCAACTCTTCTTTGCCTTTGCTTTGCATATCCGTAAACAGTTCATTTTAATGTAGTTGACAAATATTTGACAACGTGATTTAAACGGAATATTTTAATCCGCGAATATTACATTGAGAGTGGTGGAGAAACTATGTGTAAAATATGTAAGAAAGTCATCAATGCTGGAAGCTTAACCAATTTAAAAAGACATTTGCAAAAGTGCCATGCAGACATGTATACGGACTACGAAAAATTGAGCAAACTTTCAAACAAGGATTTAAGTAATTAAATTTACAGTGGAAATGTCCAGAAAGGAGGTCGTAGATGCTTGCATTGATATGATCACCACCGAAGCACGGCCTCTGAAATTTTTTGATTCTAAGGCTTTCAAGACTTTAACAAATCCAATTTTTAATGGTTTAAAACTGCGGAGTGTTCGTTTGCCAGTTAGTGGAAGCTCTGTTGCATGATAAAAATCTTACAGAGTTAGATGACCCAAAGTCTTACAGGGACAAAATAAAAACAATATTCATCGCGAACACGGATAATATGGGGGAAATTTGCCTCCTTTGTGGTCTCCAAAGTATCACAAATGTATGATGTGTGTGACGATAAATTCCGAATTAAACTATCCAAGACACAAACCACTTCGTTTACAGAATTCTCCTCTTGAGTTAGCAGATCAATGTTAATGTATGAAATACATTGAGTAGGTATAAAAACCCGATTTCTGGCCGGTCTATGACCACAAAGGCAGCGAAATTTACAAAACAAAACGAAAACAGTTTGAGTTTAATATATTTGAAAAAACTAATGCCAACAACTTTCGAGATACACATTGGGCGTCAATACAAAAAAGTGGTATTTATTTCTAAACATATATAACTTTCAAACAAGGATTTAAGTAATTAAATTTACAGTGGAAATGTCCAGAAAGGAGGTCGTAGATGCTTGCATTGATATGATCACCACCGAAGCACGTCCTCTGAAATTTTTTGATTCTAAGGCTTTCAAGACTTTAACAAATCCAATTTTTAATGGTTTAAAAATGGAACCAATAACTTCAAGAAATGCGACGGACTTTATTACCGAGAAATGTGATGAAATAAAACAGTGCATAATTAATAACTTAAAAGGAAAAATTGTTAGTTTGAAGTTGGACACGGCCACACGAAATGATCGGTCTATATTGGGAGTGAATGTTCAATTAATAGTAAATAAGAAGATCGTAATTTACACTTTGGCTATGGTGGAACTAAAGAAAAAACATACTGCTCAAAACCTGCAGGCAGAAATTGAGAATATATAGAAATTTAGTAAAATGTGTGGAATTACTGTCGCAAAATGAGAGTGAAGACAGTCAAGATGACGAAAGTACGTACAGCAATGCGGAAAAAATTACGGAAGGAATTGTGTACGAGAATGTTGTGTCAATAAAATGCGCTGCCCACACACTTCAATTGTCTGTAAAAGACTTCTTATCTAACCAAAATCAAAGCTTGATTGTAAAAGCTCGAGAATTATGTAAGCTGTTAAGAACTGCTTCATTTCGGTAAACTATAACTCTTAATCGCGAAATATTAATCTTATAATTAAAAACTTAAAATTGCCGAAACCTCAATTGGACGTCCCTACACGTTGGAGCTCAACTTTTACAATGTTAAAGAGTGTCTTAAAATTGAGAGATTTTTGCCTAGATAACGAAGCCGTATCCAAGCAACTGAATTCTGAGGAATGGATGGAAATTGAGACTATCATATCTGTTCTTACTCCTGTGCACATCTTAACTTTAAGTTTACAAAGAAGTCAATTGCTGTTGGGAGACTTTTATAAAGCATGGCTGGAGATGATGTTTGACTTGGAATCTAATACGACTGAAATTAGTAAAATTGCCCTTGAATGCATCAAGTCAAGGCAGTCACAATTGTTGGAAAATGATACCATGTATTCAGCTTTATTTCTGGATCCAAGATTTAGAAGAGTTTTGTCGAAAGAAAAAATTGGACGCGCAAAAAAACATTTCAAAAACATCATCCTACAAATCCAAAATAATGAACAGGTAACTATACTAAATTTTGAAAGTTGAGATTTAGTAATACACAAGAAAATTTTTATTTATTTATTATTATTTATATACACTAGACTTGTCTTAATCCACTACCAACAACATCCAGTAGTGAGTCATTCCCATTTCCCAACAAACCAAAGCAGCTCCTCAAAATTACGAATTGGACTCTTAGACATGGAGCTATCAGATGCGTCGTCCGATGAAGACGATGGATGTTCCAAAGATTTCGTTCGCAAAGCATTCATGCAAATTGACTCATACAAGGAGAAGCGTATTGACGTTGATGTCGACCTTATGGAATATTGGGAAAACAAAAAATTTTTATATCCCCGTCTAAAGGACTTGGCATGTATTATTCATCAAGTACCTGCGACACAAGTTAGTGTAGAACGCGCGTTTTCAGCACTTAAGATTGTTCTCAGCGACTTGCGCTACAATTTGTCTGAACAGAACTTGGCTGCTATATTAATGGTGAAATTGAATTCTGAGTCATTGCAATGAAAGAGTGAACAATTTAATATTGAAGTAAAGCAAATTACATGTAATTATATTTTCAGAGCAAAATATGCAAAACACCAACTCCTTAACTTTCTAATACACATACAACATGTACTTATTATTCTAAAAATAAAAACTGCGTTAATATTTAATTAAAATTTTATTTAACTATTTTAACATCTGCTTTCAATAGGAACAAAAGTCAAATTTTAACTTTTATTTTTTACTTAAAACATAAAAGTCATATTTTAACTTTTATTTTTGACTTAAAAAATAAAAGTCATATTTTAACTTTAATTTGACCAAAACAAAATCGGTCAAAAAATAATTATTATAAAGTGACTTTTTCATAAAAGTCAAAAAAATTAAAGTCTTTTAACTTTAATATTGCTTAGCATAACAGCATCAATATGCTGTATTCAAATATCTGATAGACAAATTATATCCACCTGACTTTTTGATTTAACATTTTAAAAATAACTGCTATTTTCGGTCCCTGAAAACAAGTAAAGAGGTTGTTGGAAAATTTAAAAATGCATAATAATCTTGGTGGTACTTGGACATATGAAAAATAGATCATGCAAGTCAAACTGACGGATTTAACTGCGGAGTGGTCGTTTGCCAGTTAGTGGAAGCTCTGTTGCATGATAAAAATCTTACAGAGTTAGATGACCCAAAGTCTTACAGGGACAAAATAAAAACAATATTCATCGCGAACACGGATAATATGGGGGAAATTTGCCTCCTTTGTGGTCTCCAAAGTATCACAAATGTATGATGTGTGTAACGATAAATTCCGAATTAAACTATCCAAGACACAAACCACTTCGTTTACAGAATTCTCCTCTTGAGTTAGCAGATCAATGTTAATGTATGAAATACATTGAGTAGGTATAAAAACCCGATTTCTGGCCGGTCTATGACCACAAAGGCAGCGAAATTTACAAAACAAAACGAAAACAGTTTGAGTTTAATATATTTGAAAAAACTAATGCCAACAACTTTCGAGATACACATTGGGCGGCAATACAAAAAAGTGGTATTTATTTCTAAACATATATAACTGATATACATAAATATAACTTTCCTCGTAAACTAAATCTGTCATTTTCTAAGGCCCGACACTAACTTTCCATATTTAATAACAATAAGCCTGTTTTGGTTACACCGCTTGCTTATATTTATATTCGCTTGTTTTGTATGAAGCACTTAGCGAAGACTTAGCGAGAACTTAGCGACGAGATTCATTTTCGCTAAGTTTAAAACAAAAAAAATTTTGACATCTTTTAGCGTTTTTAACAATTTTTCATATTTTTTAATAAAACGACTTCTCGCTAAAAAGCCGTTTTCTTTGCAACTTAGCAAGCGATAATCGCTTGCTTGTAACCAAAACACAACTAATATTACTTAAAACACCTTTAGTAAAATAAATTATCCACTTTCTGTTTGTAATAACCTACGCAATAATATACATGTCACTATATCCAAACTAATAATTCCTCGTCAATGCCACTTATGGTCAGACGTAGTCCTTGGTCAGTACATTTAAACGTATTAATCATTTTTAAAATAAACACCTTCGGAACATGAAATTTTTTCAAATGTTTCCCTACTTTACCATTATCGCCCAATGTGTCCAAACGAATAAAACCTCGTCAATGAGACTTATGTATGTCCAGACGTAGCCCTTGGTTAGTAGATTTAAACTGGCTACTCATTTTCAGTGTAGACACCTTCGGAATTTGAAATTTTTCAATTTCAAATATTTGCCTATTTTAAAATTTTCGCCCAGTGTGTCCAAACGAAGAAAACCTCGTCAATTTTTAAGTTTATCTCATAAAAGTAGTTTTTAGTTAAATAACAAAAATTAATTAATTTACTAATTCCAACTTTTGGCTAAAACTTTTGTTCTACCGTGTCCATACCAACCAAATATTGCCCACTACACACAGTGCTTCGTCCCCATACATTGATGGGACAAAAATAGAAGGAGTAGTCGCAGATTCATGAAATGTGCGACATTGTCGTTGGTCAAAATCAAAATCAAGAAAATTCCAAAATTTCGAGCAAATCGGACCAAGGCTTCGGGTACCTCCGATACAAAGGTTTAAATAGATCTGAAAAATTCAACGCGCTATAACACCCTATCAGACAGTGCGAATTGTACCAAACTACACTAGGTAATCGGTTTACTTCCAAGAAAAATGTGCCAAATTTAGAAGAGATCGAATCACGGGTTCTGGTACCTCCCATACAAAACGTGCAAAGGGTCTCGAATATTAATCATACCGTATCACCCTATCAGACAGTCTAATTTCTATGAAACTTTTTTAACCTTATTTTTTAAATCGTCAAAAACTCTGGACAAAGTTTGAAAGAAATCGGAGCCCGGATTCTGGTACCTCCCATACAAACCCTGAAATGGGTATCAAAGATTAATCATGCCATAGCACCCTATCAGACAGTCCAATTTCTACCAAAGTTTTCAGAGCATAATTTTGTTATGCTGGAAAATTCAGAGCTAAATTTTAAAGCAATCGGAGCATGAGTTGTGGGCCTCCCATACAAATCGTGCAAAGGGTCTCGAATATTTACCATACCCTATCGCCCTATCAGACAGTCTAGTTTCTGTGAAACTTTTTAAACCTTTTTTTTTGAATTGTCAAAAACTCTGAACTAAGTATGAAAGAAATCGGAACACGGATTCTCGTACCTACCATACAAACCCTGAAATGGGTATCGAAGATTAATCATGGCCTAAAACCCTATTAAACTGTCACATTTCCGTCAAACCTTTTCAACCATATTTCTTTAATCCCCAAAACCTCCCTCCCAAATTTGAAACAAATCCGCTCAGGGATTCTGGTACCTGTCATACAAAAGTTTCCATGGTTACCGAAATTTATGACGTAACAACCTACCGGTTTACCCGATTTTTACCAAACTTTCCAGAATATGTTGTTTAATGCTGTGCCAAATTTCAGCTATAATTTCTGGTACCTTAAATGAAAAGGGTTAACACAATTATCATTTATTGCAACTACTCTTCGGAAGAACTTTCTTCTGATGTAAATTGCTCATTTTCATCATCACAACCACTATTTAATACATATTTTGAAATATCACCAATATTTGCCCTTCTACTGGGAAAAGGGTTATGCCTCTTTGAATTGATAAATGGATCTGACATTATTATTAGCCGGGACATTAAATCCTTATTGGTATTTTCACGGGAATTTTTTCTTGTATGGGAAAAAGATTGTTTCGTATAATTTTATGGTTGGCTTCAAGTGCTTCCTCAGATAAAGAACCTGTAATGAAAATATCGTTAATATTGTTTTGGGAAATAAGAAACTTAATATTTAATGTACCTATTGGTAATTCAAAATAATTAATTACTTCACAGCCGTGGATTAGTACTTTGTGGACACTACTCGGCATGTAGTACCATCCGTACAGGATCAAATATTTATTCCTTGTTATTCTAAGGAGTTCCTTAAAAGTATCCTTATTAATTTGCATGCCACAGGATAGGACTCTCAGTATTACCCCAAAGTATTCAATAAGTTCTCTATCGACACCAGTTCTATCTGCTGACAATTGGCTATCGGAAAAAAATCGACGAGCAGTATTCCCATCGTTGGTAGTACCACAACCAGACTTAACAATGTCTATTAACAGCCCAGTGTTTGCCCTAAACTGTCTATCATAGTGCAATGATTCCATCTATCATAGTGCAATGCATTTTGAAATAAACTTCAAAAACCATAGAATTTCTTTCAATAACGGCGCACTCGAATTTTTCAATGTTTTCAGTTACTGTTTGGTATTCATCACGGATGAGTTGAGGATTTTCTTTCGCACAGCAAAATTTTATAGGTCTGCAATATCTTGCTGATGATGGTGTTGCATTAGACCAAACAACTTCTCCCGATATCATATTTAACAACCTTAAAATACATATATAGAAAATATTTTAAATATATGTATAATAAATATTGTTTAGTAAACTTACTTGATGGGAGCAAAGGCAATAACAAACATCATTTCATCTGAGTTTTCAACATTAGAAAATTTTTGTTTGAAGCGGCTATGACCAGAACTTCCATCCATTACCCACTTTCCAATGAGCTGTAGCGTATTTACGCCTTGCTGTAGATCGCACTGATATAAATTCCCTCTACAGTTTTGCACATTATCGTCTTCACATCGACCTCAGCAGAAGTTTCGGAGGCGTTTATGGTCCGTACTAAATTTTGTTTTAACATTCGCAATGTATATAGGGACAGTTTGGGAGCAAGTCATTAATTGTATTTCGTAAAATATTATATTTTCTCTCAGAGAGATCTAAGTCCAAAAATAGGGCGAGTGCTTTGGATGGCGTTAAGTTTTTTTCCTTTCTACATCCTCGCTTTAGTTTTTCAACGGCATATTCCAGCTCCTCTAGAGAATATTTGACAATTAAAGCGGAAGCTCCTCGATTCATGGTTTTTTTTGAAGAATTCTAAACATTTTTCATTGGCCTGCCGCGTTTAGCTATTGGGGTTTTTTTTTTTTGTTGATGGAGATGTCATGGCAGTATTTTCTGCACAACTATTTGTTGGTTCGACTGAGCCTTCTTGGGATAGTTCCTTTGGTTGTGAATTAACCTTACTGGTGTCAGGTTGCTATTGTATTAGTATGAATTTTATATATGAACTCAGCTATAAACGTTATTGTCAACTTACGTGACCCAAATCCAAAAATGTTTCATTCAACCAATTCGAATATTTTTTTTCAAAATAAATTTTATTTCTCTTGCACTCACTCCAGTATTTAGCCATTTTGCAATGAAAACTTTGTATTTTCTGCAGCAGCTTGTCTTTTCCAGTAGAAAATTTACCCAATTTCTGCTCAATAAATGAGTATAAAATAGATACTTGATTATTTTTTGGTGCTGACATCCAGCAAACAATTAAATCGCTATTTTTTAATAACATTATTACAAAAATTCACTTTCACTCAACTACTTTGTATTTAACTAATAACGTGACGTCAAAATGTAAACATATCTAACCCATAACAACATTTTACAATGATAAACAAAATTTTTTACAACAAATATATTGTTTGCTGTGTTATTTGTTTACAAAATATATTCATCCTACTGTATGTAATAACAATAAAAGTAACACTAATAACGATAACAACAATAAAAACATACAATAATATGTACTAATCAAATATATATTTAAAACTTATTATTAATATTAATATTTAGTATTTAACTAGGTTTGCTGGGACATGAATATAACATGCAGCATACGAATGAAGAAATAGAAAAGAATTTGCAAACATAAACAAACCTCGTAGTGACACCTACACCTATTAAACCAATGTAACTAAATCCATGAGACAAAACAACTACTTTACGAAACAAAACAAAACTCAGTAAGGCAGTTGAACGGACCTGTCAGTGGATTCGGGGATTAATGTGCTGCTAAAAACAAATCACAAATCGTCAACCGATCTAAGTTCAAATCTCCTTCTGACTGATATTTTTTTTTACTGATTAAAGATTGTGTAACTTGTAAGAAATTATTAATTTTTGAAATAAATTAAGAAAGTGATTTTCCAATCAAATCTTACTGTTACGACTACCAACTTGTAGTATGAGAAATGTATGAGAAATTCATACTACACCAGCTTACTAGGTCGGAACATTTACACTTTGCTAATGCTAACAATTTGTCACAAAACCGATGTTTTGGGCTTTTAAAAATAATGATTTTTTTCAAGATTGTGCACTTTTTTTCGTTTGTTTTTTATTGTAAGGATAACGGCTTGTAATTTCTTTTTCCACAATAAAATTTTAGGGAGCTTTTGAAAAAAAATTTTGACGGACGTCTAAACTTTTTGAATTTTCGGTTTAAAAAAAATACTCAATATTACAGCTAACTTTTAAATAGTTATTTTAACGATATTTAAAAATTAAATAATAGGGGGTTTTTGACAGTAATAATAAATATCAAAAAAAAAAATATTCCGAAATTATCTTCAAAAATCAATTTTTAGGAATTTTTTTCCCATTCCACCAAAAAGGTCAAAATGAAAAAATGCATTTTATAATTTTTTAAAAAATGTGCTTTTCCACATTTGTGCAATTTTTTTTTTGGTTTTTATATTTTTATTTGGTAGCCATAGCTTCATACTTTATTTGCGAAAAACAAAATTTTAGGGAGCTTTAAAAAAAAATTGTTATTTGCCACCAAAATTTGAAAATTTTTATGTTTTTCATTAAAAAATACAAAATTTGTACTAAATTACAAATTTTGTATTTTTTTAAATTTTATTTAAAAGATTCTAAAAAAAAATTACTCATTTCGGTTTTGGAATGACCTTCCTGCAATCATTTCCGTACTCCTACCAAATGTAAGTTTTTCAATTCGTGTACATTTGGCAGAAGCCCAATGACTTTAACAGCCCCAGCGGATACAAAAGGCGGTATACTCGGTCAGTTTTGTGTTATTTCTTTTAGTTGGTTTGTTTGATTAACAAATATACTAAAAGGAGCCAAGAATTCAAATATTTGGAAAATTTTGATTTTTTTCGATCTTTTAATTCTTTTAATTCATTTGCTAGTATGTATTTACATTAGATATTTATTTACCTGAGGAAAATACACATTTTCTTTCGAAAAACTTTATATACATTTTTATAAATTAATTCATGACTAGTAAATTAGTAATAATATTTGAAAGAAAGACAGATTTAATTTAATAATTATTACGAGGAGTATGTATAGCTTTCTTTATTAAAGTTGAATAATTATTAATAGTATTATATGTGTGTAGTGAATTCATTCAATTGTTTCAAAAATGAGTTTGTTGCCAAGATTGAAGGTTTAATTAAAAAACTCTATGTAGTTTTATTTTTAAATTGAAAATAAACAGTGAGTATTTAAAATTAACTGTTATTTAATGTGTGCTAAATTTTTGTAAATTATAGTCATGCGCTAATCTACATTCTTGTCGATTCACATGAATCAATGGTGGAAAAATTTACATATGTATGTATGTTCCTTTATGAGGGTTTAATTTGCAGAATTTACACGGTATACACTATTTGAACATATACAACGAGGTAGCTTAATTAGTTTTTCATTGGTTGCAAAAAATAACAGAATGAAGAACAAAATACATGCTTAGCCCATTTCAGGTGTAAGGAAAACGTTTTGTAAATTTGGAAATAAAGGAATGTCGTTTTGTAAATTTGGAAATAAAGTTCGACTGCATGCTTAAGATGCGTGCTTAATGAAACACGATGGAACGTGGACGTATACGTCTGAAGAGTCTCTTGGGATTCTCCTGGATACCCACTTTCCCAACGATGACCGGAATGCTAGTCAACAGCCAGAAGAGCTAGGTGGAAACTCACCTAGCTTAGAAAATTCGCTCAATAGTGAGCAGAAAAAATCTGATATGGACCATTTGATGTTTTAATGTTTTTAAAAAAAAAAATGTGTCAATTGAGTGAAATTAAAGGAAAATAATATGTTTTATATTGATATACTTTAGGATAAAAGTATTTTTTTTAATGTTTAAAGTTTCAATCAAATTGTAGAAAACTACTTTTGTTTTCCTGCTCGTGTATTCGACAGAGCTCCTAAACATAAATTTCATTAATTTGATAGAACAATCGATGAAACTAGATGATAGTAGTATGTAATTTTAAATTCTGACCTGCCCTTACGCGTTAATCGAATTTTTTATCTTCAATACGTGATGTAAAACACAGAACAAAAAGCAAAGCAATCAGAATGTAGTTTCTACACTTCTTGGCAAAATATGCATTTGAATTGCGAGATTTTACGTATGGTGCTCGGAACCCCATTCACATACCGGCCCATCACACTTTTGTCATATGTTTCCGTGCGACTTTGACAAGAACGCAAACATCTTCAACATCATCTGCGTATTCAAACATCGTTGTTTGGATTGTTTCTCTATATAAGTCTGGATTACCCATTCCAGTTAGATTTTTTCCGCTGAGCAAACCATCCACAACTTGACAGACATATGTATGTACACGCAGTTATATTGGTCTTTTTGTATGGAATGCTCTACTTGTTTAAAATACCACTGATCAACATTGCAGTTCTATTTGAAAATATTAAATTTTTTGTCAATATCCGCCAATCTTTCGCCTGTAGGATTTAAATAAACAAAAAAAATTTCCTGTGTTTAAGTACACTAACGTGAAGTGGTTAGGTTCATATATTGGGATAAAAATATGTTTGTATTATTCCAGAGAGAGGTTATTGTCGGTCGTACTCTTAGTAATAAATTAATTATTCCTATCTTCACATAGTGTCGAATATGCGTTCTTACCTGTAGAATAAACTTTAACAGAAATAAAAGTTTCAATAAGAATTGAAAATAGTAATTGTCTCTTTCCTAAATGGGTGAATTCCTCAAACGTTATATACGGTTCATCAACATTTCGGTGGGACACTGATCAAAAATATTTTGAAATCTCAACAGAAAGTGTTTGCGTTTGAAATATATGGATGATTTAATACGATTTAGCCTATTTTTAAATATATTTTTTTCCAATTTTTGAGTTTTTTCCTCCACATTTCCTCATCCATTTTTATATTGGCTATTTCGTTTGAAACGTCAAAGCTGGTATCACACAAATATTTTTCTTCTATTTCAATTATTTTTGCCTTTATAAATTCTTTTGATAAACGGACATATTCGCCTGGTCTTATATTTCGCTTATTAAGGATGTCGTATTTCACAGTTTTGAAATACGACTCCGCCGGACTGTTGGAGACTCTGGAGTTGGACTTACCGACGTAACACCCCATTAAGTTTGTCCATAATGGAGCAAATGCAATATACTTTCTTAATACAGTGTCTGCAAATTCTTTACAGAAATAAACATTATCCACGGCTTCATTTTGCTTTGTTTTGGCTTGGCTTACCAGTATGCTGTCATATGTATATTTTTGCAGCGGTGATGTAAAATGGGCTTTTTAGTGCATATGTAGGTTTTGATTCGTCATTGTCTTCGGCACCATTTATAAAGCTGAAAGTTTCAGTTTCAAATCTATTTGAATTATTCAAACTATTTAAAGCTATGCAAACCTCTAGATTTTTATGAGGGTTTAACAGACCCATAAAAAATGATTTGAACCAGCTGAAAAAGTCGTCGAATGTACTAATATTAATTGCCCAGAATAATTGGCATTTGAAGAAATTCGAAACATCTTAATCTTTTCGCAACGCTTTGACGTCTTTTTCCCCTATTTTAGTAAAATGCGAACAACATATCTAAATAACTACCATTTGTGTTTTTGGAACTCAATAAATAACTGCAGTGTAGCTGTCTAACGTGTTCCCTTTGTTGTTATCTTTAAAAACTTTCAGAATGGTGTTAATAAGTACATAATTCCAATCTTTACATATTCTTTTTGATATTGGCCAAAAAATTTAATTTTTTAAGCAAAAATTTTGTAAATACTCAAAAAAAAAAGGCAACACCGCACGAATAATGGCGAGAAAGAAAGGCTGCGGCCACAGGAAGCAATATACCAGTTTCAGTTTTGGTGCTTCTTACATGGGCAACCATACTATATAAAAATATACGTTTGGAATCTTTGTACAATTTTCGTATTATGCTCCCCGTTGCGTCAAAAAAACAGTGTATTCCTACCCAATTTTAGTACAAGCTGTTGTTGAGTTTGTAGAATCATCAACTGATCTTCTGAGAACAAATAAATCTCTTTTGATAGTCCATTTTGAATAAAAGCCCTATAGTTGTCGCTTGTTGACATCTTACACAAATCGATGTGCATGTCTCTACCTTTATCTAGGATGCGCATAGTTTAGCATTTGCTGATTATTTCCAACACGTTTTAATTTTTTTCGAATGTGCACACAGATTCTTGTTCCTATATTTAAACGCCTTTATGTGTTTGATGTATTTTTTCTCCACAGCCCTGCTAATGCTTCTTAGTTAACGTTTTGACTTCGGTTGCGGGTGGGATATATAAGATACAGATGACAAAACATCTACTTTTAATGGGCAACCTTCCAACAGAAGCACAAATTTGAATCTTCCGCATCCCTGATTAAAATACAAACATCTGGCATTTAATAACTTAAATTTTATTTTAATTAGGTCATCAAAATATTAAACTATAATCTTATAGTCCCCATCCTTCAGCAAATTTATAATACATTTCTCCCTCCAACAAGCATTCATACAGGCGAAACATACACAGGTGTTACTGCAAGACTATTGTGGCTGGTTACTATGGTATCATCTTTAGGACTTAAATGGTTACAGTCCATTGCAGTTGCTCCTGAACCAATTTTAATGGCAGGAGGGGACACTGGAGTTTCTGCAATGCAATTGTGACTGGCTGCAGAAATGTATGTATTTGGAATAATAATTTGGGTCAATTCGAAAACTTGGGACTTCAAAGTCTAAAAGGGCTTCGCATATAAGGTTTTAATTTATAGACTTGCAAAACTTGAAATGCCAGGACATTTCTCATTTCGATACTTCTTTAGAAATGTAGACATATGCGTGGTTTAGCGATTTTAATGATATCACTTGGTCGACCAATATGACTTGGTTGACCAATATCACTTGGTCGAACCAACCAAATTATACCACTTTATCGAACCCTCAGAAACGCACTAAAATTGGGTAATTTTTTGATTAGACGCTCTGTTTTCCAGATATAGATATTTTTTAATTTAGAAAATTTTTAGATTTTTTTAAACAAAATAATAAAGAAATTCAACAATTGTTAGAAATATTTTTACATAAAAATTTAAAATTAAAAAAAATGTGAAATTTTTCAATTGTGTTCTCACAAAATTTGAAGGTTGAACTTACGTGACCCAAATCCAAAAATGTTTCATTCAACCAATTCGAATATTTTTTTTCAAAATAAATTTTATTTCTCTTGCACTCACTCCAGTATTTAGCCATTTTGCAATGAAAACTTTGTATTTTCTGCAGCAGCTTGTCTTTTCCAGTAGAAAATTTACCCACTTTCTGCTCAATAAATGAGTATAAAATAGATACTTGATTATTTTTTGGTGCTGACATCCAGCAAACAATTAAATCGCTATTTTTTAATAACATTATTACAAAAATTCACTTTCACTCAACTACTTTGTATTTAACTAATAACGTGACGTCAAAATGTAAACATATCTAACCCATAACAACATTTTACAATGATAAACAAAATTTTTTACAACAAATATATTGTTTGCTGTGTTATTTGTTTACAAAATATATTCATCCTACTGTATGTAATAACAATAAAAGTAACACTAATAACGATAACAACAATAAAAACATACAATAATATGTACTAATCAAATATATATTTAAAACTTATTATTAATATTAATATTTAGTATTTAACTAGGTTTGCTGGGACATGAATATAACATGCAGCATACGAATGAAGAAATAGAAAAGAATTTGCAAACATAAACAAACCTCGTAGTGACACCTACACCTATTAAACCAATGTAACTAAATCCATGAGACAAAACAACTACTTTACGAAACAAAACAAAACTCAGTAAGGCAGTTGAACGGACCTGTCAGTGGATTCGGGGATTAATGTGCTGCTAAAAACAAATCACAAATCGTCAACCGATCTAAGTTCAAATCTCCTTCTGACTGATATTTTTTTTTACTGATTAAAGATTGTGTAACTTGTAAGAAATTATTAATTTTTGAAATAAATTAAGAAAGTGATTTTCCAATCAAATCTTACTGTTACGACTACCAACTTGTAGTATGAGAAATGTATGAGAAATTCATACTACACCAGCTTACTAGGTCGGAACATTTACACTTTGCTAATGCTAACAATTTGTCACAAAACCGATGTTTTGGGCTTTTAAAAATAATGATTTTTTTCAAGATTGTGCACTTTTTTTCGTTTGTTTTTTATTGTAAGGATAACGGCTTGTAATTTCTTTTTCCACAATAAAATTTTAGGGAGCTTTTGAAAAAAAATTTTGACGGACGTCTAAACTTTTTGAATTTTCGGTTTAAAAAAAATACTCAATATTACAGCTAACTTTTAAATAGTTATTTTAACGATATTTAAAAATTAAATAATAGGGGGTTTTTGACAGTAATAATAAATATCAAAAAAAAAAATATTCCGAAATTATCTTCAAAAATCAATTTTTAGGAATTTTTTTCCCATTCCACCAAAAAGGTCAAAATGAAAAAATGCATTTTATAATTTTTTAAAAAATGTGCTTTTCCACATTTGTGCAATTTTTTTTTTGGTTTTTATATTTTTATTTGGTAGCCATAGCTTCATACTTTATTTGCGAAAAACAAAATTTTAGGGAGCTTTAAAAAAAAATTGTTATTTGCCACCAAAATTTGAAAATTTTTATGTTTTTCATTAAAAAATACAAAATTTGTACTAAATTACAAATTTTGTATTTTTTTAAATTTTATTTAAAAGATTCTAAAAAAAAATTACTCATTTCGGTTTTGGAATGACCTTCCTGCAATCATTTCCGTACTCCTACCAAATGTAAGTTTTTCAATTCGTGTACATTTGGCAGAAGCCCAATGACTTTAACAGCCCCAGCGGATACAAAAGGCGGTATACTCGGTCAGTTTTGTGTTATTTCTTTTAGTTGGTTTGTTTGATTAACAAATATACTAAAAGGAGCCAAGAATTCAAATATTTGGAAAATTTTGATTTTTTTCGATCTTTTAATTCTTTTAATTCATTTGCTAGTATGTATTTACATTAGATATTTATTTACCTGAGGAAAATACACATTTTCTTTCGAAAAACTTTATATACATTTTTATAAATTAATTCATGACTAGTAAATTAGTAATAATATTTGAAAGAAAGACAGATTTAATTTAATAATTATTACGAGGAGTATGTATAGCTTTCTTTATTAAAGTTGAATAATTATTAATAGTATTATATGTGTGTAGTGAATTCATTCAATTGTTTCAAAAATGAGTTTGTTGCCAAGATTGAAGGTTTAATTAAAAAACTCTATGTAGTTTTATTTTTAAATTGAAAATAAACAGTGAGTATTTAAAATTAACTGTTATTTAATGTGTGCTAAATTTTTGTAAATTATAGTCATGCGCTAATCTACATTCTTGTCGATTCACATGAATCAATGGTGGAAAAATTTACATATGTATGTATGTTCCTTTATGAGGGTTTAATTTGCAGAATTTACACGGTATACACTATTTGAACATATACAACGAGGTAGCTTAATTAGTTTTTCATTGGTTGCAAAAAATAACAGAATGAAGAACAAAATACATGCTTAGCCCATTTCAGGTGTAAGGAAAACGTTTTGTAAATTTGGAAATAAAGGAATGTCGTTTTGTAAATTTGGAAATAAAGTTCGACTGCATGCTTAAGATGCGTGCTCGCTAAAAACCCACCGTGTGCGGGCTTCTTAATGAAACACGATGGAACGTGGACGTATACGTCTGAAGAGTCTCTTGGGATTCTCCTGGATACCCACTTTCCCAACGATGACCGGAATGCTAGTCAACAGCCAGAAGAGCTAGGTGGAAACTCACCTAGCTTAGAAAATTCGCTCAATAGTGAGCAGAAAAAATCTGATATGGACCATTTGATGTTTTAATGTTTTTAAAAAAAAAAATGTGTCAATTGAGTGAAATTAAAGGAAAATAATATGTTTTATATTGATATACTTTAGGATAAAAGTATTTTTTTTAATGTTTAAAGTTTCAATCAAATTGTAGAAAACTACTTTTGTTTTCCTGCTCGTGTATTCGACAGAGCTCCTAAACATAAATTTCATTAATTTGATAGAACAATCGATGAAACTAGATGATAGTAGTATGTAATTTTAAATTCTGACCTGCCCTTACGCGTTAATCGAATTTTTTATCTTCAATACGTGATGTAAAACACAGAACAAAAAGCAAAGCAATCAGAATGTAGTTTCTACACTTCTTGGCAAAATATGCATTTGAATTGCGAGATTTTACGTATGGTGCTCGGAACCCCATTCACATACCGGCCCATCACACTTTTGTCATATGTTTCCGTGCGACTTTGACAAGAACGCAAACATCTTCAACATCATCTGCGTATTCAAACATCGTTGTTTGGATTGTTTCTCTATATAAGTCTGGATTACCCATTCCAGTTAGATTTTTTCCGCTGAGCAAACCATCCACAACTTGACAGACATATGTATGTACACGCAGTTATATTGGTCTTTTTGTATGGAATGCTCTACTTGTTTAAAATACCACTGATCAACATTGCAGTTCTATTTGAAAATATTAAATTTTTTGTCAATATCCGCCAATCTTTCGCCTGTAGGATTTAAATAAACAAAAAAAATTTCCTGTGTTTAAGTACACTAACGTGAAGTGGTTAGGTTCATATATTGGGATAAAAATATGTTTGTATTATTCCAGAGAGAGGTTATTGTCGGTCGTACTCTTAGTAATAAATTAATTATTCCTATCTTCACATAGTGTCGAATATGCGTTCTTACCTGTAGAATAAACTTTAACAGAAATAAAAGTTTCAATAAGAATTGAAAATAGTAATTGTCTCTTTCCTAAATGGGTGAATTCCTCAAACGTTATATACGGTTCATCAACATTTCGGTGGGACACTGATCAAAAATATTTTGAAATCTCAACAGAAAGTGTTTGCGTTTGAAATATATGGATGATTTAATACGATTTAGCCTATTTTTAAATATATTTTTTTCCAATTTTTGAGTTTTTTCCTCCACATTTCCTCATCCATTTTTATATTGGCTATTTCGTTTGAAACGTCAAAGCTGGTATCACACAAATATTTTTCTTCTATTTCAATTATTTTTGCCTTTATAAATTCTTTTGATAAACGGACATATTCGCCTGGTCTTATATTTCGCTTATTAAGGATGTCGTATTTCACAGTTTTGAAATACGACTCCGCCGGACTGTTGGAGACTCTGGAGTTGGACTTACCGACGTAACACCCCATTAAGTTTGTCCATAATGGAGCAAATGCAATATACTTTCTTAATACAGTGTCTGCAAATTCTTTACAGAAATAAACATTATCCACGGCTTCATTTTGCTTTGTTTTGGCTTGGCTTACCAGTATGCTGTCATATGTATATTTTTGCAGCGGTGATGTAAAATGGGCTTTTTAGTGCATATGTAGGTTTTGATTCGTCATTGTCTTCGGCACCATTTATAAAGCTGAAAGTTTCAGTTTCAAATCTATTTGAATTATTCAAACTATTTAAAGCTATGCAAACCTCTAGATTTTTATGAGGGTTTAACAGACCCATAAAAAATGATTTGAACCAGCTGAAAAAGTCGTCGAATGTACTAATATTAATTGCCCAGAATAATTGGCATTTGAAGAAATTCGAAACATCTTAATCTTTTCGCAACGCTTTGACGTCTTTTTCCCCTATTTTAGTAAAATGCGAACAACATATCTAAATAACTACCATTTGTGTTTTTGGAACTCAATAAATAACTGCAGTGTAGCTGTCTAACGTGTTCCCTTTGTTGTTATCTTTAAAAACTTTCAGAATGGTGTTAATAAGTACATAATTCCAATCTTTACATATTCTTTTTGATATTGGCCAAAAAATTTAATTTTTTAAGCAAAAATTTTGTAAATACTCAAAAAAAAAAGGCAACACCGCACGAATAATGGCGAGAAAGAAAGGCTGCGGCCACAGGAAGCAATATACCAGTTTCAGTTTTGGTGCTTCTTACATGGGCAACCATACTATATAAAAATATACGTTTGGAATCTTTGTACAATTTTCGTATTATGCTCCCCGTTGCGTCAAAAAAACAGTGTATTCCTACCCAATTTTAGTACAAGCTGTTGTTGAGTTTGTAGAATCATCAACTGATCTTCTGAGAACAAATAAATCTCTTTTGATAGTCCATTTTGAATAAAAGCCCTATAGTTGTCGCTTGTTGACATCTTACACAAATCGATGTGCATGTCTCTACCTTTATCTAGGATGCGCATAGTTTAGCATTTGCTGATTATTTCCAACACGTTTTAATTTTTTTCGAATGTGCACACAGATTCTTGTTCCTATATTTAAACGCCTTTATGTGTTTGATGTATTTTTTCTCCACAGCCCTGCTAATGCTTCTTAGTTAACGTTTTGACTTCGGTTGCGGGTGGGATATATAAGATACAGATGACAAAACATCTACTTTTAATGGGCAACCTTCCAACAGAAGCACAAATTTGAATCTTCCGCATCCCTGATTAAAATACAAACATCTGGCATTTAATAACTTAAATTTTATTTTAATTAGGTCATCAAAATATTAAACTATAATCTTATAGTCCCCATCCTTCAGCAAATTTATAATACATTTCTCCCTCCAACAAGCATTCATACAGGCGAAACATACACAGGTGTTACTGCAAGACTATTGTGGCTGGTTACTATGGTATCATCTTTAGGACTTAAATGGTTACAGTCCATTGCAGTTGCTCCTGAACCAATTTTAATGGCAGGAGGGGACACTGGAGTTTCTGCAATGCAATTGTGACTGGCTGCAGAAATGTATGTATTTGGAATAATAATTTGGGTCAATTCGAAAACTTGGGACTTCAAAGTCTAAAAGGGCTTCGCATATAAGGTTTTAATTTATAGACTTGCAAAACTTGAAATGCCAGGACATTTCTCATTTCGATACTTCTTTAGAAATGTAGACATATGCGTGGTTTAGCGATTTTAATGATATCACTTGGTCGACCAATATGACTTGGTTGACCAATATCACTTGGTCGAACCAACCAAATTATACCACTTTATCGAACCCTCAGAAACGCACTAAAATTGGGTAATTTTTTGATTAGACGCTCTGTTTTCCAGATATAGATATTTTTTAATTTAGAAAATTTTTAGATTTTTTTAAACAAAATAATAAAGAAATTCAACAATTGTTAGAAATATTTTTACATAAAAATTTAAAATTAAAAAAAATGTGAAATTTTTCAATTGTGTTCTCACAAAATTTGAAGGTTTGGACAATTTGTATATAATAATTCTCAAATTTGTTTTTAATAGCTTATTCACATTTACTGCGTTTTTCGTAATTTCTGTAATTTGCTGTAATTTCGCTCTTTATGAGATGATTTCGAAATCATGGTGTTCACATTGTGCTTTTGTTAATTACTGTGAACAACGCGTTTTAAAATTGTCCAGTCCAGTAGATAATAAATTATAAATTGTTGAATAATAATAAATTGTAAGTATTAATAAGTTTATTTACTTGACTTTGTGTAATTATTTATTGACTCTGTGTGTGTGTCTATTCCAGCTGCAACAACAGGCACTTGGCACGGCATCCCGGCCAAACTTCACCAACTTGGTACGACACACACTTGGCACGGCATACCGCCCAGCAACCAACCCGACAACTACCACCCAACTAGAAGATACATGCTAAACCGGCAGGCACGGCATTCCGGCCAGCAACCACCAAAAACCACTTAGGCCACAACAGCAGCCTAGGCACGGCATTCCGGCCAAAGCATTCACAGAGAAGACCTTCAACCACCGACAAATCCCCTGAAGAAGTCATCAAGAAATTGACGAAACGTCGGAAAAACGGAAATAGAAGCAATTTTATTAAAATGAATTTAATTTTAATAATTTTGGAGTTTGTATCATTGTATGATAAAGCAATGGAGGGCTTCGAAGAAATAAATGACTATTTCACTAATACAATGGAATTGTATCGAAGGAAAAGAAAATTGCACATGAACATACTTCTGGGATTAAGAATGCAGCTTTTCCAATTGTTGGCCTTAGCGGAATCGGAAAATTGTTTATCTAATAGATTAATCTGGGTTAAGGTAAGCCAATGTAATATAATAAAAAATTAAGAATGTACATATGAAACTATTCTGTATAGATGCGCACCAACTCCTTTTGGGAAATCGATTGCGTTGCGCATGACGATGACTTCTTTAAAAGCAACTTTCGCATTACACGTGCAAGTTTTAAAAAATTATTGAAGTTGCTTCGCGGTCTTGAAAAGAAAGACTACATGCCGTAAGGCGATCCCCATCGACAAACGTGTCGCAATTGCTTTGTATGCATTGGGGTCTTCTGCGGAATACCGAAGCAACGGGAATTTGTTTGGAGTGGGAACATCCACTGTATGCCAAATTGTTGACTTTTGCGATTTGGCTTGGCCAGTACTACAAAAGTTGTACTTGAACCACATTCCCCTAACAAGGGAAAAAATTGATGAATGCCGTAAGGGGTTTCTGGCTTTGGGATTCCCACAGTGTTTAGGTGCAATTGGTAAGTTAATTTAAATAATTAAGTAAAACATAATTATTTCAACATTACTTTTAGACGGATGCCATATTGAAATACACCCACCTGCAGAAGATGCTGTAGATTACTACAATTATAAAGGATGGTACTCTACCATTCTTTTGGCGTTAGTAGATTACAGGTACATTTATTAGTTTACCATTGTGAAATTGAACTTAAAGACAAATTTTATTTTCAGATGTCGATTCTTATATGTAAATGTTGGGGCAATGGGAAGATGCAATGATTCCCAATTGTTCGAGCAATCGCAATAAAAAGTAATCTCGACAATTGTAATTTGCTTAACGAAATGAGCATATCAATTTCGAATGTGGAAATGCCAATTATAATTCTTGGCGACTCGGCATTTAAATTGTCCCAAATGGTAATGAAGCCCTACCCATTTTACGTTGAGCAAAACGCTAATGAGAAGAATTTTAATTATTCGCTTTCGAAATGCCGAAGGGTAGTGGAGAATGCATTTGGGCATTTAAAGGCGCGCTTTCGCCGTGTAGGAAAGGGAATTGACAACCATATAAAAAATGTGAACAAAATAATACTAACTTGTTGCGCCTTGCACAATTTTTTAAATTCAGAAAATGACACCATCAATGCAAGCTGGGTGGAAATGCAAAGGATTGTGGATAGCAGACGTGATCAACCAGAAATTTCGATACCAAGTTATGCTATACATAACAGAGCAGGGGAAATAAGAAAGGCCTTGGCGGAACATTTCAGTAAGTATGTAAGTAAGTATGTATCGACAGTAATGTCAGATAAATTGTCATAATATCTGAATGACCCGAGCAACCGATGAAGGTGTGTATAAAGGGGCCACTGCGATGGCGATCCGCCTGATGGTCCAGTTAATAATTTTTCTTTTCTATTTTGAATCAACAAATACAATCAAATTACAATCAAATATTTGTCCAAATTTAAAATATTTACCGGTATCGTGAAGTTAAATTATGAACTTTATTTTTAACATCCACTGCCGTTACCGAAAAGCCACTTTTCTGCAGCTCCGCGGCAATCTCAGTATAAACATGTTGGTTTTTCCTGTTACCGCGAAGCTGCGGAATTTTGTCCTCCCACATCTCAAGCAGCATTTGATCTGCGGTGTCCGACCAAGCAATTCTCTGGTTATATTTGCGCTTCTTATCGTTTCTAATAACAAATCACAATAATAATTAAAAAACCCAATATAAAAATCTTATTACTTACAATATATTCGGCATTGAATTTATATTAATAAATCACATAGCAATAAGTACTTACCACCACAAAGCAAACTAGAAATGTAAACAAACAGATGTTTTTCCCCTCATTTTTCTGACATTTGCTTTGAACCAGCAATGAACATTTTTTTACAACACTATGGTCTCTCTTGGTTTTACTGTGATTTCAAACAAATTACAAAAAACTGAGCAACTTGTTTGCTTTTTTTTGTATGGAAATATGTGTAATTTAAAGTGTGATTTAGGCTCAAATCATCTCATATGGAGCGAAATCACAGTATTTCGCTAAAACGCAGTAAATGTGAATAAGCTATAAGCCTATTTGACTGTGTTTATTAATAACGGTTTCACTTTTATGAATGAAAAAAGAAAATTCTAAGATATAGTTTGCTTCAAAAACAACCGGTGCACTCAGAACTGATTATTCGAAAAGAGATTGCCGCAACCGTAAATTTTGGTTTGAAGGGGCCACAATCTAATTAACCTTTAACTCACGAGGTGAAAAATTTTAACATCTTACTGTCTTCGTTCAATATTTCAATCATGGGGTTTCGATGGGACAGCTGAATAATTTAGTACTTGAAGTACTAATAGAGAATATGTCTTCAAAGACGAAATGGTGATTGGTGACTGGAATTCAGCAAAAAATTAAATAGAAGTGGGAAAGTGTAATATGTGTAAACAATGTTTGCAGACAACTAACATATTGTGAATGGATATGTTAGGAAAAGTTAAAAAAGGCTAATTATGGCTAAAAAAAATTAGATAAAAATATCAAAAATAGTGCTACAAATTTTAAGCCATCCCAAAGTGTTATTCCTGGGATGAGCTACCATAAAAATCTGCTGTTGATCAATTCAAAGCAGTGTATAGCTAGTGGCTTACCTTGGAAGTTGGCCACAGACTATTGTGATTGCATACAATTTTATTAATTACCTACATTGATAGTAAAACAGCTAACAATATCTAATAGTATAAAGAAAATGGTGTTAACTAATAAATAAAAAGAATCTTTGGTGTGCCATATATACAGTGATTGTTTGGCTAAAGTGTTGTGTACAGAATAATGATAATTTTCATAAAACGAATGTCAACCAACGACTCGGCCAAAACGAAACCAGAAAGATTGATGGTTTTCATGGGCCAAATACGGCAATTGTACAAACATTTGTACAATAATAAATAATTCGTTCATTCATCGGAATTTGTTTTATGAAAATAGATCAGTAACAACAATTTGTTGTTATTAATTATAATGTATGGTTGATGCAAACAGACTGCTGCCAGCAGTTGCTGCCCCAAGTTGCTGCTAGTGAAAAGCAAATAGGAACGTAATTAACTGAATAATGTGATAGAACCTATTCATATATTCTAAAATTTAAAGACATCGGCGATTGATTGTTAATTTTGTTTGAAATTTTTTTAGAAAATATTTTCTTTTCCTGAAAATGGCGAAATATGATGGACAAAATATCGAATAAATAAAAAATATGTACAAAATTTAACAAAGTATGCCTAGACCTGGATAATATAGCAAAATACAAGGTACTCAAACTTACAGCCTGTTTCTCTACCTCGAACGAAAAGCTAAGCGAACGAAAATCAGTCACTCACATTCGACTCGCATTGGGTTCCCCTAAGTTTAAAGTTTCGTTCGCTCTATGTTTGTTCTCAAATGACAACACATTAGTAATAGTGAAATGAGGAAAGGCTTAAAAAAATGGAAAACGTACAAAAAAATTGCGAAAAAAATGTTCAAGAATTTAAGAATTTATGTGGAAACGTGAATGATTTTGAAAACAAAAACAAACAAATGTGCGAAACTATTGAGAAAAATAATGCCGAAATGTGTCATGAAATTAAGAAAACAATTATGGAAGCAAGGTCAAACAAAAAACACAGACATACTCAGAGACAGTAAAAACGGTGTTGCCAGATGTAAACAAACAAATAGCAATAACAGTGGAACCAAAACAAAAGTACTCAGAGACAGTAAAAACAGTTTTGCCAGATGCAAACAAACAAATACCATTAATATTGAAACCAAAAGAGAAACAGGGAATTGAGAAAACGAAAGAAGAACTGAATAAAGTTAATCCGGTAAATTTGAAAATCACTGACGTTGAAGATAGAAGAAATGGAACGGTAATAATACAGAGCGAAAATAATGAAGAAAGGGAAAAGATAAAAAATGCTCTGGAGAATGGAATGGGTGACGCATATGAAATTAGGGTGCCCAGACCAATGGAACCGAGCTTTATTATAACGGACATGATGTTCAAACATTCGGAAGAGGAATTAATAGAAAAATTGAAAGGACAAAATAATATAATAAGTAACAGTGAAATAAAGATTATTAGAACGTACGAATTTAAAAAATACAATAGAACAATTAATAATGTACATATAAAAACGGATATTGAAACGTATACAAAAATTATGGCAGCACGAAGATTAAACGTAGGCTGGGAAAGATGTAGAGTGTTTGACGGAACGAATGTACGGCAGTGTTTTAAATGTTACGGGTATAACCACTTATCCAGTGAATGCAGAAGCGAGGAAATATGTCTAAAGTGCCATGGAAACCATATGTCAAAAGAATGTAATGAGGAACCAATTCAAAAGTGTATAAACTGTAGGAGGATGAATCAAAAATTAAATTTAGGACTAAATGAAAATCATTTTACGAACTATAAAGAGTGTCCAGTATACATAAACAAGTTGACAATGAAAAGAAAAAGAATGGAACTAAATAATTAACAATCAAAGCACGCGATCGCGTATTATACGAATGTTCAAGGACTAATCAACAACTTCAACCAAATAGAAATTTTAGCAGAAACAGAGAAGCCGGACTTCATTATACTGTCGGAGACACATCTGACGAAGGATGTAGAGGAACACGAAATTGCATTACAAAACTATGACCACACAATATCGCTTTCGAACAATAAAAGAACTGATGGTGTGATTATTTACTTTGGGAAACAATGGAAGGTGTCAAAAAAGTATGATAGAGTAATAAATTCAAAATACTGGATAACAGTTTGTACAGTAAAAAGCAAAAGGACAAATATGTTTCTAGTGGCCGTATATAGATCGCCGAGCTGTTCTGAAGCAGAGTTTTGTGAGGTTTTCCGAGAAACGTTGGAGGATATATGTGAAGAAAGCCATGATATCTTAATAACAGGAGATTTTAATATTGACTGGGCAAAAAATTGTTATTACAAACACAGAATTGAAAGTGCAATAAATGACAATGGTCTGAGACAAATCGTAAATGAGTTTACTCGAATAACAAATACTTCAAGTACCATAATTGACTTTGTGATAACAAATAATTACACAATATCTGTGCAACGGGATAGTGCAAATAATATATCAGATCACGAAATGTTGAAAATAATTATGGAAAGCGAAGGCAAACATAAAAGGACTACTAACAGCAGACATGTGGAAATATTTAAATACCAACGACACCCATTTGCAAATGAAATATGTGCAATACTAGATTATAATGATGATATAGATCTTGACCAGAATGTATTAAATTTTGATAAATGTTTCGAGCATACAATACAAAAGTTTTCAAAGCAAAAAATTATAAAAGAAAAAAATTATGTTAACAAATGGTTTAATAACGAAATGTACGAAATGAAAAAAGATAAAAATGTCAAGTATCAAAAGGCAATATTTGAAAACAGCTACGATGCATGGGCGGAATACAGAGAAATACGAAATAAATACAAAGTGAAGACTGTAAATGAGAAGTTTAATTACATAAATAATAGAATTAACAATGCCATAGATCAAAAGCAGATGTGGAAGGAAATCAAGGATCTTGTGATGAAAAAGAAACCAACTGTGATAAAATCTGTAATATTTAACCAGGTAGAATATAAGGACAAAGTCCAAATCGCTAATAAATTTAATAATTACTTTGTAAATAGTATAAAAGAAATACGAGACTCAATCGAAGATGTGCAATACGTTACCCAAATTAATATGGAAAACAATATATTTAAATTCAGTGCAATAGATATTATGGAACTTAAGAACGTAATTAGGAAATTGAAAAATAAGCCTGACTACAATAAGGTATCAACGAAGATGATTCTTGATAGCTGGGATAAAACGGGAAAAGTATTGTTAAATATTATTAATAATTCATTAAAAAGTGGAAAATTCCCAGAAAACTGGAAAGAAACAATGATAACACCTATTGAAAAAGTGTCAAAAACTAAATATTGTGAAGATTATCGGCCCATCAATACGTTGAAAACATGTGAAAAAATATTAGAAAAAGTCGTGAAAGATCAATTAGAAAAATATATTGAAAATTGCTCCATTTTGTCAAAATACCAGTCGGGTTTCCGAAAAAAGTACTCTTGTGAGATTAATATTTATTATATATATAAATGATATGCCCGATGTATTAGAGAAAAGTGAGATTGTTTTATATGCGGATGACACACTAATCTTCACAGAGGGAGATACGGACGCCCAATGCCGGGAAAATATGACGCTCGATATAAATAACATAAACATGTGGTTGAAAATGAATAAACTTAAACTAAATGAAAAAAAGACGAAGACAATGGGAATTAATATGATTAGCGATGAAAATTTTGAAATAAATGGTGAAATTATTGAAAAAGTAAATAAAATAAAATACCTTGGTTTTATAATAGACGCAAAACTACAGTTTAAAGAACATATTGAATATATATGTAAAAAATTGGCAAAAAAATTGTTTTTTTCAAAAGAATAAGAAATAATATTTCCAACATGACTGCGATACACATTTACAATACAATGATAAAACCTCACTTCGAATTTGGATCAACAATTTTATATACATGCTGCCGTGAATCTCAATTGGAAAGGATGCAAAAACTACAAAATAAAGCAATGCGAAGTATTCTAAAGTGCAATCGATATACACCCATACATACAATGCTTGAATGTTTAAAATGGCTTAACATAACACAAAGACTTAAATTAAATACCCTAATATTTATACGAAAAATGAAGCAGGGCAACGCACCAGAATATCTATGTGAACAAATAAACTACGTAGGCGAATTACAACCGTATGGACTTAGAAATTCTGAAGACTTCCGACTAAACCGAGTAGTGACGACAGCAATGCAGGCAACACTCTTCTACAAAGGACTTAAATTTTTTAACACACTACCAAATTATATAAAATCTGAAACAAATAATACTGTATTTAAAAGAAATTGTGTATTTTTTATAAAAAACAATAATATTTAAATTGTAATGCAAATATTTTTGAGAATTTGTTGTATGAAAAGTATTTTAAATACTAAATAAATGAATGAATGAATGAATGAACATTTGTACTGAAAAGTTTTGAAAATTGTTATGTTTTCATTCGACTTGAATCGACAAGATTGTGGAACCCAAATCAACATTAATGAAATGTGTGGAGCACCACTTTTGAAAGAAAACATTTAAAAACTGTGTTAAAAAAATATTCAATTCAAATGAATTCGAAATGAGTTGCACTTAATTTTTCTAATTCATTTGAATAAATTCAAAATCAATTCAATTCTATTAAATTTTGCACAACTTCATTTGTATTGATTCAAATTGCATTCAATTCTATTTTTTTCTGAAAAGAATTAATTAAAAATTTTGCTAATTCGTAATGAATTGAAATCAAAAAAAAAGAATGATTCATTAATAGCTTGAAGAAAAGTTTTGAAAAAAATAAATATTTTGAAGAAAAACTCAACATACTTGAAGAAAACGTTTTCAAGTTTTGAAAAAAATATTTTTATGAAATTCGTTTCCAAGTTAAAATAATTGAAGAAAACGTTTTCGAGTTTTGAAAAAAAAAATATTTTTATGAAAATCGTTTCCAAATTAACATATTTGAAGAAAACGTTTTCAAGTTTTGAAAAAAATAGTCCATGGGAATGGATACAATAATTTCAGTAACACTTATTCGGTAGCCAGAGACTTTTCTGTCAAATGCAGGGTGCACCAGGTGCAGGTAAGTTTAACTTTTTTGTAGGAGAGGCTATGTGAAAATTAGTTGAGTGAAAATTATTGAGCCGTTTACTTTCTGTAGCCTCTAGAAATCAAAAAATTCAGAAAATTTTCGCAATTTTTTTTCAATTCATTATATTTTTTCGAAAAAAAATGTAGGTTAAGAATTTTTGGACGTGTCATTAGTCAGTAAACAATTAATTTCTTTATGAAAGGTCTGACTTAAATAGTTACTTTAAAGTGCACCACTTTGGTGTTCCCAATATGTATGGTATGCTACAAATTTTTTATTGTGAAAGAGCAGTCTATGAGCTAAAAGTCAAAGTAAATAAGCTAAACGGCTGATTACAATTTTTAAAAAGTGCAAATTAATTGCTGCATCCAGAACTCAAAAATTCCTGAAAATTTTCTGAATATATCCTTTATAAAAACATGGTTAAAACCAGGGAAACTTCAAAAAGAGTGTATTTAGTAGGAAATGTACTTAAAAATATGGACAGTGATAAGTGTCCTACAAAGCGTACGGTGTTGGCGAATTTTTTATACTTGCGTATGGAAGAAAAGAGAAGTGTTCGTGAAAGTTTGGGTGAGGTGATCAAAAACGTGGAAGCAATATGGCAGTCCTTAGATAAAGCTGTTGGAGTTAGAAGGAACTCTATAATTTGGAGGATTTTTTTGCCAGTGAATTAGGAATTCCTTCAAATGATGTTATCATAAGTCGATCTTCGGTACGAAGAGCAGGAATGAGACACCGAATGGAAGTGGCACAAAAAATTAAACTCGATTTCTCAAGCAATTGCCCGCTCACCTTACACTGGGATGGAAAACTGCTGCCTGATATAACAGGACATGAGAAAGTTGATAGACTACCAGTTATTGTTTCTGGAGGTGGAAATTCACAACTTCTTGGTGTACCAGTTTTAAGCTCAGGTAGTGGTGAGGATCAGGCTTCAGCTATTTATAGCCTTATTTATGATTGGAATCTTCGTGATAAAATAAGTTCTTTGTGTTTTGATACAACAGCATCGAACACAGGTGAGTAACAATTTTGAAATTTTAATATATCTTTTTCTGTATAACATTTATGAAAAATCTTTTTCCAGGAAAATGCAAAGGAACATGTGCGTTAATTGAGAAGAAACTTTCAAAGAACTTGCTTTACTTTCCGTGTAGACATCACATACACGAGTTAATGCTACCGGGTGTTTTTGGAAGCTTGGAAGGTTTAACATCTGGTTCAGAAAATAACGTTTTTAAAAGGTTCCAACAACATTGGCCAAAACTAAATGCAGCTGATTTTGACAACTGTAACAATAACTCTTACGTTATGGATGTTGTCAGGGATTCAAGACAAGATATTCTTTTTTTCTGCAAAAGTCAAATATCTGTAAATAAAATCGCATATTTTGTGTGCGAAGTTAATAATATTATCTTTCAGATGTCAAAAGATAGAAAGGACTACAAGGAGCTCCTAGAGCTCATTATATTATTTTTGGATGGCGACGATCAGAGAACGATTAAATTTAAATATCCTGGAGCTATGCATCGAGCTAGGTGGATGAGCAAAGCAATTTACTGTTTAAAAATATGGATGTTTAGAAAGCAGTTTGTCTTAAAAACTGAGTAAGAAAAGATGATTCGTTATGTGTCTTTGTTTGTTGTAATGGTGTATGCAAAGTACTGGTTCGTATCCAGTATTCCAACTTCAGCTCCATATAACGATCTTCAGTTGATCTTTAGTCTTGACAGGTTAGTTAAATCTTCGTTCAAATAAGATATGATTAATTATAATAATTGAATTAAACATAAAAAGTTCATACGTTTTTTTTTTACAAATTTACAGATACAAGAGTATTCACAAAAGTGCTGCTGATATAGCGTTAAAAAAATTAAGCAACCATTTTTGGTACCTAGGTGAAGAATTAGTTGGTTTAGCTTTTTATGATGTATCATTAAGCTACGAAACCCGAAATAATATGGTGCACGCCATCAGAAACAATCCTAGCAATACCACTAGGGCCAAAAAAGCACCAGCTTTTATTATCAACAACATATCAGATCTAAAGTTGGAGCATTTTGTAACAAAGAACACACTCTTTTTTTTTTGAGAAGCTGCAGCTATCAGTTGAATTTATGGACGATGCAGTAGACCATTGGGAAAACAAAAAATCTTATATAAATGGGCTTTTAATTGTTAAAAATTTACAAATAGTGAACGACGTTGCAGAGAGAGGAGTAGCCTTAATAACATCATACAATTCAAGTGCAACGAAAGATGAAGAGCAAAAACAATATTTGCTTCAAGTCGTAGCTGATCATAGAAAAAATCTACCACATATAACTAAAAGTAAACTATTTAAGTCAGACCTTTCATAAAGAAATTAATTGTTTAGTGACTAATGACACATCCAAAAATTCTTAACCTACATTTTTTTATACCTTATTGTTCCAAGAATATATAAAAAAATGCAAACGTATATATATATAATGAATTGAAAAAAAAATTGCGAAAATTTTCTGAATTTTTTGATTTCTAGAGGCTACAGAAAGTAAACGGCTCAATAATTTTCACTTTTTGTATTTTTTCTTATTTGCTTGACCATTTAGCTCAAAGATTGCGCTTTTAGATATTTCTTATATTTACTAATAAATTATTTAAAATTTTGTTTGAACGTATACCTTTAAAATTTTCGAAAATTGCCAAAATCCTGACTTCAACCGCGTTGAGCAACTTTTTGGCAAAAGGTTTTCAAAATCTTTTTTCACAGTTCTTATTTCAATCATTGAGAGATTCTAAAACTGTAAGTGCTCATTAAAAAATGTGAGTTTTGAAAAATCTCATACATTTCGTGGACAGGTGTAATGTATATATTGCATCTTAGGGTCCGCACTAGAGACACCTACCTATTTATACCATCGCCTATCTGTTTAGGCAAATGCGTCTACCTAACACAATTCTTAAAAATGTTTCCATGCATGGGTACGCACATGCCGCTGCAACTTGCATACTTGCTTGCCTATATATAAAAAGTGGAACCCTTCACCAAAAGTCCCTACACTATCTCCTAGACATAGGCCACACATGTCTTAAATACGCAACTAGGTAAGAAATATTTACCGCATAAAATGGGTAAAATGCAACAACCGCAATTTTGTTAGACTGTCTGCTACTTATGTTATTTGAAAAATCAAAAAAAAGGGTAATATAAATGGGAACAACATAAGGAAAATAAAAACGAAATCTTAAACAAAAGCCCAACTTTAAGAAGCATGATAACGCCCATGTTTGTTTTCCTTATCTCTACTATTGAGCCCTCTATATCTGCGATGCAGTCAGAAAGGTTAATAGGCCCGGGTGCGCACGAGCCTATTTAGCGGCAACGTATGCCGATGTTTGAAGAACAAAAATGCAATCCTGAAAGAAAAACGATTCTAACTACAATTGGAAACGAACCACTGCCAAAATATTTCGACCTTTCCAAAATTTCGATGTAAATAAGACTCAATGAAACCGAAAGAAACTACAAAATCGCTAAAATGTACAATTTTTTATTCTGTAAATGGGTAATACTTATACGCTTGAAAACATTGTATAGATTTTATGTACCCATATTATAAGTATAATATATATACAAAGTTTTCAATTGTATATATTTATCACTTTACAGATATAGGAAACATTTACAATTTTTAGTTAAGATCACAATATTAGCTTCATCTGGACTACAAAAACAATAATTCCTCCGTCAGACTAAAGTTATAATGTGACATATGCTTTACATTTGGAACTACATAAGAATAAAATACTAATAAGAAGTTAATGCTATAACTACAACAAAATGTTGACAAATATTAAGTAGAAATTTTTACAAATTATACATGCAGGCGTAAACTATATTTATACATACATTATTTTTTATTAAACAAATACGACATAAATTGGAATGTGCGGCCATATAATGTTAAAGATGTTATCCTTTAGGAAAGTATAAAATACATGTCATACTTATTACAACTATAATTATTCTTGTACTTACTTCTGATGGTAGTGGTCATATTGCTCATGTTGAGATTTTCGTCACGACGCATTTTATGGTTCTCTGGAAATATATATAAAATGTAACACTGGAACCAACATTATTGGTGGTGTACTCACTTGAAATGCCCCTTCTTACACTCTTGATTTGCTGATGTTTGATTTTACGTTGAATTGTAGTGTTATCTGGAAAGAGATATTAAATATATACAGGAGATAAATAATAATGCTGTAATGGTTTTAATGGTCATACTCACTTTTAATGTTGTTTGTCATATTGTTTAAAAAATTCAAACAAAGGATTTTAAAATGTTGTCATAAGAATTTAAATTTATTTTGAAATACAAGACTTGGGAGAGAAATAAATGTGAAAAAACCCTGATTTCAAAGATTGTTCGAAAATGGTAATATTCAGAAAACCGATGGTCGGTGAATGGTTACAAACCGGTGGAGGGGATTTTGAATACTCTAAACACTACCGCGAACACTGCTTCTAGTACTGCTTTTTTACATTCGTTAATTCAGTAGTTTAAAGTGTTGCCAGTTTTCGTAAACAGGAAATATCCGGAATGCACAAAGAATTTCATCAAATCTAGTAACACATTTTAATTTTATCACAGTTACTACCTTCACTAATAAAATTCCCCGGCGAATAGTGAGAAGGGAAAATATTTTGCGCGAAATTTTACTCCGAAGACAATTTTTGCCACTAGTATCATGTTTGCGGTAAGCGTTTTTGTTATGAAACCAATATTATTTGCCAGTATAAATTTTAATTGTAAAAGTTTGAAATTTATGGTGGGTAATAATATTTTACTACAAATTGCACCTGTACCGGCACCTCGTTTCTCTGCTTTCTCTCTTACTGTCTTCGTACTTGGAGTACTAATAGAGAATATGTCTTCAAAGAATAAATTGTGGTAGGTGACTGGAATTCAGCAAAAATTAAATAGAAGTGGGAAAGTGTAATGTGTAAACAATGTTTGTGAATGGATATGTTAGGAGAAGTTAAAAAAGCTAAATATGGCTAAAAACATTAGATAAAAATATCAAAAATAATGCTACAAATTCAAAGCTATCCCAAAGTGTTATTCCTGGGATGAGCTACCGTAAGAATGTGCTGTTGTTTAATTCAAAGCAGTGTATAGCTAGTGGCTTACCTTGGAAGTTGGCCACAGGCTATTGTGATTGCATACAATTTTATTAATTATCCACATTGATAGTAAAACAGCTAACAGTATTTAATATTATAAAGAAAATGGTAAGAGATATTGAATATATACAGGAGATAAGTAATAATGCTGTAATGGTTTTAATTGTCATACTCACTTTTAATGCTGTGTGTCATATTGTTGAATTTAATGCTGCTAATGGTTTTCTTCACGAAAAGCTGTGTATATTGTTAATAGAAAAATATAGAAAATACATATAAAACTTTAGGTCTTGTATTTATCGTACTTACTTTTGATGCTGGTTGCCGTATTCTGGACTTGGACGTTGATGATGTTTTTCTTTAGTATGGATTATAGCTATCTCGAAAGTTATAAATACAACTATATACATAGTAAAGTATTATTATTGATGTCGACCTTACTTTCAATGCAGGTTGCATTCCTCTACGGAGAACTGGAAACTTTTTATCAAAAGAGAGATTTAAATTTTTAAAAGAAAAATTACTAAGATATTTTTTTTTAATTAATTAGAATCGAATTAAATTCAATACTATGAAATACTGAAACTTTAAATGTAATAAAAATAAAACAATAACTTACTGTCAATGCTGGTTACGTTGTTTTTGGTGATGGTCTTGCCGACGTTCTCCAAGATGAACTTTATGGAGGTCTGTAAATAAATTTGAGAAATATAAAAACTTTAAAATATTATTATTGCAATATTGTTGCCGAATTTCTCCATGGTGCGGTTTGTGGAGATCTGGAAAAATATAGGTTACAAATACTATATTACTTTTTATTGTTCTTACTTTCTATGGTTGCGATGTTGGTCACGATGGTACTTGGAATTAATTTTTCCTTCTTCCTTGCTTCCCTTTTTGGAAATCTAAAAAGTTGTATAGCAAAAGTATGTTTTAAATTTGAAAGTATGTATTATCGGTATTACTATTCTCACCTTCAATGGTTCTCATATTTGTAATTATGTTGTTGCCATCGGCACAGCTTTTCCAGGAGTACTATAGTCAGATGCTCTAACATTTTCATTCGGGGCTGTAAGCATTTGTCGTTCCTGTAGAATATAGTGTATTTGGTGGAGAGTCTGCTCACACTTTCGACTCTTATTTGTTTCCTCAACTGCTTTGTTTCCATGCGATCTTGAAACACTTCGGAAGTTACATGAAACATTTCGTCTGAGGGATTTTTCAGTCTTAATACATTACCATAATTCTGAAGAGCAATGAATTCTTCTAACGAATCATATAGAAAGGCAGCTTTCGTCAGGTAGGGCTCGCATTATACCGTATCCTCCGAAGTAACGTACGGCTGCCTGCTCCGACGTTCTTGGTCCGTCATTATTAGAAACATTCATGTTATCATCAGTGTCGTCGTCACAAGCTTGTATGGCACCAGCTTCAATTAAGCCACTCCAATCTATTTCTAATTGTTTTTCCTCGCCATCCTCACAACTTGTCATGGAGGCATTATTTTTTTTAAGTACAGACATGGATAGAAACGCACCCATCTTTTATTGTAGTTATCTCACCGACGGATCTGTGTTGCTTCCGAATTGACCCGGACATATATAAGACAATTCGAGATGTCGTTCGAATTGTTCAATGCCATTTATTGGAATCCTTCAAAAAATTTACAATAGTTTTTGTGGCTTACCGACTTACCCTTAATCTTATACTGCATTATTTCTTGTCTATATTGCTCCATCAGCTGCAGTTAATTGTTGTCACGAGTCACAGGAAGTCTCTCCATGCTACCTTTTCTATTGTGTGTTCTCGCGTTGACAACATCAAAAGATTTGTTCAATGTGTCGGTTAGGCGTTTGGTGGCATTGGAATTGGCGGCATTGATTGGGTCTACGTATAAATTAATTGCGGACATAAAGTCTATAGTATTGACCATAGTGTTACTATAGACTTGGGTAGCTAGATTTACTCGCATTTTTTTTTAAAGCCAACAGGATCCAAGTGATCTCTGGTTAATTTGGGCATCAGCCTAGCTGTGTTGGACCCAATGTTGCGGCGTTACGTTTGCTTGTAGACGTTCCAGCTGGCAGTGCCATGTGGAGTTTCGATGGGATTATTGACGTGTGCCTTTCTTACTCCCTTGATGCAATGTGGCGTGTCGCTGAAAGTATAAATATTGCGACCATCTTTGGCGTAATATAGGCTGAATTCGGTATTGTGCAGCTTTTTGTATGCAGCTATATTAGAGGCGTTTTGGTCCGAGATCAATGAAACATTTCTGGAATAATTTCTGATAATGTAGTGCCATTATATCCTGAAGCAGCGAAGTGGAATGATGTTTTAAATTTCCACTGAGAAAAGGCCCCTTTTAGCACCAACAACATTCCTTTTTTGGCAAGTAATTTGGTACGATTGCCTCTTCCATCGTCTTTAAATCCGTCAACTTGGTCGGTTTTGACGTTGTACTCACTTCAGGGCTTAACGCTATTTCGTCGAAGGTTAAGATGGAGGCTGCATTCTCATACCATACCTTACCTGCATTCTCATATTGTTCCGCTGGATTTTTTAACGCCTCTTGCGTTGTGAAGAACTGATTGTTGCAGTTTTTGCAGGTAATCGTCGCGCGCCTCTTGTACTTGAGATCCTTAATGCATACGCATATTCACAGAAATGAGTGCCCTATAGTTTTCTCCCTTCCTCTTTAATGCTTCGCCTGTGACGAAATATCTAAGGCAATCGCAACAATAAAGACCTTTATTGCGGACCTTTTGCTTGCTTTGCTCACTTACTGACCCTCAGTAGCTGAGCGACGAACGGTTCTGTTCCTTTCGAGCGGCTTTACTGCCGTTTCCGCATACACCGTAGTCGTCGACAAAAACTGAAACTGAAAAACGTTGTTGTGCGGCACCGTTACGTTGCTAATCGTTTTCGTTTCAGTTGGGAGCGTTGCGGTATAAAACAGAAACTGAACGGAATTTTTTTTAGTTGTCATTATTAAGTGGAATATTGTGCATCAAAAATATATTGATTAAATACTAAAATTATGGAAAATTACAGTGTCGATGAAATTATCGACGCAAATCGTCGAAATGCAACCTATAACATGGCACAGCAGCAATATGAAGAAGATTTGTTATTGCTGTTATTATTGAAAGTAAGGAAAAAAATTTAGGTGATGTACAAACAGCGGCAAAGAGAAGGTGCACACAATATCTTGATTGATCGATATTTGATGGATGATAATACGAAATTTAAATAAATATTTTCGTTTGAGCCGTCACCTTTTTGAATCTGTGCTGGAAATTAGCAAATCTGATTTGGAAGGAATTCCTACCGCCTGGAATAGAGAACCAATTACACCAAGGCAAAAATTTTTCATTACCTTAAGGTAGGAAATATTCTTTTTATTAAATATGGATGTATGTATGTATGTAAACACACTGTATGTATGTAGTGTTTAGTTTATAACGTTTTTCACTTCTCCTGTGTAAAACTAAAAAGTAGTTACGGCTTTTTGGGTTCTAGGTGACGATATGCACATTAGGGATATTACTTTTTAAATTTTGTTTTTAAATAGTTAAAAATACACGACCGTATGAAATAAATAAAAATGTATGTTGGTATCACAAATCATCCATCCCCGTAAAATCGATCAAAGTTTTCGGATTTTGGAATTTTAGCACTTTTTACCGAGGTTCTAGAAATTTGTCAATGTTTATTTAATTCACGATATTTTTCTTGGATTCGTTTAACCTCAACCAACGTATTAAATAGTGAAAGGTTTGAAAATTTTCCAAATCCGAGTTTGAAAATAATCCCGGTTTTTCAAAAAATTAAAAATTTTATGTTTTTCAGTTTTTTAAAAAAAATTTATTTACTTTAACAAAGTGACCATTCTAATACAATGTTTTTATGGCTAGATACGGAGCCAAAGTAGGATACCTCGAGTAAAAAGCGTTAAGATGACCTAGTATGGATGCTAGATTATTCATGACTTTTTTTGCTGGGGTGCCATTAAAGACCGATGCTATGCGAATAATCCAGAAACTATCGGCACCCTTAGAACCAGAAACCGTCCAGCAATCCTTGGAAAATTGAGCTGACTCAGGATGGGCTACTGCGAAGCCAGCCCCAGCAGCTACATAAATGAAATCGATTTCCATAAATAATGGGAATATTTTTTATTTATAATAAAGACATACCATATCAAAAGAAATTAAGTTTTGTTCATTTAAATTAATTTTTACAATTTTTTATTTGTAAAAGTCTCGTTGTTCCGAATATATTAGCCCAGTTCACAATCCTGTGCATATGGCCTTGCGTCGTAGCATTTGCAAATTGGTATTCCTATACACTAACAAAATATACAGAAATGCAAGTGCAATGGTTTTGCTGATATGCAACACTTATAACCGTAGTTTATATTTCCTCTGCCTTTGCAATACGTATGTGCAAACTTGCAGTCAGAGGGCAAAGTCTAGTCAAAATCATCGGCGGCGGAGATTAAATTTTGTTCTATTTAATTAATTTAATTATTATAATGAAAGAAGTCAAATCTAAAGAGAAAAAAAATCATTTTTATATATATCTATATATAATTAAGATACATAATGTACCAAATATACTACTTTCTGCTATTTATCAGATTGACTAAAATGCAAAAAATTAATTCGGCGGCCACCCAAGCAACCAAAAAAATTCGGCGGCTACTGAACGCCGGTTTCACTCGACTCGACTTCGTTGTATGATGACAATAACAAACGAAGAATACAAGAAAAAGTAAAAAAAAAATATTATGGAGCAGCAAAAATTTAAAAAAAGTGTAAAAAGGTGTAAGCCAAACAAAAAATGGTCCGATGAAGACATAAGGTCCGATGCTCCTGATGAGCCTAAGTGGAAAAGTACTACTGCAAGTTGTAATTCGATAGAAAACTGCTTACAAGAGTGAGCTTTATTAAACTCTGGATATTTACTTATTAAATCGCATAACATCGTAAACTGACTCCTATTTACTTTTACCATTTGCCGAAATCTATCTTCATCCATCGTTGTCAAAATATTGTTGCGCCAGATATCTGACTTGGGCACTGCGCTATAAAACCCTCGACGGTACTCCATCACAATAGATAAATTGTTTGTCAGTTCATCTAAAACTGCTTCCACAGCTTCATTGTCACTCTCCATGTCTAATAAAGAAAAATTTGTTATCAAATCAAATTTAGCGTAGAATATTTCATACCTTCGTTGAATATAATCTCTTTCACAGCATCGTCTATTAAAGAGTCCATTAATTGTTCCTTAAAACTTCCTTTAGACATAATAAAACCAAAATATAAATAAAAAAATAGTACTTTTTATCAATCAGCTGCAAATTGAAGGGTGGCCGTCGGTGGTGCAATGGTTAGTGTGCGCGGCTCTTGTACATGAGATCCTGGGTTCGAACCCTGCTCTGACCACCTTAAAATTTCTTTCGGCGGCGACACTATCGAGTATATAGCCATGAAAAAGCTTCTCAAAATACCGTTCGGAATCGGTGTAAAACTGTAGGTCCCAATCAGTGAGTGAAAACTGGAAAGCGCACAGCTCAGTGATTGTGAGAAGTTCTCCCCTGTCCCTTCATGGGATGTAATGGGAAACCATTTATTTTTTTTATGTAAATTGAAGGGGAACTGTGAATTGTGTGGTTTGCAACAACTGTTGCAAAATTAACTAAAATGAGTGTTCAGAGTTGATAGCAAATATTTACAATTGCAAAAATATGCAATCTTAAATGCACAAGACTCTGAATTGCCCTATTGTTTTGCAGCACCAATTTACACTGGCAGCGTGTTTCATATCACATGTGATTTTATTTATTGCATTACTTTACACGGGACATTTTTTGAAACCAGATGCTGTTGTTTATGGACTGAAATATATTTCTATGAATTATTCAATATTCTTATTTTTCGTTTGTAGGACTCATTTTCATCTGTTGTTGCTGTAGTGAAAGAAGCTACATTTTCAAAAAGTAATAATCTATTGCCATTGCTGCGAGACACGCTGCAATGTCTTGAGTTGGATAATTTAATTCATATCAATTGTTGCAAATTCATTGATCTGTGTGACTTATAACCTACCATTGAACATGTAGCAGATGTGAATAACTCAATTGCAATTGAAATGCCGATGGATCTTTCTAGTTATGAATTCAAATGGATGTGCTAACATTGACCAATCTCATTTGATAATCAGCGGTAAAAACGATTCAAACTCATGTTTACCTGATAATCGTAGTGAATTAAATGTCGAACCAATGCCTTGTAAAAATGATTTGGAAGATATTGGAATTCCCATGGAATTATTTTTAAGTCTCACCAATGTGTCGGAGTTAGAACTGTACCTGTTGGAAAACAGTTTTAACAAGGACATAAGTAATTTTTTACTACGATGTTCACTGACAATTTGGAGCTATGTTCAACTAAAACAGCACAAAACATCTGTGCTGTGAACATTTCCATACACTACACTAGAGGAATATGCCCCACTACAAAAAAATCAAAAATATTAAGTTGCCAAACATAACCGTAACTTTGGTGTCAAGTAACTTAGAGCTTAATTCAATTAAAAGTTGTATTTATTCCAACCAGTTTTGCGTGATTAATTTTACCGAATCTGAGAATCTTTTTATAAGAATCAAATGTTTAGTTAAAGGAGATATGAAGAATATTATGCCTTACATGCAACATATGGTTAGAAAAAAATTTAAATTAACCAACAACGTTTGTCCACTTAACTTTAAAAGCCATGGATGGAATGTATGTTTGTGATAGATGCACGTACTTTAATTATGGATGTGGACGATATAAATTTGTTGTTTCATTTGACTACAAAGCATACAAATCAAATGTATATGGAACTACGACCAAGATAGATCATAGCAAAAACAACAAAAGGAGTCAACTTCGAGGAGTAGGAAGGTGTTTAGCAAGGCGAGATATAAAATTTGTTAAACCTTGCTACTTCAGAGATGTGCAGTTATGCACAGCTTCCAAACAGTTAGCTAAATTGGGGAATAACCAGCAATTATTATCAAAAGAGGCTGCTCGTAAGCTTAAGCAGCAGGAAACGCATTCGCTTAATTAAGACGAGGATAACTACATTGACTTATGTAAAATATCCACAACAGAAAAATGGAAAACATATTCAAAACGAATTGGAAAAAAAATATGATACATCTGGAGATTATACAAAAAAATAACAAAAAGCTTTTAGAACTTAGTAGTAGCACTCTGTTTTCGATGCCACAGGTAGTGTTATAAAAACATTTCAGCAGGACTCGAAAATAATATGTTTGTATTTTTTAATTTTGCACGTGAAACGAAAAACAGAAGCAAAAGGAATGTTGCTACCTGTGGCAGAGACATTTTTAAGTAGTCAGTATGCGAATGACGTTCTGTTTTTTGTTAGATTTGGAAACGTTTTGCAAAAAGAATAAAATTTCTTGGCCCGTAGCTGCAAGGATATGTACAGACTGGAATAAGTATTAATTAGTTCAGTTCTGAAGGCATTTAACGGCAATAATAGTTGTTCTAATTCAAATATGTTGCTACCATTTCGTTAAGATTGTGTGTAAGGACATAAATAAATTATAAGTAAACGAAAAGTCGGCCAATCCGACATAAATAACATAAGTGAGCGCGTCACAAAATTAGAAAACGTAACTAATGAAATTTTGGAGGACAAATTATCAGAAATTAAAAGAGATGTGACGAATATGATTGAAAGAGTGTCTAAAGTGGAAACCAATAATACTGCATCAAACAGGGTGGCCACGTCGGATGAAATGCAAAATGAACTGGCAAATTTGCGCTTGAAAATTCTGCAACAAGAGAACTCTGCTGTATCATGCGACTTACGCATCAATAATATTCCGCAATATAATAATGAAAATCTGTATTATATTTTTGATTTTCTGTGTCAAAAACTGGAAATCCCAACACCGAATGTTAATTCAATCTATCGCTTGAAAAATATAAATAAATCACCAGACTCTACAATTTTAGTAAAACTTATGTGCCCTTATGATAAAAACTTTATTTTGAAAACTATTTCAACATATCGGAGCAAAATCAAAAATTTGTTAAGACTTAATAAGTTGAGTTATGGTTCGAATACCGTTTTACGTAAATGAAAACCTATCGCTGGCGAATTACAAAATTTTTATTGAAGCGCTGAAATTAAGGAAACAGAAGGCAATTTTCTCTGCATTTACTCTACGGGGTATTGTGCATGTAAAAGTGAAAGAAGATGATCAGCCAATCCCGATTTATTACGTTGACCAACTGAGTAGGTTTTTTCGTGATGACCGAGATGAAGTCGCAATGCAGGATTAGTAATTTTTTACAATATTGTTTTAAATTTTATATATTATTTTTTTTTTATCATTTATATATGTAATTTTATTTTTTAATCTTTATAATCTTTACCACTTTTTTAAAATTTGTACTTGTAAACGATTGTTTGATGTTTGTTTTAGTTGCATTTTTAAGTTTTTTAAACACATTCTAGTAGAATATGAATACGTTGCTGTGAGTTGTTTTGTTATTACTGTTACTCGTGATGGCTGCGAATGTGTGTAACAGTTCCAGTTCCAGAGATGTGATGATAGATATGTTAAGAATACTTGTTAAACAAAGAAACGATTTGAGTGTGTGTCACATAAATGCCCAAAGCCTTAATAACAAAATTGATGAGTTTAGATTATCATTCGAGCGATCTTCTGTTGGTGTCATATGTATTTCTGAGACCTGGTTTACTGAAACTACATCTGACAATCTGATATCGCTGAATGGACATAAGGTAGTATTTAGAGCAGATAGAGCAGATATCTTGCAAATTTATAGCGAAAAGCAGCGATGATGATAAAGTGGAGTTTTTATTTATTGAGGTATCATCAAATGACAAAAAGCTTATTGTAGGAAGCGTTTATAGACCGAATCGTTCTATACCTTTTGACACTTTTACAGCGAAGATGGAAGTTATTACTAATACATACGCAGATGTGATAATTGCTGGTGACTTCAACTCGAATTTATTGGTTGATCCTTCTTTGAGGGAGGATATGCTCGCCTTTGGATTTTCTGTCGTTAATTCCGATATGCCAACACATTACACTTCAACAAGTAATACATTACTAGACCTATTTTTTGTAAATAATTCATGTAAAGTACTACTTTACGACCAAATTTCGGCGCCATGTTTTTCGAAGCATGACTTATTATTCTTGTCATGCGATTTTAATATTAATGTATCTGACCAGACTTTTACGTATCGAGATTTTAGGAATACAGATTATATAGCTTTAGCTGAGAATATTGCTCAAATAGACTGGAGTATAGTATATGATATGGCTTCGGTAGATGAACAAATCGATTTTCTCGAGGGCAATATCATCAAACTTTACGATATTGCCGTGCCCATTAGAACTCGAATATTGACATCAAAATCCAGACCATGGTTTAATGGCGACATCAAATCTTTAATAGAGCGATGAGATCTGGCTCATGCTCGTTGGAAACGCTTCAGGTCAGATGATCTAAAGGACGAATTCAAAACTGCCAGAAGGGATGTAAACTTTGCTATTAGACGGGCAAAGATTGAATATTATGCGAGCCGTTTCAGTAGTTCAATAAGTGCAAGGCAGACATGGAACACAATCAGGGAAATTGGTATTGGACGAACTGTTGCTAATTCTGATGTTGTGACAGATGGTGATGAATTGAATAAATCGTTTGTCAATATACCTATGACCACATCTCACGCTGGATTTTATGAGACTGATGATACGAATATGAGTTGTGGCCCGTTTGAGTTTGCTTGTGTTAGTCAAGAAGATGTACTCACTAGTATTTCAGCAATCAGTTCGAGTGCAACAGGGTGTGATGATATTAACCCGAAATTCGTGAAAATTATTCTTCCCTTATTACCCATTTGTTCAACACAATAATAATGTCCAGTTGTTTTCCAAGAAAGTGGGGTCACTCGAAAATTATTCCTCTTCCCAAGTCCGGAACTGAATACAGACCAATTGCAATACTACCTTATTTGTCAAAAGTTTTGGAGAAACTATTGCACATGCAGATGAATACTTTTATCGGCAATTCCGCCTTGCTAGCGGAAAATCAATCTGGTTTTAGGCCGAAATATAGTTGTGTTACAACATTAATAGATGTAGCAGAAGACCTACGCCGGGATATAGACGACAAGAATGTTATTATTCTTGTCCTTCTGGACCATTCTAAGGCGTTTGACACTGTCGATCACGACATTTTAGGTCTTAAGCTTAGAAAGTTTTTCAATTTTTCAAGTACCTCTAACCGGCTAATGGTACCTAAATGGTCGTAGTCAATCAGTTTATACGAAAAATGCAGTGTCTAAACCCCTATTTTTGACTAGAGGCGTCCCTCAGGGATCAATACTCGGACCTTTGCTATTTGCAATGTATATAAACGACCTTCCTGGAAACTTATCTTCCTGCAAGTGTCACATGTACGCTGATGACGTTCAGCTATACACAAGTTCAACCATAGATCGTTTTGACGATGCAATTTGCCGAGTGAATGCTGATCTTGAATCCATATATGTGTGGGCATCTGCAAATGGTCAATCTTTGAATCCACGTAAATCAAAGTGTATGTTAGTACAAAGAAAGTCCTCGAAATATACGTTCGACGTTAATATAATGATCAATGGACAGAATATTCAAATTGTTCCTTCGGTTAAAAATCTAGGTATCATCTTCAATGACACGCTAACGTGGAATAATCATATAAATAATATTGTTGGAACTACATATAATAAATTGCGAACATTATGGGCAACGCAATCGTTCACTCCTCTGAATATCAGATTACTGATTGCTAAAACGTATATTGTGCCATCTCTTTTATACGGATGTGAAGTTTTTTCTTTTTCTGACTCGGTAAGCCGACGAAAGCTTAACACAGCTTTCAACAACATTTGTCGTTATGTCACGGTATAGGAAAATATGATCGTATTTCTATTTTTGCTGTAAAACTGTACGGAATTTCGTTAGATAATCTTTTTAAAGTAAAAGCGCTTGTGTTCCTACATAAAATAATATATTTACGACAACCTCTATATCTTTTCCGTCGTCTTTGTTTTGCAAGGTCCAATAGGGGAAACAAGCTAATAACTTTTAGATACCGAACACTGATATCAGAACGGCAGTTTTTCATCAATGTATTACCTCTCTGGAACACCATACCTGCATCTTTACAAACTACCAGCAACGTTATTAATTTTAAAACACTTTTGATGAATTATTATGCAACAAATGTCTAAATTTTCAAATTTTTTTGTTTCAATTTTTTTCAATTTTTTTTTTTTATTTTTTTTAAGCTTCTACTATTGCCTCATTTTATATATGTTATTTATTATTAGTATATTTATATTAAATGTTTCGTTTTTGCGTTAATATTTTTTTTTTTTTTTTTTTTGTTTAATGTTTTTTGGAAAACTGCAAATTGTTACCAGTGTTGTTTTATTGTTGATCGGAAAACCTAATTTCGGAAATTGAAAGATTTTTTTTCCTTCCTTTACTGTATGAAAGATTTTGTTAAGTTGAATTAATAAATTAATTTTAATTTTAAGTTTAATTTGTACACTATTCACTGTTCATTATTCATTATGCAATATAAAGTCTTTCATTATAAATTCCTATGCAGTATTATAAGATTTATATCTTGTTGTGTAGGATAAACAAATTAATAATAAATAAATAAATAAATGTGGCGTGAGTTACGTCTCCATAACATTACCACCCATTCTTGGAACTTTGCAAATAAATACAACATATATAAATTAACACACTTTATTTTTAATAACTAATAATACGAGTTCTATTGTAAACAACTTGAAACACAAACACTTTGATTATAAGATATTTATATTTATCAAACACTCATTGACAAAATAATTTATAATGTTTGACAAAACGTTCAAAATGTTATTATTCTATTTTCACATTTGGTGATGAACGCAAATTATAACGGATAAAGAAAATAATAAAACAAATAAAAGACTCCTGCAAGACTCCATCAAGGCTCTACACATAACTGGCGCAGTCGGTACCCCGTTTGACGTTTTTAAAAAAAAGATACTTAAATAGTGTTGTGTGTTATATACTCAAATCGTTATTTCACACTAAAAATACTAAAAGGTGTTCATACACAGGGGTGGCATACAACTGTGAGTGACTAATTTTGAAGGCATATCAGAATTAGAACCGGTATCAAAATAAAAACGGTAGATTTTAATCTTTTACAGACGGTGAACAACAAACTACACTCCAAAAGGAATCATCATTCACACTTGGGTTCACGTAAGTCAGTTTGAAATTTTGCTCATAAAATACATATAATATAAAGTGATAAAATAAAACATATGTGAATAATATTCCGAATTACATACAAGTAAATAACAAAAAAAAAGAGTTCCAATTTTTCCCTTATTTCCGAAAGCATCGTGGCTTGAATTCTATACTAAAACATATTTCGGTTCAATATTAAAAGAAAAAATGAGTTTGCAACTTAACCAAGAAAGTGACGTGACAGGGGTTCAATCGACTCCACCTAATCAATCAACCAACCAAGTTTTTAAAGAGGTGTACGACAGCCTCAGAATTCCCGATGTGATCAAGGATTTACCGAAATTTGATGGAAATCCAAAGTCATTACATGAATTCATCAATAACGTAGAAGAAATTTTGGCATTGATAAGTGGAATCGACGGAACACCTTACAGGAAAATATTACTAAGAGCGATTAGAAATAAAATCGAAGGCCAGGCTAGCGAAGTACTTAACATGTATGGGACGCCCTTACTTTGGGACGATATAAAAAATAATTTAATCCTGCATTTTGCGGATAAGCGTTCTGAAACGTCGCTGATTAAAGACCTACACGATTTGAGACAAACGAAATCAGTACAAGATTTCTATAGTGAAATAATAAGTATTCAGTCAGCATTAAATAATAACCTTTTTCTCAATGAATCCGATAGTAACGTGGTAAAGTCAAAAAAAAACATGTTCACTGAAATATGCTTAAATTCTTTTTTGGTTGGTCTAAAAGAACCATTAGGTTCAAACATTAGAGCCATGCGCCCCGATAGTCTCACAACGGCTCTAGCTTTTTGCATTAAAGAGCAAAATATTTACTACCAACAAAAAGGGATAGACAATTATCATAGTTCGCGAGACTTTAGAAAACACACTAACCAATACAAACCATACACACAACAAGGGCAACACAATAACCGTTCTACTCAACAGAGTAATCACTTCCCAAGATACACCTCTAACCAGAATAAATATTACAATCGCAATCAGAGCTATAAGTCAAACAATCCTTACAACAGCAATGATAATTTTACCAACAATAATAATCCTAATAAGGTTAAATCAAGCGACATACAGAATAACCCTTTTAATCAGGTTCAAAACGCGATAAATTTTCCACAACCCGAACCTATGGATACTAACTCTGGTACAAGTAGATATACCAATAAAACAAATTACACTGCGAACAGCAATAGATTTTCCCCAAGAAATAGTGAAATGTATTCTATTGACCAAGCTATTGATGAACCATATACAGAGGAAACATTGTGTAACATCGAAGATTCGCCAAATTTTCAATACTGTGCCTCGAGAGACCCACAGGATACCTAGAAATTAATAAACACGGCACAACATTACCATTTATAAAAATAAGTTCACCCTTTGGTAGAGATCTTCGCTTTCTCATTGATACAGAAAATCCAAAATTCCAAAATTTATAGACAAAAAAAAACAAGTCACTTGTAAGCCAATAAATATTTCCACAGTCCTTCATAATTACACAATAGACAAACAGATAACACTTCCATCTTTTGTAGAGTTCAAAACCGAAGGTAATTTTACATTCTGGTTATTCAAGTTCCACCACTACTTCGATGGTCTTATTGGAATAGACTTATTAAAATCACTTAAGGCAACAATCGATATAGGAAATCAGAAACTTATTACAGACAAAGTCTACATTGATATTCATTTCAAACCAAACCTCACATCTGGGAAAATAATAATACCTTCATACACCAAAACCATTGTAAAACTCCCCGTAGATATCCCTAACGGCGACATCTATATAAACACTATAGAGCTAATGTCTCATGTGAGAACTTCAGCAGGAATCTATACAGCAGATAACTGGTTTTGTCCTATAGAGATAAATAACCATTCCATCGAAGACCAAGAATTACTTATAGAGCAACCTCTTAAGGTAGAAAAATACTACTCAACAGATTATATAGAACTTAACAACATAGAAATTAACACATCATTAGATAATGATAATATTGAAAGCAAAATAAGGACAGCACACCTTAACGGAGAAGAAAAGAAAGCAATCATTAAATTATGTCTAGAATTCAGCGATATATTCTTTAATGAAGGTGCCGCTTTGACATTCACAAACAAAATAAAGCACAAAATTAAAACAGTTGACGAAATCCCAATTTTTACAAAATCATACCGATACCCTTATATCTTCAAGGAAGAAGTAAAAAATCAAATCAGTAAGATGTTACAACAAGATATAATCCAAAATAGCTTTTCACCTTGGAGCTCTCCTGTGTGGGTCGTTCCCAAAAAGAAAGACGCCAGCGGAGGACAAAAATGGCGCTTAGTTATGGACTATAGGCAGTTAAATAAGAAAACGATTACAGATCGTTATCCCATACCAAATATCACTGAAATCCTTGACAAACTGGGAAGATGTTTATATTTCACAACACTTGATCTCGCCAATGGTTTCCACCAAATCGAGATGAATAGCAAAGATATTCAAAAGACTGCATTCACGGTCGATGGTGGCCATTATGAATACAAACGAATGCCATTTGGTCTGAAAAATGCCCCTAGCACCTTTCAACGTGTAATGGACTACGTTTTGAAAGACCTGATAGGGAAAAACTGTCTCGTCTATCTAGACGATATAATCATCTTCTCAACCTCATTACACGAACATACGACAAACATAAAAGAAGTATTCCAAAAACTAAGAGACAATAACTTTAAAATACAAACAGATAAGTCAGAATTTTTACGCAAAGAAATAGCCTTTTTGGGACATATAGTCACCACAGATGGAATCAAACCAAACCCTGACAAAATAAAGGCCATCAAAGAATTTCCTATCCCGAAAAATCAAAGAGAAATCAAAGGATTTTTAGGTCTCCTTGGCTACTACAGAAAGTTTATAAAAAACTTTGCCGACATTGTAAAACCTCTTACCGAAGTTTTAAAAAAAGGTAGAACAATACAACTAACTGAAAGATATGTGTCCACATTTGAACATTGCAAAAACCTATTAATAAACGACCCGATTCTTCAGTATCCCGATTTTCAAAAATCATTTATCCTAACGACAGATGCAAGTAACGTGGCACTAGGAGCAATACTATCCCAAGGACCCATAGGCTACGACAAGCCCATATGTTACGCCAGCAGAACGCTATCCGATACTGAATCAAATTATTCAACAATCGAAAAAGAATTGTTAGCCATCATTTGGGCAATAAAATACTTTCGCCCATACCTTTATGGCCGACAATTCACTATAGTAACAGACCACAGACCTCTAACCTGGCTGATGGGCTTGAAGGAACCAAACACTAAATTGATTAGATGGAGACTCAAGCTACAAGAATACGATTACGATATAGTTTACAAAAAAGGCAAATGCAACACCAACGCAGACGCCCTAAGTCGTATTAAAATCGCAGACACCGGAAATAATATAGAAATAAACGTCAATGATGCAGATTCTATATTGGCCACACAAGGCTCAACAGTTCACTCGGCAACTGAAAATCTTGACGATGGCATCTTCATCTCAGAGCTGCCATTAAACGAATATAATATACAGATTATCCTGGAAAAATCTGAACAAACAACTAATATAGTAGATATTATCTTTAGAAATAAACAAAGAAGAGTAATAAAACAACCAACATACGATGAAACCTCAATGACACACATATTGAAAAACTTTTTACCTCCAAATAAACTAGCCGTCATTTACACGGATGACGATATATTTCAAATAGTCCAAACAGTTTATTCAAAATACTTTTCTCATAGTAAACTTTTCAGAATATTACGCTGCACGACAATCCTCGAAGATATCACAAACAACGATCGCCAAGATCAAATAATAAGGGAATATCATGAAAACAGTAATCACAGGGGTATTAATGAAACTCTTCACCACCTGAAACGACAGTACTACTTTCCACTACTGAAACATAAAATAACAAAAATCATCAACAATTGCGAAAAATGCAAATTACTCAAATATAATAGGCATCCACAGAAACCCAAACACCGAAATACCCCTCAAACCTTTAGATATTATCCATATTGACATATATACAATTAACAACTCACAAGTGCTGACTATAATAGACAAGTTTTCAAAATTCGCCTCAGCTTACACCCTGACTGACAAAACAAGTATTTCAATTCTTAAAGCCCTTAAAGATTTCATTAGCCATTACGGAATACCAAAAAAACTCATTCATGACCAAGGCACAGAATTCACAAGCATTATTTTCAACGACTTCTGTAAACAGTTCAATATTCAACTACATTGCACCAGTTTTCAACAATCCACAAGTAATGCACCAGTCGAAAGATTACATTCGACTCTTACAGAACTTTATCGTTTAATTCTAGATAAAAGGAAGCAAGAAAAACTTGATCTTAATCACCAAGAAATTATGACAGAAACCCTAATCACATACAATAACTCAATACATTCAGCCACAAAACATACTCCATTTGAACTTTACCACGGAAGAACTTATAAATTCGAAAATAGCGTAAAATTTAATAATGAACATGAATACTTAAAGAAATTAAATGAATATCAAGAAAAAATATACCCCGCAATAAAAGAAACACTCGAAAATAGAATGAATGAAAACATAGACAAACTAAACATTGATAGGAAAACCCCAGAGCAAGTAATCGAAAATGACTACATATTCAGGAAAAATAGTAGAAGAAATAAAATAACTCCCCGTTTCTCAAAACACAAAGTTAAAAGTAGCAATAATATAACAATAGAAACAACAAAGAATCAGAAAATCCACAAAGCCAGAATAATGAAAAAACGAAAATTCACTTAATTAAATTATTAAAGAAATTCATTATTAATTAAAGATGAATAATAATAATAATAATACCAAGAACAGGGAAAAATTGGATACTTCACAAAAAAAACAAAAAAAGGGAAAAAAAATAAAAGGAAAAAAAGAAAAAATTTAATAAAATATATATATATTTGAAGAACAACAATATTTAAATCACATTATTTATAATATCAATATGATGAGCAAAATATTCAATACTTGACCGAACTATGTCCCAATGTTGAAAACACATCCCTAAGCCAAGACGATATACCACTATTAAGGCACAAGGCACATCTCCTATAAAGCTCCAGAATTGTATTGTCGAAACTAACGCTGTCAGCTCCGGCTTCAAAAAAATAGCTCAACCAACGAGAAAACAACACCTGAACAACCAAATTATCCCACATTCCGTACTGGGAGTACTCATAAAGTAACGACCCTAACCATCATGATGCCGAAAAGAAGAAAGAACATCGTAAAATGCTTAGTCTAAGAAGATAACATCATCAACGACATCAAATACGAATACCCTACAATATATTGGGACGAAGTCCATATCACCCCACCCATGTTTAGAAACAACTCAGCCAGGACAATCATCGAGGCTGTCAGAACTATAATTTCACAACAAAGCAGAGAAGCATCATTCTCACCGCCAAGAAGATCAATATAATCACAAACCATACCTAAAATTATCGCTTCAGCCACTTTGTGACCGTCGCTCTACACTAAGGGGGGAGGAGTTACGTCTCCATAACATTACCACCCATTCTTGGAACTTTGCCAATAAATACAACATATATAAATTAACACACTTTATTTTTAATAACTAATAATACGAGTTCTATTGTAAACAACTTGAAACACAAACACTTTGATTATAAGATATTTATATTTATCAAACACTCATTGACAAAATAATTTATAATGTTTGACAAAACGTTCAAAATGTTATTATTCTATTTTCACATTTGGTGATGAACGCAAATTATAACGGATAAAGAAAATAATAAAACAAATAAAAGACTCCTGCAAGACTCCATCAAGGCTCTACACATAACTCGTGCAATTAATATTTCTAATATTAATGAATACAATGTTTGGGTTAAATCCATGTTTACAATAATGTTATCAAAAAACAATCTTATAATGTTGTAAAATCGCTGAATATTCTAAAAGTATCTGGTGAATTAGGAAACATTTATGAAAAACATCCTATTAACGACGACGATTTCAGCGCCATATATAAAAGTAGTCCATTTTATACGACAGCTATCGAGATGGTTGCTAATATTAAAATGAATGTAAATACTTCTGGCCAAACAAATGAAGATTTTTCTGAGATTTTGCTTAAAAAAATATGTTCCATACACCTAAATGTGGACATATTTGATGAACAAATTTGTTGACAGCGGAACCAGAATTGCTAATAGTCCGGCTGAGGGGTATTTTAGTAATTTAAAGAATAATATTTTGGAACATGGACGGGATTTAAGAGCTACACATTATATAAGAAAATCAAAAACCTATATAGATGCAAAATTAAGGGAAATTCAGGAATTGTTTCTTAACGGTTCTGACAATGAATAAACTTCCGCGGAAGTGGTAAGAATAGAGTTGGATGAAGGAAAATGGAAAATAACTCCAAAAAGGGTTAAATCGAAAATTACAACAAATATGAAACACTACAAAATTTTACAAAATATAAAAAAGGATATTTATTCTGACATAAAATATATCTTTTTTAGTTTTAGAAATATTTATGAAAACACCAATTGTCGTTTAGGTGACGAATCTATACTCAATTGTATTGAGTATAAAGGCCTGGAAAAAGGTAAACAACTGTAGCTTTGTTCCTTTACTTTTCGCGTAAACGAGAGTAAAAGCAAAAGTCACTGTCAAATACTCAAATTTACCCAAAAGTAAAGGAACGCAAAAACCACTTTACTTACCCGAAAACAAATGTCAAAACAGAAAACATATGTTTGACATTTTATATATGATAATTGTGCAAATCATCCAGGAGTGTGTGTTGTGTTGAAAGTGTAAATTTTGGAAGTGGTTTATAAATTTGGTGTTTTATTACTTTATTTATTAAATTTGTGTTTTATTAATTATATTTTGCTTCACAAATCAATAAAAATGAATTTTGCAAACAAGCTAAATGTTAGTTGTTCGCCCGGAACATTTGATCGCGTTATGAGTGGTAAGTAATGTAATAAGTTGTTGGTAGAAATTTTTTTGTAATTTTTATCATTTATTTACCTTAGATGAAAAGTACCGGAAGGAGGTAAGTGACCATGTGCTGTCTGGAGAAGATACACCATACACCGGTATAGTTTACACAAGAACTAATGCGCAAACCGTTGGTAAGTAACATAAAAAGGCCGGCATAAGACCGGCCGAAAGATGAGGTGAAATTGTCGTTTTGTTAAGCTTTTCTTTTATATTTTCAGAAGAGCTAGCTAAAGCTAACGAAGCAGAGAATGCAACAGCAATGGAGGAAAATGAGACAACCGGAGCAGATGACTATGTTGAGTCCGTTTTTACCCCCTTAGGTGACATCGACGATGGGAAGCAGTATTGGAGCGAAGGAGCTGTAAAGCTTATGCTCGCTTCCATTGAAGAGCTACAGCCTAAGGTGGGTAAATGTATTGCCGTGAAGACAAAAGCCAAAATGTACGGGATTGTGTCGGCACGGATAGCTGCAGAAAATTACCCGTTTTCGCCGACACAAATTCCGAGGCATGGAGCGGCAATACAAAACAACGGTGCTCAACAATCGGCAAACAGGCAGGAGTAGGCAATCCTGTCCATTTGAGAAGTATGGAAATATGTAGTTTTATAGTTTCAAAATATTAATTTCTCTTTTTTATATAGAAAGTTAGGAGAAGTTCTGGGCAATAAAAAAGGCCTCAACACGGAATTTTTGCTAGAAAGCACAGATGAGAAACCCCGGAGTCAGTCTGTTGAGGAGGACTTGAGCTCGGATGTGGATCAAGTTCTTTCAGGTATGTGAAATTTAATGGGAAAAAATTAAATTTTTATTAATAAAATGTTTTTTTGTTTGTTTTTTTTATTGCAGATAATACTCCTAGCTGCTCCAGCCAGGCCACAAAACGCAGGAAAACTGGGGCTGCAGATGCCATTTTCGTGGAAATGGCGAAAATAAGAGAGCTGAAGGATACATTCCAGTCGAAGGTGTTAGGCTTATTGAAGAAGATGGAGGAAAGAGTGGAGAAGAAAGAGGAAAGAGCGGAGAAGAGAGAGGAAAGAGCGAAGAAGAAAGAGGAAGGAGCGAAGAAGCGGGATGCAAGGTCCCAACAAAAATTAGAATTGCTGCAAAAGCTTTTAGATAAAAAAGATGCCCAGTAAAAGATGTTTTTAAATTAATTTATTAATGTGTTATTGTTTATTGTATATTATTTTTTCAATATTTATATGTTCTTCCATAATTACATTCAATACAATTGATTTTCTAATTATGATTTAATTTTTTTTTAACGTCAATAAAGAAACAAATGTTTAGTGAAAAAATTAAATTGCATTAGAAACTAATTCATTTTGTCTCGAAGCTCACTGCAAATTGCATTTCTTACAGTGTTACCCTTGGCAGTTTCACCGTACTGCTCACTATACGCAATTTCGTCATCTTCAACTTCAGTTATACTAAATTCAAAATCATCTTCATTTGCGAGGTTGTGGAGAACGCAGCAACTTCTGATGAAGTGGCAGAGTTTTCTATTGCCTCTGAGTTTGCAATAATACAATTGCCTGAAACGTTGTTTTAATATGCCGAAGGAATGTTCTATTGCAACGCGGGCTGAGCTTAATTTTATGTTAAAATCTTTTTGGTCCCTTGTTAAATGGCCGTTATCTTTATATGGTGTTAAAAGATATTGGGTGCATGGATATGCCGAATCACCCAGCAAATAGTAATCTATTACAGAAAGTTAAAAATATGTTATTTGAATGACATTTTTATAACATTTTTACATACCTCCACAAGCCGATGCCATCGTTTGACCTAAGCGAGAATTTTGAAAAACCCAGCTATCATTGGAAGATCCTGGATGGATTTTTTGTTTTCGTCGCATACACCTTGCATGCAAAGAGTAATGTTTCCTTTGCGATCAACGTAGTCATCCTTAGAAACTTTTGGAGGATCAATAACAATATGAGCTCCATCAATGCAGCCTGTGTAAAATTTAAATTAGAATTGTTTTGTTTTCAGAAGTCAGCACTTACCAATAGCTTTAGAAAATCCACTTTTGTTATTGAAAAATATTGCAGATTCCTTTTTTTTCTCTTTGTTGAGCCATTTTATAACTTCTGGACTCAAACTGCTTATAAACACCGTAACTTTTCCAATAATGCGGCATATGCTTGAAAGGGAGAGATTAAAACGATCTGAAAGGTCCCTAAATCTGCATGCCTCGTGCCCAGCAAACCATAAAAAAACGGCCAAATATGTTGTTGCTGGCAGCCGCTTGTCTGCACGCAGGGTTTGATACCAGTCAGCATCGTTAATTCTGCTGGCCAAGTTATTAAACATCCCTTTGGATATTCTAAAATGTTGCCTAAATTCAATATGTCGGCACAACGCCCTCAATATAGTTTTTTATACTATTTCGTTTGTTCCTATGTAACGATTCATAAGTCATTACGAAGCACTCAAGTCCCTCACTGCTGGACTCTCCCGCCAAGCAATTCTAGCAAAGCGACATCATCTTCATCATCACTTGATTCACTAGAATCACTTGATGAGTCCATCAGCTCCGCAATAAGGTTCAGATTAGCGTCCTCTTCAGGACCCATCGCTGCACCATAACCTTCCGCTGGGCCACAAACTTCCGCCTGTGAAAATAAACTATTGTTACTTTTTTTTTCTTCATTTATTAATGCACATTCACTTACTTCATCACTATTCATTTTCTCATGTTCCATTTTTAAATAATCACGATCACTATGAACTACAAAACACTTTAACTTTTATAAATTTTTTCAACTGTGTTATTTTTTTTGCAAACAAAACATGAGTTTAATATCTGACGTTTCAAACAGCTGATTGTTTATCACTTTACCCAAACTTACCCGAAGAAAATGTTTGGGTAACTTTGGGAAAAGAGAAACGCATTTTGACATTAAGAGAAACAAAAAGTCGCTCTCATTTACCCAATTTTTGCGTACGGGAACGCTTTTGTGTAAGTTTGGGTAAATTTGGGTTCCCGCGGGATCCCGCGGTAAAGTAAAGGAACAAAGCCTGTATGGTATAGTCGTATACATTTATATTGCTGTAACAATTTACCTTTCCAGTGAAAAGGCGTAAAATGTTATTATTACCCTTCCTTTAGATGAATTTGACCATATTTTCGAGCCAAATCATTTCACGCTGGTTTATATAAATAGTAGGTGTAAGATATTCTCAGTCATGAACCCTCAAGGCGAAACAGAACAGGATATTCAGAAATGTTTAATGGTTGACCATCCAATTCAAAAAGATTCTTTTAATTGTGGAGTTTTAGTGTGCCAATGTGATGATGGTATTTTAAACAAAAAGGAGCTTACAAAAGTAGACTATCCTAATAAATACAGGGAAACAATGAAATATCCCAATAAACATTTTTGTTGGAATTCAAGTTAAATTCAACAGGCATTCCAGCAATGTTTTCCAATTTCAAGTGTTGAATTCAACTTGAATTACACTTTAAAAAATACCTATCTCCAGCAAAATTCTCCCTTGAATTCAAGTCGAACAATAAAGTTTAACTACAGTGTAATTCCAGCATTGAATTACAGTTTAATGTAAAGCGAAATAAAAAGTCGCAGCGGTGGAATACAAGTAAGAAATTGCGGTAGAATTTAAGCTTTAAAACAGTATTAAAACACTCCAATTCAAGCTTTATTTCCAGTCTAATTGCAAATTCGACCGAATGCATTGATTACTTGATATTTGATAAAACTATACAGACGTATTCAAATGGAACAGCATTAATACATAGGATACATAAAGAATCATATTAATATTTTATACATTCAGTTTTTTATTTTATTAGCCGACATATTCATTTATGGGAAAATTGTTTTACATCTATTGACCTGGAATTCATCTCGCTCAGTTCTGCGAGAAAGAAATATCAATATTTTGAGAGGTCCTAATTTAGATTTTGAATACATACTCACATTTTTTACATTTATGAAGTTATATCAAAATCTCCTCTTATTGAAATATTGTTAGTTATAGCTGACATATATTTTGTGAAGGCAATTTCTATACCTTCGACAAAAAAATATTTTCAATAGTTCAATTAACTTTAAAACGAAATTTGAAATCAAGTTTAAATTCAAACAATTTTCAAGCATTTGATTTTTAGAAATTTTTGTGCTTATTGGGATACCTTCATGAGTTATATTGATGATACGAGACAGGTTTGTATGTATTGTGGCTTTCAGTCCAAAAACCATGAAATTGTTTTTTTTTTTTTTTTTTTTTTTATCAAACCAACACTCAGGGGATGCCCCCTATAAATGCAGTGCATTGTGTTGGCGAAGGTAAATTAAGGTGGTAGAGGGTGGAAAGAGGGAGTAGTGTCTGTTGATATTTGCCTTGAATGTTTGTATGTCACAATTGGTGGGAAATACACTAGCCGGAAGTTTATTCCACATACGAACTGTACGGCTGAAGAACGAATTTTCTCTATAGTGTGTAGTGCGGTCAATCGGCCACTCGATAAAAAACGGATGAGAGTTCCTGGAAAGCCGCGTACTTCGGCTAAATATCCTCACGTCCGGCATAAGTTGACGGATGTCCGAGGAACACATACCGTGGAAATATCGATAGAACAATGACACGCAACCCACATTTCGACGATGCTCAAGGGAGGCAATAGAGTTGGATACCCTACTGTCCCCTATTAACACCGTCGCTCTCCTCTGGACACGGTCGAGAAGCTCCAAAGAAGTCCTAGGAGCACCTGCCCATATATGGGAGTTATACTCCATCTTTGGCCTGATGTAGGTGGTGTAGATATTGAGAAGATCAGATGGAGTGAAGTATTTCTTGCACCGCTTCAAAAAGTCTAGACACTTGAATGCATCTTTCGACACTTCAAATACATGTTTTGCCCAACGGACATCACATTGTATTTTCATGCCCAGAACATCAAGAGCGTCTGATTCATCAATATCCACACCGTCCATAGACAATGACGACACACCTGGGTCACCAATACGTTTATGCGACAACAAACAACACTGGGTCTTACTCGCATTAAAATCTACTCTATTCCTTCGACCCCATTCAACAATGGACACCAGATCGCGGTCGAGCGTTTCATTCATTGTCCGGCGTTTGACTTCAATCTCTTGAAGACTTGGCCTACGATCGAATGAATAAGAATGGCAGAGATTACTGTCATCGGCAAAAGAGTAGATTGGATTCACAGTCTGACCCAGGAGATCGTCAATGAAAATAAGAAAAAGAGAAGGAGAAAGAACAGAGCCCTGTGGTACACCTGCACCAATGATTACGAACGTGCAGCTTGTGAGGGATGTTTAGGTCACAATCTGGACTGTTCTGGAAAAGGTTTATCGTATAAATGTGAATTTTGCACAAAGAAGAAGAAAAAATGCAAATATCGAAGAAAAAATGCAAATATCCCTCAATTTGAGTCATCTATTTAATTTTTTATTAGTTAAAATTTAAAATCTTTAAAATTTTTAATAGATTACTTGAATGCTAATTATGTGTTATTGCTAGAAATTTTGTGTAGAATTCTCATTACAATGTTGAATCTTCCATTATATAGTCCGCAATATATAATTTTAGTCATCACTTACGCACTTAAATTGCTGAATAACCGTACACAATTTCACTATTTTCCAACTTAATAAGTTTTTGAACATTCATTAGAATTAACTGAGTGTATATTAAATTGTTTCCCTGCATTTATTGGGGTCTTCAATTGCAGTTAATGTAATATAAAAATATATAATATAATAAATAAAATACATATGTATAATAACTAAAAAGTGGTTGCAATCAACGGGCATCTTTATGGCACATGTCTATAAAGCATCTAGCGAATATACATACATCTACATATATATTTTTGTTAACGTAATTGTAGTATTTTATGTTATTATTGATTAATATAGCAGTTTCCCCACCTCTTTTTTCATCAATTCGATCTTTTCTTATGATTTTTAAATGTTACATTGTGTCTAGGGTTTAATTTTGTCTCATTTAAAAGGACAATACCTACATACTCTTAAAAATTCACCTATTCTTGAAAAAAGGACCAATTCTAAAAAAATTCCCATTTCTTAAAAAACATTTTCTTCAAAAAAAAATACCTTCTATTATAAAAAATACTTGTTCTTACAAACATTTCCTTTCTTAAAATACATTTTCTTACAAATAAAATAATACCTTTTATTTTCTTGAGATAAGTAGCCTTTCTGAAAATAAAAAGTACCTGTTCTTAAAAAAAACACTTCTTTGTAATCAGTACAGATTTATTACTTTATTCACTTCACTGGACTTCTTTTTAAAACTTCTGTTGATATTTTTATTAGAGATGGACCAGTGGGACTTTTAAGCCACGATTGTTTTCGTGCTTTATATTACATTCACTTTACTGATTATAAGGAATGGGGTCGTGATACGACTATTCACTTTTTCACAAGAAAAAATGGAAGTAAATATTTACTATTACGGAAACGAATTAAAGCAAAGTAACACTTCACTTGTGATTCTAAATTTATCTGTAAATAAACCTAATATATTCACGTATATGCATTATTATTATCAGACACGAATATCGGATTTGCAGCAAGGTTGTGTCACGCGCTCATCTCTAATACATACAAAATGATAAAGCAAGTCACAAAATTTAGTTTATCGTTTGTTTTCCTTTTATTTCTAATTCTACGACTTTAGCGCACTCTGTTGAAACTTTGGTACACTAATTTAATTTTTCATTATTAAGTCACTACTCCGTTACTGGGATTTCAAATTCTATAGTAATTTTATATAATTTGTATTTTCAGTTTTGTATCAAACATCTTAATATTAGTTAAATTTCAGAAAAACTTATAAATTTTGTCATTTTTAAAAAAGGATTTTTTTCGAAGTTGTGGCAAAAAATTGGTTCTAACTCTTTCAGAATCTATTAAACAACCCTTAAGACTCATGAAAAAAACAAAAAAAAATATCTATTTTTTTATAATTTTTTTTAATACTCCATTAAACTAAGGTAATTTTAGAATTTTTACTAAAAAAACACATTGTTTTTTAAATATTTGATACAAATTTTATTTTTATTTACTTTTGTATGTATTGACGACGTAAACTCCAAAAATTCAATCTTTATCTAAAAACATGTATTTTTAAGAGTTATTTTCCAAAAACTATCATTATTTTCCCTATGAGCATTCATTTTAGCTTAAAATTCATAGACTTTAGCGCCCCCTGATGGCGTCGTAACAAGTCAAAACGTAGAAATTCATATATATTTATTTTAGTTGTTTTGTTATCTATCGAAAAAAATATATACCGTCACAATTGACGACAAATTTTTTTTTCGATTTTTGTCTATGGGACAAAGCACTGTGCGCCATAGCGCCGTCAATTTTGTCGAATTTCATCTGGCAACACCCATTTGGTGAAGGGACCCAAAACACTCGCATCACCATACATATTTCACCATCGTCATCGATGAGTAATCGAAAATGAACAAAGCAACTTTGTTTTACAATTTACATCAGCCAACAGACACACGTGAAGAAAAAAATAAGAAAACTCTAATCAAATTCCCAACGGCTTCTTTCAACCACGCTGCCAGGCTTAAAATATTGTACAGATTCAGTCATAATTTTCGACGCACATGGTACAACGCCATTATCAAGAAAGCCAGTGTCAACCAGTGAGTGAAAAGTTAGAAGTGCAGCGACAGCTAAGTAAAACCAAGTGGCGATATAATTACTTGCAACCAGCGTTTTGCATAAGCAATCATCACCATTGTTTCCTTCCCCAGTGGAAATACCATTAAGCAAAAATTTCTGGGAAAATATCAAACAAATTATCACAAATCTTTGGTAAAAGCGTAGTGTTCTAATAAGGCATTGCAAGTTTCCTTTCGCGTTTAGTTTTTCGTACGGTACCCGATGAAAGGAATTAATCGGAAAACCATCCATCGTATTGCGAGAACCCTACCGGGTCTGGACAGCGACAGTAGGAGTTACACAGAGGTAGTACGTGTTGCTCTAAAGAGCACCAGTTTGCGGAAAAGCGTGCACTCGTGGGAAGTTCAGTTCAGTAAATTGAACAAAATCTACGCGTATAGGAGCGTAAACAAGATGAGAACGTCGGTGGTGGTTATATCTTTTAAGGAGCACCCTCAACAGCAGTACATATAGTTACATACCCTTTTGCAAATCTTTGAATGGGATACAATAACAACAAAGAATGATGTTAAATAGTTTGCTAAGCACCAAACAATTGCCGCCGTTGTTGGGATGATGGAGACTATGAGGTAGGCATTATACGGTCATTCAAAACATCCTTAACAAACAGCAGTCAGAAGACCAACCTGGTACCACCACCCCTCACCATTGAGGTGAAACACAGTTTAAACTCCAAGATAAACGATGGTAAGCTTATCTTAGAAGTTCTTAGACGATATCCCCATCTGGTGAACAGAAACAAGGTACAGCAGTATTCATAATAGGACATACATAGGTTGTCCGTTTTGCCGAAGATGGAGAAAACAAAATACTTCTAGACTTTACTCCGGACAGCAAACCAAAACATCAACCAAAATGCTTTAGCTGCATTACAGTTAAGTGGGCAACTTTTATTTCAAAAGCATTAACTGGGATTGTCTTTTATATCTTGGCTATAAGCTTAACATCAATATATGTATATGTCTGTATGTATAAAATGTAAAAATATGATGTATAAATAAATAAACAATAATTAAAAAGTATTGTTTTTATTAACATCCTCGAATATTCACATTATGAAGCAGTTCGCGTGGGTAATCAGCTGATACCAGACGTACAATATTTCACTCGTGCATATTTAATTTAATTAAAAGTAAATAAAAGAAAATTCTTATTTTCTTCACACTTTTACATACTTTCAAAACTTATTGGTACTAGAACCAATGAATTCCATGAAAAGAAAGATTTTTTTTGGGCATAGCCCCAGATTCAAAGTCCCTAGGTCATCTGAGACCAGAAACCGCTTTGACATACCCAGAGATGAGGATGAAATGGAGGCATCAAGTGATGAAGATGGTGAAATCATTTCCCGTACTGAGAAGTTTCCCCCATAATTGTGGATGAACACAATAGTTTTACGAGCGTCACAAAGCTAATGGGAGTGTCATACAAGTACCAGAGTATGTCCATTGGAACAAAAATTATATCCAATTCTGCTACTCTATATGATGATGCTATTAAAAAGCTCAAACTTGCTGGCTGTAAGTTCTATACTCATCAACTACAAAATCGCAGAATGTTCAAGCTTGTACTTCTGGGACTTCCTAGATTGGAGATCAGTGCAATGGCAGAAGAATTTAAAAACGCCCATAACATAGACCCTGTTAGCATCATTAACTGGGATTGTCTTGTATATCTTGGCTATAAGCTTAACATCAATATATGTATATGTCTGTATGTATAAAATGTAAAAATATGATGTATAAATAAATAAACAATAATTAAAAAGTATTGTTTTTATTAACATCCTCGAATATTCACATTATGAAGCAGTTCGCGTGGGTAATCAGCTGATACCAGACGTACAATATTTCACTCGTGCATATTTAATTTAATTAAAAGTAAATAAAAGAAAATTCTTATTTTCTTCACACTTTTACATACTTTCAAAACTTATTGGTACTAGAACCAATGAATTCCATGAAAAGAAAGATTTTTTTTGGGCATAGCCCCAGATTCAAAGTCCCTAGGTCATCTGAGACCAGAAACCGCTTTGACATACCCAGAGATGAGGATGAAATGGAGGCATCAAGTGATGAAGATGGTGAAATCATTTCCCGTACTGAGAAGTTTCCCCCATAATTGTGGATGAACACAATAGTTTTACGAGCGTCACAAAGCTAATGGGAGTGTCATACAAGTACCAGAGTATGTCCATTGGAACAAAAATTATATCCAATTCTGCTACTCTATATGATGATGCTATTAAAAAGCTCAAACTTGCTGGCTGTAAGTTCTATACTCATCAACTACAAAATCGCAGAATGTTCAAGCTTGTACTTCTGGGACTTCCTAGATTGGAGATCAGTGCAATGGCAGAAGAATTTAAAAACGCCCATAACATAGACCCTGTTAGCATCAAGGAAATTACAACTAAAAGATCAAGTGTAGACGACGCGATTTATATGATTGAATTCAATCGTGAGCATGTATCGAAGCGTGAAGTTCATAAAATCCGCTATTTCAATGGTATTGTTGTTAAATGGAGAAACCCGACGAAAAATAACAAAGGCCCGACACAATGTACAAAATGTGCCATGTATGACCATGGATCCAGCAACTGCTTCCGTGCCGCTGTTTGCTCCGCGTGTGCTGGCAACCATGACGTGTCAACTTGTCCTCTTAATAAAACGTTGCATGCCGATCCAGTTATGTATAAATGTTTCAACTGTGTAAAGCGGAATTTTAGCAATGCAAATCATAAAGCAGACGATCCCACGTGACCATTCAGAGCCGAATATTTGAAAATACGGCAAAGAGTCACAGCAGCGTCATCTAAACACCCAATAGCATCACGAAATATGTCGGAATTCCGGTTCATCCCAGAAGAATTTCCTGAAGTAGCCCATGGTAAAATAAGTAAGGTAAACGCACTAGGAATTGTTACAACAAACACAGGCATTTTGTTTTTGTTTGGTGTCCATAATCTGTCAAATTTTCTTCGTGTGTATCTACTGTAAAAGTAAACAAAAAAGTACACAAACAAAATGCATGTGAATTTGACATAAGAGTAACACCTAAGCAAGAAATATGTTGAAATCAGAGTTTACCTTACTCATTTTACCATGAAGTAGCCCAGACATACAGCAGGCCAAGTACACTCAAATCCCATAGTCATGTGGACAACACAAATAATTTTAGAACACATGTTCGATCAGACGACAACACAACAACGGGTATATTCAGACCACGTAGTCAAACAGCTGATAATCGAAATGTGTTATACTCGAAAGCGTTAAAGTATAACAGTCATGAGGACGTTACAGATGATATTTCAAATGAACGACTGTTAGAAATTTACTTTGAAGCCATAGATGCACTGCAAAAGTGCAAAAATAAGTACGATAAGTTGAGAGTTTTAGGAATGATGCTCAAACATGCCTTATAATTCTAACAATATGACAGATATTCATGTTATGCACTGGAATTGTCAAGGCATAACAGCGAATTCAGCAATATCGCAACTAGAAAATTGTATAAGAAAAGAAAATATAAATAAATGAAACTTTTCTAAAACCCCATCACAAAGTAAAAATAGGCAGCTTTAAGATATATCGGCGGGATAGTCTCTCCCATGGTGGCGCACAGAGCTTCGTCCCCATACATTGATGGGACAAAAATAGAAGGAGATTCATGAAATTTTGTGCGACATTGTCGTTGCTCAAAATCAAGAAAATTTCGAGCAAATCGGACCAAGGCTTCTGGTACCTGCGATACAAAGGTTTAAATAGATTGAAAAATTCAACGCGCTATAACACCCTATCAGACAGTGCGAATTGTACCAAACTTTACACTATGTAATCGGTTTACTTCCAAGAAAAATGTGCCAAATTTAGAAGAGATCGGATCACGGGTTCAGTACCTCCCATACAAAACGTGCAAAGGGTCTCGAATATTAATCATACCCTAACAGACAGTCTAATTTCTATGAAACTTTTTAAACCTTATTTTTTAAATCGTCAAAAACTCTGGACAAAGTTTGAAAGAAATCGGAGCACGGATTCTGGTACCTCCCCTGAAATCGGAGCACGGATTCTGGATACCCTGAAATGGGTATCGAAGATTAATCATGCCATAGCATTCTATCAGATAGTCAAATTTCTACCAAAGTTTTCAGAGCATAATTTTGTTATACTGGAAAATTCAGCGCTAAATTTTAAAGCAATCGGAGCATGAGTTGTGGTACCTCCCTTACAAATCGTGCAAAGGGTCTCGAATATTTATCATACCCTATCACCCTATCAGACAGTCTAATTTCTATGAAACTTTTTAAACCTTATTTTTTAAATCGTCAAAAACTCTGGACAAAGTTTGAAAGAAATCGGAGCACGGATTCTGGTACCTCCCATACAAACCCTGAAATGGGTCTCGAAGATTAATCATGGCCTAACACCCTATTAAACTGTCAAATTTCCGTCAAACTTTTTCAACCAACTTCTTTAACCCCAAACACTCCCTCCCAAATTTGAAACAAATCCGCTCAGGGATTCTGGTACCTGTCATACAAAAGTTTCCATGTCTACCGAAATTTATGACGTAACAACTACCGGATTACCCGATTTTTACCAAACTTTCCAGAATATGTTTTTTAATGCTGAAACCTCTGTGCCAAATTTCGACCATGATTTCTGGTACCTTAAATGAAAAGGATTAACACAATTATCATTTATGGCAACTACTCTTCGGAATAACTTTCTTCTGATGTTAGACATTGCTCATTTTCATCATCACAACCACTATTTAATACATATTTAGAAATATCACCAATATTTGCCCTTCTACTGGGAAAAGGGTTATGCCTCTTTGAATTGATAAATGGATCTGACGTTATTATTAGCCGGGACATTAAATCCTTATTGGTGTTTTCACGGGAATTTTTGCTTGTATGGGATAAACGATTGTTTCGTATAATTTTATGGTTGGCTTCAAGTGCTTCCTCAGATAAAGAACCTGTAATGAAAATATCGTTAATATTGTTTTGGGAAATAAGAAACTTAATATTTAAGGTACCTATTGGTAATTCAAAATAATTAATTACTTCACAGCCGTGGATTAGTACTTTGTGGACACTACTCGGCATGTAGTACCATCCGTACAGGATCAAATATTTATTCCTTGTTATTCTAAGGAGTTCCTTAAAAGTATCCTTATTAATTTGCATGCCACAGAATAGGACTCTCAGTATTACCCCAAAGTATTCAATAAGTTCTCAATCCATGAGACAAAACAACTACTTTACGAAACAAAACAAAACTCAGTAAGGCAGTTGAACGGACCTCTCAGTGGATTCGGGGATTAATGTGCTGCTAAAAACAAATCACAAATCGTCAACCGATCTAAGTTCAAATCTCCTTCTGACTGATATTTTTTTTACTGATTAAATATTGTGTAACTTGTAAGAAATTATTAATTTTTGAAATAAATTAAGAAAGTGATTTTCCAATCAAATCTTACTGTTACGACTACCAACTTCAATTAAAAACACAATTTCATACTAAAGCTTTTAGCGATTTATAATAACTAATTATATGAAACATATATTTATAGAACCAAACAAAAAAAAAATGCTACATGTTTTCAATGTATGAGAAATTCATACTACACCAGCTTACTAGGTCGGAACATTTACACTTTGCTAATGCTAACAATTTGTCACAAAACCGATGTTTTGGGCTTTTAAAAATAATGATTTTTTTCAAGTTTGTGCACTTTTTTTTATTGTAAATATAACGGCTTGTAATTTTTTTTTCCACAATAAAATTTTAGGGAGCTTTTGAAAAAAAATTTTGACGGGCGTCTAAACTTTTTGAATTTTCGGTTTAAAAAAAAAATACTCAATATTACAGCTAACTTTTAAATAGTTAATTTAACAAACAACAAATATTCCGAAATTATCTTCAAAAATCAATTTTTAGGAATTTTTTTCCCATTCCACCAAAAAGGTCAAAATGAAAAAATCCATTTTAGAAATTTTTAAAAAATCTGCTTTTCCACATTTGTGCACTTTTTTTTGGTTTTTATATTTTTATTTGGTAGCCATAGCTTCATACTTTACTTGCAAAAAATAAATAATTGTAGGGAGCTTTAAAAAAAATTGTTATTTTCCACCAAAATTTGAAAATTGTTATGTTTTTCATTAAAAAATACAAAATTTTTACTAAATTTCTTAAAATAAAATTGCGGAATTTTGTGAAAGTACAAATTTTGTATTTTTTTAAATTTTATTTAAAAGATTCTAAATAAAAATACTTATTTCGGTTTTAGAATGACCTTCCTGCAATCATTTCCGTACTCCTACCAAATGTAAGTTTTTCAATTCGTGTACTTTTGGCAGAAACCCAATGACTTTAACACCCCTAGCGGATACAAAAGGCGGTATAATCGGTTAGTTTTGTGTTTGTGTTGTTTCTTTTAGTTGGTTTGTTTGATTAACAAATATACTAAAAAGAGCCAAGAGTTCAAACTTTTGATTTTTGTCCACCTTCGAAGCAGTGTGTGGCGGTGTGTTAATAGCTATTCGAAAAACTATTGATCATTGTCTTTTGCCTTTTGATAAGACAAATTACATAGAAAATTTGTCAATATCAATTACAATTAATGAAAAAACAATAATAGTAACATGCATATTCACCACGCTATACAACAAAATTTAAAGATGACATTTCGGTATTAACGAACAAGCCAAAAGAGTTTTTAATCTTCGGCGATTTTAATGCTCTACACACAAGCTGGAACTGCAGCAGCAATAACTCTGCAGGCAAAGCACTTTATAACCAACAGAATCGGTCGGATTTTTACATTCATTGCCCACCAAATTTCAGTCGCTTCACCCAACAGTTGGTACCTTCTTTACCATCAACTGTCGATCTGTTAATAACGCATTCTAATATAAATATATCAGATTTGGAAACTCATCCGGATGAACTAGAATCTGATCATGCCCCCATTTCCTGCCATATCTTCGGCACAGTACTCAGTAGTCATGTCCCCAAAATACCTCTATACTATAAGGCTGATTAGAGTTATATTAGAAGCTGGATTGATAGAATGATAGCAAACCAAAATCTTTCCACAATTGAGTTGACTCCCGGCAATTATGAAACACATCTCAATAAGATAATAAAAGGAGCTAGTAGAAAAATGCCGCTTGGCGAAAGGGTAACACACGAAAGGTACATCTCTGCCCTTACATTAAGCATACTAAGGCAACGCAATAAATTTAGACGCAAGTTCCAAAGATGTAGAGATATACGTAGGAGACAAACACTTTCAGCAATTTTGAAACACGTGAACAGATTTGTTAATTACTATTTGGATAGAGACAGGAATAAAAGCTAGGCTAATTTCATTCAAAGATTACCAACGGGGGAAAAAGTTTTGGAAGATAACGAGAACATTGAAAGGTAAACGAGCTTCGATTCCCATTCTTTCAGTTAATGGCGTCGAACTGTCGCCCTATGAAAGCAAAGCAAATGCTATTGCAGATGTCTTTGAGAAAGCACATTCAACCACTATTAACAGTAGTTTCACATTAGACTCAAAAGTTGAAAAGATTGTCCAAGAGGTGAATAATGCTAGTAGTGCAGCTATCGAATCACCAACTCTAACAAATGCTAATGAACTAATTGAATATTCGGGACATTTTAAAAATAATAAAGCCCCCGGGTTAGATAATATTAATAATATTTTATTAAAGAATATGTCTCGTACTTCCTTTGACATCCTCGCAAACATTTTTAATTTCTTGCTCATTAAGGCATTTTCCCTCAAATATTTAAAACGGCCAAAGTTATCCCTATCTTTAAGAATGGCAAAGATCCAAAATCTCCAACAAGCTACAGACCAATCAGTTTGCTGAGTAGTAGTGTCAATTGTTCGTATATTACAACATACAGAAACTAATAATGTCATAAATTGTAAGCAATTCGGGTTTCGGAGACAACAGTCGACAGTACATCAAATAAAAAGAGTTGTAAATATAATCGAGGATAATAAATGTACAAGGCGTAGTACCGGTGTTATTCTCTTGGATATTGAAAAGGCTTTTGATACACTCCGGCATAATGGGCTCGTGTATAAATTGAATAAACTAAAATACCCGTTATACCTCCAAAAGATTATATCTAGTTTCTTAAAAAATAGATATTTCAAAGTTTACATAGGCAACGATTATTCGTCTACGAGATTAATTCCAGCTGGTCTTCCACAAGGATCTGTGTTGTCACCGCTGTTATACTCTATTTACACGTCTGATATTTATATTAAAAGAAATCACGATGCAGCCTTCTACGCAGACGACAGTGCTCTTATTTGTAATGGAAAAGTTTCAAATGCGATAGTTAAGCAATTAGGCCAGTCCCTGAAGCATCTAGAGAAGTATTTAAAAAAATGAAAAATTAAGATCAACCACGAAAAGACTCATTCGATAATATTCCCATTCAATAAATCTCCAAACCGAGTTCCTTCAATTCCGCTTCAATGTCTGGGAAATCTTATTGAGTTGAAAAGTTCAGTAAAATACCTGGGCGTAACTTTGGATTCGAAATTAACATTTGGCGAACACACGCGAAACGCATGCGAAAAGGCAATTAAGTGTGGAAGGTCTTTATTATTTACTCAATAGGAAATCAAAGTTAAACACGAAAAAAAATGTTTATTGTATAATATGTGTATAAAACCTATTATGACATATGCTTGTCAAGTTTGGTTAAAAAAAAACTGTCAAGTGTCATCTTAAGAAACTGCAGATAATACAGAACAAACACCTAAAGATAATACACAATCTTCATTGGAGACATTCTACGCGACATCTTCATAGATTTTACGGCCACAAAACAATGAATGTGGCAATGAGAATACTGACTCTGTAATTTGAGGAAAGATGCAGACAGTCTGAGTACGAAATTAGTAGAAATGTAATTTAAATAAATAAATAAATGGTTTCCCATTAAATCCCATGAAGGGACCGGGGAGAAATTCTCACAATCACTGAGCTGTGCGCTTTCCAGTTTTCACTCACTGATTGGGACCTACAGTTTTACACCGATTCCGAACGGTATTTTGAGAAGCTTTTTCATGGCTATATACTCGATAGTTTCGCCGTCACTAAGCGAGGTGACCGTCGTCGAAAGAAATTTTTAAGGTGGTTGGAGCAGGGATCGAACCCAGGATCTCCTGTACAAGAGGCGCGCACACTACCCATTGCACCACCGACGGTCATGTAATTTAGATTTTGGTATGTTTACATTTTTCGAAAAAATGTGATGTTTTACCGAGTTCTATCTAAATTTTATAAATAAGTTTTTCTGCCGCGTTTATTGCATTTCAAAGGTTTTTTTATACCTAATTTTTACCTAATTCTGCGATATATTGTTGTAATTATAAGGCAAAGCCAACTGATGTCAATTGCTGAAATACTAATATGTAAAAACTCATAATATTGTTTATATGTTTTTAAATAACTAAATGAATAAAGGAAATATTAAATAAGTAAAAAAAAACATTATGAAGCACCCACAGCAAATTTTGTTCGTTGACCTTTTTCATAGGGTAAATCTACAAATATGCAAGGCAAATTTCCGTATGGTTTGCCAACGTGAAATTGCCTACAGCGAAATTGAAAACAGCGTTGCATAAAACAAATTAACAATTTTTTCCTGATTCCTAGAAAAATAAGAAAAAATACCTGATTTGTCGTATGTCAAAACGTATGGGAAATCAAGCAAATTTACTTGATTTCTGCTTAAAATTAACAAAAGTGGCAAATCAAGAAAATCGATGCCAGTGCGAATGCTGTATAATAGGTACAAATAGTTCAAAATAGGTCCATTCCTTTCAAAAATGTCATAAAAAACAAGTACCATATTTTCACAAAAAAATATAAAAAAAAGTAAAATGCCGTTATGGTAACACTCATTAATTATATATAGATTTGTTATCCGTCTCCGACGAATTGTAAATAATTACAATAAGTACTTAGATACAAAAAACATAATTTGACTAAAAAGTTTTTAATTACGGCCGGACAGAAAATGTTGTTATCTTAACAATTTGTTTTATTTTATTCACAAACTTATCCTTGTAGTATAGGCTTTTTGCTTCAGAAAAATCACGTGTAACGACCGTAACTAACATTACTTAAAAACTATTACTTTTGAATTAATTTTTTTAGAAACAAATCCGTCTTTGTTTTCTAAGCATGATTCTAAAATTAGGATATTATGTTTTAAGTTTGTATGTATGTAGTGTTTAGTTTATAACGTTTTTCACTTCTCCTGTGTAAAACTAAAAAGTAGTTACGGCCTTTTGGGTTTTAGGTGACGATATGCACATTGGGGATATTGCTTTTTAAATTTTGTTTTTAAATAGTTAAAAATACACGACCGTATGAAATAAATAAAAATGTATGTTGGTATCATAAATCATCCATCCCCGTAAAATCGATCAACGTTTTCGGATTTTGGAATTTTAGCACTTTTTACCGAGGTTTTAGAAATTTGTCAATTTTTATTTAATTCACGATATTTTTCTTGGATTCGTTTAACCTCAACCAACGTATTAAATAGTGAAAGGTTTGAAAATTTTCCAAATCCGAGTTTGAAAATAATCCCGGTTTTTCAAAAAATTCAAAATTTTGTTTTTCAGTTTTTTAAAAAAAATGTATTTACTTTAACAAAGTGACCATTCTAATGCAATGTTTTTATGGCTAGATAGGGAGTCAAAGTAGGATACCTCGAGTAAATAGCGTTAAGATGACCTAGTATGGATGCTAGATTATTCATAAGACTTTTTCTTCTGGGGTGCCGTTAAAGGACGATGATATGCGAATAATCCGGAAACGATCGGCAACCTTAGAACCAGAAACCGTCAACAAATCCTTGGAAAATTTAACTGACACAGGATGGGCTACTGCCAAGCGCAGCCGTAGCGGCTACATGAGTGAAATCGTGTTTCATAAATAATAGGAATATTTGTTATTTCTAATTAAGACATAATATTCCAAAAGAAATTAAGTTTGGTTCATTTAAATTAATTTTTACAATTTTTTATTTGTAAAGTCTCGTAGTTCCGAATATATTTTTTTGCAGCACCAATTTACACTGGCAGCGTGTTTCATATCACATGTGATTTTATTTATTGCATTACTTTACACGGGACATTTTTTGAAACCAGATGCTGTTGTTTATGGACTGAAATCTATTTCTATGAATTATGTTGTTGCTGTAGTGAAACTATGTTGTTGCTGTAGTGAAAGAAGCTACATTTTCAAAAAGTAATAATCTATTGCCATTGCTGCGAGACACGCTGCAATGTCTTGAGTTGGATAATTTAATTCATATCAATTGTTGCAAATTCATTGATCTGTGTGACTTATAACCTACCATTGAACATGTAGCAGATGTGAATAACTCAATTGCAATTGAAATGCCGATGGATCTTTCTAGTTATGAATTCAAATGGATGTGCTAACATTGACCAATCTCATTTGATAATCAGCGGTAAAAACGATTCAAACTCATGTTTACCTGATAATCGTAGTGAATTAAATGTCGAACCAATGCCTTGTAAAAATGATTTGGAAGATATTGGAATTCCCATGGAATTATTTTTAAGTCTCACCAATGTGTTGGAGTTAGACTGTACCTGTTGGAAACAGTTTTAACAAGGACATAAGGAATTTGTTTACTACGATGTTCACTGACAATTTAGAGCTATGTTCAACTAAAACAGCACAAAACATCAGTTCTGTGAACATTTCCATACACTACACTAGAGGAATATGCCCCACTACAAAAAAAATCAAAAATATTAAGTTGCCAAACATAACCGTAACTTTGGTGTCAAGTAACTTAGAGCTTAATTCAATTAAAAGTTGTATTTATTCCAACCAGTTTTGCGTGATTAATTTTACCGAATCTGAGAATCTTTTTATAAGAATCAAATGTTTAGTTAAAGGAGATATGAAGAATATTATGCCTTACATGCAACATATGGTTAGAAAAAAATTTAAATTAACCAACAACGTTTGTCCACTTAACTTTAAAAGCCATGGATGGAATGTATGTTTGTGATAGATGCACGTAGTTTAATTATGGATGTGGACGATATAAATTTGTTGTTTCATTTGACTACAAAGCATACAAATCAAATGTATATGGAACTACGACCAAGATAGATCATAGCAAAAACAACAAAAGGAGTCAACTTCGAGGAGTAGGAAGGTGTTTAGCAAGGCGAGATATAAAATTTGTTAAACCTTCCTACTTCAGAGATGTGCAGTTATGCACAGCTTCCAAACAGTTAGCTAAATTGGGGAATAACCAGCAATTATTATCAAAAGAGGCTGCTCGTAAGCTTAAGCAGCATGAAACGCATGCGCTTAATTAAGACGAGGATAACTACATTGACTTATGTAAAATATCCGCTACAGAAAAATGGAAAACATAATCAAAACGGATTGCAAAAAAAAAGATGTTTGTTTTCAAAGATACATCTGGAGATTATACAAAAAAATAACAAAAAGCTTTTAGAACTTAGTAGTAACACTCTGTTTTCGATGCTTATAAAAAAATTTCAGCAGGACTCGAAAATAATATTTTTGTATTGTTTAATTTTGCACGTGAAACGAAAAACAGAAGCAAAAGGAATGTTGCTACATGTGGCAGAGGCATTTTTAAGTAGTCAGTATGCGTTCTGTTTTTTGTTAGATTTGGAAACGTTTTTGCAGCCCGTAGCTGCAAGGATGTGGACAGACTGGAATAAGTACTAATTAGTGCAGTTCTGAAGGCATTTAACGGCAATAATAATTGTTCTAATTCAAATATGTTGCTACCATTTCGTTAAGATTGTGTGTAAGGACATAAATAAATTATAAGTAAACGAAAAGTCGGCCAGCTTTTAAAATGACAAATGTGGCGTTCAATTAATATTTCTAATATTAATGAATACAATGTTTGGGTCAAATCCATGTTTACAATATTGTTATCAAAAACACAATCTTATAATGTTGTAAAATCGCTGAGTATTCTAAAAGTATCTGGTGAATTAGGAAAATGTCAAGATTCTAACAACATTTATGAAAAACATCCTAGTAACTACGACGATTTCAGCGCCATATATAAAAGTAGTCCATTTTATACGGCAGCTATCGAGATGGTTGCTAATATTAAAATGAATGTAAATACTTCTGGCCAAACAAATGAAGATTTTTCTGAGATTTTGCTTAAAATAATATGTTCCATACGCCTAAATGTGGACATATTTGATGAACAAATTTGTTGACAGCGGAACCAGAATTGCTAATAGTCCGGCTGGGGGTATTTTAGTAATTTAAAGAATAATATTTTGGAACATGGACGGGATTTAAGAGCTACACATTATATAAGAAAATCAAAAATCTATATAGATGCAAAATTAAGGGAAATTCAGGAATTGTTTCTTAACGGTTCTGACAATGAATAAACATCCGCGGAAGTGGTAAGAATAGAGTTGGATGAAGGAAAATGGAAAAGAACTCCAAAAAGGGTTAAATCGAAAATAGCAACAAATTATGAAACACCACAAAATTTTACAAAATATAAAAAAGTATATTTATTCTGACAAAAAATATATTCTTTTTAGTTTTAGAAATATTTATGAAAACACCAATTGTCGTTTAGGTGACGAATCTATACTCAATTGTATTGAGTATAAAAGCCTGGAAGAAGGTAAACAACTGTATGGTATAGTCGTATACATTTATATTGCTGTGACAATTTACCTTTCTAGTGAAAAGGGGTAAAGTGTTATTATTAACCGTCCTTTAGATGAATTTGACCATATATTTGACCAATAGTAGGTGTAAGATATTCTCTTTCATGAACCCTCAAGGCGAAACAGAACAGGATATTCAGAAATGTTTTTAAGAAGAGTTATCAGATCGAAGATTGGACCTTTAAAATGGTTGACCATCCAATTCAAAAAGATTCTTTTAATTCTGGAGTTTTAGTGTGCCAATATGATGATGGTATTTTAAACAAAAAGGAGCTTACAAAAGTAGACTATCCTAATAAATACAGGGAAACAATGAAATATCCCAATAAAAATTTTTGTTGGAATTCAAGTTTAATTCAGCAGGCATTCCAGCAATGTTTTCCAATTTCAAGTGTTGGATTCAACTTGAATTACACTTTAAAAAATACCAATCTCCAGCAAAATTCTCCCTTGAATTCAAGTCGAACAATAACGAACTAACTACGCGCTTCCCACAATTAATGCCACCGCAGATAGAACTATATGAACCACTACCGCGCGTTCAAAGTAGAAATGCTTCAGTCGATCTTATAAAGTCATTACCGGAATTTAATGGCGAAATGAAATGTTATCCTGCGTGGAGGGATGCCGCCCACTTTGCAATGAATTTCTATGTAAAAGAAACCGAAAATTATTATGTGGCCGTAGGCATATTTAGAAATAAAATCACGGGCACCGCCAATGACAAGCTGTCATCGTTTAATACAGTGCTAAATTTTGAGGCAATAATTGCCAGATTGGACAAATGTTTCGGCGATAAAAGATCGTTACAGGCACTCGAAAACGAGTTGAGCATTTTGCAACAGGGAAATAGATCAATTTCGGATTTCTACGACATAGTTGACCAACACCTTACATTAATAATAAACAAAAATAAAATGAGTTTTCCTGGGAATATTGAAGTTGCTAATGCATTAAATAGTAGAGTTCGAGATAATGCACTACGAGTTTTTATATCAGGACTGAAATGTCCACTAAGTGATATCCTTTTTTCCGCCAGGCCATGCGATTTGCCAGCCGCTTATGCAGTGGGTGGCTTGGCTAGAACTTCTCGGGCGCAACGATTTAACACATACATATGAACCTCCTATAGCTCATCCATCGTACAAAAATCCAAATACTCGGATCACTGGCATAAATTTAGACCAAAAGCAAACCCCGGTGCCTATGGAAGTTGACCCAGGGTCATCCTTGTTTCGGCGCCAGACAGAATTTTCTTCACAAAGACAGCGTGGCGACGAAAACGGAAGAAATTTTCGAATGAAAAGAGATTTTCAGACTGTCAACTCTGGGAGAAGCGCTCCGACGAGAAAGGTACAACGCGTTAACTACATTTACACTGAACCCCAAGGGTTTGATCTCGAAGAGATAGATGTTGTGTCTGAAATGGAACAGGCGTTGTACGAAGAAGAAGACGATGAAGTTGTCGAGGATTTGAATTTTTTTAGAGTAGGTCCTCAACTCCCTTTTATAATAAAGAAAATTAGAGGTAGGGAGTTGAAGTTGTTAATAGATACAGGAACAACAAAAAATTTTATAAAACCATTCAATTTTTTAGTTGGTGTTGTTCCATTGGAACACCCATTCAATGTAAATTCCATTAACGGGACAAATACGATAAATGTAAAATGGTACTTTTCGGTCATATAACCAATTTTTATATTTTACCATCATTGAAGAATTTCGATGGAATAATAGGTTTCGAGTTTTTAACTGAAGTAAATGCGAGAATTAATGCTAAGGAGAATACTTTGTCCTATGACAAAAGCAAACACAAATTAATGCTTTCCAAAGGAAAGGAACAAGTCAATTTCGTAAAAATAGATACTGATAAGATACCTGAAGTTGTACGAGATGATTTCAATAAAATGATATTCGAAAATCGCGCATTGCCATTTAACACAAACGTTGTGGCTACGATTAAAACCAAAACCGATGAACCCATATATTGTAAGTCATACCCCTACCCAGTCTCTATGGCAGACTTTGTTAATAAAGAAATAGAACATCTCCTTAGAGACGGGATAATACGTAAATCATATTCACCATATAATTTTCCGGCAATTGTCGTGAGGAAAAAAGGTGTGGACGAGAATGGGAATGCAAATCATAGACCAGTTATAGATTTCCGAAAACTTAATGAAAACACGACAAACGACAAGTACCCAATACCAAAAATCCCCGTGCTTTTATCGACTTTAGGGAAATCAGAGTATTTTAGTACTTTAGACCTAAAGTCAGGATACCACCAAATTCAGTTGGCGGAAAAAGACAGACTTAAGACAGCATTCAGCGTAAATAACGGTAAGTACGAATTCTGTAGGTTGCCTTTTGGATTAAAAAATGCGCCAAGCATTTTTCAACGCGCAATTGACGATATTCTCCGTGAAGACATAGGGAAAACCTGTCGTTTACATGGACGATATCATTATCTTTTCATCTGACGAAAATAGTCATCTTGAGCACGTAAAAAATATTCTCAAAAAAGTCGACGATGCGGGCATGAGAATTTCAGCGGAAAAATCCCGTTTTTTTAAGAAAGAAGCGTAATTTCTTGGATTTATAATTACGGAACAAGGTATCAAAACATGCCCGGATAAGGTAAGAGATATTGAGGAATTTAGAATACCACAAAGCCTAAAGGCCCTTAGGTAATTTTTGGGGCTTGCTGGTTATTATAGGAGGTTTATTAAGGATTATGCGCACATTGCAAAACCCTTGACGAAGTACCTAGAGGCGGAAAATGGTCATGTATCGGCTAAAAAATCCAAAAACGTGCAAATCATTTTAAACGCGGAAGCATTAGCAGCGTTTAATAAATTAAAGAAAATTTTAGCTTCAGAAGACGTACTGCTAACGTATCCCGACTGCGACAAAAAATTTGAGCTAACGACTGACGCGTCTGCCGTCGCTTTAGGGGCAGTGTTATCTCAAGAAGGGAGGCCGTTAACAATGATTTCTCGTAATTTGTCACTAGCTGAAGCGAATTATGCTACGAATGAAAGGGAGCTATTGGCCATAATGTGGGCTCTGAAGGAACTTAGACACTACCTTTACGGCGTCTCTAATTTTCACATTTTCACTGATCATCAGCCACTAACATTTGCAATGTCAGAAAAAAATCCGAACTCGAAAATGAGAAGATGGCGTTCATTTATCGAGGAGTTTTCTCCCAAATTCTTCTACAAACCAGGAAAGGAAAATGTAGTAGCAGGTGCTCTTTCTCGACAGTACATTAAAATAATGTGGAAGCATCCGACACTGAAACAGCTCATAGTGAACTCTCCTTGTCAAACGATGTTAAGACCATACATTTCCCCATAAATCAGTATAAAAATCAAATACTTATATCAAAGGGTGAATATTTCTCGAAAAGTAGACAGATAATTTTTCAACGTTTTCTCAGACATAGAATCGTGTATGATAATTGGGATAACTTACATAAGATACTTCTTGAAGTTTTAATTTTACCGGTACAAACGTCATTCATTGTGATCTTCCAACTTTAGCTGAAATCCAAGGAAACATATTATCAAGTTTCCCATTTACAAAATTTCTCCATACGGAAAAGTTGGTCATGGACATAATAAGGGAGGATGATCAGCGGAATATAATAACAACGGAGCACAATAGGGCTCATAGGTCTCTGCAGGAGAACTTCATTCAAATTATTGGCGAATATTATTTCCCGGGAATAAAAAAAATGCTAAAATCTGTTATTGCAAATTGTAAGATTTGTTTGGAGAATAAGTATCAAAGAAACCCGAGTAATACGGGAATAGCCCCTACACCAATTCCAGATTTTCCCGGTCAAATTCTCCATATCGACATTTTAATTACTAATAAAACGAATTTTTTGACATGTGTGGACAAGTTTTCAAAATTTGCTTAGGTAATCCCCATAGCGTCCAGAAATAGTTTAGATATTAAAACTGCTCTTCTACAAATGTTGAACAAGTCTAAAAACGTAAAATTGATTGTTTCTGACAACGAGAAGGCATTCCAATCGAATGTAATTGGGACATTGTTAAGAGATCATTTCGGATCAGAACAATACTTCGTTTCGCCTATGCATAGCGAAAGCAATGGTCAGGTTGAACGTTTTCACTCGACACTACTAGAAATGGCCAGATGCATGAGAGTGCAACAGACCATCGACGATATGGTCGATGTATTATTGTTATCTACTGTCAAGTACAATAACTCTGTACATTCAGTGACTGGTATAAGGCCAATAGACGTTCTTTATGCTGTACGTCAAGATATGGTAGATGATGTCAAGCGTAAGCTTCAGTGTGCCCAAGAGAGAACCTTAAAGTCAGTAAACGCGGATGCGTCTATAAAAACCTACCAACCTGGAACAAAGCTCTTCGTAAAAAGAAATAGAAGATTAGGAAATAAATTTTATAAGTGGTATGTTGAGGGAGTGGCAGGAAAAGACCTAGGAAGCACTGTATTAATAAATGGTAAAAGGGTACACAAGAATAATCTGAGGTAAAAAAAAATAAGTCGACTACACAGGTTAGTATGTCATTTCAATTGGGGACGGTGACGTGGCTATCTGCGGCAGTTATTATTTCTTCGTACACAGGACAAATCTGACTGAATTGAACTAATATTACAGAGGGAAATTAATGAATTGACGTAAAGAATAAACGAGCTACCAACCAAGCAAAGGACATTTAATATTATCGACGTGAAAAAAAGAAATATTTGAATAAATTTAAAAATCAAACACTTGTAAAAGTATGATGTGGTACCACTTAGCGTAAATAATATTGTAAAGGCCAATGTACAGAGTTGAAATGCTATACATTATGAACAGTTGTTTAAATAATAAGTCGGCGCAGAGACGCCCCGATTCGAAAAGGAGGAGGAGTTAGCAACCATACCTATTGTATTTACCTATGTAACATATCTATTGTATTTACCTATTTACCATACTTGTTGTACTTACTTGTTTACTGTGTTTATTATACTTACCTTAGAATTGTATGTTTTTGACTCTCGGAATGTGTTTGGAATATTCAAGCATAAGTCAATATTTGATTGATTTTCAATATATTAAAATCAGTTTGTAGTTGATAACCGCATAGATCGGTACTAAAGAACTCATATTTTATCTGGACATAGTTTAGATGTTAACTTACATATTTCACCATCGTCATCGATGAGTAATCGAAAATGAACAAAGCAACTTTGTTTTACAATTTACATCAGCCACACGTGAAGAAAAAAATAAGAAAGCTCTAATCAAATTCCCAACGGCTTCTTTCAACCACGCTGCCAGGCTTAAAACATTGTACAGATTCAGTCATAAGTTTCGACGCACATGGTACAACTCCATTATCAAGAAAGCCAGTGTCAACCAGTGAGTGAAAAGTTAGAAGTGCAGCGACAGCTAAGTAAAACCAAGTGGCGATATAATTACTTGCAACCAGCGTTTTGCATAAGCAATCATCACCATTGTTTCCTTCCCCAGTGGAAATACCATCAAGCAACAATTTCTGGGAAAATATGAAACAAATAATCACAAATATTTGGTAAAAGCGTAGTGTTCTAATAAGGCATTGTAAGTTTCCTTTCGCGTTTAGTTTTTCGTACGGTACCCAACGAAAGGAATTAATCGGAAAACCATCCATCGTGTTGCGAGAACCCTACCGGGTCTGGACAGCGACAGTAGGAGTTACACAGAGGTAGTACGTGTTGCCCTAAAGAGCACCAGTTTGCGGAAAAGCGTGCCCTCGTGGGAAGTTCAGATCATCGCCGGTGACTGACGCCAGTCGGCTTCTCGGTCGACGGTAAGCGGTGTCTCCGATTTGTCCGATTAGTCGGTCACCACACTCCAGTGGCCACAATAACGGTCTTACATTAAAAACATTTGAATAAAGCCAACAAAGCTCTAATCACATCAGGCAAATAACAACCATCCTGGAGCAGTAAAGCCACATCCGTTCAAGAAAAAGTCAACAAGCCAAAAACCACTCACATTAGGCGAGAAACCACACCGGCAGTCACCAGCAAAGTCATTCCTCTAGTCCCACACGCTGAAAAATCTGTCGTTTTTTGGATGCAAATATAACATGTGTTTGGAGCTTGTCGCAAATATAATATTTTATATATAGTATATATACTTGTCCCCAAGCGTTTTGGTTTTGCTATTCAATATTATATGTTTGAGACACAATGATTAATATGTTATAATATATATGTTTGCGACCCAAATATATCTCTGTTTGTGAATACAGCCGTGTTTATTGCACTGTTTATGAACTTTCGAGAGCAAGAGAATAAAAGGGGCAACGAGTGTGTATATCTTGTTAGTGCTTCATAAATATTCCTGAATGTGCATGTAAATTGCAGATGAGGTCAGCGTTTCTTATTTTGGCTGATGTATTGATTTGTAATTTCATGTATTCATTCGTCAATGGTTCATCGGACAGCGGATATCAAAAGCGCATGATCAGGGAAAGAAGAATAAACAAACGCTCGGACGGTTAAATGGTTTGTGAAGTTTCTTTGGTTCTTGTGTGCGTTTCGCATATATTTGTGTGCTACCAAAGTGAGAAACGATTTTGAGGAAAGAAACTGGAGAGGGCAACAACGCGAATCCCTTTTTCTGGCCGATCCTCTACTGAAAAAAATTGGAATGGCGGACCATTTGTGAAATATAATAAAAAAAACACAAGTAATTAATTCACGCTTGTCGTGCATAAACTATATTGGTATATAAGTATATTGTCTGCGTACCAACCCATAGTGATAACCAAGGCATAGTCGAAACCTTCTCACAACAAAAAAAGCAGAAGCAAAAGAGCAGCAGATTCTCATTTCATAAAAAAGTAATGCATTTAATGCAGGTAAATGTAAAATGTTAATGTTCTAATTTTTTGTATTAATTATTTATAAATGTGGATATATATCGATAAAATTAATTATAATAAATAAAGAAAGAAAGAATAATTCGTTTCTAAATATTATGTTTGGAAGAAAATACGCATAAGTTTCCACGTAAGTACATACATATATGGAGGTTTGGGGGAAACACGTAAATGCTTCCACGTAATTATATGGATGTTTGGGATTAAGCATGCATGTTTCCACGTAAAATCAAACATATTTGTCAGTAAACATGCTAATTTGGGACTTGCAAACATATAAATCTTTGAAGTGTGTTCCAAACATATACATGGTTGCAGCAAAAAATGTTTGGGAGAATATGTTACAAAGGCCGTTCTTCAGCGTGCGTAGAAAATAAGGCAAGGTAGTTCGCTTATTTAGACCAGTCGGAAAAAGTTTGTGGACAGTAACAGATCAGTGGAAAGCTAAACAGGCCAAGGTCAACACATAACCTGAATATGACCGGTTAATAAGCTGCGAAACAAAATGGATATTTAAGCAATGCAAATAATGTAAAGAAATTTGGCTACAAAAGAAAATTACTGAATGAAAAGTTACTTGTCCATAAAGCAAAATGATTGTTTAGCCAAATTTCAATAAGGTAGAGAAGAAAGACAAATTAAAAATTAATATATGAAAGTAAAATAGCAGTGAAATAAAGTGTCTATTTAAGAAAACACCTATAGACTATTTAAGAAATTCGGCTAAAAGGATAACAAAAGCCTGAAAAGTTAAATTCTCATAATGCAGGATGTTTAGCCAAATTTCACTAATGGTCAGTTTTTCAGTCAGTGGTGATCTTCGTTTCTTAGTTAAATTGAGGTTAAATACCGGATTGTGATTTTTATTCATTGTTTAACTATGATTTAACTACCCAATGTTGGTTGGTTAACTTATAGTCAGAAACATATTATTTTAGCAATCAAATTACTCACTGTCAAAGCGAGAAATGAATATTGTGTAAAATACATGTTTCAGATTTGCGTATTTGTACACAGACATTGAGTCTAGATTGTTAAATTGTTGCTCCTATATAGTTTTTTTTAAACATTTTTGTTAAAATGTCTTCGATTTTATGCATCTATTTCTTATTTTACATAATTCCATTTTGTTTGTTCCCCTTAGTTGTTTTGGTATTTATCCCAAAACACAGGTTTTTTCCAATAAGAATACAAGGGTTGCCATAATAGTTGACAATATGGCGACTTACATTAACTCACCACTGAAAAACAAAATGCAAAGTTAACCTCTAATTAACTTAAAATTAAGATTAAGTAATCCGATAGTTAACTACCCACTTAAAAAGTGGCCATAAGACTAATGAAAAATGATAAAATAAAAATGAATGTGATATATGGAAGTTAAATAGTTATAACGTAAAGATAGATTTTAACCGAGTATATTTGAAATTAAAAAGGGCTCAAAATATAAAGAAAAGGAGTGAATAATATGAACATTTTAATAATCTTAAAGAAAATAAATTAATGAAGGCACGTAATAGCAAAACGTAATAATAAAGTTAATATAACGTAACAAATAAGCTAATTGCTTAGAAATGTATGCCAGTCTGATTAAAAATAAGCGAATAGCATAATGAAATGAGCATTTTGCTTAAGCAGATTAAGCGAATTGCATAAATTCAGTGGCATAATAGAATAAGAAAATAGATTAAGAAGCAAATTGCTTAAATCATATAAGCAAAGTGCTTGAAAGTAATAAGCAAGCAGCTTTACAAATTTAAGCAAATTTCACATTTTGGGTGGGCCTAGTAAGATAAAGACTTAAATATTACGATACCAATTGAAATCCACATATATATCCTAAGGTTACCATTTCCAATCTAAAAATTGGAAAACTTTAGTTGATTTTGCTGATATAATTTGGCACCTAAAGTCCTAATTTATTACATCAACGGTGACCCGGCGTGAACTAACGATGTAGGAAGGAATATAGTATTTATTTAATAAGTTGGTGTATTTAGTATATAATGACACTGTGTGTGATTTTTGCACTTTAAAAATCTGAATTGAGCGAAACATAGCGAACCTGCATAATTTTGATACGCTGAATCTAATGGCATTTCCCGTTTTTCTCTACCACGTCAAAATTTCGAGATATTTCACCCCAAAATTTGCTGGGATTTCAAAAACTGTAATATTTTTGAGACTGAATTAGAGGCAGAACGCTTCAAAATTTAAGTTTGACTTCTGAGTAAGAAATGTAGAGGACCTTAAGAAGAATACCAACTACAAGTTTGTACCCCCTCTCCACCCCCCTTATCTCTAATATGTAACTCGACAAAAACAAATTGCATCCATTAAAAGTAATGGAAATTTTGGAGAAATGTTCCTCGCAACAAAATACTATAGGCTCTCAAACAACATTTTGGTGGGAAACTTCTGGTTTATAAGTTATAACACGTTTTGTAATCCAGTTTTCGTTATTTTGACAAAACACAAATGCATCTGAAATTATTGTCAAATATAAAAAGCCAAAGGTTGTATTCATAAACATTTTTATTTACATTTCGTTAGTTTCTTCCATTAGTTGCCAACACAAATTTATGGAAGAGATATAGATGGCAAGTGAACCTCACTCCGTTTGAGTGTAACCTAAACATTGTGTTCTTGATGTTTTATAGAGGTTGCCATGCGTGTCTTAATTATAGAAATATACATAATTAAGATAAATTAGGATAAATTCTATTTATTATATTGATTGTTTAATCATATGTTACTGATATTGTTTACGCCTGTCGCTGATGATGTGCCTGTCGCCCAACCATCACTACCTGTCTGATTGTATCAGCGGTTGATGTCACTCAGCGGCGTTAAGGAACTTGTTGCTTGTGATTGTCAAGCATTTACTCAACGGCGACACGAATTTGATCTGTGGCCCGCGATGTTTAAATTTTGTATACATCAAAAAATCGTAGAAGCGGCAACAGGCACATCAGCCCTGAAAATTTAGTGTTTTTGAAAAAAAATTAAAATAAATTAAAAATAAAGTGTAGTACGTGGGACGGGCCCACTACTACTGAATAAAACAACAAAAAGTACGTTTTTTTTGTCCATTTGTGGCCCCCTGCGGAACGTCAGAAGAGGCCATTCCCGACCAACCACAACCACTGCACGTCGCACGTACAAGTTCCCGGCCAAGCAACAAAGAGGTGAGCGAAAAGGGCACCAGCCGAAACATTGGTCCTTCGCCCAAAAAGATCCAGCCAGGACAACGGAGTAAAGAGGTACGTATTTCATATAATTATACATAAGTATGTATACAGTGTCTCTTAAAAGTTAATTTCGTGTCTCAGTGATGAGGCTATTGGATGTAACCTTAAAAAGTAAAGCTAAGGTTGGGCAATAGCGGTCACTAGGGCACGACATAGTCAAGGGCAAGTGCATATAGGTACCGTTGGAGTATATATGTAATTTGGAATTGGCGCCACTTGAGATCTTTTATGCTCATCTGTTTTGCTCGCACAATATTGTGTTTCCACCAATAGTGCAAGAAGCATTTCATATTTGTCGTGTGTTGAGTACCGAAATTTAGTAAAGGGTATCAACAAAAGAACGACTGACATTTAGCGGAGATTGACAATAAATAAAGGAAAATTTTTATTTCATTCTTCAGAAGGAAGAATAAGGAAATTTGGCGGAAACATTTCGTGGCATTAATTGATTGCACGATAAAATACAATTCGCACTAAAAGTTTAATTTCGAAATTTTAAAATTGTCAACCTATAGTGCTCCAAATTAAAGTGTCTCGTTTGCGGGATTATTTGGAGGCGGAAATTAGCGTGCCTCGTTTTGGAAAATATTTGTGTACAGATTTTCTAAAATTGGACAATTGCAAATTAGAGTGCCTCATTTTGAAAAATATTTGTAAGAAGATTTCATAAGATTCGAGAAATTGCAAATTAGAGTGCCTCGTTTTGGAAAATATTTGTGTACAGATTTTCTAAAATTAGAAAATTGCGAATTAGAGTGCCTCATTTTGAAAAATATTTGTGGAGAAGATTTCTTAAGATTCGAAAAATTGCAAATTAGAGTGCCTCATTTTGGGAAATATTGGTGTGAAGATTTTCTAGAATTCGAAAATTGAAAATTAGAGTGCCTCGTATTGGAAAATATTTGACACGCCGTTGCCTTAAGTCCTGAGAATAAGAGTGCCTCGTATTGGAAAATATTTGACACGCCGTTGCCTTAAGTCCTGAAAATTAGAGTGCCGCAAATTGGAGAATATTTGGTGAAAACCTGTGACGGAGCATCTACACGTAACCGTTAAGGTGACTCGTTTAAAAAAAATAAATTTTTTAAATATAAAGGAAAATTTTGGGAAAGCAATTGAAGAGTTATTGGGGCCCAATTTAAGGAAATTAAGAAAATAAGCAGGCGATCGAAAAATTTGTGGAAGCTGTGGAGGAGGTGACACGATTTAAAACAAGACTGAGGGATAAGAACTTCTCGGAGTATTCGATAGAAGGGTTTGAGAGCGAACGGAACGAGCTAGAGATGCTCTGAGTAAAGTACAAGACCGTGTACGAAGATTGCTGTACTGAGGAAAAGGAGAACAAAAAAGTTTACGCAAAACATAATTTGGTGCATAAGACTTATATAAGATGCGTAAACCTTATATCAAGAGCGAAGAAAGCTCATGCGGGAGATGTGGCACCGCAATCAGAGGCTCCAAGGCAAGATATTTCGGTGCATGTACCCCCTTGTGACACTGGTGTTTTTCGCGGTGATTATACAACGTGGCCCACCTTTAGGGACATGTTTACTGCAATATATATTAATAACGCCAGACTTAGCCCTGTTGAGAAAAAACCCAGGGGGAGGCTAGGGAGGTAAATCAAAATATTGCTTTAACGGCTGAAAATTTTGAAATAGCGTGGGCAAATCTCAAAACCCAATATGAGAATAAGAGAGTTTTAGTGAATAGTCAACTACGGTTGTTATTTAACATGTCTCCCTGCAAACATGATTCTCCTCAAGAAGTTAAAAGACTTCAACGCGATATAAACAACTGCATGTCTGTACTGGAGTTGTTCAAGATCGATATTAAATCATGGGATCCTATTTTCGTGTTTCTGTGTTCAGCACGATTGTCTGAACAAACTTTACATCTCTGGGAACAGTCGGTGAAGAACAAATCTGAAATACCGAAGTGGGGCGAGTTGAATGAATTTTTAACAGATAGATTTCACACGTTGGAGTGTTTCAGATATAATTGGTACAAATCAACAATGGGTCAATAACTCTAAAGCGGTTTCTCAAAATAATCAGCAGTCGAATTCTAACGTGAATAAGTCAACATCACATCACTCTAAAGCTGAAGTGGCTCAATGCAAATTGTGTAGAGTCACACAGAAAAAGTTCGTGTCCTAAATTTCTAAGTATGGACAATAAGAATCGTGCTGCAACATTGAGAAAGTTTAACTTTTGCTTCAATTGTTTGTGGGTTGGCCATATCTATGCCAACTGCTCAAAGGCAAATGGCTGCACTAAATGTCAAAAGAAGCACTACACTCTTCTGCATAGAGATTTTGCAAAAAAAGAAGGACAATCAGACATCCAATATGGCGCCTCAAAACAGCAAAGTTTGTCAAGAGTAAATGATATACAGTCCACAGAAAATATGAGCACAAGCAGAGTGGTTCAGACTCATCACATTACAGTATCGAAAAACGTGATGTTGGCCACAGCATGGGTGCACATTGTACATTTGGGTTCCACATATGAGGTTCGAGCCCTGATAGATCCTTGCTCAGATGAAAGTTTTATATCTGAAAGGATTCAAAAAATGCTTAAATTGCCAACAGTTCCTGTATTGGCTGAGGTCACAGGATTAGGTGGCGAAAAGTGAGCACATCGAAGAAAATGTCCAATTTTACTATAGCATCAAGGCTAAGTGGTGAATTTGAAATGGAGATGAATGCATTAGTGGTGTCTCATGTAACTGGAGATATACCTACTCACTCTTTAAAGGCTCCCAACAACTTGAAGTTGCCCGAGCTAGAGTATGCCGACCCAGAATTCTATAAGAGTGGTCGAATAGATATACTCTTAGGAGGCAATCTGTATCCATTCATAATTAGAGATGGACTTGAGCGAGGAATTATGGATTCCCTAGTGGCTCAGAATACAGTTTTTGGGTGGATTGTGTCAGGCCCGACGAATGCTGTAGGCCCAACGAGATCAGTCACATATTGCCACTTGGTGAAAGCAACCATAGAGGAGCAATTGACTAAATTTTGGGAATTGGAGGAGATATCTCAAAACCCATTTTAATCTGAAGATGATAAAAATGTGAGGAGATATATTGCTCAACGAATGTCCGGAGATCTGATGGGAGATATGTAGTAAATCTGCCCTTCAAGGAAAATGCTTGCATGATAGGCCCAAATCGACACATTGCTCAACGCCAGTTTCTCAGAAACGAAAAGTCTCTGATGAAAAAGCCCGAAGATAAAAAACAAAGTCATGAAAGAGTACTTAAATGTGGGCCACATGCGAAAGATAAGGCCTTCTGCAAGTGGTCCGACTTATTATCTGCCACATCATGGAGTTTTCAAGCCTGAAAGCACGACAACGAAGTTGAGAGTCGTATATAATGCATCAAGTCCGACTTCAAATGGCAAAAGTCTAAATGACGCACTTTACATAGGACCATCTCTGCAAGAAAACATAGTGGCTCTCATGTTAAGATGACGTTTCTCTGCATTCGTTTTCACAGCAGATATTGCGAAAATGTATAGGCAGATTTGGCTGAGCGCGGATCAAAGGTGTTACCAGAGAGTGATTTATCGTGCCTCGGACAAGGAGGAAATAGGCGATTATGAGTTGGACACGGTGACGTTTGGCGTAAATTCTGCCCCATACTTGGCCATTAGAACATTGCATAAGTTGGCAGAAGATGAAAAAGATCGATGCCAATAGGAGCGAGGATAATAAGTAGCTCAATGTACGTGGATGATGTTTTAGTAGGTGCAGATAATATGACAGAAGCATTAGAGGCTTGAGAACAGCTGTGATCGGAATTTTGAACTCAGGAGGATTTGAGCTAAGGAAATGGGCAGCAAATACGATGGGAAATCTGAAAGGTCTGCCCAAAGAGAATCTTTTAGGTTAAAATTTTTGTGTTTCGATGGAGCAAGTACCGCAAAGATATTGGGTCTTCAATGGAATGCAGCTGATGATTAATTTTTCTTCGTCACAGAGAAGCTGCCACTTAAAAATACATACACGAGAAGAGAAGTTCTTTCGATTTTTCCGCGGTTGTACGATCCGATAGGATTTTTGGCACGCAATTGTCGTTAGGGCAAAAATTATCATGCAGGACATGTGGCTAGACAAAGCAGGATGGGACGATGATATAAAACCCGTAGCTGTGCAGAAATGCAAGAATTTTGTATCTCATTATCAGGAAATAGATTTGGTGGGAATACCGAGATGGGTAAATTATTCACCAGAATGTTTAATAGAGTATCACGCATTTTGTGATTCATCAGAGGCGGCTTATGCAGTAGCCTTGTATTCAAGAATTCAGATGGGAGATAAAATATGCACAAATCTCTTAACATCAAAGACAAAAGCTGCTCCTATAAAAAAATCGTCGCTCCCAAGACTAGAATTATGTGGAGCAGTGCTTTTGGCCAAAATGTTGGGCAGCCTAATACCAGAATTAGTGCCAGCTACGTCATTACTGTATTTATGGACGGATTCGACAATTGTGTTGGCGTGACTCAAAAAGCCACCATGCAGTTGGAAAACGTTTGTGGCTAATAGAGTCGCTCTGATATTAGAAAAAACTGGCAATGGAAATTGGATGATCGCCTCTGAACTTAAAGACAATAGTTTATGGTGGCACGGACCAAAATGGCTCTCACAAGAGAAACTTTTGTGGCCTAAATCGTGTCGGGATTTTGTGACGTCAGAAGAATCTAAAGGGGTTAAGGTATTTGTTGCTAGATCTCCAGATGACGATGCCATTTTAAATCGTTTCTCATCGCTGCCTAGGGCTCTTCACGTCATCGGATATGTATTTCGATTCTATAAGCGAACTAAGCTAAAAACGGCAAGGGTAAACACTGACGAAGGGATTCGTGTATCATCTGCAGAGTTGTCATTTGTTAAGAATCGACTATTTCTCTTATCCCAACAGCGTCACTTTCCCGCAGAACACGCGTGTCTCACGCAAAAGAAAAATCTTCCAGCCAATAGCCCGTTGCTAACATTCACACCTTTTCTGGACAAATCTCAACTTATCAGAGCGAACGGTATACTTGGGTCTACTAAGAGTTTCTCCTATAATGAAAGACATCCTCTTATCCTAGCTTATGGTACTCGGCTCGCTCGACTCTATGTCGAGTTCATCCACAAAATTATGTTACACGGGGGCTCACGTCTCGTACTGAATACCGTTTTCCGTTTAGAATGTTGGATTTTGAAAGCGAAAAATCTATTAAAGTTGCCCTTAATAACTGCAAAGAATGTATCATTTATAGAAAGAAGTACCAGGGACAAATTATGGCAGATCTGCCTGAAGAGAGAACCACCCTTAGTCGCCCCTTTAATATGACAGGTGTCGATTTCGCCGGGCCCTTTGCGGTCAAGAGTTTCACCGGTAGATACTGTCGTATTACGAAAGGGTATGTATGTCTCTTTGTCTTTTTTTCGACAAAGACGATTCATTTGGAAGCCGTAAGTGACCTCTCTACCCCTGCCTTTTTAGCCGCCTTGACGCGCTTCATCTCACGCCGTGGCTGCCCTGGACGAATTTACTCCGTCAACCTGAAAAACTTTGTTGGTGCAGCTCGGCAAATTAGCGCTGATTTTGTTGCTCATATCAAAGAGCTACGAGACGAAGCTGTCTCAAAATATGGCCATCAAGAGCTTTCGTGGCACTTTATTCCCCCCTCCGCGCCTCATGTGGGATGCTTGTGGGAGGCTGGGGTGAAAAGTTTTAAGACCCACCTTAAGAAGATCAGTGGTCAAGTCAAATACACTTTTGAGGAATTTTCCACCATGTTAGCATCGGTAGAAGCGTGTCTCAACTCTCACCCACTTAGTCCGCTGTCCAATGAAACTGATGATTTTTCAGCACTTACTCCCGGCATTTTTTGATAGGCTCTGCCCTTTTAACCCCCGCCGAACCGATGGGAAAGGTTCCCGCTGAAAGTGTTATTCAGCGTTGGCAAAAGGTGAAAGCCATGCAGCAAGAGTTGTGTCTCAGGTGGAAAGAAGAGTATCATAGAGAGCTTCAAAAACGTACTAAACGGAAGGTTGCTCAAGAGAATCTCCAGGAGAATGATTTGGTTGTAATCCGACAGGAACCATTGTGTCCCACTGAATGGCGTCTAGGTCGTGTTACAAAAGTCTTTCGCGGTTCTGATTACCGTGTCCGTGTCGCTGAATTGCGAACGCAGAACGGCACCATTAAAAGGCCTATCCATAAGATGGTCCTTTTGTCGCGTGATTCTTATGTGATTGCTAATCCTGTCCCTCTCCCGTAAACCCTTCACCATACGCCATACTAATGTGTTTATCTTTCCAGGAAACAACAATGTCGAATAAGCCCTTCAACCAAAGGTACCCATGCCCTATCTGCGAGCACCTGCACTCTGTGCGTGAGTGCACAAAATTTTTGGTTTTACCCATTGTGGAGAAACGGCGAAAGGTGGTGGCCCTCAAGCTGTGCCGCAACTGCCTTGCATAATCGCATCTACGCGAACGTTGCAAGAGCAAGGTCCGTTGCGTTTTGTGCCAGCGCGAGCACCACAGCCTCTTGCAGCCTATGGCCGAAGGCAAGACCTGGTTCCCCATGAAGGCGACTGTGCGCCTACACATGGATGTGACGGGAGCTAAAAAGGAAATCCGAGTCCTCATCGACCCCAACCGTGCTGTTTCCTGCATTATTCAGGACTCCGTGTCTCGCCACCATTGCCAAGTAAGACAGGGGTATACTACAGACAAACTGCAGCACCGAAAATATGACCGTCCACCCATAGAAGTACGATGTGCTGTGCTGGACACCGAACAGCCACGCATCCGTTGCTCCAAGGTGTTCACCATGCAGACCAGTGGTGGTGGAGGCAGTATTGCGTGTTTATGGAGCTCGGGGCTGTTTAAGGGGCCAGCTGTAGTGAAGTCCGGCCAAATCTTTGTACAACCCACAATCTTTAGCCCGGCATACTTTGGTGAAGGGGACAACGATCACTATCAGTACCTCGTTTCTATAGTTCTCGAATCGAAACAGTTTTCACATGAAACATGTGAATTGAAACAAAAACGCTACGAATCGGTACAAAAACTCGCTTCTCATATGTGACTGTTTCTACAACGTTTGCTTTGCGAAAACTTTCTGTAAGGTACTGGTTTCTTTCATGCTTGTTGGAAAAATGCGAGATAAAGTGTTTCTAAAAAGTAGGGAGTCGAAAAATTTAAAATTGTAAACGTCAAAAATACTCACAAATTAAAACGGTGCGAGATTTTGATATTGTTTCTACAAAAAAGCTTTTAAGAAATTAAGAATTAATATTTTAAATGGAGAAGGCAAGAATTATACCATTTTCTTATGTAGTTCAATTAATTTGTCCTAAATATTACAGAAAAATCAAAAAAGCAAAAAGAAAATATAGTTGAATATATGTCAACTAATTTAGAATTTGCAAGAGACAATTTGGAGGGTTAAATTCCAACAAATTGTAAGAAGCAGTGGAAATCTCTTAAAATAACTTCTGTTTGTTGTTCTTTTTCGCACTAGCTTATTTCGCTTGTTTATATTTTTGTATTATTTGACAGCTTTCTTGGAATATTCCAATAAAAACATCATCAGTGTTGCCTCTTTTCGCATTGATATACAGAAACACTTTTTACTCACAAATCGAGAAACGATGGAATTTTATTAATTTGTCCTAAATATTACAGAAAAATCAAAAAAGCAAAAAGAAAATGTAGTTGAATATATGTCAACTAATTTAGAATTTGCAAGAGACAATTTGGAGGGTTAAATTCCAACAAATTGTAAGAAGCAGTGGAAATCTCTTAAAATAACTTCTGTTTGTTGTTCTTTTTCGCACTAGCTTATTTCGCTTGTTTATATTTTTGTATTACTTGACAGCTTTCTTGGAATAGTCCAATAAAAACGTCATCAGTGTTGCCTCTTTTCGCATTGATATACAGAGACACTTTTTACTCACAAATCGAGAAACGATGGAATTTTATTAATTTGTCCTAAATATTACAGAAAAATCAAAAAAGCAAAAAGAAAATGTAGTTGAATATATGTCAACTAATTTAGAATTTGCAAGAGACAATTTGGAGGGTTAAATTCCAACAAATTGTAAGAAGCAGTGGAAATCTCTTAAAATAACTTCTGTTTGTTGTTCTTTTTCGCACTAGCTTATTTCGCTTGTTTATATTTTTGTATTACTTGACAGCTTTCTTGGAATATTCCAATAAAAACGTCATCAGTGTTGCCTCTTTTCGCATTGATATACAGAAACATTTTTTACTCACAAATCGAGAAACGATGGAATTTTTTGTTTCATGCATAATTTGAAAACTTTTTCGATTCGAGAACTACAGAAACGAGGTACAGGTGAACGTCTGAAGTTAACCTAACCGTGTCTCAGCCAGGAGGGGAAGCAGTCGGCATCACCTATTTTATTTAAATTGTTAATTTTTTGCCTTTCTTTCACTCATATTCATACTTGGATTTGTTTTGTTATATTTCATTATTTCCCTTTCTTTCTGGTAAATTAATAATTTTTGTTGAATTGAATTTTTTGAACTAAAAACAAAAAAAAAAGCACAGACAAATCTGTAAGATTAATCGTTGCGATACATCGGATAGACGATATGTCGCAAGGTGGGCAGGATGTTTACGCCTGTCGCTGATGATGCGCCTGTCGCCCAACCATCACTACCTGTCTGATTGTATCAGCGGTTGATGTCACTCAGCGGCGTTAAGGAACTTTACTCAACGGCGTCACGAATTTGATGTGTGGCTCGTTATGTTTACATTTTGTATACATCAAAAAATCGTAGAAGCGGCAACAGGCACATCAGCCCTGAAAATTTAGTGTTTTTGAAAAAAATTAAAATAAATTAAAAATAAAGTGTAGTACGTGGGACGGGCCCACTACTACCAAGACTGATCTACTTCAGGTTATAGCAAGCTCACAGCTGATTCATATTCTGAACAGCTGATGCCAAGGCGAATTGAGCTCGAATTGTCAAACTTATTCGTTTTGTTTACATTCTTATTGGCAAAGTGAATTTAATTTATAAACTTGTGTTTTTTGAAAGTTTCCCTTAAAAGTGAAAAAAAAGTATTTAAAGATGGTAAAATGTGCTATTTGCAATAAAAAGTTTGAAAGCGGTACGGGTCCGATGTTTCATGTTCCACGCGACGACAACAAACGCTTGTTGTGGGGCAGTCATTGCCGGATACAATTTCGTCCTTGCGACATGGTTTGCAAAAACCACTTTCCACCCGAGGTCATAGCTTGCTGTGGAAAACAGTACAGGCTGCTGCCAATAGCCATACCTCATCCTCCGCCACTGAGTACTGCCAGCTCTAATTGTTTACCGTATGTTCAACAAACTGCTATGGATTCGGGCCATGCTCAGTTAGGGTAAGTATTTGAATTGGTGAATACTTGGCAGAGCTCAAGAAAAATAAACCAAAAAATGAGAACACTGAAAATAAAATAAAAATATTTTGCCGAACACATGGGGCCAAAGTCCGAAAAATGGGTTGACTAAGGTCATCAAGTGGGATACAGTGTTTTTCTGTTGTTTTTTTTTTTATCTCCGGTCGGGCTCCTGCAATTTGTTATAATTTTAAAAACATTAATTTTATCTTTAATACAGGCCGGATATAGGATTTTCTAAGTCCCACGTTACACCGATTTATGATTCTGGTATGATTATGTCAAGTCTTGATTCGGATGCTAAGTAAGTGTATAAAGAGTGCAGTAATATAAAGACAGTTTTTACATAATTCTTTAATGCAACCAGCTTATTTAGTTCTTCGGCTGTTATAACTGCCCAAACGCAGACGACTGGAGTCAGTGTCAACGACACTCAAACGCAAACAAAGTAAGTGCCTATAAAAAGGAACAGTGAATTATTTTCAAAATTAACATATTCCAACATACTTCCAGCTCTAAAATGTTCAATTCCCTAATGGAACGACAAATGCTCAATCTCAAGAAAGAGATGAAGATATTGCAAGACGAAAACAAAGACTTGCGCCGTAAGCTGGATGAGTCTAACGCTGTGGTGAATAACCTTAAGAGAATTTTCTCCGAAGGACAAATACGCAAGTTGATTCTGCCAGGTATGTTTCAATTGTTTTGCTTGGAAGTATGTAAAATTCCTCAATAAAATTCCATATTTGTAGACAAAAACCTCAAATGGTCTTGGAAAGACATTTCCAATGCAGGATGCTTGCACGCGCAGGACCAAGAGCATACACTCACCTTTACGAAAAAGGATTACCTATTCCCCACGTGTCAACACTGCAGTGCTGGTATCGCAATACCGATATAAGCGAGGGTCTCCTGAGTGCATCAATTGACTCCATGCAACACATGTCTGAACTATGTGATGATGACAAAATATGAGTCCTGGCTTTCGATGAAATTAAAGTCCAGGAAGCATTTGAATATGATCAGCCAGGAGACTATTTTCGCAAGCCTGCAAACTACGTCCAGGTGGTAATGGCACGTGGGTTGCGAAAATCGTGGAAGCAACCAGTGTTTTACGATTTCGATTGTCAAATGACAAAAGAAATTCTTTTTCTTATAATTTTGGAGCTGAAAAAAGCAAATAATCTAGTGGTAGCTCTTGTGTGCGATATGGGTCCTACCAATCGCAAGCTATGGAAGGAGCGAAATGTTACCATAGGTAAAATTAACATTCTCTATTATTCTGTTAACAATTAAGAGTTTACTCTGATTTTAGATAAACCTTGGTTTAACCTTGGCCATCTGACCAGGGCTGCCAGATTATTTTTATGAAAAATCGTCAAAATGACGATAAATAACATAAAAATCGTCAAATCTATTTTAAAAAATCGTCAAAAAATCGTCAAAATTAAAATACGCACATTTGGATATTTTTAAATATATTTTTATTAAAAGAAACATAAAATAGATAGTTTTTACTTTAAATCAGTAAATTAAACAATGTACATAAGTAGTTATTTAACATCTTGCATTAAGTCATTCATTTTGTAAATAAATATTTGAGTTTATCATTTTTAACAAATCGGGTTGAATTAATGTATCATAACACTTTGTTTTGTTGAGTTTTAAATAATCTTTGGTATAAAGTATACCCTCCATTGAATCCTTTCAAGAGAATTTCGATTTTTCGTTTTATTTAGATTTACTTGGCTGAAAACACGTTCAACATTTGCTGACGAAAGAGGTAATACCATTATCATCTGTATAAATTTTGTTAGAATAGGAAAAACATATGAACCATCACCACATTTCAAAGCAAATATTTCATTCCAAAATCGAAATAAATCCGTTTCATTATTTTCAAACATTTTTTCAAAATTCAAAACCCTTAGTTCACGAAATTCTGAATCCAATGTTTGCTTTTCCTCCTTGTTCACAAAATGTGGGCATTCTTTAAGTATGTCAAAAAATTAATTATTATTAAAGTTTTTAATATAAGTAGGACTTATCATACACAAACTCTTAAAATTGCTTTCAAAATCAAATCTTTTTATTATTTATGTACAAAGCTCAATATAAAAATTCCCAGTTAATATATATTTTGCTTCTTTCACTTGAATTCAGTTTTGTTTTTGTGAACAATTCCTTTGCATATACGCCAAAATATATTTGATTATTGACTGAGAAATTGTCTCTATTGTTAAAATCAACTAAATATATTTGATCAGTCTTTACAAATTCAGGTTTTAGAAAATTACTAATGACTGTCTTGAAAAGTCTTTCCATTTGAGAATAAAGATTGTGTATTTCCGTTGTTTCACTTTGAAACATTTTGTTTATATTATTAATAATTGCTAGTATATATTTTAAAAATTACAAGTAAATTTCATTAGCATCATTTTACTTTGCAAATATATTTTGAGCAGTATCAATTTTATCGACATTGACCGCAAATGAAAAGTAAATTTTTTAGGGCTCATAAAGTTCCAATATCCATGTAACAAGGGATTCTAAAGACAACCATCTTGTTGGACTTGAGTGTAACATTTTTTTTGGTCTAATATCCAACAGTTTTTGTATTTCTTCAAATTGGTTGGATCTTTTAGGACTATTAGAAATGTAGTTAGAAATGTTCCTAGCCAATGTTTCAACTGCTGAAGGCAGTTGCAGACATGCTTATGAAGAGCATAAAGCCAAAGAATGGCATATACATTTAATAACAAACAAATCGGGAATATCATTCTTTAAAAGTTTGGCTACTGAATGATTTTTACCTGTCATTACAGATGCTCCATCGGCGGCAAATCCGAGCATGTTCCGTTTGTAATCTATACTATTTCTATTAAATTGATCAACTAACTATTAAATTATACAAACTTATAGCATCACACTGATCAACATTAATTAATCCAAAGAACAGATCATGTATTTGATAATCAATAAAAATTCGAACTACCAAACATAACGATTTCATGTTGGCAAGATCCGTGGGCTCATCCACGCACAAAGAAAATGTGTTATTCTTTAAAAGATCACAAACAATCGCATTTTGTTTCTTACCAGTTACATTTTTTATTATGGAAGTAGCTTTGGTCCGTCCCAGTGTCATATTTTTAGCTAAGTCGGAATCCGTAAATGAGTGTTGACAAACTTTTGTCATGTGGTCAGCAACCAAAAATGGAAGGTTGTGTTCAACAATGAAGAGGCACATTCGTATTTCTGCTTTCTTGGAACCAAAGTTTTGATTGGAAGCAAAAACTTCATCTATTTTTTTTTTGTTTTACAATAATACAACTTGCCGCAGCTTGATGTTTTTTTGTCTGCGAATGAGCCAACAGATCAGCTACGCCGGATGAAACTTTAAGCTGACAACTACACAGTCTACAGAAAATATGGTTGGTTTTATTTTGTACCCAGTTTTTAATTTCTGGATGTTCCATCCAATCATCCTTCAACTTGCGCCTTTTTCTGCCAACCTGAAATACATTTTACGATTTTAATGAATTTCTTCCATAAATGAATTTATTAAATTTTACCTATGTCGAACTATTTGATGTACCAGCATCATCTTCACCAGCGTCCGAGTTTCTTGCTGAAATTATTTTATAAAAAATTTAATATTTCTTCAGCGATCTGTTATTTCTTTCACTTACCACTTTCTCTGTTTAAAAACTTTATCATATTTTTTTAAAAATTAGCAAATACTATAAATATCTATGACTTTGTGCACGAAATTTCGACCATGCTTTCTGGTACCTTAAATGAAAAGGATTAACACAATTATCATTTATGGCAACTACTCTTCGGAAGAACTTTCTTCTGATGTAAGACATTGCTCATTTTCATCATCACAACCACTATTTAATACATATTTAGAAATATCACCAATATTTGCCCTTCTACTGGGAAAAGGGTTATGCCTCTTTGAATTGATAAATGGATCTGACGTTATTATTAGCCGGGACATTAAATCCTTATTGGTGTTTTCACGGGAATTTTTGCTTGTATGGGATAAACGATTGTTTCGTATAATTTTATGGTTGGCTTCAAGTGCTTCCTCAGATAAAGAACCTGTAATGAAAATATCGTTAATATTGTTTTGGGAAATAAGAAACTTAATATTTAAGGTACCTATTGGTAATTCAAAATAATTAATTACTTCACAGCCGTGGATTAGTACTTTGTGGACACTACTCGGCATGTAGTACCATCCGTACAGGATCAAATATTTATTCCTTGTTATTCTAAGGAGTTCCTTAAAAGTATCCTTATTAATTTGCATGCCACAGAATAGGACTCTCAGTATTACCCCAAAGTATTCAATAAGTTCTCAATCCATGAGACAAAACAACTACTTTACGAAACAAAACAAAACTCAGTAAGGCAGTTGAACGGACCTGTCAGTGGATTCGGGGATTAATGTGCTGCTAAAAACAAATCACAAATCGTCAACCGATCTAAGTTCAAATCTCCTTCTGACTGATATTTTTTTTACTGATTAAAGATTGTGTAACTTGTAAGAAATTATTAATTTTTGAAATAAATTAAGAAAGTGATTTTCCAATCAAATCTTACTGTTACGACTACCAACTTCAATTAAAAACACAATTTCATACTAAAGCTTTTAGCGATTTATAATAACTAATTATATGAAACATATATTTATAGAACCAAACAAAAAAAAATGCTACATGTTTTCAATGTATGAGAAATTCATACTACACCATCTTACTAGGTCGGAACATTTACACTTTGCTAATGCTAACAATTTGTCACAAAACCGATGTTTTGGGCTTTTAAAAATAATGATTTTTTTCAAGTTTGTGCACTTTTTTTTATTGTAAATATAACGGCTTGTAATTTTTTTTCCACAATAAAATTTTAGGGAGCTTTTGAAAAAAAATTTTGACGGACGTCTAAACTTTTTGAATTTTCGGTTTAAAAAAAAAATACTCAATATTACAGCTAACTTTTAAATAGTTAATTTAACAAACAACAAATATTCCGAAATTATCTTCAAAAATCAATTTTTAGGAATTTTTTTCCCATTCCACCAAAAAGGTCAAAATGAAAAAATCCATTTTAGAAATTTTTAAAAAATCTGCTTTTCCACATTTGTGCACTTTTTTTTGGTTTTTATATTTTTATTTGGTAGCCATAGCTTCATACTTTACTTGCAAAAAATAAATAATTGTAGGGAGCTTTAAAAAAAATTGTTATTTTCCACCAAAATTTGAAAATTTTTATGTTTTTCATTAAAAAATACAACATTTTTACTAAATTTCTTAAAATAAAATTGCGGAATTTTGTGAAAGTACAAATTTTGTATTTTTTTAAATTTTATTTAAAAGATTCTAAATAAAAATACTTATTTCGGTTTTAGAATGACCTTCCTGCAATCATTTCCGTACTCCTACCAAATGTAAGTTTTTCAATTCGTGTACTTTTGGCAGAAACCCAATGACTTTAACACCCCTAGCGGATACAAAAGGCGGTATAATCGGTTAGTTTTGTGTTTGTGTTGTTTCTTTTAGTTGGTTTGTTTGATTAACAAATATACTAAAAAGAGCCAAGAGTTCAAACTTTTGATTTTTGTCCACCTTCGAAGCAGTGTGTGGCGGTGTGTTAATAGCTATTCGAAAAACTATTGATCATTGTCTTTTGCCTTTTGATAAGACAAATTACATAGAAAATTTGTCAATATCAATTACAATTAATGAAAAAACAATAATAGTAACATGCATATTCACCACGCTATACAACAAAATTTAAAGATGACATTTCGGTATTAACGAACAAGCCAAAAGAGTTTTTAATCTTCGGCGATTTTAATGCTCTACACACAAGCTGGACCTGCAGCAGCAATAACTCTGCAGGCAAAGCACTTTATAACCAACAGAATCGGTCGGATTTTTACATTCATTGCCCACCAAATTTCAGTCGCTTCACCCAACAGTTGGTACCTTCTTTACCATCAACTGTCGATCTGTTAATAACGCATTCTAATATAAATATATCAGATTTGGAAACTCATCCGGATGAACTAGAATCTGATCATGCCCCCATTTCCTGCCATATCTTCGGCACAGTACTCAGTAGTCATGTCCCCAAAATACCTCTATACTATAAGGCTGATTAGAGTTATATTAGAAGCTGGATTGATAGAATGATAGCAAACCAAAATCTTTCCACAATTGAGTTGACTCCCGGCAATTATGAAACACATCTCAATAAGATAATAAAAGGAGCTAGTAGAAAAATGCCGCTTGGCGAAAGGGTAACACACGAAAGGTACATCTCTGCCCTTACATTAAGCATACTAAGGCAACGCAATAAATTTAGACGCAAGTTCCAAAGATGTAGAGATATACGTAGGAGACAAACACTTTCAGCAATTTTGAAACACGTGAACAGATTTGTTAATTACTATTTGGATAGAGACAGGAATAAAAGCTAGGCTAATTTCATTCAAAGATTACCAACGGGGGAAAAAAGTTTTGGAAGATAACGAGAACATTGAAAGGTAAACGAGCTTCGATTCCCATTCTTTCAGTTAATGGCGTCGAACTGTCGCCCTATGAAAGCAAAGCAAATGCTATTGCAGATGTCTTTGAGAAAGCACATTCAACCACTATTAACAGTAGTTTCACATTAGACTCAAAAGTTGAAAAGATTGTCCAAGAGGTGAATAATGCTAGTAGTGCAGCTATCGAATCACCAACTCTAACAAATGCTAATGAACTAATTGAATATTCGGGACATTTTAAAAATAATAAAGCCCCCGGGTTAGATAATATTAATAATATTTTATTAAAGAATATGTCTCGTACTTCCTTTGACATCCTCGCAAACATTTTTAATTTCTTGCTCATTAAGGCATTTTCCCTCAAATATTTAAAACGGCCAAAGTTATCCCTATCTTTAAGAATGGCAAAGATCCAAAATCTCCAACAAGCTACAGACCAATCAGTTTGCTGAGTAGTAGTGTCAATTGTTCGTATATTACAACATACAGAAACTAATAATGTCATAAATTGTAAGCAATTCGGGTTTCGGAGACAACAGTCGACAGTACATCAAATAAAAAGAGTTGTAAATATAATCGAGGATAATAAATGTACAAGGCGTAGTACCGGTGTTATTCTCTTGGATATTGAAAAGGCTTTTGATACACTCCGGCATAATGGGCTCGTGTATAAATTGAATAAACTAAAATACCCGTTATACCTCCAAAAGATTATATCTAGTTTCTTAAAAAATAGATATTTCAAAGTTTATATAGGCAACGATTATTCGTCTACGAGATTAATTCCAGCTGGTCTTCCACAAGGATCTGTGTTGTCACCGCTGTTATACTCTATTTACACGTCTGATATTTATATTAAAAGAAATCACGATGCAGCCTTCTACGCAGATGACAGTGCTCTTATTTGTAATGGAAAAGTTTCAAATGCGATAGTTAAGCAATTAGGCCAGTCCCTGAAGCATCTAGAGAAGTATTTAAAAAAATGGAAAATTAAGATCAACCACGAAAAGACTCATTCGATAATATTCCCATTGAATAAATCTCCAAACCGAGTTCCTTCAATTTCGCTTCAATGTCTGGGAAATCTTATTGAGTTGAAAAGTTCAGTAAAATACCTGGGCGTAACTTTGGATTCGAAATTAACATTTGGCGAACACACGCGAAACGCATGCGAAAAGGCAATTAAGTGTGGAAGGTCTTTATTATTTACTCAATAGGAAATCAAAGTTAAACACGAAAAAAAATGTTTATTGTATAATATGTGTATAAAACCTATTATGACATATGCTTGTCAAGTTTGGTTAAAAAAAAACTGTCAAGTGTCATCTTAAGAAACTGCAGATAATACAGAACAAACACCTAAAGATAATACACAATCTTCATTGGAGACATTCTACGCGACATCTTCATAGATTTTACGGCCACAAAACAATGAATGTGGCAATGAGAATACTGACTCTGTCATTTGAGGAAAGATGCAGACAGTCTGAGTACGAAATTAGTAGAAATGTAATTTAAATAAATAAATAAATGGTTTCCCATTAAATCCCATGAAGGGACCGGGGAGAACTTCTCACAATCACTGAGCTGTGCGCTTTCCAGTTTTCACTCACTGATTGGGACCTACAGTTTTACACCGATTCCGAACGGTATTTTGAGAAGCTTTTTCATGGCTATATACTCGATAGTGTCGCCGTCACTAAGCGAGGTGACCGTCGTCGAAAGAAATTTTTAAGGTGGTTGGAGCAGGGATCTCCTGTACAAGAGGCGCGCACACTACCCATTGCACCACCGACGGTCATGTAATTTAGATTTTGGTATATTTACATTTTTCGAAAAAATGTGATGTTTTACCGAGTTCTATCTAAATTTTATAAATAAGTTTTTCTGCCGCGTTTATTGCATTTCAAAGGTTTTTTTATACCTAATTTTTACCTAATTCTGCGATATATTGTTGTAATTATAAGGCAAAGCCAACTGATGTCAATTGCTGAAATACTAATATGTAAAAACTCATAATATTGTTTATATGTTTTTAAATAACTAAATGAATAAAGGAAATATTAAATAAGTAAAAAAAAACATTATGAAGCACCCACAGCAAATTTTGTTCGTTGACCTTTTTCATAGGGTAAATCTACAAATATGCAAGGCAAATTTCCGTATGGTTTGCCAACGTGAAATTGCCTACAGCGAAATTGAAAACAGCGTTGCATAAAACAAATTAACAATTTTTTCCTGATTCCTAGAAAAATAAGAAAAAATACCTGATTTGTCGTATGTCAAAACGTATGGGAAATCAAGCAAATTTACTTGATTTCTGCTTAAAATTAACAAAAGTGGCAAATCAAGAAAATCGATGCCAGTGCGAATGCTGTATAATAGGTACAAATAGTTCAAAATAGGTCCATTCCTTTCAAAAATGTCATAAAAAACAAGTACCATATTTTCACAAAAAAATATAAAAAAAAGTAAAATGCCGTTATGGTAACACTCATTAATTATATATAGATTTGTTATCCGTCTCCGACGAATTGTAAATAATTACAATAAGTACTTAGATACAAAAAACATAATTTGACTAAAAACTTTTTAATTACGGCCGGACAGAAAATGTTGTTATCTTAACAATTTGTTTTATTTTATTCACAAACTTATCCTTGTAGTATAGGCTTTTTGCTTCAGAAAAATCACGTGTAAAGACCGTAACTAACATTACTTAAAAACTATTACTTTTGAATTAATTTTTTTAGAAACAAATCCGTCTTTGTTTTCTAAGCATGATTCTAAAATTAGGATATTATGTTTTAAGTTTGTATGTATGTAGTGTTTAGTTTATAACGTTTTTCACTTCTCCTGTGTAAAACTAAAAAGTAGTTACGGCCTTTTGGGTTTTAGGTGACGATATGCACATTGGGGATATTGCTTTTTAAATTTTGTTTTTAAATAGTTAAAAATACACGACCGTATGAAATAAATAAAAATGTATGTTGGTATCATAAATCATCCATCCCCGTAAAATCGATCAACGTTTTCGGATTTTGGAATTTTAGCACTTTTTACCGAGGTTTTAGAAATTTGTCAATTTTTATTTAATTCACGATATTTTTCTTGGATTCGTTTAACCTCAACCAACGTATTAAATAGTAAGAGGTTTGAAAATTTTCCAAATCCGAGTTTGAAAATAATCCCGGTTTTTCAAAAAATTCAAAATTTTGTTTTTCAGTTTTTTTAAAAAAATGTATTTACTTTAACAAAGTGACCATTCTAATGCAATGTTTTTATGGCTAGATAGGGAGTCAAAGTAGGATACCTCGAGTAAATAGCGTTAAGATGACCTAGTATGGATGCTAGATTATTCATAAGACTTTTTCTTCTGGGGTGCCGTTAAAGGACGATGATATGCGAATAATCCGGAAACGATCGGCAACCTTAGAACCAGAAACCGTCAACAAATCCTTGGAAAATTTAACTGACACAGGATGGGCTACTGCCAAGCGCAGCCGTAGCGGCTACATGAGTGAAATCGTGTTTCATAAATAATAGGAATATTTGTTATTTCTAATTAAGACATAATATTCCAAAAGAAATTAAGTTTGGTTCATTTAAATTAATTTTTACAATTTTTTATTTGTAAAGTCTCGTAGTTCCGAATATATTTTTTTGCAGCACCAATTTACACTGGCAGCGTGTTTCATATCACATGTGATTTTATTTATTGCATTACTTTACACGGGACATTTTTTGAAACCAGATGCTGTTGTTTATGGACTGAAATCTATTTCTATGAATTATGTTGTTGCTGTAGTGAAACTATGTTGTTGCTGTAGTGAAAGAAGCTACATTTTCAAAAAGTAATAATCTATTGCCATTGCTGCGAGACACGCTGCAATGTCTTGAGTTGGATAATTTAATTCATATCAATTGTTGCAAATTCATTGATCTGTGTGACTTATAACCTACCATTGAACATGTAGCAGATGTGAATAACTCAATTGCAATTGAAATGCCGATGGATCTTTCTAGTTATGAATTCAAATGGATGTGCTAACATTGACCAATCTCATTTGATAATCAGCGGTAAAAACGATTCAAACTCATGTTTACCTGATAATCGTAGTGAATTAAATGTCGAACCAATGCCTTGTAAAAACGATTTGGAAGATATTGGAATTCCCATGGAATTATTTTTAAGTCTCACCAATGTGTCGGAGTTAGAACTGTACCTGTTGGAAAACAGTTTTAACAAGGACATAAGTAATTTTTTACTACGATGTTCACTGACAATTTGGAGCTATGTTCAACTAAAACAGCACAAAACATCTGTGCTGTGAACATTTCCATACACTACACTAGAGGAATATGCCCCACTACAAAAAAATCAAAAATATTAAGTTGCCAAACATAACCGTAACTTTGGTGTCAAGTAACTTAGAGCTTAATTCAATTAAAAGTTGTATTTATTCCAACCATTTTTGCGTGATTAATTTTACCGAATCTGAGAATCTTTTTATAAGAATCAACTTTTTAGTTAAAGGAGATATGAAGAATATTATGCCTTACATGCAACATATGGTTAGAAAAAACTTTAAATTAACCAACAACGTTTGTCCACTTAACTTTAAAAGCCATGGATGGAATGTAGGTGGGGCTCTTTTGCGTGTTTATGATAGATGCACGTACTTTAATTATGGATGTGGACGATATAAATTTGTTGTTTCATTTGACTACAAAGCATACAAATCAAATGTATAGGGAAGTACGACCAAGATAGCTCATAGCAAAAACAACAAAAGACGCCAACTTCGAGGAGTAGGAAGGTCTTTAGCAAGGCGAGATATAAAATTTGTTAAACCTTCCTACTTCAGAGATGTGCAGTTATGCACAGCTTCCAAACAGTTAGCTAAATTGGGGAATAACCAGCAATTATTATCAAAAGAGGCTGCTCGTAAGCTTAAGCAGCATGAAACGCATGCGCTTAATTAAGACGAGGATAACTACATTGACTTATGTAAAATATCCGCTACAGAAAAATGGAAAACATAATCAAAACGGATTGCAAAAAAAAAGATGTTTGTTTTCAAAGATACATCTGGAGATTATACAAAAAAATAACAAAAAGCTTTTAGAACTTAGTAGTAACACTCTGTTTTCGATGCTTATAAAAAAATTTCAGCAGGACTCGAAAATAATATTTTTGTATTGTTTAATTTTGCACGTGAAACGAAAAACAGAAGCAAAAGGAATGTTGCTACATGTGGCAGAGGCATTTATGTGGAAACGTTTTTGCAGCCCGTAGCTGCAAGGATGTGGACAGACTGGAATAAGTACTAATTAGTGCAGTTCTGAAGGCATTTAACGGCAATAATAATTGTTCTAATTCAAATATGTTGCTACCATTTCGTTAAGATTGTGTGTAAGGACATAAATAAATTATAAGTAAACGAAAAGTCGGCCAGCTTTTAAAATGACAAATGTGGCGTTCAATTAATATTTCTAATATTAATGTTTATTCTTCTTTATTCAGTCTATGGATGACAACAATCCTTACAGACTAGCTTAAAATTACCAAAAATATTCATCTAGAGATCTTATAAATGATATTATCGGAAGAGAAAAATCTACGCCATTAAAGGTATTTATATAATTTAGCTCCCTTAATGACCTCAAAATAGGTTCATTCATTGAATAGTTCCTCCTGTGAAGTGGTACATTAAACATTTCATTACAACGCAAATATCGAGTGGGTATATTGAATCCAATCAACGAAAGTAGAGAGGGGCAATCAATAAGTCCACAAATGAGCTTGTAAATAAAAATAACAGAAATCCTTTTCCTGCGATTAACTAGAGAGTCCAGATGAATAAGTTTTCACCTAGCTTCATATGAAGGTATAGGTTCACTAAAATGAAGAGAATAAAGAGCAAATTTCAAAAAATTTTTTTGAATTCCTTCAATTCTGTCAATATTAACTTTATAATAAGGATTCCACACAATAGCAGCGTACTCAAGTTTAGATCGAACAAACGTAGTAAATAGTAACTTACGTGTATAAGGATCATTGAAATCACTACTATTGCGCTTAATAAATGCAAACATCGAATAAGCTTTTGGCATTATATAATGAATGTGCAATTTAAATTCTAATTTGGAGTCGAAAACAACACCAAGATCTAAAATATTGTCCACTTTAAGCAACATTTGGTCATTAATAAAATATTCGGCATTAAACATTTCTAAACGCCTTCCATAAGAAATATGATGACATTTAGAAACATTTAAGGGAAGATGATTTAAGTCACACCATCTACATAATAGGTATAAATCCTCCTGCAGATAATGCATTTCCAGACTTAGACACAACAGCAAATAATTTCATGTCATCAGCATATAAAAGACATTTGCAAAACCTAAAGATTTCACAAACGTCATTCACAAATAAAATGAATAATAATGGTCCAAGGATACTGCCCTGTGGGACACCAGACGTTGCAACATATGAATCAGAAGGTTCATTATCTATGTAGACAATACAGCGTCTATCAGAAAGATATGATTCAAACCATTTTAACAATGAAGAATGAAAACCAATCTTAGACAATTTCCTGAGGAGAATAGAGTGTACTACTTTATCGAAAGCTTTACAAAAATCAAGATAAATACTATCAATCTGAGAACCAATATCCATATTATTTATACAAAAGTTGGTAAAGACTAAAAGATTAGATACAGTGGAACGGGATTTAGTAAATCCATGTTGGGATTGCGAGATGAATGGACACACTGCTGAAAAGATTTGCTTATAAACTACATGCTCAAATAGTTTAGATATATTTGACAATTTGGAAATGTTTGGGTCAAATCCATGTTTACAATATTGTTATCAAAAACACAATCTTATAATGTTGTAAAATCGCTGAGTATTCTAAAAGTATCTGGTGAATTAGGAAAATGTCAAGATTCTAACAACATTTATGAAAAACATCCTAGTAACGACGACGATTTCAGCGCCATATATAAAAGTAGTCCATTTTATACGGCAGCTATCGAGATGGTTGCTAATATTAAAATGAATGTAAATACTTCTGGCCAAACAAATGAAGATTTTTCTGAGATTTTGCTTAAAAAAATATGTTCCATACGCCTAAATGTGGACATATTTGATGAACAAATTTGTTGACAGCGGAACCAGAATTGCTAATAGTCCGGCTGGGGGTATTTTAGTAATTTAAAGAATAATATTTTGGAACATGGACGGGATTTAAGAGCTACACGTTATATAAGAAAATCAAAAATCTATATAGATGCAAAATTAAGGGAAATTCAGGAATTGTTTCTTAACGGTTCTGACAATGAATAAACATCCGCGGAAGTGGTAAGAATAGAGTTGGATGAAGGAAAATGGAAAAGAACTCCAAAAAGGGTTAAATCGAAAATAACAACAAATTATGAAACACCACAAAATTTTACAAAATATAAAAAAGTATATTTATTCTGGCAAAAAATATATTCTTTTTAGTTTTAGAAATATTTATGAAAACACCAATTGTCGTTTAGGTGACGAATCTATACTCAATTGTATTGAGGATAAAAGCCTGGAAGAAGGTAAACAACTGTATGGTATAGTCGTATACATTTATATTGCTGTGACAATTTACCTTTCTAGTGAAAAGGCGTAAAGTGTTATTATTACCCGTCCTTTAGATGAATTTGACCATATATTTGACCAATAGTAGGTGTAAGATATTCTCTTTCATGAACCCTCAAGGCGAAACAGAACAGGATATTCAGAAATGTTTTTAAGAAGAGTTATCAGATCGAAGATTGGACCTTTAAAATGGTTGACCATCCAATTCAAAAAGATTCTTTTAATTCTGGAGTTTTAGTGTGCCAATATGATGATGGTATTTTAAACAAAAAGGAGCTTACAAAAGTAGACTATCCTAATAAATACAGGGAAACAATGAAATATCCCAATAAAAATTTTTGTTGGAATTCAAGTTTAATTCAGCAGGCATTCCAGCAATGTTTTCCAATTTCCAGTGTTGGATTCAACTTGAATTACACTTTAAAAAATACCAATCTCCAGCAAAATTCTCCCTTGAATTCAAGTCGAACAGTAACGAACTAACTACGCGCTTCCCACAATTAATGCCACCGCAGATAGAACTATATGAACTACTACCGCGCGTTCAAAGTAGAAATGCTTCAGTCGATCTTATAAAGTCATTACCGGAATTTAATGGCGAAATGAAATGTTATCCTGCGTGGAGGGATGCCGCCCACTTTGCAATGAATTTCTATGTAAAAGAAACCGAAAATTATTATGTGGCCGTAGGCATATTTAGAAATAAAATCACGGGCACCGCCAATGACAAGCTGTCATCGTTTAATACAGTGCTAAATTTTGAGGCAATAATTGCCAGATTGGACAAATGTTTCGGCGATAAAAGATCGTTACAGGCACTCGAAAACGAGTTGAGCATTTTGCAACAGGGAAATAGATCAATTTCGGATTTCTACGACATAGTTGACCAACACCTTACATTAATAATAAACAAAAATAAAATGAGTTTTCCTGGGAATATTGAAGTTGCTAATGCATTAAATAGTAGAGTTCGAGATAATGCACTACGAGTTTTTATATCAGGACTAAAACGTCCACTAAGTGATATCCTTTTTTCCGCCAGGCCATGCGATTTGCCAACCGCTTATGCAGTGGGTGGCTTGGCTAGAACTTCTCGGGCGCAACGATTTAACACATACATATGAACCTCCTATAGCTCATCCATCGTACAAAAATCCAAATACTCGGATCACTGGCATAAATTTAGACCAAAAGCAAACCCCGGTGCCTATGGAAGTTGACCCAGGGTCATCCTTGTTTCGGCGCCAGACAGAATTTTCTTCACAAAGACAGCGTGGCGACGAAAACGGAAGAAATTTTCAAATGAAAAGAGATTTTCAGACTGTCAACTCTGGGAGAAGCGCTCCGACGAGAAAGGTACAACGCGTTAACTACATTAACACTGAACCCCAAGGGTTTGATCTCGAAGAGATAGATGTTGTGTCTGAAATGGAACAGGCGTTGTACGAAGAAGAAGACGATGAAGTTGTCGAGGATTTGAATTTTTTAGAGTAGGTCCTCAACTCCCTTTTATAATAAAGAAAATTAGAGGTAGGGAGTTGAAGTTGTTAATAGATACAGGAACAACAAGAAATTTTATAAAACCATTCAATTTTTTAGTTGGTGTTGTTCCATTGGAACACCCATTCAATGTAAATTCCATTAACGGGACAAATACGATAAATGTAAAATGGTACTTTTCGGTCATATAACCAATTTTTATATTTTACCATCATTGAAGAATTTCGATGGAATAATAGGTTTCGAGTTTTTAACTGAAGTAAATGCGAGAATTAATGCTAAGGAGAATACTTTGTCCTATGACAAAAGCAAACACAAATTAATGCTTTCCAAAGGAAAGGAACAAGTCAATTTCGTAAAAATAGATACTGATAAGATACCTGAAGTTGTACGAGATGATTTCAATAAAATGATATTCGAAAATCGCGCATTGCCATTTAACACAAACGTTGTGGCTACGATTAAAACCAAAACCGATGAACCCATATATTGTAAGTCATACCCCTACCCAGTCTCTATGGCAGACTTTGTTAATAAAGAAATAGAACATCTCCTTAGAGACGGGATAATACGTAAATCATATTCACCATATAATTTTCCGGCAATTGTCGTGAGGAAAAAAGGTGTGGACGAGAATGGGAATGCAAATCATAGACCAGTTATAGATTTCCGAAAACTTAATGAAAACACGACAAACGACAAGTACCCAATACCAAAAATCCCCGTGCTTTTATCGACTTTAGGGAAATCAGAGTATTTTAGTACTTTAGACCTAAAGTCAGGATACCACCAAATTCAGTTGGCGGAAAAAGACAGACTTAAGACAGCATTCAGCGTAAATAACGGTAAGTACGAATTCTGTAGGTTGCCTTTTGGATTAAAAAATGCGCCAAGCATTTTTCAACGCGCAATTGACGATATTCTCCGTGAAGACATAGGGAAAACCTGTCGTTTACATGGACGATATCATTATCTTTTCATCTGACGAAAATAGTCATCTTGAGCACGTAAAAAATATTCTCAAAAAAGTCGACGATGCGGGCATGAGAATTTCAGCGGAAAAATCCCGTTTTTTTAAGAAAGAAGTGGAATTTCTTGGATTTATAATTACGGATCAAGGTATCAAAACATGCCCGGATAAGGTAAGAGATATTGAGGAATTTAGAATACCACAAAGCCTAAAGGCCCTTAGGTCATTTTTGGGGCTTGCTGGGTTTTATAGGAGGTTTATTAAGGATTATGCGCACATTGCAAAACCCTTGACGAAGTACCTAGAGGCGGAAAATGGTCATGTATCGGCTAAAAAATCCAAAAACGTGCAAATCATTTTAAACGCGGAAGCATTAGCAGCGTTTAATAAATTAAAGAAAATTTTAGCTTCAGAAGACGTACTGCTAACGTATCCCGACTGCGACAAAAAATTTGAGCTAACGACTGACGCGTCTGCCGTCGCTTTAGGGGCAGTGTTATCTCAAGAAGGGTGGCCGTTAACAATGATTTCTCGTAATTTGTCACTAGCTGAAGCGAATTATGCTACAAATGAAAGGGAGCTATTGGCCATAATGTGGGCTCTGAAGGAACTTAGACACTACCTTTACGGCGTCTCTAATTTTCACATTTTCACTGATCATCAGCCACTAACATTTGCAATGTCAGAAAAAAATCCGAACTCGAAAATGAGAAGATGGCGTTCATTTATCGAGGAGTTTTCTCCCAAATTCTTCTACAAACCAGGAAAGGAAAATGTAGTAGCAGGTGCTCTTTCTCGACAGTACATTAAAATAATGTGGAAGCATCCGACACTGAAACAGCTCATAGTGAACTCTCCTTGTCAAACGATGTTAAGACCATACATTTCCCCATAAATCAGTATAAAAATCAAATACTTATATCAAAGGGTGAATATTTCTCGAAAAGTAGACAGATAATTTTTCAACGTTTTCTCAGACATAGAATCGTGTATGATAATTGGGATAACTTACATAAGATACTTCTTGAAGTTGTAAATTTTACCGGTACAAACGTCATTCATTGTGATCTTCCAACTTTAGCTGAAATCCAAGGAAACATATTATCAAGTTTCCCATTTACAAAATTTCTCCATACGGAAAAGTTGGTCATGGACATAATAAGGGAGGATGATCAGCGGAATATAATAACAACGGAGCACAATAGGGCTCATAGGTCTCTGCTGGAGAACTTCATTCAAATTATTGGCGAATATTATTTCCCGGGAATAAAAAAAATGCTAAAATCTGTTATTGCAAATTGTAAGATTTGTTTGGAGAATAAGTATCAAAGAAACCCGAGTAATACGGGAATAGCAACTACACCAATTCCAGATTTTCCCGGTCAAATTCTCCATATCGACATTTTAATTACTAATAAAACGAATTTTTTGACATGTGTGGACAAGTTTTGAAAATTTGCTTAGGTAATCCCCATAGCGTCCAGAAATAGTTTAGATATTAAAACTGCTCTTCTACAAATGTTGAACAAGTCTAAAAACGTAAAATTGATTGTTTCTGACAACGAGAAGGCATTCCAATCGAATGTAATTGGGACATTGTTAAGAGATCATTTCGGATCAGAACAATACTTCGTTTCGCCTATGCATAGCGAAAGCAATGGTCAGGTTGAACGTTTTCACTCCACACTACTAGAAATGGCCAGATGCATGAGAGTGCAACAGACCATCGACGATATGGTCGATGTATTATTGTTATCTACTGTCAAGTACAATAACTCTGTACATTCAGTGACTGGTATAAGGCCAATATACGTTCTTTATGCTGTACGTCAAGATATGGTAGATCAGTGCTGTCCAAACTAGTAGCCACTTGGCCACTTGTGGCCAAGCGACAAATTTCAGTGGCCAACGAGAAGACTAATATTTTTCAAATAATGATTCTAATTTTTTCCAAAAAACGATTTAAAATGTTAACCGAAGCGATTTCATCTTGACAATAATAAGACAAACAGTAGTTAGCTGTATTGTCCGTTGTATTCGCGTCGTCGCTTTATTTTTTATTTTCTGTTGAATTGGCAGCGCTAGCTGAATCAGCATTTCAATTGTTTATGTTTACATTTGTTGGCGACTGTTATCTGCATGACTGTATTTTGTGAAAATGCAAGAACGCGGCTGCGTGTGGATTTTGCATGTGTTAGAGAGAGACAACAAATCTTGATGGTAGACTTCTGCCACGAATGAATTTCATTCATTCGTGGACTTCTGCAGTATGCAGAATCAATCGTTAACCGCCAACCGTCGAGACTAAATGGGCCTTAAGTCATTTGAAATTCACTTGCCAATTTATTAGTTCATTGTCAAATGAGTTGAATAAGTGTTCAGTTCACAGTGAAATATGGATCGTTTCGTAATTAGAAAAAGAAAACCAGATGAAAGTGGCGGAGGTGAAACAAGTGTTCCAGGTCTATTTGATAGTGATCAGCATACAGAATCAAGCACCCGTGTTACTCAAAATGTTCAAGAAGACAAAGAGAAGAAGATAATTCGGAGGTACAATAGCGAATGGGAAGAAAATTATTTTGTGTCCGAACACAAAGGGAAGTCAATGTGTCTAATATGCCGTCATGAATTCGCAGAGAATAAGAAATACAATGTCGAATCTCATTTTAAGAATCAACACCGTGAAATGAACGAGAAGTTTTTGCCGTTGTCTGAAAAACGATCTGCCGAAATATTACGATTGAAAATTTCATTGGAATCTGAACAAAAAGTGATGAAAAACATATTCAGTGCAAATCATCTGGTTACGCGTGCTTCCTATGAAGTTGCATTCAACATTGCAAAACACGGAAAATCATATGTCGATGGTGAATTTTACAAACAGTTGATGCAAACAACCATTACGACGCTATGTGAGAATTGGGACGACAAATTGAAAGCGCCATTGCTTGATAAATTAAAAACATTATCGCTCAGCCATCAAACAATCAGTCGCCGTGTCGTTGATATTGGAGCTGAAATCGAAGCGAAATTGAAAAGTGAATTGGAAGAATGTGAAGCATTTTCTGTGGCGTTGGATGAAACGACAGACATTTCGGATATGTCCCAACTCATATTTTGGGTGCGATACATCAAAAATGGTCAAATTAAAGAAAATATTCTGGCATTGGTTCCTCTCACTGAACAAACAAGGGCCAAAGATATTTTTGATGCATTTATGACTGTCGTTGCTCGATTTGATTTGGACTTGAAGAAGCTCGTATCAATATGTACCGATGGAGCTCCTGCAATGATTGGAATTCACGCCGGTTTTGCTGCCTTAGTGAAAAAGTACATCAAAGAACATTTCAACTCACCGTTTTTCGTTACATATCACTGCATAATACACCAGGAAAATTTGTGCTCACAGGCATTGGAAATGGATTGTGATGTTTTGAAAACAGTGACCAAAGTATGTGCAGCATTATCAAAAATACGCCGATTTTAGTTTATTTATCGTACTCATAATTTTTTCATTTGTTTGCAGATCATCAATACAATCAGAGGGAGTGGACTACGTCATCGTCGATTCAAATTGTTGACAGAAGAATTAAATTCGAAATTTGGTGACATAATGTTCTTCAAAAGCATTCGCTGGCTAAGCTGTGGAAATGTCTTTAATCGGTTTTGTGATCTGTTTGATGAAATCAGACTATTTCTCATGGAACAACACTTGGATGTAGAATTCAGTGAAATATCGACACATACATGGAAAGAAAAACTGTACTTTTTGGCCGATATTACGAAACATCTGAACGAGTTGAATGTGAGGCTACAAGGAAAGAATAAATGCATTTGGGACTTGGCAAAAGATATTCAAGAATTCAAGTTGAAATTGGTCGCATTTAAAAACCAAATTAACGAAAATGATTTTACTTTCTTCCCATTGTTAGACACAAATCAATATAATGAAGAATTTGAGCTACGTTACGATACGAACATTTTCATTCAATATATTGATATTTTGATTAACGCGTTCGATTCACGATTTGAAGATTTCCAAAAGTTTCAGTTGGCATTCAAATTTCTCAAAAACCCATTCGTTTGTGACCCAAATAATATTCAAAAATTGTCAGATCTTTTCGGAACAAAGAAAACTCATTTGGAATTCGATATTTCGTTGATAAATGAAGAAAGTGGCTTGCCAAATGAAACGGGCGATGCATTGTGGAGGCGTTTGTTATCTGAATGTAATTTCTTGGCACTCAAAGACATTGTACCAAAGTTTTTATGCATGTTTGGTTCCACATACGTTTGTGAAGCATCATTCTCAAGTCTCGCGCGACGTAAAAATAAATACCGCAATGCAATATCGCAACAAAATTTGGAATCCGAACTTCGTTGCGAACTAATCCAATCGAAGCCAGACTTTGATAAATTGACAGAAAAAAAAGAATGTCATCCGTCGCATTAATCTAAAATAAACAATCATTGTTTCGGTTAATTTTAACTCATAGAAAATAGAAAAATGTCATACGTCTCATAACCAATCGAAAATAAATGCAAAAACGAAATTTCGACTTGTTTTCACTGTTTTCTTAGGTTTTGGAAAAAGTGGCCATTGGATAGATCTGTTGGCCACTTATGTGGCCACGCCAAAAAAAAGTTTGGACAGCACTGTGGTAGATGATGTCAAGCGTAAGCTTCAGTGTGCCCAAGAGAGAACCTTAAAGTCAGTAAACGCGGATGCGTCTATAAAAACCTACGAACCTGGAACAAAGCTCTTCGTAAAAAGAAATAGAAGATTAGGAAATAAATTTTATAAGTGGTATGTTGAGGGAGTGGCAGGAAAAGACCTAGGAAGCACTGTATTAATAGATGGTAAAAGGGTACACAAGAATAATCTGAGGTAAAAAAAAATTAGTCGACTACACAGGTTAGTATGTCATTTCAATTGGGGACGGTGACGTGGCTATCTGCGGCAGTTATTATTTCTTCGTACACACGACAAATCTGACTGAATTGAACTAATATTACAGAGGGAAATTAATGAATTAATTGACGTAAAGAATAAACGAGCTACCAACCAAGCAAAGGACATTTAATATTATCGACGTGAAAAAAAGAAATATTTGAATAAATTTAAAAATCAAACACTTGTAAAAGTATGATGTGGTACCACTTAGCGTAAATAATATTGTAAAGGCCAATGTACAGAGTTGAAATGCTATACATTATGAACAGTTGTTTAAATAATAAGTCGGCGCAGAGACGCCCCGATTCGAAAAGGAGGAGGAGTTAGCAACCATACCTATTGTATTTAGCTATGTAACATATCTATTGTATTTACCTATTTACCATACTTGTTGTACTTACTTGTTTACTGTGTTTATTATACTTACCTTAGAATTGTATGTTTTTGATTTGGAATATTCAAGCATAAGTCAATATCTGATTTATTTTCAATATAATAAAATCAGTTTGTAGTTGATAACCGCATAGATCGGTACTAAAGAACTCATATTTTATCTGGACATAGTTTAGATGTTAACTTACATATTTCACCATCGTCATCGATGAGTAATCGAAAATGAACAAAGCAACTTTGTTTTACAATTTACATCAGCCAACAGACACACGTGAAGAAAAAAATAAGAAAGCTCTAATCAAATTCCCAACGGCTTCTTTCAACCACGCTGCCAGGCTTAAAACATTGTACAGATTCAGTCATAAGTTTCGACGCACATGGTACAACTCCATTATCAAGAAAGCCAGTGTCAACCAGTGAGTGAAAAGTTAGAAGTGCAGCGACAGCTAAGTAAAACCAAGTGGCGATATAATTACTTGCAACCAGCGTTTTGCATAAGCAATCATCACCATTGTTTCCTTCCCCAGTGGAAATACCATCAAGCAAAAATTTCTGGGAAAATATGAAACAAATAATCACAAATATTTGGTAAAAGCGTAGTGTTCTAATAAGGCATTGTAAGTTTCCTTTCGCGTTTCGTTTTTCGTACGGTACCCAACGAAAGGAATTAATCGGAAAACCATCCATCGTGTTGCGAGAACCCTACCGGGTCTGGACAGCGACAGTAGGCGTTACACAGAGGTAGTACGTGTTGCCCTAAAGAGCACCAGTTTGCGGAAAAGCGTGCCCTCGTGGGAAGTTCAGATCATCGCCGGTGACTGACGCCAGTCGGCTTCTCGGTCGACGGTAAGCGGTGTCTCCGATTTGTCCGATTAGTCGGTCACCACACTCCAGTGGCCACAATAACGGTCTTACATTAAAAACATTTGAATAAAGCCAACAAAGCTCTAATCACATCAGGCAAATAACAACCATCCTGGAGCAGTAAAGCCACATCCGTTCAAGAAAAAGTCAACAAGCCAAAAACCACTCACATTAGGCGACAAACCACACCGGCAGTCACCAGCAAAGTCATTCCTCTAGTCCCACACGCTGAAAAATCTGTCGTTTTTTGGATGCAAATATAACATGTGTTTGGAGCTTGTCGCAAATATAATATTTTATATATAGTATATATACTTGTCCCCAAGCGTTTTGGTTTTGCTATTCAATATTATATGTTTGAGACACAATGATTAATATGTTATAATATATATGTTTGCGACCCAAATATATCTCTGTTTGTGAATACAGCCGTGTTTATTGCACTGTTTATGAACTTTCGAGAGCAAGAGAATAAAAGGGGCAACGAGTGTGTATATCTTGTTAGTGCTTCATAAATATTCCTGAATGTGCATGTAAATTGCAGATGAGGTCAGCGTTTCTTATTTTGGCTGATGTATTGATTTGTAATTTCATGTATTCATTCGTCAATGGTTCATCGGACAGCGGATATCAAAAGCGCATGATCAGGGAAAGAAGAATAAACAAACGCTCGGACGGTTAAATGGTTTGTGAAGTTTCTTTGGTTCTTGTGTGCGTTTCGCATATATTTGTGTGCTACCAAAGTGAGAAACGATTTTGAGGAAAGAAACTGGAGAGGGCAACAACGCGAATCCCTTTTTCTGGCCGATCCTCTACTGAAAAAAATTGGAATGGCGGACCATTTGTGAAATATAATAAAAAAAACACAAGTAATTAATTCACGCTTGTCGTGCATAAACTATATTGGTATATAAGTATATTGTCTGTGTACCAACCCATAGTGATAACCAAGGCATAGTCGAAACCTTCTCACAACAAAAAAAGCAGAAGCAAAAGAGCAGCAGATTCTCATTTCATAAAAAAGTAATGCATTTAATGCAGGTAAATGTAAAATGTTAATGTTCTAATTTTTTGTATTAATTATTTATAAATGTGGATATATATCGATAAAATTAATTATAATAAATAAAGAAAGAAAGAATAATTCGTTTCTAAATATTATGTTTGGAAGAAAATACGCATAAGTTTCCACGTAAGTACATACATATATGGAGGTTTGGGGGAAACACGTAAATGCTTCCACGTAATTATATGGATATTTGGGATGAAGCATGCATGTTTCCACGTAAAATCAAACATATTTGTCAGTAATCATGCTAATTTGGGACTTGCAAACATATAAATCTTTGAAGTGTGTTCCAAACATATACATGGTTGCAGCAAAAAATGTTTGGGAGAATATGTTACAAAGGCCGTTCTTCAGCGTGCGTAGAAAATAAGGCAAGGTAGTTCGCTTATTTAGACCAGGCGAAAAAAGTTTGTGGACAGTAACAGATCAGTGGAAAGCTAAACAGGCCAAGGTCAACACATAACCTGAATATGACCGGTTAATAAGCTGCGAAACAAAATGGATATTTAAGCAATGCAAATAATGTAAAGAAATTTGGCTACAAAAGAAAATTACTGAATGAAAAGTTACTTGTCCATAAAGCAAAATGATTGTTTAGCCAAATTTCAATAAGGTAGAGAAGAAAGACAAATTAAAAATTAATATATGAAAGTAAAATAGCAGTGAAATAAAGTGTCTATTTAAGAAAACACCTAAAGACTATTTAAGAAAATCGGCTAAAAGGATAACAAAAGCCTGAAAAGTTAAATTCTCATAATGCAGGATGTTTAGCCAAATTTCACTAATGGTCAGTTTTTCAGTCAGTGGTGATCTTCGTTTCTTAGTTAAATTGAGGTTAAATACCGAATTGTGTTTTTATTCATTGTTTAACTATGATTTAACTACCCAATGTTGGTTGGTTAACTTATAGTCAGAAACATATTATTTTAGCAATCAAATTACTCACTGTCAAAGCGAGAAATGAATATTGTGTAAAATACATGTTTCAGATTTGCGTATTTGTACACAGACATTGAGTCTAGATTGTTAAATTGTTGCTCCTATATAGTTTTTTTTAAACATTTTTGTTAAAATGTCTTCGATTTTATGCATCTATTTCTTATTTTACATAATTCCATTTTGTTTGTTCCCCTTAGTTGTTTTGGTATTTATCCCAAAACACAGGTTTTTTCCAATAAGAATACAAGGGTTGCCATAATAGTTGACAATATGGCGACTTACATTAACTCACCACTGAAAAACAAAATGCAAAGTTAACCTCTAATTAACTTAAAATTAAGATTAAGTAATCCGATAGTTAACTACCCACTTAAAAAGTGGCCATAAGACTAATGAAAAATGATAAAATAAAAATGAATGTGATATATGGAAGTTAAATAGTTATAACGTAAAGATAGATTTTAACCGAGTATATTTGAAATTAAAAAGGGCTCAAAATATAAAGAAAAGGAGTGAATAATATGAACATTTTAATAATCTTAAAGAAAATAAATTAATGAAGGCACGTAATAGCAAAACGTAATAATAAAGTTAATATAACGTAACAAATAAGCTAATTGCTTAGAAATGTATGCCAGTCTGATTAAAAATAAGCGAATAGCATAATGAAATGAGCATTTTGCTTAAGCAGATTAAGCGAATTGCATAAATTCAGTGGCATAATAGAATAAGAAAATAGATTAAGAAGCAAATTGCTTAAATCATATAAGCAAAGTGCTTGAAAGTAATAAGCAAGCAGCTTTACAAATTTAAGCAAATTTCACATTTTGGGTGGGCCTAGTAAGATAAAGACTTAAATATTACGATACCAATTGAAATCCACATATATATCCTAAGGTTACCATTTCCAATCTAAAAATTGGAAAACTTTAGTTGATTTTGCTGATATAATTTGGCACCTAAAGTCCTAATTTATTACATCAACGGTGACCCGGCGTGAACTAACGATGTAGGAAGGAATATAGTATTTATTTAATAAGTTGGTGTATTTAGTATATAATGACACTGTGTGTGATTTTTGCACTTTAAAAATCTGAATTGAGCGAAACATAGCGAACCTGCATAATTTTGATACGCTGAATCTAATGGCATTTCCCGTTTTTCTCTACCACGTCAAAATTTCGAGATATTTGACCCCAAAGTTTGCTGGGATTTCAAAAACTGTAATATTTTTGAGACTGAATTAGAGGCAGAACGCTTCAAAATTTAAGTTTGACTTCTGAGTAAGAAATGTAGAGGACCTTAAGAAGAATACCAACTTCAAGTTTGTATCCCCTCTCCACCCCCCTTACCCCTAATAACTCGACAAAAACAAATTGCATCCATTAAAAGTAATGGAAATTTTGGAGAAATGTTCCTCGCAACAAAATACTATAGGCTCTCAAACAACATTTTGGTGGGAAACTTCTGGTTTATAAGTTATATCACGTTTTGTAATCCAGTTTTCGTTATTTTGACAAAACACAAATGCATCTGAAATTATTCTCAAATATAAAAAGCCAAAGGTTGTATTCATAAACATTTTTATTTACATTTCGTTAGTTTCTTCCATTAGTTGCCAACACAAATTTATGGAAGAGATATAGATGGCAAGTGAACCTCACTCCGTTTGAGTGTAACCTAAACATTGTGTTCCTGATGTTTTATAGAGGTTGCCATGCGTGTCTTAATTATAGAAATATACATAATTAAGATAAATTAGGATAAATTCTATTTATTATATTGATTGTTTAATCATATGTTACTGATATTGTTTACGCCTGTCGCTGATGATGTGCCTGTCGCCCAACCATCACTACCTGTCTGATTGTATCAGCGGTTGATGTCACTCAGCGGCGTTAAGGAACTTGTTGCTTGTGATTGTCAAGCATTTACTCAACGGCGACACGAATTTGATCTGTGGCCCGCGATGTTTAAATTTTGTATACATCAAAAAATCGTAGAAGCGGCAACAGGCACATCAGCCCTGAAAATTTAGTGTTTTTGAAAAAAAATTAAAATAAATTAAAAATAAAGTGTAGTACGTGGGACGGGCCCACTACTACTGAATAAACCAACAAAAAGTACGTTTTTTTTGTCCATTTGTGGCCCCCTGCGGAACGTCAGAAGAGGCCATTCCCGACCAACCACAACCACTGCACGTCGCACGTACAAGTTCCCGGCCAAGCAACAAAGAGGTGAGCGAAAAGGGCACCAGCCGAAACATTGGTCCTTCGCCCAAAAAGATCCAGCCAGGACAAAGGAGTAAAGAGGTACGTATTTCATATAATTATACATATGTATACAGTGTCTCTTAAAAGTTAATTTCGTGTCTCAGTGATGAGGCTATTGGATGTAACCTTAAAAAGTAAAGCTAAGGTTAGGCAATAGCGGTCACTAGGGCACGACATAGTCAAGGGCAAGTACATATGGGTACCGTTGGAGTATATATGTAATTTGGAATTGGCGCCACTTGAGATCTTTTATGCTCATCTCTTTTTATCTCGCACAATATTGTGTTTCCACCAATAGTGCAAGAAGCATTTCATATTTGTCGTGTGTTGAGTACCGAAATTTAGTAAAGGGTATCAACAAAAGAACGACTGACATTTAGCGGAAATTGACAATAAATAAAGGAAAATTTTTATTTCATTCTTCAGAAGGAAGAATAAGGAAATTTGGCGGAAACATTTCGTGGCATTAATTGATTGCACGATAAAATACAATTCGCACTAAAAGTTTAATTTCGAAATTTTAAAATTGTCAACCTATAGTGCTCCAAATTAAAGTGTCTCGTTTGCGGGATTATTTGGAGGCGGAAATTAGCGTGCCTCGTTTTGGAAAATATTTGTGTACAGATTTTCTAAAATTGGACAATTGCAAATTAGAGTGCCTCATTTTGAAAAATATTTGTAAGAAGATTTCATAAGATTCGAGAAATTGCAAATTAGAGTGCCTCGTTTTGGAAAATATTTGTGTACAGATTTTCTAAAATTAGAAAATTGCGAATTAGAGTGCCTCATTTTGAAAAATATTTGTGGAGAAGATTTCTTAAGATTCGAAAAATTGCAAATTAGAGTGCCTCATTTTGGGAAATATTGGTGTGAAGATTTTCTAGAATTCGAAAATTGAAAATTAGAGTGCCTCGTATTGGAAAATATTTGACACGCCGTTGCCTTAAGTCCTGAGAATAAGAGTGCCTCGTATTGGAAAATATTTGACACGCCGTTGCCTTAAGTCCTGAAAATTAGAGTGCCGCAAATTGGAGAATATTTGGTGAAAACCTGTGACGGAGCATCTACACGTAACCGTTAAGGTGACTCGTTTAAAAAAAATAAATTTTTTAAATATAAAGGAAAATTTTGGGAAAGCAATTGAAGAGTTATTGGGGCCCAATTTAAGGAAATTAAGAAAATAAGCAGGCGATCGAAAAATTTGTGGAAGCTGTGGAGGAGGTGACACGATTTAAAACAAGACTGAGGGATAAGAACTTCTCGGAGTATTCGATAGAAGGGTTTGAGAGCGAACGGAACGAGCTAGAGATGCTCTGAGTAAAGTACAAGACCGTGTACGAAGATTGCTGTACTGAGGAAAAGGAGAACAAAAAAGTTTACGCAAAACATAATTTGGTGCATAAGACTTATATAAGATGCGTAAACCTTATATCAAGAGCGAAGAAAGCTCATGCGGGAGATGTGGCACCGCAATCAGAGGCTCCAAGGCAAGATATTTCGGTGCATGTACCCCCTTGTGACACTGGTGTTTTTCGCGGTGATTATACAACGTGGCCCACCTTTAGGGACATGTTTACTGCAATATATATTAATAACGCCAGACTTAGCCCTGTTGAGAAACTCTTTTATTTATTTCAAAAAACCCAGGGGGAGGCTAGGGAGGTAAATCAAAATATTGCTTTAGCGGCTGAAAATTTTGAAATAGCGTGGGCAAATCTCAAAACCCAATATGAGAATAAGAGAGTTTTAGTGAATAGTCAACTACGGTTGTTATTTAACATGTCTCCCTGCAAACATGATTCTCCTCAAGAAGTTAAAAGACTTCAACGCGATATAAACAACTGCATGTCTGTACTGGAGTTGTTCAAGATCGATATTAAATCATGGGATCCTATTTTCGTGTTTCTGTGTTCAGCACGATTGTCTGAACAAACTTTACATCTCTGGGAACAGTCGGTGAAGAACAAATCTGAAATACCGAAGTGGGACGAGTTGAATGAATTTTTAACAGATAGATTTCACACGTTGGAGTGTTTCAGATATAATTGGTACAAATCAACAATGGGTCAATAACTCTAAAGCGGTTTCTCAAAATAATCAGCAGTCGAATTCTAACGTGAATAAGTCAACATCACATCACACTAAAGCTGAAGTGGCTCAATGCAAATTGTGTAGTTCGTGTCCTAAATTTCTAAGTATGGACAATAAGAATCGTGCTGCAACATTGAGAAAGTTTAACTTTTGCTTCAATTGTTTGTGGGTTGGCCATATCTATGCCAACTGCTCAAATGCAAATGGCTGCACTAAATGTCAAAAGAAGCACCACACTCTTCTGCATAGAGATTTTGCAAAAAAAGAAGGACAATCAGACATCCAATATGGCGCCTCAAAACAGCAAAGTTTGTCAAGAGTAAATGATATACAGTCCACAGATAATATGAGCACAAGCAGAGTGGTTCAGACTCATCACATTACAGTATCGAAAAACGTGATGTTGGCCACAGCATGGGTGCACATTGTACATTTGGGTTCCACATATGAGGTTCGAGCCCTGATAGATCCTTGCTCAGATGAAAGTTTTATATCTGAAAGGATTCAAAAAATGCTTAAATTGCCAACAGTTCCTGTATTGGCTGAGGTCACAGGATTAGGTGGCGAAAAGTGAGCACATCGAAGAAAATGTCCAATTTTACTATAGCATCAAGGCTAAGTGGTGAATTTGAAATGGAGATGAATGCATTAGTGGTGTCTCATGTAACTGGAGATATACCTACTCATTCTTTAAAGGCTCCCAACAACTTGAAGTTGCCCGAGCTAGAGTATGCCGACCCAGAATTCTATAAGAGTGGTCGAATAGATATACTCTTAGGAGGCAATCTGTATCCATTCATAATTAGAGATGGACTTGAGCGAGGAATTATGGATTCCCTAGTGGCTCAGAATACAGTTTTTGGGTGGATTGTGTCAGGCCCGACGAATGCTGTAGGCCCAACGAGATCAGTCACATATTGCCACTTGGTGAAAGCAACCATAGAGGAGCAATTGACTAAATTTTGGGAATTGGAGGAGATATCTCAAACCCCATTTTAATCTGAAGATGATAAAAATGTGAGGAGATATATTGCTCAACGAATGTCCGGAGATCTGATCGGAGATATGTAGTAAATCTGCCCTTCAAGGAAAATGCTTGCATGATAGGCCCAAATCGACACATTGCTCAACTCCAGTTTCTCAGAAACGAAAAGTCTCTGATGAAAAAGCCCGAAGATAAAAAACAGTATGACAAAGTCATGAAAGAGTACTTAAATGTGGGCCACATGCGAAAGATAAGGCCTTCTGCAAGTGGTCCGACTTATTATCTGCCACATCATGGAGTTTTCAAGCCTGAAAGCACGACAACGAAGTTGAGAGTCGTATATAATGCATCAAGTCCGACTTCAAATGGCAAAAGTCTAAATGACGCACTTTACATAGGACCATCTCTGCAAGAAAACATAGTGGCTCTCATGTTAAGATGACGTTTCTCTGCATTCGTTTTCACAGCAGATATTGCGAAAATGTATAGGCAGATTTGGCTGAGCGCGGATCAAAGGTGTTACCAGAGAGTGATTTATCGTGCCTCGGACAAGGAGGAAATAGGCGATTATGAGTTGGACACGGTGACGTTTGGCGTAAATTCTGCCCCATACTTGGCCATTAGAACATTGCATTAGTTGGCAGAAGATGAAAAAGATCGATGCCAATAGGAGCGAGGATAATAAGTAGCTCAATGTACGTGGATGATGTTTTAGTAGGTGCAGATAATATGACAGAAGCATTAGAGGCTTGAGAACAGCTGATCGGAATTTTGAACTCAGGAGCATTTGAGCTAAGGAAATGGGCAGCAAATACGATGGGAAATCTGAAAGGTCTGCCCAAAGAGAATCTTTTAAGTTAAAATTTTTTGTGTTTCGATGGAGCAAGTACCGCAAAGATATTGGGTCTTCAATGGAATGCAGCTGATGATTACCTTTTCTTCGTCACAGAGAAGCTGCCACTTAAAAATACATACACGAGAAGAGAAGTTCTTTCGATTTTTCCGCGGTTGTACGATCCGATAGGATTTTTGGCACGCAATTGTCGTTAGGGCAAAAATTATCATGCAGGACATGTGGCTAGACAAAGCAGGATGGGACGATGATATAAAACCCGTAGCTGTGCAGAAATGCAAGAATTTTGTATCTCATTATCAGGAAATAGATTTGGTGGGAATACCGAGATGGGTAAATTATTCACCAGAATGTTTAATAGAGTATCACGCATTTTGTGATTCATCAGAGGCGGCTTATGCAGTAGCCTTGTATTCAAGAATTCAGATGGGAGATAAAATATGCACAAATCTCTTAACATCAAAGACAAAAGCTGCTCCTATAAAAAAAAACCGTCGCTCCCAAGACTAGAATTATGTGGAGCAGTGCTTTTGGCCAAAATGTTGGGCAGCCTAATACCAGAATTAGTGCCAGCTACGTCATTACTGTATTTATGGACGGATTCGACAATTGTGTTGGCGTGGCTCAAAAAGCCACCATGCAGTTGGAAAACGTTTGTGGCTAATAGAGTCGCTCTGATATTAGAAAAAACTGGCAATGGAAATTGGATGATCGCCTCTGAACTTAAAGACAATAGTTTATGGTGGCACGGACCAAAATGGCTCTCACAAGAGAAACATTTGTGGCCTAAATCGTGTCGGGATTTTGTGACGTCAGAAGAATCTAAAGGGGTTAAGGTATTTGTTGCTAGATCTCCAGATGACGATGCCATTTTAAATCGTTTCTCATCGCTGCCTAGGGCTCTTCACGTCATCGGATATGTATTTCGATTCTATAAGCGAACTAAGCTAAAAACGGCAAGGGTAAACACTGACGAAGGGATTCGTGTATCATCTGCAGAGTTGTCATTTGTTAAGAATCGACTATTTCTCTTATCCCAACAGCGTCACTTTCCCGCAGAACACGCGTGTCTCACGCAAAAGAAAAATCTTCCAGCCAATAGCCCGTTGCTAACATTCACACCTTTTCTGGACAAATCTCAACTTATCAGAGCGAACGGTATACTTGGGTCTACTAAGAGTTTCTCCTATAATGAAAGACATCCTCTTATCCTAGCTTATGGTACTCGGCTCGCTCGACTCTATGTCGAGTTCATCCACAAAATTATGTTACACGGGGGCTCACGTCTCGTACTGAATACCGTTTTCCGTTTAGAATGTTGGATTTTGAAAGCGAAAAATCTATTAAAGTTGCCCTTAATAACTGCAAAGAATGTATCATTTATAGAAAGAAGTACCAGGGACAAATTATGGCAGATCTGCCTGAAGAGAGAACCACCCTTAGTCGCCCCTTTAATATGACAGGTGACGATTTCGCCGGGCCCTTTGCGGTCAAGAGTTTCACCGGTAGATACTGTCGTATTACGAAAGGGTATGTATGTCTCTTTGTCTGTTTTTCGACAAAGACGATTCATTTGGAAGCCGTAAGTGACCTCTCTACCCCTGCCTTTTTAGCCGCCTTGACGCGCTTCATCTCACGCCGTGGCTGCCCTGGACGAATTTACTCCGTCAACGGGAAAAACTTTGTTGGTGCAGCTCGGCAAATTAGCGCTGATTTTGTTGCTCATATCAAAGAGCTACGAGACGAAGCTGTCTCAAAATATGGCCATCAAGAGCTTTCCTGGCACTTTATTCCCCCCTCCGCGCCTCATGTGGGATGCTTGTGGGAGGCTGGGGTGAAAAGTTTTAAGACCCACCTTAAGAAGATCAGTGGTCAAGTCAAATACACTTTTGAGGAATTTTCCACCATGTTAGCATCGGTAGAAGCGTGTCTCAACTCTCACCCACTTAGTCCGCTGTCCAATGAAACTGATGATTTTTCAGCACTTACTCCCGGGCATTTTTTGATAGGCTCTGCCCTTTTAACCCCCGCCGAACCGATGGGGAAGGTTCCCGCTGAAAGTGTTATTCAGCGTTGGCAAAAGGTGAAAGCCATGCAGCAAGAGTTGTGTCTCAGGTGGAAAGAAGAGTATCAGAGAGAGCTTCAAAAACGTACTAAACGGAAGGTTGCTCAAGAGAATCTCCAGGAGAATGATTTGGTTGTAATCCGACAGGAACCATGGTGTCCCACTGAATGGCGTCTAGGTCGTGTTACAAAAGTCTTTCGCGGTTCTGACTACCGTGTCCGTGTCGCTGAATTGCGAACGCAGAACGGCACCATTAAAAGGCCTATCCATAAGATGGTCCTTTTGTCGCGTGATTCTTATATGATTGCTAATCCTGTCCCTCTCCCGTAAACCCTTCACCATACGCCATACTAATGTGTTTATCTTCCCAGGAAACAACAATGTCGAATAAGCCCTTCAACGAAAGGTACCCATGCCCTATCTGCGAGCGCCTGCACTCTGTGCGTGAGTGCACAAAATTTTTGGTTTTACCCATTGTGGAGAAACGGCGAAAGGTGGTGGCCCTCAAGCTGTGCCGCAACTGCCTTGCATAATCGCATCTACGCGAACGTTGCAAGAGCAAGGTCCGTTGCGTTTTGTGCCAGCGCGAGCACTACAGCCTCTTGCAGCCTATGGCCGAAGGCAAGACCTGGTTCCCCATGAAGGCGACTGTGCGCCTACACATGGATGTGACGGGAGCTAAAAAGGAAATCCGAGTCCTCATCGACCCCAACCGTGCTGTTTCCTGCATTATTCAGGACTCCGTGTCTCGCCACCATTGCCAAGTAAGACAGGGGTATACTACAGACAAACTGCAGCACCGAAAATGTGACCGTCCACCCATAGAAGTACGATGTGCTGTGCTGGACACCGAACAGCCACGCATCCGTTGCTCCAAGGTGTTCACCATGCAGACCAGTGGTGGTGGAGGCAGTATTGCGTGTTTATGGAGCTCGGGGCTGTTTAAGGGGCCAGCTGTAGTGAAGTCCGGCCAAATCTTTGTACAACCCACAATCTTTAGCCCGGCATACTTTGGTGAAGGGGACAACGATCACTATCAGTACCTCGTTTCTGTAGTTCTCGAATCGAAAACTCGCTTCTCATATGTGACTGTTTCTACAACGTTTGCTTTGCGAAAACTTTCTGTAAGGTACTGGTTTCTTTCATGCTTATTGGAAAAATGCGAGATAAAGTGTTTCTAAAAAGTAGGGAGTCGAAAAATTTAAAATTGTAAACGTCAAAAATACTCACAAATTAAAACGGTGCGAGATTTTGATATTGTTTCTACAAAAAAGCTTTTAAGAAATTAAGAATTAATATTTTAAATGGAGAAGGCAAGAATTATACCATTTTCTTATGTATTTCAATTAATTTGTCCTAAATATTACAGAAAAATCAAAAAAGCAAAAAGAAAATATAGTTGAATATATGTCAACTAATTTAGAATTTGCAAGAGACAATTTGGAGGGTTAAATTCCAACAAATTGTAAGAAGCAGTGGAAATCTCTTAAAATAACTTCTGTTTGTTGTTCTTTTTCGCACTAGCTTATTTCGCTTGTTTATATTTTTGTATTATTTGACAGCTTTCTTGGAATATTCCAATAAAAACATCATCAGTGTTGCCTCTTTTCGCATTGATATACAGAAACACTTTTTACTCACAAATCGAGAAACGATGGAATTTTATTAATTTGTCCTAAATATTACAGAAAAAGCAAAAAGAAAATGTAGTTGAATATATGTCAACTAATTTAGAATTTGCAAGAGACAATTTGGAGGGTTAAATTCCAACAAATTGTAAGAAGCAGTGGAAATCTCTTAAAATAACTTCTGTTTGTTGTTCTTTTTCGCACTAGCTTATTTCGCTTGTTTATATTTTTGTATTACTTGACAGCTTTCTTGGAATAGCCCAATAAAAACGTCATCAGTGTTGCCTCTTTTCGTATTGATATACAGAGACACTTTTTACTCACAAATCGAGAAACGATGGAATTTTATTAATTTGTCCTAAATATTACAGAAAAATCAAAAAAGCAAAAAGAAAATGTAGTTGAATATATGTCAACTAATTTAGAATTTGCAAGAGACAATTTGGAGGGTTAAATTCCAACAAATTGTAAGAAGCAGTGGAAATCTCTTAAAATAACTTCTGTTTGTTGTTCTTTTTCGCACTAGCTTATTTCGCTTGTTTATATTTTTGTATTACTTGACAGCTTTCTTGGAATATTCCAATAAAAACGTCATCAGTGTTGCCTCTTTTCGCATTGATATACAGAAACACTTTTTACTCACAAATCGAGAAACGATGGAATTTTTTGTTTCATGCATAATTTGAAAACTTTTTCGATTCGAGAACTACAGAAACGAGGTACAGGTGAACGTCTGAAGTTAACCTAACCGTGTCTCAGCCAGGAGGGGAAGCAGTCGGCATCACCTATTTTATTTAAATTGTTAATTTTTTGCCTTTCTTTCACTCATATTCATACTTGGATTTGTTTTGTTATATTTCATTATTTCCCTTTCTTTCTGGTTAATTAATAATTTTTGTTGAATTGAATTTTTTGAACTAAAAACAAAAAAAAAAGCACAGACAAATCTGTAAGATACATCGGATAGACGATATGTCGCAAGGTGGGCAGGATGTTTACGCCTGTCGCTGATGATGCGCCTGTCGCCCAACCATCACTACCTATCTGATTGTATCAGCGGTTGATGTCACTCAGCGGCGTTAAGGAGCTTTACTCAACGGCGTCACGAATTTGATGTGTGGCTCGTGATGTTTACATTTTGTATACATCAAAAAATCGTAGAAGCGGCAACAGGCACATCAGCCCTGAAAATTTAGTGTTTTTGAAAAAAATTAAAATAAATTAAAAATAAAGTGTAGTACGTGGGACGGGCCCACTACTACCAAGACTGATCTACTTCAGGTTATAGCAAGCTCACAGCTGATTCATATTCTGAACAGCTGATGCCAAGGCGAATTGAGCTCGAATTGTCAAACTTATTCGTTTTGTTTACATTCTTATTGGCAAAGTGAATTTAATTTATAAACTTGTGTTTTTTGAAAGTTTCCCTTAAAAGTGAAAAAAAAGTATTTAAAGATGGTAAAATGTGCTATTTGCAATAAAAAGTTTGAAAGCGGTACGGGTCCGATGTTTCATGTTCCACGCGACGACAACAAACGCTTGTTGTGGGGCAGTCATTGCCGGATACAATTTCGTCCTTGCGACATGGTTTGCAAAAACCACTTTCCACCCGAGGTCATAGCTTGCTGTGGAAAACAGTACAGGCTGCTGCCAATAGCCATACCCCATCCTCCGCCACTGAGTACTGCCAGGTCTAATTGTTTACCGTATGTTCAACAAACTGCTATGGATTCGGGCCATGCTCAGTTAGGGTAAGTATTTGAATTGGTGAATACTTGGCAGAGCTCAAGAAAAATAAACCAAAAAATGAGAACACTGAAAATAAAATAAAAATATTTTGCCGAACACATGGGGCCAAAGTCCGAAAAATGGGTTGACTAAGGTCATCAAGTGGGATACAGTGTTTTTCTGTTGTGTTTTTTTTTTATCTCCGGTCGGGCTCCTGCAATTTGGTTATAATTTTAAAAACATTAATTTTATCTTTAATACAGGCCGGATATAGGATTTTCTAAGTCCCACGCTACACCGATTTATGATTCTGGTATGATTATGTCAAGTCTTGATTCGGATGCTAAGTAAGTGTATAAAGAGTGCAGTAATATAACGACAGGTTTTACATAATTCTTTAATGCAACCAGCTTATTTAGTTCTTCGGCTGTTATAACTGCCCAAACGCAGACGACTGGAGTCAGTGTCAACGACACTCAAACGCAAACAAAGTAAGTGCCTATAAAAAGGAACAGTGAATTATTTTCAAAATTAACATATTCCAACATACTTCCAGCTCTAAAATTTTCAATTCCCTAATGGAACGACAAATGCTCAATCTCAAGAAAGAGATGAAGATATTGCAAGACGAAAACAAAGACTTGCGCCGTAAGCTGGATGAGTCTAACGCTGTGGGGAATAACCTTAACCCTGCTGTTAGATTAGGACCATTTGGTCCAAATTTTTTCTGTTTTCCCTTGTAACTTTGGAACGGTGATATATACTGACTAAATTTTTCTGCTAATGGGGTCTTTTAATAAAACAATGTTATGTGCGAAAATTAAATTTTCTAACTTTATTCAGGACTGAGAAAAATACAAAATGACGAATCTTAGATTAGAGGACCATTTGGTCAATAGTACATTTTTTCATTACCAAGCGAATGTAAATTCATGTCAAATATTTAGAAGATGTTTTTGATATGTCAAATACTTGCTTTAGAAATTATTGAACCAAAATAGTTACAAAGGATAAGATAAAATTATTATTTTGGATGAAAATTCCAGTATGGACCAAATGGTCCCTCAATCTAAGATTCGTAAGTTTTTTCATTACCAAGCGAATGTAAATTCATGTCAAATATTTAGAAGATGTTTTTGATATGTTAGCGGATGTTTTTGATATGTCAAATACTTGCTTTAGAAATTTTTGAACCAAAATAGTTACAAAGAATAAGATAAAATTATTATTTTGGATGAAAATTGCAGTATGGACCAAATGGTCCCTCAATCTAAGATTCGTAAGTTTTTTCTAATCTAACAGCAGGGTTAAGAGAATTTTCTCCGAAGGACAAATACGCAAGTTGATTCTGCCAGGTATGTTTCAATTGTTTTGCTTGGAAGTATGTAAAATTCCTCAATAAAATTCCATATTTGTAGACAAAAACCTCAAATGGTCTTGGAAAGACATTTCCAATGCAGGATGCTTGCACGCGCAGGACCAAGAGCATACACTCACCTTTACGAAAAAGGATTACCTATTCCCCACGTGTCAACACTGCAGTGCTGGTATCGCAATACCGATATAAGCGAGGGTCTCCTGAGTGCATCAATTGACTCCATGCAACACATGTCTGAACTATGTGATGATGACAAAATATGAGTCCTGGCTTTCGATGAAATTAAAGTCCAGGAAGCATTTGAATATGATCAGCCAGGAGACTATTTTCGCAAGCCTGCAAACTACGTCCAGGTGGTAATGGCACGTGGGTTGCGAAAATCGTGGAAGCAACCAGTGTTTTACGATTTCGATTGTCAAATGACAAAAGAAATTCTTTTTCTTATAATTTTGGAGCTGAAAAAAGCAAATAATCTAGTGGTAGCTCTTGTGTGCGATATGGGTCCTACCAATCGCAAGCTATGGAAGGAGCGAAATGTTACCATAGGTAAAATTAACATTCTCTATTATTCTGTTAACAATTAAGAGTTTACTCTGATTTTAGATAAACCTTGGTTTAACCTTGGCCATCTGACCAGGGCTGCCAGATTATTTTTATGAAAAATCGTCAAAATGACGATAAATAACATAAAAATCGTCAAATCTATTTTAAAAAATCGTCAAAAAAATCGTCAAAATTAAAATACGCACATTTGGATATTTTTAAATATATTTTTATTAAAAGAAACATAAAATAGATAGTTTTTACTTTAAATCAGTAAATTAAACAATGTACATAAGTAGTTATTTAACATCTTGCATTAAGTCATTCATTTTGTAAATAAATATTTGAGTTTATCATTTTTAACAAATCGGGTTGAATTAATGTATCATAACACTTTGTTTTGTTGAGTTTTAAATAATCTTTGGTATAAAGTATACCCTCCATTGAATCCTTTCAAGAGAATTTCGATTTTTCGTTTTATTTAGATTTACTTGGCTGAAAACACGTTCAACATTTGCTGACGAATGAGGTAATACCATTATCTTCTGTATAAATTTTGTTAGAATAGGAAAAACATATGAACCATCACCACATTTCAAAGCAAATATTTCATTCCAAAATCGAAATAAAACCGTTTCATTATTTTCAAACATTTTTCAAAATTCAAAACCCTTAGTTCACGAAATTCTGAATCCAATGTTTGCTTTTCCTCCTTGTTCACAAAATGTGGGCATTCTTTAAGTATGTCAAAAAATTAATTATTATTAAAGTTTTTAATATAAGTAGGACTTATCATACACAAACTCTTAAAATTGCTTTCAAAATCAAATCTTTTTAATATTTATGTACAAAGCTCAATATAAAAATTCACAGTTAATATATATTTTGCTTCTTTCACTTGAATTCAGTTTTGTTTTTGTGAACAATTCCTTTGCATATACGCCAAAATATGTTTGATTATTGACTGAGAAATTGTCTCTATTGTTAAAATCAACTAAATATATTTGATCAGTCTTTACAAATTCAGGTTTTAGAAAATTACTAATGACTGTCTTGAAAAGTCTTTCCATTTGAGAATAAAGATTGTGTATTTCCGTTGTTTCACTTTGAAACATTTTGTTTATATTATTAATAATTGCTAGTATATATTTTAAAAATGACAAGTAAATTTCATTAGCATCATTTTACTTTGCAAATATATTTTGAGCAGTATCAATTTTATCGACTCATAAAGTTCCAATATCCATGTAACAACGGATTCTAAAGACAACCATCTTGTTGGACTTGAGTGTAACATTTTTTTTGGTCTAATATCCAACAGTTTTTGTATTTCTTCAAATTGGTTGGATCTTTTAGGACTATTAGAAATGTAGTTAGAAATGTTCCTAGCCAATGTTTCAACTGCTGAAGGCAGTTGCAGACATGCTTATGAAGAGCATAAAGCCAAAGAATGGCATATACATTTAATAACAAACAAATCGGGAATATCATTCTTTAAAAGTTTGGCTACTGAATGATTTTTACCTGTCATTACAGATGCTCCATCGGCGGCAAATCCGAGCATGTTCCGTTTGTAATCTATACTATTTCTATTAAATTGATCAACTAACTATTAAATTATACAAACTTATAGCATCACACTGATCAACATTAATTAATCCAAAGAACAGATCATGTATTTGATAATCAATAAAAATTCGAACTACCAAACATAACGATTTCATGTTGGCAAGATCCGTGGGCTCATCCACGCACAAAGAAAATGTGTTATTCTTTAAAAGATCACAAACAATCGCATTTTGTTTCTTACCAGTTACATTTTTTATTATGGAAGTAGCTTTGGTCCGTCCCAGTGTCATATTTTTAGCTAAGTCGGAATCCGTAAATGAGTGTTGACAAACTTTTGTCATGTGGTCAGCAACCAAAAATGGAAGGTTGTGTTCAACAATGAAGAGGCACATTCGTATTTCTGCTTTCTTGGAACCAAAGTTTTGATTGGAAGCAAAAACTTCATCTATTTTTTTTTTGTTTTACAATAATACAACTTGCCGCAGCTTGATGTTTTTTTGTCTGCGAATGAGCCAACAGATCAGCTACGCCGGATGAAACTTTAAGCTGACAACTACACAGTCTACAGAAAATATGGTTGGTTTTATTTTGTACCCAGTTTTTAATTTCTGGATGTTCCATCCAATCATCCTTCAACTTGCGCCTTTTTCTGCCAACCTGAAATACATTTTACGATTTTAATGAATTTCTTCCATAAATGAATTTATTAAATTTTACCAATGTCGAACTATTTGATGTACCAGCATCATCTTCACCAGCGTCCGAGTTTCTTGCTGAAATTATTTTATAAAAAATTTAATATTTCTTCAGCGATCTGTTATTTCTTTCACTTACCACTTTCTTTATCATATTTTTTTAAAAATTAGCAAATACTATAAATATCTATGACTTTGTGCACGAAGTTAAATTCAATAAACCGACTCTCTGATTCAGCAATTTTCTTCCATTTGTCTGTGCCAAAAAATGAACAACCGTTAACTTTTTTATCTGACGTATACATGCAAAAAATTGTATTTTCTAATGGATTACTACATAGTGTACTCATAGCAAGTGACCCCAGAAGAACAGCAGATTTGTTTTTTTTTTCATCTATCTGGGCGAAAGAAAACCAAAAGGCCTATTGTTGTTGCCTTTATCTGCAACAATGTCTCTTGATGTCACTTGGTATAAGTACTCTTTGTAATACTACAAAGAATACCTCACACACACACATGTGTGTATTATTGTCAAATATTCATCTTCTTTTTACTTTTTCTTTCGCTTTGTACATTTTCGATGTTGCCATAACAAAATAACATAAAGATTGCCATGTTAGTAAAATAACAAAAAATCGTAATTTTTTGGGTAAAAATCGTCAAATCGTCATTTATCAATTTTTGACCAAAAAATCGTCAAAATGACGATAAATCGTCAAATCTGGCAGCCGTGCATCTGACGAAAGTTTAAAGGTCTTTTTATTCGCTGACGCACCGCATCTTCTAAAGCTGATCAGAAACCATTATTTAAACTCTGGCTTGGTATGGAATGTAGATCCTAACATCAAGGACAATTTGCGACGTATTGAAATATACTTTAAAATCCGATGTTTCCATTGCCTTTAAAATATCTGAAGAGCATTTACAAGTGAAGGGAATAGGTATAAAAAACTTTCAATTTCATTAACTCAAAAAATTTTAATAAATTTTCAAGACGCCAAAAAGTTAAGCCCGCAGCACAATTATTATCAAATACAACTGCCAATGCCATTAGACGGGTCCACTCGCTCGGATTTGACGTTTTTATGCCTGCAGAAACGGCTAACTTTAATCAGCTTGTAAATGACTGGTTCGATGTTTTTAACTCAAACATTAACACATTTGGTTATCCGGGAAAGGTATATTTTATTACTTTAAATTTAATCCCTTTTGATTACAGTTTTAAACTTAAGGAACCATTCGGAACGGCACTTCCGGAACAACTGGAAGTGTTAAACCGGATGATCGAATTTATGTCGCGGCCCATTATCCCAAACAAGAAGGGTTTGGAAATATTTCAGAGGGGCATACTTATGTCTAATAGGGCATTAGTCGAACTGTATAATTATACAAAAGAAAAGTCGAACATGTACTATATACTGACTAACCGCCTAAATCAGGATGTCCTGGAACATTTCTTTGGTGCTATTCGCAGTAAAGGAGGGCTAAACGACCACCCAACACCAAAGGAATTCCAATATAGGATTCGAAAATACATTTTGGGTATAACGAACATCTCATATCTTTCATATCATTCTTTGTACCATTATACCTTATTAGCGAGAAACACAGAGGTTTTGAAGGGCACAGGAAATGTGTCGGCAGATAACACCGAATGGTTGGGCTCTGAGAAAGCTCAAATTTTTTCTAAAGTTGCATCTTGGTCCAAGGAGAACGACCTCAACGTCGATAATGGTGCAAAAACTATAATGCTGACAGAGGAAGTAGAGCCGCATGTCATCATGGAGCTCGATACTTCCCACCCAGATGATTGTGGCATTTTGCAGGAGGATGCTTTAGAGTATATCTCCGGATATATTCTTAAAAAGCTCGACCTCAAGGAGCATCTAAGTACTGCTGCGTCCTTCACCTGGGTGGATCAAGTATCCAAAGGCTTTTTACACAAGCCATCACCAAGTTTCCTTCAAGGCGTTAAAGACCTCGAAAAAATTTTCTATAGTATAAATGCGTTGGAAATAGCGCACTGTAAAAAACTTCACCAACAAATGGTAAGTAGGAGCTCGGAAGTTTCAATTCCTGAAAGCGCAAAGCGCGTAATAATCGGCCAAACAGAAGATAATGGGATACAAAAAATTTATCAAAATAAATCTGTAAGGTAAGTAATTTAAATTAAAGTTTGAATAAATTAAGTAAATTAAACAAACAAATAAATATCAAAATAAAAATATTAATAAAAAATGTTTTATTTTAGCCATTTCGAAGGGCGTGCTTTAGCGATCAGGCAATAAAAGTGAATCGTAAACACAGATTCTTTATATTTCACAAAGAACCATACATATATATGTATATACCCAAATATATACATATATATAGACCATACATTAATATATATAATTGTATGTATATATGATTTATGTTTTATATTTGTTTTACAGTTTATGTATTATAATTGTTGTATGACTTTTCATTTATTATCATCTTAATTGAATTCATTCATTTTCATAATTCATCATTATCATAGTAATTGTATTACTTTTTCACACAATTCTTATACCATTCCTATGTTTGACATTATTTCATACTAATGGCACTTATTATTAGCTCTGCAAATGTTTGTTTCTAATGGTTTTTTTGTTATTGCACAATCTTTGTTTTTCACTTGTACTATATAAATATTTTAAATTTATTTTTGCATTTTATTCTTTTTATAAAACATAAGTAAAAGCCATGTGTAGTTTGTTATTCAATAGTATTTTTATGTTCGTTATTTGGTAGGTATACAGTAAATGGCTATGCTTGGTATAAATACTTTAGTTTTAATGTTCGTTTGTATATAATAGTTTTCTCTACTTGCTGAAGTCTTAATTTGTAATATGTGTATGTACTAAATTGCTTTATATAATCAAAAGGTTTGGTTTTTAATGTATGTATATAAATATTTATTTGCTTGAAATTGTCGAAAGGCTTTAAATTACAAATAATGTTACAATAAAAACAATTTATCAAAAATTATCTTTAAAATCTCTTCTTGGCAACTCGAGCTCTTAACACAGTATTTTCTTTACCTAATGTAAGATTTAAATTCAACGAATTATTATATATATATGTGTGTACACCCAGCACCAACTTGCCTATATGAGAAACACATAGGCAATGATCCACACAAGTCAATTTAATTTCTAATGTTTTATTTGTGAAAACGGCAGACAAGTCAGCAAAACCAATAGGTGATGCAAAATAGTGATGCCATAACCATAGCCTCATGGCCCAAAGCACTAAACGCCATGGATACGAAAGTATACATAATCTACTAAAATAATAAAACTTCACAAAAAATAATCACTGTCCAAAAAGGCCTCGTTAGAAATAAAGCGCCAAAAGACAGTTTTTGTTGACAGCAGAGGATGTAAAATTTGTCTAGTGGATGCATGTCGTGGAAATGTCTTAACAGTGAATATGTTGAACACATCTCGGAACACATTTCACATTGCAATATCGGGGTCCATTGAGCTATGAAATCAGCACTTTTCTGCGTCTGTAAATGTTTTGAGATTGATGATTTGGAGGCCATTGAATCATCTTTTTCGCTGAGTTCTTCACCCATGTAAGCGTCTTCGGTATCATCATACTCGTCGGAGAGAGGATCTTGAGAACTATCATCGCCCGAATATACATCCGTTATCTCTAATTTTGGCAATGAAATCGTCGTGTCTTTCGTATCATGAATAATACTGCCATGATTATTTTCTGTGGGCAAAGTGCGAGTACTGTTCAGTGGTACAAATCCCTCTTTCGGTTTGACATCATCAATTGTGTTATGGGTGGGTTTTGTTATTCCTTCCATCTCAGTGACCGCAATTCCTCCAGCAAGGTTATTACTAGATTTCAAAATAGACACATCTTCTTCCGGCATAAATTCGTCCTTTGATTTTACACTAAATGATTGAGGGCTGACATTGCCTTTCTCCGGTAGAAACCCCATTTCAGACTTTATGTAGACTTATCACAGTTCTCAAAGAAATTGTTTTGTGCCTGATGTACAGATTGTTGGAATTTGTGAAAAGTAAAGATTTGTTTCCAACATTCATAGCACATAGCCGTGAAGAAGAAGAAGGCATGAGTTACTAACAAGATGGTATTTAAATGACAACTAACCTTTGGATCAAAGTATTTAATCATAAGTTCATACACCTCATTTTCCTGACCATCTTCATGGTAAAGACTTCATCGTTACTCAAAGGCATATTTAATTCGTTCGTCTGGTGATTGGGCGAACTGGTGATTGGGCTGGCGTTTGTACCACAAGCTGTTGCAACTGATCTACAGTTCCCGATTAGTGATGCTATAACCATGATCCGCAGATGATAGGAACATCTGTAGTTATTATATATCGTCACTTGCATATCCGGATGCCTATTACGATCTTTTGTTTAATTAAAATAAAAATTTCGTCACAACAGAAACAGCACAAACAAATGAAAAATATGTATGTATATATGTACGTATCCGCATGCAATACAAATGTCATATTTTGCCATTACCACAAAAGGCGAATTCAAGGCGAATTGCTATTTTTAACAGAACCAGCGCAAAAAGTAAGGCGAATTCTAGTGCTTTCACCAGGTAATAAATTCGCCTTGACTACTACTGAATAAACCAACAAAAAGTGAGTTTTTTTTTATCCATTTGTGGCCCCCTGCGGAACGTCGGAAGAGGCCATTCCCGAACTACCACATCCACTGCACGTCGGACGTACAAGTTCCCGACCAAGCAACAAAGAGGTGAGCGAAAAGGACACCAGCCGAAACAGATATATGATAATATATGTTACACTTAACCCTGCTACGATCTTCGGGTGAAATTTCACCCATTTTAAGTTTTAACACTGTATATCTCTAAAAAAATGTTATCAGATTGATATGAGACCTTTTTCTAATTTTCTAAGGTGATATTTTACATCAAAAAACGGTAAAAAAATTTTGACATACTTTACCGTTACGAAATCATTTGAAGAATTACGCAAAAGTCCCTCGGGTGAAATATCACCCATTTAGAAAAATGTGTAAGTATTATTTGTGGTTACCTTTCTGTGGTAACCTTTATGACAGAAATAAAATATTTCTGGCAGCACTGTCCAACCATATGTTTTGTATCATGGGGGGTATCAGGGGGTTTCCATTGTTCTCTTCTCTCACTTCCCTAGTAGTTGTGGTGGCCGGGAAGTGTTTGGAATTAGAAATTTATATGGTTGCATGTCAAAATTTATTCCCGCTCCTACTATGGTTTATAACACAGTACAACAAAATCAAATTTTTTTGAGTACACATGAGAAATGTTAACAGAATATGAAAATAGGCTTAAAATAAAGAAATACGTGTCTCGGCGTTTTGCTGTAGCACGTCAGAATTTTGAGACAATTCATTTTTAAGCTTCGAAGGACCGTGGAGGTTCACTTGTAATGTCATACTTTTATAAAAACAGAACGGGTCAACCGATTTAATGCTTGAGCCAGTTTTGAAAAGGGAATTAAATTTAAACCCAATTTTTTTACTCCACTAGATGGCGCTTTAATTTTCATGTAAATTTAAAAAATAACCAAGAATGTAATGTAATGTAAATGAAATGTAAAAATACAAAAATGAATATGAAATCTTATCTATTACCTTTGTGTTAAAAACATTGGTCGTTTATTTTTTCGTGTGTAAGCTTCAGTATTTGTATCACGACATAACTTCCAACAATAAAACAAGTCGTCTGGGATTTGAAGCACATGGCGGATGATCATTTCGAAACGTGCATGGGACGGTTTCATTGATGTCGTAAAAAAAATTAAAGAAATGATTTCAGCGTATGGTGAAATGAAAGTTAACTTTTCTTTAAAAATTAATTTTTTGCACGACCAATTAGAATTTTTGCCTTCAAATTTGGGTGATTTAAATGATGAGCATGGAGAACGTTTCCATAGAGATATTGTTACAATAGAAAATCGTTTCAAAGGTAAACGCATGACTCACATGTGTGCTGAATATTGTTGGAATTTATGCCGTGATACAAATACTGCAGCTTACACACGAAAAAATAAACGACCAATATTTTTAACACACAATAGTAGTCAAGATTTTATATTAATTTTTGTAGTTTTACATATCATTTACATTACATTACATTACATTTTTGGTTATTTTTTAATTTTATATGAAAATTTAAGCGCCATCTAGCGGAGATAATAATTGTTTTAATAATAAAAAAAATCCAAATTTAATTCCCTTTTCAAAACTGACTCAAGCATTAAAATCGGTTCACCCATTATGTTTTTATAAAAGGTTTTTCAACAGAGACTACAAAAGTAAATCGATAGGGCCAGCAAACGACTCCATATTTTTTCCCGCTTTTTTGACATTTCTCTTCAGTAAGGTTTGCCATTTCATCATCGAAAGATATACGAGATAACAACGAGTCGAAATTATTAAAATTTACTACCAAAAATTTGGAGTCAGTGGCCTCAAGTTTAAGAGCGCTACGTCCAATTTAAGGTCTTCAGCGATGAGGCTTTATATCTGGCTGAATGGTTTCGCCAATAAGCAAAATTTGCGTTATTGGTCAGACAGCAATCCACACGTAATCCATGAGACATCATTGCATCCCGAAAAAATTACGGTTTGGTGCGGTTTATGGGCCGGCGGCGTCATTGGGCCGTACTTCTTCCGTGATGATCAAGAGCGACACATTACTGTGAATGCGAATCGCTACCGTTCAATGATAACCGAATATTTTTGGCCCCAATTGGATAATATGGACTTGGAGGACATGTGGCGAATGCGAATGCCACACCGCGAATGCCACAATCAATTTATTGGAAACCAAGATTGGTGAACGTGTTCTCTCACGAATTGGCCCAGTCGATTGGCCGAATCGGTCGTGCGATTCGACGCCGTTAGATTATTTCCTGTGGGGCTACGTCAAGTCTATGGTCTATGCCAACAGGAATATCGAAAGTGAAATTGCAGCAGTAGCGGCCGATTTATGCTTGAAAACCGTCGAAAATTGGATTCAGCGTCTTCACTTCTGCAAGCGTGCCCGCGATGGCCATGCAAAAGGAATCGAACTCCATACATAATGGCATCGAACGTACTTTCACAGGAATAAAGAATTTCATGGGTATCTAAAACCGGTTTTGTTTTATTTAAGAAAACAAGCAATAAGTGTTCGAACTTACGGATGATGTGTTAACACCTTTTTGCTACACGGCACCTGTTCGATTTCTATGAACACATTAGTAAATGTTACATTGGAAAATAAAAAATAATAGTTGTTTTGTATACACCGGGCAATGCTGAATATCAAATGACTGGCTTTGTTTGGCCATATCAACAACAACGAAACAACCTAACACACAACATCACACATACTTTGTACGAAGTAGCTGTGTGTCACATAACCACATGTTTGCCATATCAACAGCAACGAAACAACCAAACACACAACATCACACATACTTTGTACGAAGTAGCTGTGTGTCACCATGACGTCGACTGCGCAAGCCTTGCAAATGAAATTTTGCGTGGCTATGCGTTATACCTCCGTTCAATTACAGCAACAGACACATGTATACATACATACATTATTATGTTAATACATACGCTATAGACACAACCACTCTTTCATTGCTCTCTTGCTCGCTCATTTTTGTTTAACACATCATTATGCTCTTTCGCAGTCGCAGAAAATCTGGTTTTAGCAGCAGCATAAAATCTGGTTTTAGCAGCAGCATAAAATCTGGTTTTAGCAGCAGCATAAAATCTGACTTTGATAGATTTAGTCCCTATACGCCGCTATAAATGTTAACACATCAAAATTTGGAGCGCTATAATTGAAAAACCCTTCAGAACTTTTTATAATAATATTACATTACAAGTGAACCTCCACGGTCCTTCGAAGCTTAAAAATAGATTTTCTCAAAATTCTGACGTGCTATAGCCAAACGCCGTGACACGTGTGTCTTTATTTTAAGCCTATTTTCATATTCTGTTAACATTTCTCATGTGTACCGACCACTGTCGTACCGTGTAATAGATTCTCTTGAACAGTTACTCTATGTCATGTTTTTTATGTGATGATTTGCAAAACAATGTAATTCCGTTATTCAACAGACGTCATTTGATAATAAGCTTTGTGGGCGCACATTTTATTATACAAAGAAATATACATACATAGTGAGATTTACAAGAAAATATCGAAAATGTCTACACAAAGAACGGTAAATAAAAATTTTATTGAGAAACAAAATACCTGGTAAAAAGAATTTATTTTTAGCGTCTACTTGATGATGAAATTGAGCGTTTAATGGAAAATTGGGAAGAAAGTGATGCAGCAGACGACTATGTTACAGATTCTGAAGATTATGTTCCCGACGATCTGATTGAGCAAATTTGTCATTCTTCCAGTGATGAAAGTGAAGAAGAAGAGTCAGATGTACCTATTGAAGCAAGTATTTACATTTCATCTAAGGATAAAAAAGTTATGTGGTCCACTGAGTTCCCACGTACTGTTGGACGACCATGTGTAGAAAACATTATTCGGAATCGAGTTGGAATAACTAATTACGCCTCTAATCGCATTGCTAGTATAAGGGATGCATTTGATGTATGTTTTCCTGAAACTTTACGGAAAATTGTTATAAAATATACGAATGTGGAGGGTCTTCGTGTTTATCGAAATGATTGGAAAGATATTGACGATGTCTCATTACAATCATATTTTGGTCTACTTATACTGGCGGGCGTGTATAAATCACATGGAGAGTCACTGGAGAGCTTGTGGAATGAAGAAACGGGAAGGCCTATATTTCGTTCAACGATGTCATTGAAATAGTTCAAAAAGCTAAGTCGAGTAATTAGATTTGATGATAAAGCTAGCAGAACAGAACGCAGAGCTCGTGATAAGTTAGCTCCAATTAGAGAGCTATGGGATAAATGGGTGGATAATCAACAACGTGTTTATGTTCCACATGAAAACATAACTATTGATGAACAACTGTTGGGATTCCGAGGTAGATGTCCATTCAAACAATATATGCCATCGAAGCCTGCCAAATATGGCATAAAATTCTGGGTACTTTGTGACAGCGTCACAAATTTCGCCTGGAATTTGCAAGTCTATACTGGTAAGTCAACTCCCGATGCAGCACCAGAAAAGAATCAAGGTCAGAGAGTGGTTCTTGACCTTATTAAAGATCTGAAAGGGCGAAATATAACGTGTGACAATTTCTTTACAACACACGATCTTGCACTTGAATTGCTAAAAAGAAAAAACACCATTGTGGGCACAGTTCGGTCCAATAAAACTTTTTTGCCCAAATCAACTAAAGAAGAACATCGAAAACGTTCAGTTTTTTCCAGCACGTTCTTTTTCAATGACAAAATTGCACTGGTGCAGTACGTTCCAAAAAAATATAAAATTGTCAATGTTCTTAGCACTTTTCATCATGACAAATCGGTATTGGATGGAAGAAATAAGTTGCCAGAGATTATTTCTTTTTATAATAAAACTAAAGCAGGTGTAGACACTTTAGATCAGCTGGTGGGTACATACACAGTAAAACGAAAAACTAATCGCTGGCCTCATGCAATGTTTTGCAATATGATAGACATATCAGCAATTAATGCGTATGTTTTATGGCTTGAAATGAACGATGATTGGAAAAAAGGAATACTTTACAAAAGAAGGTTATTTCTTCATGAACTGGGAATGGAATTAGTTAAGCCAGAAATTGAACGCCGATCTCATCTACCAAGGTCCGATTCTGCAATAATTTTGTTGAACACCATACGGCAATCAGTCGAAGAGCCTTCTACGTCATCATGTTCAAAAAAAAGAAAAATGACTTCAGGGTCCCGATGTGAACTGTGCTCGAAAAACGATAGAAAAGCCTATTCGGCATGTACATATTGTCAGAAATTCATATGCGGACAACACAAAATTGCATATTTTATATGCAGCAACTGTAACCAACAGAATTAGTTTTTAATTACATATATAAAAGCCAAAAATATGTACCTACATCCGATGGAGTTTAATGGATGATTTAAGTTAATTTTTCATTTCAATTATTATTTTATTGAATATTCTTTAAACAATCATTAAAAAATTAAATAAAAACTCCTTGAATGAAGCAAAAAAAATTTATATTTTTATTACAAAATTAGTAATGCCTATAGGTGGGTGTTTTTTCACCCGAAGAACTTTACTGTAACTTTTTTTGAGGAACGTAGCAGGGTTAATATGTTATTGTGAGACATTTTGTAATGAGATTTCAATTTCATAGACAAATTAACATTTCAAACAGTTTCCACTCAATGGAGAGACAAATGCTCTACATGTGTATCTAGCCGCGGAGTTGCCATATAAATTTAAGTAGAGGAAGACGTTCGAAATTTAAACCTATGATTTAGTAAAAATTAATATTTTTCAGTATTTACATTAAAATAAACGAAAGTTTAAGAACTTTTGCTACGTATATGGCAAAGTTATTATAAAATCGAAAAAAAAGTATATTACAAGTGAACTTGCTAAGATATACGAACCACATTTTACCATGCCGGTATTTTCTGATGTTTGATAGGCGCCTGACTTTTGTTATCCATCTTGCAGTGCAAATCTTTACAATTGGTCTATCGAACGAATTCAAAAAATGCCCTTTGGCACTCCAGTTGTTTGGTGTGATCCACTAGAGCATAACCCCGAAAATTGTTATGTTTGCGTAAATAAAGTATTCGGACTAAACAGCACAGCACAATGTAAGCACAAATATAAAAGTGTACAATCAGCTTGTCTACCAATACCTCACAATCCCAATACATTGCACCCAAAGCCTACAAAAAATTTTGTGGATGAAGCTTGTGCAAATGATCATTATGATGATCCAATGGATTCAATATATGACCCTCCCCAATCTGCCACGACGGTTTCATGCAATCATGTTGAGGTATCCCAGATGACTTTTAACAATATGGTGCGTAACTTAAAACTGTCTGGACGGAAATCGGACATACTCCGTAAAATGTGGAAAAATGTGAACATTTTGTCTCCAGACGTTAAGTATATTGGAATAAGAAACCGTCACATTGGGCTTTTGGATTTTTTTACTTGCTCAGAAGATAACACTTTTGCGTATTGCAACAATATTGTTGGATTGATGGAGGCAATCAGCCTTATTACGAATGTCGTTCTCGTATTTCGACTACGACAGTTTTGTAAAAGATTAAAGACAAAGTTGACGTGTTGTCTTTAATCTTTTACAAAACTGTCGTAGTCGAAATACGACAACGACACTCGTAATATGGCTGAATGAGTATAAATTACAGGCCTGAAGAATGGCGCTTATTTATCGATTCTTCAAAGAGAAGTTTAAAGGCAGTTTTACTTTATCTCGATAATTCTATCAATCCAGTCCCAATCGCGATAAGCTCAAATACTACTGAATCGTACGAATCGATGAAATTAATAATAGAAAGCGTTCAGTATTGTAGCAACAATTGGACAATATGTGCTGACCTGAAAGTAATTAATTTACTTGTTGGCTTACAGGCTGCATATACCACTAATATGTGCTTTATATGTTTATGGGATACGCGATATAAAGGAGATCAATATGAAACGAGTAATTGGTCATATCGCCAAGAGTTTGTTAAAGGGGAGCGAAATGTACTTAATTCGTACGGCCCTTGTACCACCTGAGAGAGTTCTCTTGCCACCACTACATATCAAACTTGGCATAGTAAAAAATTTCATCAAAGCTTTGAGTTCAAATGAAGGAGCATTTAATCGGCTGAAACAAATTTTTCTAAGGCTTAGTAATCAAAAAGTAAAAGAAGGTAAGTGAAACTTTCCACATTTAAGTTGAATTTATAACCAAGATTTAACTTATTTATTCAGGTGTACTTAATGGTCCTGACATACGACGTTTAATGGAAGAAACTAACGAAATGTAAATAAAAATGTTTATGAATACAACCTCTGGTTTTTTTATATTTGAGAATTATTTCAGATGCATTTGTGTTTTGTCAAAATCACGAAAACTGAAGTTTCCCACAAAAAAGGTTGTTTGAGAGCCTATAGTATTTTTTCGCGAGGAACATTTCTCTCAAAGATACTACTCCAAAATTTCCCCAATTTCCATTACTTTTAATGGATGCAATTTGTTTTTGTCGAGTTATTAGGGGTAAGGGGGGAGGAGAGGGGGTACAAACTTGAAGTTGGTATTCTTCTTAAGGTCCTCTACATTTCTTACTCAGAAGTCAAACTTCAATTTTGAAGCGTTGTGCCTCTAATTCAGTCTCAAAACTTTTACAGATTTTGACATCCCAGCAAAGTTTGGGGTCAAATATCTCAAAATTTTGACGTTGTAGAGAACGTCATTAGATTCAGCGTATCAAAATTATGCAGGTTCGCTATGTTTCACTCAATTCAGATTTTTGGTCACACCATTATAATTGGTGTTAGTCCACCAATAGAACCAACACGTTTTGGCCCATCACGTCGGACGGTGTCCGTCAGACAAATCGTCCCGCTCTGGTGACAAATTAACATCCTGTCAACAAGTCCACCAGATGTGTCTGTCAGATTTCAACAAATCTGTCCGTCATGTCTGCCAGATTCATCCCATATTCCACCGACAAATCTGTCAGGCATGTCTCGGGAACGTTCCGCATCTCACCAACAAATCCGCCAAACACGTCTGTCAGGCTCGCCAGACAACCCAAGCTCCAGCCCAAGGTGTGAATGGATTAGCAGCCCCAACAATTGTATAGCATGGTGGACAATGTGTGCCATGAATGTGCGTATTTATAAAAAATTGTGTATCTAGAAAGCAAATTAAAGTGTTTAATTTTATGGATTGACGCCGGAATCAGAAGAAATCGACATGCATATAATTCCTACTCCGTCTATATGAAGTGCCTCTGTTTATATCAGAATTGTTTCTTTGGCATTAATGAATAATTTTTTTCTTAAATTAAAATTAAAGATCAAAAGCTGTCGATCACGACACCGGCGAGTAGTCCTCTGATTAATCATGCTTTTTGATTAATCACCATATCAATAATCACGTTTTCATGATTGATTAATCTAAAAATAGACTAACCAAAAAGATGGATAGATGAATTCATATTTTTAGGGTTTTTCAGTTTGATAGTTTTCAATAACCTTTACTAAAAATACCCAAATGTTTGTATAGTAAGTATTTGTATCGTTTCCAAAAATTTTTTTGAATGATGAATAGGATTATACAAATATGATTAATCAATATACAAAATATTTATATACTTTTAACAAAATCGCACAGATATATCCTTTTAAAATTGCATCTTGTGACGTTTATTTTGTATATGGAGTAACTAACGCAAACTGACAAACAAAACGCATATGAGATAACAAATCGGTACCTTAACTTAGAAAGGGCGTAACTAACTATTCTTTTCATATTCGTATAGAAACGTATAAAATACATCATTGCTGAAAAATTAGTATTCTGTGCACGCAAAATTCGTCTCCCCTTTTTAATTCAAACTGCACTAAAACAGTTTACAAATTTCTGAAATTATGGGATTTATTAAGTTTTTTCCTCCGGTAAAACGTTAGTTACGTCCTTTCTAGTTATATCAAATTAAGGAAATAGTCCTGTTCAGCATATTTGTTTTGAATAATAATCTATTTATTAAGAATAGATAAAGACGTCTTAAATTCTCCGGACACTACATGGAGTATACCCAAATGTAGCCCAGACGGGGCGCTATCAATTTATATAATCACCTATCCGTCAGGTCTGGGAAACAAGTGTCCAGGGATTTCCAAAGACATCCCAAATTTTTTTTTCACCATTGGGCAAAAGTTTTTGTTCTACAGAGTGTATCCCAAGTTCTCCGGACACTACATGGAGTATATCCAAATGTAGCCCTGACCTGGCGCTATGAATTCATATAATTATCATCCGTCAGGTCTGGGAAACAAGTGTCCAGGGATTTTCAAAGTCATCCCAAAATTTGTTCCTCACTATAGGGAAAAAGTTTTTGTTGTAGAAACTTTTTCCCTAGTTCTCCGGACACAATACGGAATATACCCAAATGTAGCCCAGACCCGGCGCTTTCAATTTCCAAAGTCAGTCCACAAAAGTGTTGTCCAATGCACTGAATACATAGCATCTGAAAAAAAGAGAGTATATGTATGTCTGCCAATAAATAAAACACGTTTTTATTATCAAATACTTATTTATTTGGGTTTTATTTCACATTTTATAAACTTTTTTTTAAAATAATTCAAAATTTGTTTACCTTTTTGATTTGCAAATAAATGTCAAAATATAATTGTGCTACCACATTTGTTAATTTTACGGAAAAAATATATTTAAATGACAATTCCTTACTACAGCTGCCATGAGCGTTGCGGATTTATAGTTGGCAAGAGACTGCAACACCTAGTTTCAAGGTTCAACCGAGTGAGTGACCGCATAGCCACAATTCACATCAAAGCGAAATATTTCAACATCTCGTTAATTTGTGTGCACGCACCGACAGAGAATAAAGATGATGAGGTTAAAGAAACATTTTATGTGCGTCTGGAGGAAGTATATGAACGCTGCCCTGACCACGACATTAAGATTATTCTAGGCGATTTTAATACCAAATTAGGAAAGGAAAGTGTCTTTCGACCAACCATCGGCAATCACAGTCTACATGATACCACCTCCGATAATGGAATAAGACCGATAGACTTCGCCTCTGCAAAGAACATTGTAGTTAGCACAGGATTCCAGCATAAGGACATTCATAAGGCGACCTGGACATCTGCCGATCAGCGGACGAAGAACCAGATTGATCACGTGGTAATAGATGGCAGGCACTCTTCTAGTGTAATGGATGTACTTGTGATTCGAGGTATATCGACTCGGATCATTACCTGGTGGCTGCGAAAGTTCGCACTAGGCTGAGCAGGGCAAAAAACGTACGAAGCCAAACACAGGAACAGCTGGATACTGACAAGCTACAAATACCGGAGATATCAATGTCCTATCGACATAAACTCTCTCCCCTACTAGAGCAGAATATCCCTCCTCCCGAAGACCCAGATGCGCAGTGGAAGCACATCTTCCATTCTTTGGAAAACGCTGCATGGACTGAACTTGGCTATCAAAAACCGCAGAAGGATAAGCCATGGTACGACGAAGAATGTGGCATTGCAACTGATGAAAGATACGCTGCACGTATGACAACGAAACAGTCAGTTACAACGCGTGCTGCGAGTGAACGGTATAAGAGGCTAAGAAGGGAGGAAAACCAACTGTTTAGGCGAAAAAAATGGCAGTGGTAGCAGAGAGAGAGTGAAAAAACCGATATGTGCAGGATGAATGGTGAATCTCGAAAGTTTTTCCAGAGGCTAAGAAGATTGAATAACGGGCCTAATAATTGGCTGCCCTCCTGCAAGGACGAGAATGGGAATCTGGTGACTGTGTGTGATCAAAATGTGGAGAGACCACTTTACAGCAGTCCTCCACTCAATTCTTCCACAGAAGATCAGGAAGTAATGTTTGTGGAAGACAGTGCAGATTGAACCCCCCCCCCCCAACGAGCCAAGGCCAGATTAGAACGCCAATCTCCCGACTTAGGAATAATAAAGCTGCTGGTGCGGATGGCTTACCCGCTGAACTTTTTAAGGCAGGTGGCGAAGGCCTGATAGCCCACATGCATCAACTTATATGCGGTATATGGTTAGGGAATCTATGCCTGACGGTTGGAATCTCAGGGTATTATCTCCTGTATTCAAAATGGGTGATCCGTGTGTTTGTTCCAACTACCACGGTCTGTCGTTTATCCATCACGTATAAATTCTTGTCGAGCGTATTATGTGAAAGACTAAAGCAAATTGTTGAAAACCCGATTGGACCTTATTAGCGTGGGTTTAGACCAGACAAGTCCACGACTGACCAAATATTCACGCTACGCCAAATCCCGTAAAAGACCCACGAAAAGCCAACCGATACATACCATCTTTTTGTCGATTACAAAAAACTATACGAAACTATGTCGGAACTTGGGATTCAGGAAAAACTGAAAGACCTCACCGAACCATTCTGTACCAAGAGAGGACTGAGACAAAGTGACACACTTTCGTGCAATCTCTTCTACATCTTAATGGAGATAATAATGAGAAAAGCTGCAGTAAATACGAACAAGACCATCAAAACGAAAGGCCATATGTTGCTGGCGTATGCTGACGGCATAGACATAAATTGGCGAAAGGCATTTACTGTGTACGATCATAGACTAATACATACATAGATATATTTATTCTCTCAATAAATTAAACGTCATAGGTACGGTGGAAAGTAAACATTGGGTGGTCGAAAACATGGGTTCAATAATTCCAGATAGAGGCAATAGTAAACAACGTCCAACAAAGGAACAACAACCGAATTTCGTGTTTTTGTGGCAAACTGGTTGTGTTAAATACAATACTCGTACAAGTATATACCAACGATAAAAGTAAAGAAAAAGGTGCAAAATACATATAAACTTTTCAGTTCTACACCAAAACGACATGAAAAAGTTAAGTGAGGCTTTTTCATGTCGTAAAATTTTAACTCCACCTGGTGTAATTTAATTTTAAAGTAAATTTCTCTCATTTCTACCAACCTAGGTCAGATGAGAGAATAAATGATCATAGAGAAAATTTGACTCGGGATGTTTATTCTTTCAATAATTTTAACTTCATAGGTGTGGGTGCATGTAAACGTTGAATGGTGGAATGAATGAGTTCAATAATATCAAAATAATATTGTTCAAAACATCCAACAAGAAGTGTTCGTGTTCTAAAATAGTTGGTTAAATACAAATGTATACCAACAATAAAAGTCATCACAGAAATGCAAATTACATTTAAATTTCATAGTTCTGTACCATAATGACATGAAAAATATCAGTCAACAGCTCTTGTAACTCCTCCTGGTGTAAGTCAATTTTCGTCGAACACCCCTCATTTGCACAAACCTAACGAAGAGTGTGAAATAAATCGTCAGATAAGAGACATTATGCGTGTTATGGTTACACCGCTTGCTTATATAATCGCTTGTTTTGTATGAAGCACTTAGCAGAGACTTAGCGAGAACTTAGCGACGCTAATCATTTTCGCTAAGTTTAAAGAAATTTTAAATTTTAAAGAAAATAAATAAAATTACTTATCGCTAAATTGTCGTTTTCTTTGCAACTTAGCAAGCGATAACCGCTTGCTTGTAACCAAAACGCGACTATTGTATCTTTATTCTAATAATAAGATTTCTATGGCTGAGGTTTGATAAACAAAGCAGAAATTTTTAGTACAAGTATGTACTTTGTGTAAATATATCACCATGCACAAATTTAAAAATGGAGGCTTTTGTTAAATGTTACCATAGATTAATTTGTACATTGATTTGTTATCCGTTCACACGACGTTTTTCTTTGCGCGTTTGCAATGAGGAAACGAACTTCTGTCAGCTGTTTCATTGCAACAATTTTGTGCGAGCATCGAACGAAGTTCTGTTTAGTTTTCTGCATTCACGATGTCCATATATTCACATATTTTGAACGTTCACAGTAACGATTTGAGCTCTGTATATCAATCATCATCGACATAATTCTTCTCTTGATATTCAAACTTGCAACTTCCACAATTCAGCTTCGTTCCAACCATTAAACCGCTGAGCGAGTTGACAAATCTATGTATAAGTTAATGTATGAATGTTGGGGCAAAACAGCTGACAGACTTTCGATACCGATTGTGACATCTCGAATTGGGACATCTCATATACGTTAATCTATGTGTAATGATACCTTCTATGTGGAATCCAAGTGTAATCAGTCTGTACATATTAACCCATTAGTGCATGAAGTTATCTAGCGCATGTTTTTTATAATTTTTGTTATTGATGAAGTAAAACTGCCTTAAATAAGTGCTTTCTGTAATATTTATTCAAAAATTATATTTAAGTTAGGATTTACAGACCGTCCGTTGTAACGGACTCTATGCGGTGGGAACATTTGGCGTATGATAAATTTTAAAGCATGCTTTAGGGTGAAGCCCTTTCTCACATTTAATGCAAACGAATTTTGCCTTCTTGCCACAAACGGCACAACGTCTGTCGGTTTCGGAGTAGTCAATTATGTGATTCCTACCATCGAAACGTGTATCGGTGTTAAAATTTGTTCTACTACCTCTTGCAGAGGGCACTCCATACGTTTCCAGGTAAGAAGTCGCTATATAGCGGCGGAAAGTAAACAAGCTCGCACAGCTTGCATCATTTGGATGCAGTTTTCTCATAATCAGCCACGCATTAACGACCGACGCATCCAGAAGATAAGCAAATATAGGCCACCACCACTTAGGCTGCCTGATACGCGACCGGTAGACGGCGATCAACTGATCCATCTTATCAACGCCGCCCATGCCTTGATTGTAGTGATGAAATACTTTTGGCTGAGGTATTTGTAAAGCTCCCTGTCCCCTTTTATAACGTGTGCATGAACTGTTTTCATTGTTATCAAAATTTGTGCCAATCGTGACCACGTTGTTATCCTTCCACCTCACAAGCAATATGTTTCCATTGTCCGAAAAACGGTTGTCAGAGGATCCTCTCTGTTCCTTTTTCATTTCCGAAATAGGTCTTAGTGGGCACTTTTCAGTTCGGCCTTCTCTTATTGTACCCGATGTGCAGATTCCCAGCTGGACAACTGACGGAGTAATTTCACAGATGTAAAGTAGTTATCGATGAAAAGCTTTATGAATAAATTGTATAAAATTGAATAGATAGATTTGGTCATATTTGATAAATTTTTTATATTACCTTGTACCCCGAATTGTGCGAAACATTTGCTTTTGTAAGGAGATCAATAACCTTATCGCGTCCTAACCCGAATCCGTGGGTAATGGACTCTGCATTTTTACCCGTATATATGTCAAACTGAATCATTTATCCTTCGCTTGAGTTGAGTGCCCAGTTTTTGAAGCCAAATCTAATTGGCTTACCACGAATATACTGTTTAGCATAGTCTTTTCCGTAATAAGGAATCATACTTTCATCAATACAGACATTCTCGGATGGTCCACCATTTTTCACGAACGCTTGATTTAGATGACTTACTGTAGGTCTTATTTTGTAGAGACGATCAGTGGGCTGAATTGCGGTGTTATCATTTAAATGAAAATTGTTTAAAATTTATTCAAATCGGTTCAGGCGCATGCTGTTGGCTAGAAGTTTTGGATCATCTGATTTTCTGACCAATGAAGCCGTTTATTGGGGTATTTTGCGTATCCTGACATCAACATGCCACCAATAAATACCTAATAAAATAAATACCTTAATAAAAATAATAAAATAAATACCTTAATTTCTTCGTACAAATTAGTTTGATCAACACAATGAATTAGGATATCTTCAGAAAAAAAAAGTTGAAAAAACTCTGTTGGTGTTGTGGCAGAGTTAGCTTCGGCGCTAGGTGGAACTTTTTCGCATTGAGTCTCAATTTTATAACTTGGATCTATTTTACGCCAACTAATTCCAGCACGAACACTCCTATTGGAAATATCAGTTCGTTGATACTTCGATAGTGGTTCATCGTCGCTTTCATTCTAAGTAAACCAAAGATAAATAGACAATATGTGTTATCCCTCTCTCCCATTTCATCGAGTTCGAGTTGGTTTGTATTTTACTCTTTGGGTGGGCATAATACGGACAGAAATAAAAGGGAATGCGTATTTTCGTTCGATGCAACCAACATAAAACATAATTTAGCTGACATTAGTATTAATCAAACACTATTCAAATTTAGTTTGCTTCTGGTTGCCTATCGCTCTCTCGCCTATCCACTCTGTTTTCTATAATTTCCCTACTACATAGTAAATCACCTGTGTCATGGTTACTCCCTCAGTAAACTGACAAATTGAACTGAAATCGGCTCTTTAGTTTACAGCTCATATGAACTGAAATGGTACATTGAACTAAATGATACATAAAAACAGCGATCACTTGAATGAACTAAAATACCTAACTCTAATAGCGTCGACTGATAAATGAAAATTCTGTTACTACGTACTAGACATCAGAACCTCACCACTCCATTTAGTATGAAAAACGAATGAAACAAACCTCATTGTAACCTCATGTTGTATATGTTAAATGAGTATTGTAAAATAAAATTTGCACGCAAGCGAATCGAACCACCGAATAGTTCGATACCTCTTCACATAGTTTTGCGCGATTCGTTCGACCGCACACACACTGTTGTATTTTTCGAAAATCTAATGGAACATTACGAATATACAGGGTGTTTTTTTTAAACTGAGGCGATCAAATATCTCGAAAAATAGCCACTCTACAGAAAAAATGTCCATATTCAAAATTTAATCATACCGCGGGGGAAATACATTAGTGCAAAAAAAATAGTCACCCACCCCCCCCCCCCCCTTTGTAGATGGGGCGGGGGTAACTTTTAAACTAAGATAGGAAGCCATATTTTTTATTGCAGATACTGATTCTACGACTAAAAGTAAGTATGATTTGAATGAAATATTTTGTTCGGTTCATGATAGATGGTGTTGTAATCGATGAAATTCAATTTTTTCAATTTCTCCCCCTTAGAACACACGCATTCGATTCTGCAATATGTTTGAAATAAAAAACATCACGTTCATACTTACTTTTAGTCGTAGAATCAGTATATGCAATAACAAATATGGCTTCCTATCTTAGTTTAAAAGTTACCCCCGCCCCATCTACAAAGGGGGGGGGGGGGTGGGGGACTATTTTTTTTGCACTAATGTATTTCCCCCGCGGTATGATTAAATTTTGAATATGGACATTTTTTCTGTAGAGTGGCTATTTTTCGAGATATTTGATCGTCTCAGTTTAAAAAAAACACCCTGTATAAATACCAAACGAGTACAATATATCCCTTTATGTGTTATATTTCATTCGGCCGAGTTAAGATGATTTTGAATGAGACAATGAAATGTAAAGCGAGTTTGCGAATAGTTATGTAGGTATGTGCGATTGCTATGAGTATTATTTGTGGAGTAAGTGTCTGTTTGTGATTCAGTTATTTAAATAAATAACGGGTTTTTCAATAAGAGTGCTACAAAACCGGTTTTAGATACCAATGACATCCTTTATTCCTGTGAAAGTACGTTCGATGCCATTATATGTATGGAACTCGATTTCTTTTGCATGGCCACCATGGGCACGCTTGCAGAAGTCCAGACGCTGAACCCAATTTTCGACGGTTTTCAAGCATAAATCGGCTGATTCTGCTGCAATTTCACGTTCGATATTCGTACGAATATCATCAATCGTCGCTTGCTTGTTGGCATAGACCATAGACTTGACGTAGCCCAACAGGAAATAATCTAACGGCGTCAAATCGCACGACCGAGGCGGCCAATATACTGGGCCATTTTGTGAGATAACACGTTCACCAAACTTGGTTTCCAATAAATTGTTTGAGGCATTCGCTGTATGGCTTGTGGCGCCGTCCTATTGGAACCACATGTCCTCGAAGTCCATATTATCCAATTGGGGTCAAAAATATTCGGTTATCATTGAACGGTAGCGATTCGCATTCACAGTAATGTGCCAGTCTTGATCATCACGGAAGAAGTACGTCCCAATAACGCCGCCGGCCCATAAACTGCACCAAACCGTAATTTTTTCGGGATGCAATGATGACTCATGGATTACGTGTGGATTGCTGTCTGACCAATAACGCATATTTTACTTATTGACGAAGCCATTCAGCCAGAAATTAGCCTCATCATAAATTGGACGTAGCGCTCTTAAAATTGTGGCCACTGACTCCAAATTTCGGTAGTAAATTTTAATAATTTTGACTCGTTGTTGGCTCGTATATCTTTCCATGATGAAATGGCAAACCTTACTAAAGAGAAATGTCAAAAGCGCGGGAAAAAATATGGCGTCGTTTTCTGTCCCTATCGATTTACTTTTGTAGTGTCTCTGTTGAAAAACCCTTTATATTAAAATGAAAGTATGATGTAAGTTCTTTTGCAAATATGTTTTATACGAGGTACATTGAGTTAGAATTTAATTGTGATATATGTACTTAGATGCCTGTAAGAAATACCGAGACAACAAATCATTTGCCAAGCAGTGATTTAAGTAATTCAACATTGGAGCGGTGAATAAATAAAATATTAAGCGGTGAATATCTGGTTGAAACAAAAAGAGGAAGAAATAAAGTTTTGGAGGTGTTCGGCAGGGTAGTAGATGCAACAGGTGAACCAGTGGCTGGTACCGTGGCGTGTAGAAGTTTTTTCTACATCCTAAAATATGGAAAAACTACATCAAATTTACACAATCCCAAATCAAGCACGCAGTGACAACAGTAGATGTTGATCAAAATACCAAAACGAAAACAACGGAAATTATAACAAATTGGACAATAGAAAACTGCAGACAGTTTAAAATTGTAAAGTCTGAAGTCCTAGCATTTAGTCCAACACTGCATCGAAATTGGTGCAAAATCTTAATATAGAAACACTCCTACCACATCCCACAACAATATCAAATAATTTGGCAAACTTATACGAAATTCGGCATAAATGTCTGAAAACTGAAATATCGAAAATCAAAACCAATGCATACGGCATTACGACTGATCTATGGACCGACAACTATCTAAAGAAAACATAAATTACCGTTAGAATTCACTATATTACAAACGGTGTACTTAATAACAAAATATTAGGGTTCACTTCAATGGAAGAAGAACAATTCACACAGAATTTTAAAATTTAACTGTAACATATTTATAATAGAATATTTAATTTTTTGTACCACAATTTGTTGATGGGAATGTGGTAACAAAGTTGACGAATTTGGGTGCGACCTTGATGATAAGCATGTTATTGTGACAGATAGGAGATCAAATATGGCAGCTGCTTTCAGGCCATATTGTCATATATTTTATATTGCACAGTTGTTACACAACACTGTTCAAAAGGCAATCAATGAAGGAAGTAGAAGACGTAGATTTATTATCCCGCTCATGTACCAAACTTGTCAAATATTTTAAAGCACGTGGTGGAATTTCATCATTGAATACGACTTTGAAGAGTTATTCTCCAACAAGATGGAACTCTATTTACAGCTTATTTGTATCTCTTGAAAGAAATTGGCATGACGTTATCCAATATCTCAAAGAATATCTGAGATAATTAAGAATTTGGAACCCTTCGAATGCATTTTCAAAAAAAATATAAAGCGACACAATTCAAACTTTGCATTTAGCATGTATATATTTACATCACTTAAAAAAGATTTGCTCACAGACCGAAAGTGATAGACATTTGGGGAAGCAACTGAAAGAAAAGTTATTGCTTTACTTAGATTCTGTGGTTCAAGAAAATTTATCTATTCACCACAAAATAGAAAAATTTTTATATCCACCCACCAACAAGTTATTGCATTTCAATGAGATGGGAAAGGATATTATTATAACGTAGTACAAAAAGTTAATGGAATGTTATAAAGAAGATTTACCAAACCGGTCAAGTACGTTATTAACGCAGCCTGAGGACGCCTTTTCGGATTATATTGAACATAATTAAATTACAAACTCTGTAGATCATAAAATAAATGCATACACATCTAAAATAGTTAGACATGCTGATGATTTTAACGTCATCGAATGGTGGGAAATTAACAAAAAATTAAATTCCAATGCTCTGCAAGTTAAGTTGCAGAATATTAGCAACCCAAGCAACGAGTGCATCTTCGGAAAGAGTTTTCTCCCAAGCTAGAAGTCTTATTTCTTATAAAAGGTGCCGTATATCCTGTAATGACACTTCTGTGAAACACATAATGTTTCTTCATGAAAATTAAGATAAAAATTAAAAACATATATTCTATTCTATTTTTATTTTATACTTATATGTCCAATAAATATATAATTTGTGTTTTTAAAACCACTTCAAACTTGTTTTATTGAACTGCGACTAATATTAAAAACAGTTATCTAAAATTTTAGAAGACTTCACTACTCGGTGTAAATATATCCTCGTATTCAAGGGCGAAAGTCAAGAGCATTTCACTATGACAAATCATTATCCATTACATTATCTACATACATAGGTATAACGTAACACAATAATATTCCTTGCATAACTACTCAACCATGTAACCGCGGCTAAAAATTTAAATTTTTAAGCTACAATTTACAAAGATACATACATATGTACATTTTGTAAAAATTCCTACAAATTTTAAATCAATAAAAATGTGTTTTTTGAATTTGTTAGTACGCATTACTTTTAACTGAAGAACATATCCACGTTTTAATTATAGCAAAACCTCATAAGTCAAAAATTAGGCATTTTCGGATTGCATGTACTGTAACTTTGTTAAACAGCATTAAATGCTTTTTTAAGAATGACTTTCAGTAATGGAAATTATATCAATAAATTAAAAATATCCAATTACTTTTTTATATTTTAGTTTTTTTACTCTTCAGAAAAGTATGAAATTTTGACTTATTAGGTTTTGGTATTTAACGAATTTTTAGTTATTTCCCTAACTACCAATAATTACCATTAACTACCCGCCAGACTACCAGCAATGCTTCACACTGACTAATTTAACATGGGGATATGTCATTGACGGTAGTCAGTGGCTACCATCTGCACTACCATGTACCATGCTGATCGCTAGTTACAAGGAATTGACGAAATATCTAACAACATTCTACTAACTACTTGCCTAGTACAATCCGCTTGATGAATTCGCTGGGCCATAATGAATTAATGTTATGAATACATCTTTTTCATTATCTTCACCACATTCTTTTCGTACATTTTCAAACTTTTGCGCAATTTGTTTCTTTTCTATCTTTATTAAGCGTTTCATTTGTCTTTTGCTTGTCATTTTACCGTTCTAAATATTAAAATTCACTTTTTGTATACTTCTGACCCACGTACGCTGTCACGATGATACTTCTACAAACGTTTAATAGCAACTGACCGGATAACGGTTTAGTGCATTGTGTTTTCCTTGTTTTCATACTTATAATACTCAAAGGGCGAACTCTAGCCTTACCTGTATCCACTCAAGGAGCTAGTCAGGCTTTTCGCTAACGAAATAACTGACTACATGGATTCACTAGCTACTTTGAAACTGCAGGGATGTAAATATCTCACATATGTAAATACAGACTTCACACATCCAATTACAATGCGAAGTCAGTTTATCAAATGCTAAGGTCCGAACGAAAACAACACGAAGATAGAGATTGCAAACTGAAAGAAATAACCAAAATTGAGAGCATAAAATGTGTCGTCAACGAGTGTTTCATTTCATTTCGTTTGCTACACAATGTGTTCGATTTTGGGTTTCATTGGTACTGTTGTGTTCGTTGTTTTTTTGGAATCGTATTCCCCACTTCTTATTAGAATCGAACAAGTGAATACCAGTACTAACGAATGCAGAGCAAATGTTGAAGCAAATGCGATACGAGCAGTTTTAGTGGCATTCATTCTGATGTCTACTACGTACGATACATCAATTGCGCATTTCACTGAAACGTCATGGTAAAATATCAAACTAATTTTGATATTTTGGTGGACTGATGCATCATACCCCATGGTGATGCAGCAACCAGAAGCAAACCATGCAGTAAACTAAGTTTGAACAGTGTTTGATTGTTACTAATGCCAGCTAAATTCTATTTTCCATTTTATTTCTGTCCGGTTTATAACAAACCAAAAAGTAATATACAACTCGAACTCGAAAAAAAGATTGACTATCTCGTCGTCATCGAGAGAAAGAATAGAGAGGAATTGCGACTCTTGTTTATAGCTCAAACGAAAATCGTGTCGGTGTACCGCTGCATTATATTTATTTTCACTAACCAACTGATTGATTCCGCCAGACTGAGCATTTACATGGCGCTTAATGCGTATGTCAAGAGTTATTATCAAACTATAACTCTTGACATACGCATTATATAAGTGTAATTTATGGTACTTTATACAAGTAGAGGAAGAGGGTAGTTCTGCTCGTTGCTCCTACAATATCGTGATTACTGTGCAGCTTTGAGCTACTGTTTTCTAATTTGATTTATTATTACTAAAACTAGAAAAATACCAAAACCAATCAAAATTCTAAATCATCAGAACTTAATAACATCACACCTGAGAATGACAGGCAACGCAAAAATTCCACAATGAATTGAAACATACACAATAAATCTGTAGTAATTAATAACCACACATTACTCATCATAGACGATGATTTTGAGTGTGTACTGTATTGTATTCGCAATTTACCACATGCTTAGAAGAAAAAAATAGTACAAATATGTGGTAGTAGCGTTACCTGGCGTTTACACGGGACAGTTTTGCTCCGACAGTAGAAATACATTCATACCTTTTTACTACCACACTTACACTTCTCTCACTTGCCTCGCCACTGTCTCTGATTTTTCAATGACAGTAACTTCGGCAAGAGATTTGACATAACCGGCCAGATCATGGCTAAACTAGTAAAGGTTGGCGCAATAGAACAACTGATTTTGCTTTCTTATGACTCCATCTGTTAAATTCAGTGTATTTTGTTGTTGTACTTTTTTGTTAGAGGCTTGAAACAAAAACTAAATGCTTGTTGTTGGTTCACACAATTACAACAAATCCTACTGCGTCAACCTCTACTAGTTCAGCCATCGGCCATATCGGTGACGTTTCGTAGTAATTTGTGAAAAAAGCAAAACATCGCAAACGATTTTACAAATTGGGAAATAAATATATTTGCATTTAAAAATTTTTGACAATACAAACATATAAACATGAATACATGTCTAATTTTGCAGAGTACATCAGTTCCATTGTAATTTGGAGAAGTAAGACAAAATACAATGGCAAAAGAGCGAAGAAACAAAAAATCAGAGCACGAAATTTAACGAAACGACACTGTCGGCGGTTGCTTAAAACTGTACTGTCTTTATTACTGGCTGGACGCGTACGTCACACAAACAATTTTTCTCTTTGTGACAACTAATACATATTCTCAACTATCTTGTCTCAAACTGTCCCGTGTAAACGCACCGTTAGCATTGTTGAAAGTGTTGTTATTGCCAAAATCAGACGATAAAAATGTCACACATATATGTCCAATTGTGAACATTCCCGTCAGTAAATGTAGCTGGTTCAAAACTATTTACAGAGCTTCAAAACAACCGCCTCGAACTACCTCCAAGTCTACTTGCAATGTTATGAACTGGCGAATTTAACGTGGGGTTATCCTAGGACGGAGTCAATTGACCCCTCTCTGCATTACACCACTACAGCTCCGTAGGTAGTCCAAAGATTGCAATTACTGAAACAGGCTAAAGAGTTAAACTACGAAGCTAGTGCTTACACACTAAGTACCCAACTACTTCAAAGTATACAGCAAGTCGATAACCCCATCGTACTCACTACCGTCCTATCCCGTTGGAACCAATTACATGTTGAATATTAAAAAACAAAAATATTTCAATAAGAGACAATTTATTTAAAACGTAACATTAACCACTTCAAGAAGGACAACAAAAAGAATTCGGTTCACATATTTCATTGTACAAATCGAGAACAAAGCAAAGAACTAAAACCATTTACTAATGGGGTTAATAATAAAATAAGTAACTACATACTCTTATTTTTCTTGTATATACACAGTTTTTGAAACTAAAGCTTTTAATAGATTTTCACAGCTGTACCTGGGCAAAATCTGAAGCGGAAGTGACGGGGATCGCGGCTAGAAAAATATTGAATTTATAATTTGAATTTATAAAGTGAACTTAAAAATCTTTTTTTCATGAACGTCATCAATTTTGTAATTACTAACAATTTCTTCAGGCTGCAAATGCTTTAAATTTTTTAGAATGCCACCCGGTTAATATTACCTCTTATTACCTTTTTTACACACGACGCACAGTGGCGCCCGTAGAGCAAACGAGGTTGCAAAAATCAAAATTTTCATGTGCGCCGACGAAGTTATGAATAAACCCATGTTATACGAAACTTTTTAACGATTTCAAATATGCTACTCATAATAATATCACATTTTTAGTTTAGAAGATATAACCGTTCAAAGTTGACCGACTTTCGGTTTTCAAAAAAACACAATTTTTAGTCAATTTGTTGCGATTTCAGGTGTAATATCACGAAAAATAGGTAACGAATCGCCTTATTTTTATTTGTATTTATTGATGTATTTATTACATGTATAATGATAAAAAAAATTAACTGTTTGCTTTGTGTTTCTCCTGGTAAAACACTATTTAAAAACTATCCGTTTTATCAATATTTTTCAACTTTGACGGAAAAAAAAAAAAATCTATATTTTTCTATATTTGCCATAATTTCAAAATATGTTCTTTGAGTATTCCTTTACATAATTCCAAAGGTTTTTTCTGCCTCTAAGTGCCCCTTTGGCTTCTAGAGGTCAAAGAGTTAAAAAAGACATGGTTCTTGAGTGGGAAACATCAAATCATTAACCCTCCGTCATACACATGTTTCTATAGTCACATTCGTAACACATGGGTCAGGCCAGACTAACTGTGTATTCATTTTGTAAAACAATAAAAACAACTCGCGTAAACTTCTGTAACTGGCACTCATGATAGAATTATTGGGAAAATTAGCTGTACGGACAGCATGGGATGCCATCATTTCCAACATGAAAACCCTTTTTTGTCTGAATTCGTGGAAAGAACTAACGATTCTTGGAAAAACAAAATTACGTGATAAAATGGACGCAACAATTGTCATCCAGTCCACACGCATTCGTATTTTTAGAACCTGTACACGATGTGATTGGTCACCCGCCCTGTAGGTAGGCCAGCACTCCACCACACCACGCACAGTCCAGCCCCGTTAAGACTCCGCCCACAAGAACCCAAGCGCACACTGGAAAATTCTACCTAATTTACCAATGGCCAAAACATGGTGGTAAAAACCTGCGTCATGCACAGCTACTATATAAGTGTAAACACTTAGCGTGGTTTCAACAAACCTGATTGTGCTATTATTGACCAACCATCTAACCGCGAGTTATTGAAAACATGGCGTTGAACAATTTAAAATTATTTGAACTGTTCAGAAAGTCAACCACACCAAAGTTTTTCACGGAAGCTGCTTTAGAAGAACTTGATAGCTTATACGGAAATATTGAGAGAAGCGAAATTATAAAAAATAATTTTTATCTGATATATGCAAATATTAAGGCAAAATGGGTGAAAACTAATCGAACCATTCAGAAATTCAACTCCAAATACGAGGACTGGCTTAATGAAGACACCATCCTGGATATATTGCCAGTAGATAAACCCACCACATCAACCAGAGGAGCAAAAGGAAGGCCAAAAAAAAGTATTGAGGAGTGTTCAATTTTCACAAGAAAGAGGAAACTATAGTTTAGAAATGATTACTCTTTTAGATATACCTTCTCCTTCGAATTGTGATGAATATTTTACAGAAAATTGAAAAAATAAATTTAAAAAAGAAGTAATTTTTTTAAATTTGTTGGGTAATAATTTAAAACATAAAACCCTAAAGAAAAAAATAAAAACAATCTAAAAATAATTTTTTTGTTGCCATAAAATTGATTTTTCTACAAATTTTAACTTTGATAACCCATAAGCAGGCCCCTACAAAGCGTAGCACCCTTTCCAAACGCTCATTTCATAGGCTGAACAGTTATCTATCATATGCTGCTTAAACTGTTCAATTATCTTATTCGGTTCAAAAGATATGATTTTTGCAACGCAAAAACTCAAATGGCGCCACTGTGCGACGTTTGCTGTTCACCGTGTATATAAATCAAGACTAAATTACAACTGATCGACCATCATCCGTTTTTGTTTTTTGGTTGCATAAAATGACTGTTTCTATTCGCAAAATTTTTTTGACGCATGACAACAAAACTTTTGATGAAGTGAGAACATAAAACGCAGAGAGGAAGACACTAAGAAGGGCCAGAGTTTTATTTTCATCCATTACCTTATACACTACTAAGATTCAAAAAATTGTCTACTGCTTCGTCTCTGCACTGCCATTTGGTAGTTGAGAAACCAGTTCGCAAGTCTGATTGTAGAAATAAATATTTACATAATTTTTTTTAAGTCTAAAAACTATAATGGACATGGAATAATCAAGAAGATATTAGTTTTTTATAATCTCACTACGTTTTGCACTACCATAGTTTATAAAAGTTCGATTGTTCCTACTCTGCACTACATTTTAGTCAAATAAACTAAAAACAGTACACCGACTACGTTGCCGACTATTGGAGGGTAAAATAGGAAGTATATGCCTGGATATCCAACTACGAAGCTGGATCCCAAGTGGTTATTGACACTTACAAAACTGGCGGGTTGGTAAATTGAAATCAAAATAAAAAGAACTCGCACAAATAAATGTAGACAAGGGAAATCAACTGGGCTAACGCTACTACCACACAAAGGGGTTTCTATTTTGAGTGATATGATTTCTTTAAAAAAACACTAATTGTAAAGAAAATTCAAATGTTTTTTATTTAATGTAAAGTACAATTGATACAATGAAGTTCTGAATAAAACGTCTTTCAAATGGCCTCCACGTCTTCTTTTGCAAGAACGAATTCCATGAACCCAATTCTCGGGGACTTTTCCACTAAATCAAGTCGTATGCCAAGGTGCTATTCATATTGACTTGTAAAATTTGGAGAGTCTGATTTATTGCTAAAGACCAATGACTTTAAATAACCCCACGTGATATAGTCTAATAGTGTTAAATCACAACTACTTGGAGGACAATCAATGTCACAATTTCTTGAAATAATCGAATCTCCAAACTTTTCTCGCAATAATTCGGTTGTAACACGTGCTGTGTGGCACGTAGCCCCGTCTAGTTGGAACCAGATGTTGTCAAGATTAACTTCTTCTAATTTCGGCTATAAAATATGGTTATCATTATGAGCTTCATTTCGAAAGAAGTACGAACCGATGATTCCACCAGACCAAAAACTACATTACTTCGAGCGGTTCTTTGTCTTATTGGCACTTGAACATTATTTAAAGAAAATGTAAGCTCGTAATTTGAAACAATTCAAGAATAGCGGGCACATGTGGACGATTATTACGACCATAAAATGGCAGAAGCGCACGAAAAGTTGCAATTGGAGAACGATTATTTTGATAAAACAATGTAATAATTTGTAAACGTTGTTCTTGCGTATATCTCTCCATGATGAAATTGTAAACATTACTGAAGACAATGAAAAAAAAATTACAGATCATGTCATACTACAAATGGCCGAAACGTTACTTAGAAATCAAATCACTTAGAAAACCCTTTATTCTACCATGAATTATAATTTAATTTGTATGGGGAGTTTATAGCTCATTCACATAGGAAAAACTTTGCTTGATTTTGAGTCAAAAGACCGAACAAAATCTAATGTATTCACTAGACATCTGCAAGCGCATGGAAAAACAAATACCAAGCAGTACCGATATATTTTAATTCCTTTACTCCCAAACACAAAACACAAGCAAACAAAAACTGCGATGTATGCGAAATACATTCGGGGAGAGAGAACATGTCAAAACAAAACCCGAGCAGTACCGATGCATCACAATACCTTTAGCTGCAAACACAAAACACAAGCAAACACGGTGGAGAGAGAAAATATCAAACCGGGGTGAGAGAACATGTCAAAACAAAACTCGAACAATCACCTTCTGTAGTTTCTTTTAATACCCATAACGTAGCGACAACCTGCTTGGTATTTGATGTGTTTGGCAAGCACCAAAAGTGATTGAACAAAACCAAATATGTTAGAGTTCCTATGCCAAACAGAGAGTATCGATATGTTTGCATGTTAATTGTAGCCATACATATATTTACAGATGTGTAGCTATGTTAAGAAAACTAATGTGTGTATCATACATGTGCTCGATTGCATTCGCAATTTATTATTTAAATAATAAAATTGAAAAGAAATTCATTTTTAATTCTTAAAATGAGCAGACTTTATACTAAAATGTAAAAGATAAAATTAAAAATAGGTTTTTGTAATTCAAGGTCCATCAATATATGTACATATAAAACATAAATATCCAAATATATATTCTCATACTTATAAAAAATAATGAATTAAAAGAAAATGATAAGAATAATTGTATGATTCGTAAGGAATTTTGTTGGAAATTATTATAGTACATCTTCAATTTGAAAATTATTTTGATTAATATTGCAATGTAGGAACATTATTTGATTTACGGATTCGTGATTGCTTGCAATCTTACAACGTTTCTCCGAAATCAAGTTGCGGGCTTGCGAAAAAATCCTCTCTGATGCTGCGCTTGTAGCTGGAATACACAGGACTTTACAACTAGCATAATAAAGTAATGGCAATTCTCCTTTGTGCAATTCCCACCATTGTAGGACATTAAAATCTTCGGAATGTTTGATTACCATGCTTTCATACGTAGCAATTTCTATACCTATTTGGTCAGTTGAACTTTCATTCACTGTTTCATCCAGAAAATCAGACATAGGTTCGACAGATGTTAATGTTATTTGGTCTTGTGCTTCGTGAACTGGCAGGAGATCTACGTACAGTCCCATGATGCGCTAACATTCACGTCTGACAGTTTCTTGCTCACTACTTTCAAACAGCTGCATTTTTTTTGTTGGTGGGAATAGGTAAATGGCCAGCTTGTGTATTAGTTTCAAGTTAACGAAAACAACTGCTTCAATATTTTCCAATATTTTGTTTTTAAATCGTGTTGTATATTCGGAATCAGTTGGAGCATTGCAGCATTTCTTCTTTAAGTAGTGCGCATACATGTAAACTAAATGTATGGTTGGATATTTTTCCCCTTCAAGCTTATCAAATGCTTCCTGGAATGGTTTTAGTGTAGCTATTACATCCGTTATGTGGTTCAATTGAACATCGTTTATTCTGCTTAATTCATTTCTTTCCTGCAGGATATGAACTATATCCGCCCAATTGTTTTCAATTGAAATGAATACAGCATAGACGCTATTCCAACGCGTTGGCGAATAACTTTTCAATGAAGTTTTAAAACTAGAATTTTGTCCAGATATTTTAAAATATTTTACTAATTTTGTACAACATTGGCACAATTTCGCAACTTCTTCAACGGCCATCATCGATTTTTGCAGCACATTGTGTAGCAAATGTGCAATGCAAAACACATGGTTTTGCAGTTTGAATGCAGCAACCATATTTGCGCCTCGATCTGTAACCATAGTCGATTTCTGTAGTTCGCAACCATACATCTGCAACGAATTCGTCACTTTTCGTAAAATATTTTCATCTAAAAAATAAATCTAAGTCATAAACTGATCATTGTATGTATTTATATTACTTACTTGTTGCCTTTTCTCCTTCCATTGACAACATGCTCAAGAGTTTAGAACACATGCAACCATTACTTATGTAGTGTATGGTTAGAGCTATGAAGGATTTTCTTAAATAATTGTCTGTCCATAAATCTGATGTCAGCGCGAATCCTATTTCTTTAATTTCCTTAATTTCAGCTTTTATTGTGGCGAAATGTATATCATATAGTTTTCCAATGTTTCTTGATATTGTCGATGGATGTGGTAGAAGTGAATTTAAACTTACATTTGGGCCGAATTTCGCCCCGATTTTTATAGATTCTTCTACTATTTTAGTAAATCCACTATCTTGTACTATTTTGAATGGCCTACAATTTTCTAACGTCCACCGGGTACATAATATTGCTGTTTTACGGCGAGTTGCAGCATCTACATCAACCTTTGTTGTTGGTTGGTTGATGGTATTTTTCATAATATAGCACTTATGTTTTATTAGGTTTGACGTTGATTTGCTGTTATATTTCAAAACCTTGCAGCAGCTTTTACAACAAACGTGACTACTAATTAGTTCGCCTTTTACATTCAGAATATTTTTAAAGATATCCCAGACTTTACTTTTTCCTGTTTTTAATTGCAGTTTATACTCCCCGCTATCAATTTTGGATTTAATCACATTCTGGTCCAAATCGCTCACAACAGAGGCACTGCAGCTTGCATCCTATAGATTTCATTAAAAAGAACGAACCTTTAAACTTTAATTTTCCCGAAACAATATAATATACATTAGTATGGGTCGACAAAAAAAAGTTCACCCGGTCTCCCCCTAGTTTTAAAGATTGTCGCATCACAGAACAAAAAAAAATTTTGTGTCCTGAAATTGTGATGCGACAATCTTTAAAACTAGGGGGAGACCGGGTGAACTTTTTTTTTTGTATGGAGACCGACCCGGCTTAAATTACATATTTCGATTATGCATCGGTCTTTCATTTATATTAGTCAGCGCTTTTTTCGTACATATATATGTATGTACTACGTACGCATTAAATATGTTAATTTTTTATAATACTAAGATCATCGTATTAAAATAATACTTACGTCATTTGTTTCCATTATTTTTTCACTTTTCCCACTTATTTTTCACAAATTATTTTTGCTATGTATGAATATGCTTTAACGCGATCCTTCAGCTCGACACAACGACTATTTTAGTTTTCTCAACAGATATAAATAATAATTCCCCCAGTGCTTGTGTTCGTTGTTTCTCTTTTGTACCGTTATTCTTCTCTATTCAACATGTATGCTTGGTGAAATCAAATATGTTTGCAGTTCCTCAGCTGCGCTGTTATTCGATCATAATTTTTCTGTATTCGTAATGCAAGCGCATAGTAACAGACACGAACAGAACAATTCTTGGTTGGTGCTTCTGTTACCAATCATCGGCACTGTACAATAACATGTTTCTGTTACACAAACAGTGAAAGTATTCGTTCTTTTGCAAACAAACACATAATTTTCGTCGCTTGTGTATTGATGTGCTTTGCAAATATAGTGCGTGACAATAAAACTTTAAAACGTTTTGACAAGAGAGTAGCTTGTTGCTAATGTCTAGTATTCACATTAGTTTTTTATGGATTTGATTGAAAGTCTACGTGCACTGAAGAGGGGGTGTTCCCACTACAACAAACACCATAATAGGCATTTTGTCTTGTCTAGACAATAACAAACTATATTTGAATTTGGGAAACAAGAATACTTAAGAAATAACAAGAACACTTCAATGAGGCCTGATTGAAAGGGTTGTATAAATCAAATCAGGAATATTTTACTGATGTGAAGCTCATCACCCAGCTTCCGTCATGGTTTCGAGAGGTGGGTCTTACTACGGTGTGACAGTGAGGCCAGTTTCGATATTCACTGTACTATGAATATAGAATATATTCTGATAGTTACACGGGGGTTACACGGTCAATTTTTGCTTTTCAAGTTTCAATACACTTACACTTTTAAAAATTGATAGGAACTTGCTTTCAATTTCTCTTTCAAGTCGTGTGTTTCAATTTCCTTTCAAGAAAACAGCTGATTACATTTGTTATCAACAGTTTCTCGTTTCTCTTCTTACAAATATTCTGCCGGCGGAATTTTTTAAAACGTTTGTGAGTAGGAGTAATAAGTATAATGATGTGTTGCGATTCGTAGAGCTATACAGAAGCCATGAAGTTTTCTGGAACATGAATATTTCATCATACAGACGAAATGATTTAAAAATTAAAGTCTATGACTATTGCTGTTGAAACGAAAATGGCTGTGGAAGAGGTTAAGAAAAAAAAAGTCTCTTCGAACAGGCTACAGTGCTGAGTCAAAAAATCTGGATCCGGAACAGACTCTATATATATTCCAAGTGTGTTTTGGTATAATGAGATGACCTTTCTTGACGCGTCTCTAATTCGTCGCAAAACTGTTGACAATTCTAATCAGGTAAGTGAATCAATAAAAAAAAATATTTTATTTCTTGGTGGATGCAAATATATTTAGTTAATATTTATTTTTTGCCACTGAAAGTCCGTGACATATCGTGACAGCTCATCCCTAGTTCTGTATGCATACTTATAAATTTTCTGGCTTTGGTTTCCAATTGCGGAAAACGCTTCCACAATTAAATTGTCAGAAAGTCCTGTTGCTGCTGTTGCCGTTCTAGGCTTTGTTAAATAATTATGAAGGGCACAACAAGCTTTCACGATAGCATCCATAGTTTTTGGTTGAACTTCGATGGGTCTGTGAAATATGCGGAACCTATTAGACAGAAGACCGAAAGCACATTCCACCACCATTCTTGGCCGACATAGCCTGTAGTTAAAAATTTCTTGTGGCACGCTTAATTTCAAGCTTCATGCTTATTTAAAGTCCCATTCTGCAAAGCCTGGCACAAATAGCTGTCACTAAAGATGGTATTGTCTGACGATTTGCCATTACAACCCACGTTTATGTATGTGAAGCGGGTATGTGCGTCAACAGCATCGAACAGCACTGTCCTAAAATATCCCTTAAAATTATAAAATTGGCCGGAGCCTTAATCCGGATGTGCTTGTCATCTAGTGTCATTGCCACAATTTTTGAAAGTCGTCACCTATTTGTTCCCTTTCGGTTTAAGTATTGGGCATCTGTTAAGAACTGAAATAAAATGTTTAATATAATAATAGATATATATAGATATTCATTAATATTTTCTTTTTTATATATTAAAGAGAGATAGTGGTACATTGCAGGACTCTGAGGCGAACGATTTGCTATTTTAGAATCGTATAATGCATCATGCTCCAAGAAACGAAAGGCTTCACCAGGGTTTAACTCAAAACTGGACGACGCAATGGAAAAACTCATTTCCATTAACAAAGATTTAAGTGCATTTGAGTCATTTGGGGATAGTGTTGGCAAGCAGTTGAACGAATTTTCCGAAGACGAGGCGTATCAGTTAATGGCGGACATACAATCTCTGATTTCAAAGAGGAAAGTGGAAATTCTGAGAAAAAGAAAATAGTTCCTATTAGGGTATTGAGCCAAATAAACCCACCTTCAAGAACATAACGCCTCTGTCGCAAACCTCAAATTCAATGTGATCGACAGATGTTTTGTTTTGTGCAATGTCTAATGCTGAAATTGTGGAAGAAGACTGCTAAACTTTTTGAATTTTTGAATTCCTACAAAATTTTTAAGTATTTATAGTATTCTTATGTTTTTGTTTTGTTTTTATGCAAGAATTGGATTCTACATAATTTAATTTTTTTGTTTTTCTTTTTAATTTAAGCAAATGATCTCATTTTCTGTTTGTTGTTTTTTTACAATGAATTCTATGAAACAAAATGTGAACAAATCAAAAAAATAGTAATTTTAACTATAATCAGCAAAAAGTTGGAAGAAAAACTGATTGATTTCAAAAATATTCGGTTTTAAAAAATTTTGAATTTCGATTCAGTTTAAACAATTTTGGTACTTTTCAAAAAAGCACCGAAGTACACTGAAAGAATAATGCTTCGTCGTATGGATGTAACATTTTCGTTAATGTTTTTACGTTCCTACAATGAAAAGTTTCGTATACCAGACAATTTGGTAGTTGCTGCAACGAAAAATTTCATACATGAGTTCTTTGACAATTTTTAGTTTCGTTGCTGCAAGAACTTACTTTTCGTTCCTGCAACAATTTTATTTAATATGAATTGTGTTGAAAAATGGGGTAGCAATTAAAAAAAAGGAAGTGCATGATATTTAAACTATTGATATTTGGTGTATCTCTTCTTTTTGATTATTTTATTTATTTTGAAGTTTTGCCAACATTTATAGTTGACGAAACAATAACCTTATTGCAATGAAACTAAGTTTCATGAAGATAAAGAGAGAAAAGCAGTCAAAAACATGAGTGAGGGTAAAAAAGAGGCCATCAAGAGAAAATGGCGAGCGTGAGTGCTGGGTCACGTACACATCTTAAATCAGTTCATTTGCAACAACCGAAAGTGGTAGACATATTTCACCGCTGGGATACTTTAAATAAATTTATTAAAAAAGACTGGGTATACTTAGCAATAATCTTTTATTGTGAAAAATAAATTGTGTGAATTTATGTTTGCTGTGAGCGTTTGTGTAAATTGAATATATATAAATGAAATAGATAAGCAAACAGAATGCAAGGAGCAACACGACAGCAAATATGGTGACGCATCGATACAATCAAAACTACCCCGAAATATGTAACTGAACATTAGTGTATGTGTATGAGCATGACGGAACAAATCGTAACAAAATGTTCGTGTTTTGGTGTTTTAACCCGTATTCGGTGGCGCCTGTTTCGTTGTCTTAGTATTTGGATTAGACAATGAAAACGAAGAAGTGACATGAACAAAGTGTTTCAAGTAGGACGATCATAAAAAGTAACAATTTAACGTACAATGTAATAAATCCAATCGAACTTTTAACAAATTTGGTTAAAATAAATAAAAGAGCAGTTAAAGAAAATGCTTACAGAGCGATCAGTGGCTTAATTACGGGAAGATGTGGCGCTATAATTGAATGACGGAACCCTCAACACAACATCAGTTCCCTAATTTCAGAAACAATGAAGTGGTTCTATGTTAAAAAATTTTTTGAACATAGATCATTTGCTGTGATGAAATCCATACGGGAGCTTATGTTCATGGTAAGTACAGAGTCCGCGTGATTTAATGTGGTTCTCGACGTGAAGTCCTTAACCACAGGTGAGCACCGCCCCACCAAGAACATGTTTGATACGACTGTTAGCGCCACCCGTGAGATATCCGTGCTACCCCGCATAGAGGGGCAGCCAAGAGATCAGGAATGGGAAGACTTACACCATTGGTATACACGATTACGAGGGAGAACAAACGCTCCGTATTCGAATATCCGCCAGCGCGACTGCTTTCTTCCGTCCACGAGCTACCAATTGAGCAAACTCTCTGTACATGAGCTACTCCTCCTTGGTAATGAGTGAGATACTATCCAAACCTCTTCCGTGATAAGGGCCACGGATCCCATATTTCGAGGATATGCACCTGCCTAGCATATTTCGTTACAAGTAACTGATATACAAGGCAACTACATAGCCTCTACCAGCGATTTTGGTGGCAACCACAGCCAGCACGATCTCACACAAGGGGGCCAACACCACCCGTGCTACCAGATAGGCATACACTCTGGTCCGAGTTTCGCAGTGAAGCTGCTTCCGGTTTTTACTTTGTACTAAGTAGGGGACTGGTCACCCCCGGCGACAAAAGCTTCAATCAAACAATTCTACAATATCAACACCAACAACAACATCACGTGACATTGCCATTTAAATGCTAAAATTGCAAATTAAACGGTCTAATAACTACAGTCAGACGGCTGCAGCTTTCTCACCGTGGGAGCAACGCTGTTTCCACCTCTTCCCGTCAATGACAGCCAGTCTTCAGGCTTCGCCCGATGATGCCCCCGTGGGTCACAAAACAAGACACAAACTGAAAGGGCACGAGTTCGAGACCTTCCACGTGTCAATCCCAAACAGCACACGGTACCAGAAACAAGCCTCGCGGCTAATCCACTTCCATATTCGACTCCGACGAAGTCCGGGAACTGGCAGTCCCTGTGTTCGCAGGGTTCAGCAGTACCGACAACGAAATCCTAAACGGCTGAATAACTAGCTTGAAAAAGCCAGGATCAAGAAAACCATTTAATCACTACAAAAGGGAGACACCGATAGAGACCAGTGAAACCCACAACAACAACTAAACCGTCCTAGCGCGCCGACTCGCGAAAACACGAGAGGCAAACCGCGTTGCCACACACAATGCATCCGGAGACAGAAGCATGCTACTCACACACCACTCACCACCGGATCTGGTGACACACATGCCGACTAAATCCCTAAAAGCCCCGTAAAGGGGACACTCGCACAAAACATGGAGCCAATCTTCGATTGGCGCTTCGCAATCACACGACTCCTGATCCGCAAGTCTCATGCTGTGCAAGAATGCATTTAACGACCCGTGGCCTGTCAGTATGAAACCAAGGCTTAGGTTGAAGCTAAACTCAGGGTTCTTCCCGACGAATTCTACATCCGGTATAAATCTAAACGTTACCCGACCGTTGGTACTGGAATTCCGACGGCCCTGCCACTCAGATGTGACCAAAGCATCTAACCGAGCCCGCCGCTCACTTTTACTCATGCTCTCTGCTCCAACTATGAGCCAATCTGACTCACCCAGTGCGTACCCCCTCTTGATTTTGAAGTCCATGCTACGACGTATCACCTCTAGATCAAGAGGAGTGGCACCCATCAAAACTTGTAGGGCCTCAGTAGACACCGTACGACATACTGGCATACATGCCAATAACATTACTCTCTGAACAGAGAATAATCGGCGTTGCCCGAAGACGCTTCTCGCAGTTTCGCACCAAACAGAAGACCCAAATGTTGCCATGGCAACAAAAAGGCTCCTGTACACGGTCCTGACTGCTTGACGACTCAGACCCCACTCACTCCTCATAACACGCCTAACCTTTCCTACAACGCTCGTCAGTTTCTCGCGAAGTCTCCCTATATGAGGCAAAAAGTTAATCCTTTCTCCCATGGTGACTCCACCACCATTCAAACGCACGATTGGAAAATGGGACTTGAAACTACCCTTCAGCAACATGGTCACTGTCTTTTCCACCGACAAACTAACTCCTACACGCTCGCCCCACCGAGTGACAATACTCATCATAGCCGAGGATAGCTGTTCCAACTCGGAACGAGAACTACCCTCGACCATAATAAGCAAGTCATCAGCGTACGCACATATCTTGCATTCGGCCTTAAGCTCATGCAAAAGCGAATCCATCATCAGATTCCACACAAACGGTCCACAAATGGAACCCTGTGGACATCCTCGGACCACATCAACACACTCAGAACTATTTGCCCCGACTATCACTGCTTTTCTGCCAGAGAAGTAACTTCTCGCGACTGCTACTTCCTGACACCCCAGCCCCGCTAGTCTTTCTTCCACGCTCGCCCAACTCAGATAATCAAACGCACCTTTAAAGTCGATGAAAACACCCAGAAGATACTTCTGAGTACACTCTACAACAGTTTTCCTCACGTGCGCCCAGGCATTTTCGACACTTCGGCCCCTTACAAAGCCGAACTGCCAACGGTACATGCTGTCAGCCTCTCTCTCATTCAGTCTCTGCACCAGAATCCTCTCCAGTACTTTTCCAAATACTGGTAAGAGACTGATACCCCGATAAGAACGAGGATTACTCCTGTCCTTATCGATTGACTTCAAGAGTACAATGACACGGGCTACCTTCCACTCGCGTGGGAAATATCCCTCATGTACACACCGCCCATACAAAGCCTCTAGGTATTCCGGAATTGCCTTCCAGACGCTTTTACACATCTCTCCATCTATTCCATCCATACCAGGTGACTTTCGCGACTTAACCAACGCCATGCTTTCTGCGATCTCTGATCTTTCCAGCTCGGGTGCAACAGTCTCAACTTCCCCAGAAGAAGAGGCCACTGCCTCCGCTCTCGGAAAGAACTCCCGCAGCAAAACTTTGACGCAATCACTCCAGGAAGTAAGAATGGCATCGCCATCTTTCAACCCGGAGAGATCTGTCCTCCTACCTCTTCCAAGGCAGATTCTATACACATGACCCCAAGGATCATTCCTATGGCAGGCAACAAACTGTCGCCAATCTTCCTCTTTCACATTTACAAGCATATCCTTGTAATCGCTGAGGCAACTTTTGTACGCTGATCTGAGCTGGTCAAGATCACTAGATTCGTTCCGTTTGCCCCTCTGGAAACGTTTCCTGAGACGGCGCACTTCCCTACCCTTGAGTGTCAACTCACGTGTCCACCATCGTAATTTCCTCAAAGTTTCTTGCGACATCTTTCAAGGAGATCGTCGTTAGCCCTATGAACAACTTCGGGTAAACACGAGACTTGCTCATCTACGGTCCTACGACGAAAGACTTCTATTGGAATCTCGCTAGCTTCGGCTGCGACGAATTCACCATACACATCCCAGTTCACATCCCTGGTGCGCCACCGCACGATGTCTAAGCTGCTAACTTCAGTCCGTTCGTAAGTGAAATAAATTACAATGTAATTGTGATGACTTACGGACGGACTGACCCTCCAACTAAACTGAAACGTACTCAAAGCTGCGCTATTCGCAATCATCACATCTATATCGCTAACTTCTCTACCATTATCAAATGTGTACGGCTCATTCAAGGCATGAAGACGGCCCGAAACAATTCATTCACTTAGCAGCTCTCCCCGGTAATGGTTTTGCGACCCAGTGGAAAGTCTGGGTGTTTTGCTAAACCACAGCGGGTTTGATGCGTTAGCGTCTATCCCTAGGACGAGAGGGTTACTACTCGCAAGTAGTAGTACCGTGTCCATATATGCCAAATACGGCTCTAAAGACTCAGAAAACTTGCAGTAACTGCCACACAAAAATATTCGTCCGAAACCCCCTTCTACACACACGCAAACCGCCAAGTCGGTCCTGGAAACTACGGTACACTCTACGTTACCGTCATTCATGACCACCGCGGAGTGTTAAGTCTCAAATCAGCGAAGACCCGCATACTCGCAGGCAAACCTGTAATGACACCATGGCCACTAGCAGGTTCCTGAATGAGAGCAAAGCTACACTGTCGTTCTACCATTACCTCTCCTACCTCGCACATTGCCGACATTGCCCTACCACAATTTATTTGTAAAATCGTGTGTCCCATACTTAATGTCTAGCCTCGCTCTAGCCAGCATAACGCTATACATGTGACAGTCCTCAGTCATCATACGATGAGCCGAGGGTCTCCCCTGGAAAGCGCAGTTTCTGCAGTGAATTGCGTTACCGCAATCCCTTGCACAGTGATCCTGCTGACCACACCGAGAACAGTCATTCTCTTTCCATCTGCACTCCCTAACGTAGTGATCAAACGACAAACACCTAAAACAGCTTGGTACCGGATCAAACGGTCGTACGCGGAACGAAAACCATTTCACGTAACAACGACGCGATGCCAGCAAGGGCTCAAGGGCCGAAGCCCGCCCTTCCAAAACAACGTTCGTTGTTCCGGTCTTGGAACTGTCCCACGGCCGACTAGTGAGCCGGACACCACTCTTGAACTCATCGAGCGAGATCCTGTCTTTGAGGTTTTTATCGAAGACGTCACCCATAAACTCGTCATGGGTAATCTTCGAGTCGACCCCTTGGACGACCACCCGCACAACCGAGCTATCAGGCACCGTAACGGTGGGCCCAGCCTCCTCAAACTTGGTATTCTTGGCAATACCCGCACGCTCCGCTACAGATGGTGTGCGTATTAATACGCCACCACCACGAAGCGCCCTGATCTCATGGACCCGCTCTCTTAAAGTGGGCCCACCTCACTCACCTCCTTGCTAGCCACATCCTTGGCAGTTTGGCCCGGACGGCCCCGCACCACCAAGGACCAAGTCTCGACGGGCTTCACAACCGGTGCAGTGACTACCGAACACCCTGCTCCCACAGCTACATGGGCAGTCGCCACTGGAGCCGGTGCGAGGAACGTTGCCGGCGCGGTGGGAACCCAGGGTCGAACGGCACTCCTACTGCTCTCCCTGGACTTAGCATCAAGACGGCGCTCGTTTTGAGCCAGCAATCCTACTACGAGTGCCTCGTACTCCGAAGAGTAACCGAGGACCCTCGCAACCAACTCCTTACTAACATTGGCCTCCATCAAATCGGAGACCAACCTACGGGTGACCGCCTGTGTCCGCTCTACAGCAGCACCGACGTCACCCAGTCCACTGGGACGTACGCAGCTACGGCCACGACCACCATCGCTGCTGGCGGGGGCTGCCGTACCAACACGTACACTTGGCAGCGGCCCCTTCGACACCCAACTCCTCAGCCAAATCCTTCACACCGACACCACTGGTGCCAGAAACCAACTAGGCGCTGCTACTACCAGCAGCACCCCCTTCTCTCACTGCCTGGTCACCACTTGTGCCCCTATTCGGGCTGCCTTTAGAAGGCACACCAACAAGTCCTGAACTACTGTCAGTCACCGTCAACCCGCTTTGACCTACCCTTCGCTTCTGGCGACCCCAGCTGAACCCGTTTGGGAACGGCTGGAGACGTCGACGACTCTCCATCCGTCATCGAACCAGACATGGCAGCAGCGCTGCCGCCACTACCACCCTGGCCCCGCCGCTTACGACGCTTCACCATACCACAAACAACAAGTAAGTATACAAAGAACACTCACCAGAATCCGCAGTTACTTATTCTAGGGTTAATAAAGTAAAATATTATTAGCAAATTAATTTATTTGGTGAAATATTTGTAAGAATTATGTACATATGTATATAGTATATACATTAGGGCAGGTCGATTTAAAATTCGTTCAACGTACAAGGAAAATCGTATTCTATAGCTCAAAATAAGAAACTGTGCCGAAGGAACCATACCTCTAAAACGAATTCTGATGTCCCGGAATTTGGGTCGAACTTTTGGGTAGGGTAAAATTTTGAAAAATTCTACTTTGACACATTTAGAGTGCCCCAAACTTTGGAGGCCCAACCCACCCATGCCAGAGGCACATCCCCTAGAACCCCCATACAAATATTAAAAATCTGCGAAATGCCAGTTTTTTTCTTTTTGGTGTTTACTTTTCTCTTTAGAAATTTATTTAGTCAGAACATACACTGCTTGTCATTAGAATAAGGCCATTGTACTTTCACCTGTTTTTTTTTAAATAATGCTTCTTCTTTATGTAAAACACCAAAGTTGTTGTTGTAGAAGAAGAGAGAATATTGAAACTAAACAATAAATAGAGAATGAAACATTTTTGGGAAAACCGTTATGTTTATTTTTGTCATATAAAGCTTGATACTGAAAAATGACTCTCTCAAATTTCGTCATTAGAATAAGGCCAGTTGCGTTTTTAGTTAGGAGGAGTGAACATCTTAATCGGAAAACAAAAAAAAATTAATTTTATTAGCCAACTACTGCCTTTTAAAGAAGCCATGGGTCGAAAAACATCATTGTCCATAGCGGAGAGAGCTAAAATTGAAGCTTATAAGGAAGAAGGCTATTCCAGTCGTGCTATAGCTGCAAAAATTGGTAGGGGCAAGACTGTTATAAACAATTTTCTTCGTAACATGGAACTACGGAAAAAATATGAAAGGTCGCACTTACCGCGCCACATCACAACGTGAGCGATGTTTAATTATAAGAAAAGCTTCCAATTCAGCTTCCTCAGTGAGCAAAATCCGGTCGGAAACTGGTGTAAATGCTAGCTTATCTACAGTTAGACGAATTATTAAGTCATGTTCCTATTTAAAGAGAAAAAAACTGCAAAAGAAACCACCATTAAACAAGCAACGCAAGGAAAAGAGGCTAGAGTTCGGACGTGCTAAAATGACATGGAGCAGCGAATGGAGAACTGTTGTATTTTCAGATGAAAAAAAATTTAATCTGGATGGACCCGACGGCTACAACTATTACTTCCATGACCTAAGAAAAGAACCAAGATTCCTGACGAAACATCATTCACGGGAAGGTGGAGTAATGGTGTGGGGTGCTGTGTCTTACTACGGAACATCGGAAATAGTTTTTGAGAGCGCTAAAATGACAGCTGAATCCTATAAACGTATTCTGGAATCAGCATTTCCGAATTTTAAGGAGCCTTGGACTTACCAGCATGACAACGCACCCATACATACAGCTAGAGTTATAAAATCCTGGATTCAGTCACAAAATGTGGAGTTAATGCAGTGGCCACCGTATTCACCTGACCTTAATATTGGGGAAAACGTCTGGGCCTGGATGACAAGAAAAGTATACGACAATGGAAGGCAATATGACGACAAAAATTCTTTAATCAAAGCCATCAAAGAAGCCTGGAACGAAATCTCATTAGACTATCTGAAATCGTTGTATGACTCACTTCCAAATAGAATATTTGTAGTAATCTCGAACAAAGGAGGCTGCACAAAGTACTAAAACAGTGTACAAAGTACACATTTACCTGTAAATCTAAAATAAAATAAATCGAAATAGTTTTAAGTTGTATTTTCTATTATTTACCCTTGTGGCCTTATTCTTATGAACTATTTAAAAACAGAGTTTAAGTTTACTTGAATATAAAAATATGAAATAAAATAGAACAGTTGTTTATTCCTATTTTCTTCAAGTGTTTTTAACTTAACAAGAGTGTGTTCTTCAACAAAAAAACAACAAAATTTAATTTCAATACCCTATTTCCAGGAAAGAAGCTAAAGTTAACGTAAAACATCCCGGCCTTATTCTAATGACAAGCAGTGTATGTATGTAAATGAAAAAATTAATTTAAGTTAGTAATAGAGAAGAAACTACAAAAAATTATTGTTTGAAGTCTTTTTGGCTTTCAAGTCTGGGCAATTTCGCACGGCTCTCTAATGTCGTCGCCATAACAGCCTCTACATTTCCCGGAATAACTCGTTTGGAAACGCTAGCTAGCAATTGCACGTGTCGTTCCGTGCCTTGTATGTGTGATGGAATTTTTGGATCAAAAAACGGTGGATCATCTTGATTTGGTGGTTCAAATACGTTATTTATATCATTCAAATTGATCATTTCCGTGTAACTTGTGCAATTAAAGCTTACATCTGGTTTTTTATAAACTCTAAGTTCGGTTGGGTCGTCAACATCGGTTCGACAGCGTAGAATTTTCTTGATAGCACAGTCGCGCTTTTCTTTGCTATCACCAAACAACATTGAAAACAAGATATTTTCCGGATGCGCATAGTATGAATTATCTGTAATTACTTGATTGATTCTAAAAATCGTGACCAACTAATGAACTTGAAAAATACTGCACTACCGTACACGACAGAGCTGTAATACTTGATATTGAAGTACATTGGCACTTAACATTTAATTATAAATTCAACCAGAATTCTTAAATTTTCATCTAGATTTTCCGTTGTCACATATAATCGCAACAATCTAGCGGCCTTCGTGATCCACCGAGAATGTACAAATTTCCCTGGTTTGATGTTAGCCAGATCCACCGAAACCACACCGCTAGAAATTGCATGGGCTATGTCGTATAAGTACTTCGAATCGGTGGAAAATTCAATTTTTTCTGGAGCAGAGGGCATATTTTTCAACTCAATTTTTTGAAAGCCATCCACCACCTGAAAATATATAATAATAAAATAATTAAAAATGGTTGACAATTATAATAAATGAGTGATAGCAATAACTTACCGGAAGAGTTTCACAAGTTTCGATTTGATGGCTCAGTTTTCCGGTTGCCGATCTTGGTCCAGTGCTGGTTGATTTATCCAAAGTTCGTTGAAGTGTAGAAGGCAAACGAACCAATGCAATGGTCTTTTTAACAGCAATTCGAATCGTCGTATAATTCCACCGTGTGGGCCAGTGTTTGTTGGCTCACCGTCAGTGCATATGCCAGTTAAAGCATCCAGTGATATATTTTTATCGTTGAAAAAATCATTTAATTTGGTTGTTTTGTATTCAGCGGTTTCATGTTCCAGTCTTACGTAACCAATCAATTTACCATCCTAGTATGATACTTCTCATCAATTTTAGCTCTCGTTAAAGTATCTTCTCTGCCATCAAATGGAAACGCTAACAAATTGCTATCATCTAACCTTTTGCGAAGCACTTCTTGTCTGCATTTGTCTTTTTCTCTGCGAACTTTCGATTTATCCATGATGAGAGGTTTGCCATGCTTATCTTTCATTTTAAAATCGTGGAAAAGAGCGGTTCCTAATGCTGAAGCTACTCTATCAAGCACATAAATCTGTCATATATAAAGGCAAAGTTAAAACAATCGTATCTTTCTGTGTATTGTGAACTTGTGCTTGTATCCATATCTTCTTGAACCGATGGCGGTGCGTATGTCGAATCATCGACATCTTGGTATGTCGGCATTGATGACATAGACGTTGCTCTTTGCTCTTCAATTTCCATCACAAATGCATCCACTGTTAGTCTTCTCTGATTATGTTGATCGTGCATAAACTCTTTGAGGCGTTCTGGAACCAAGCCGCATGCACAAGGAGCTGCCTTCAAATCGCATTTACATGTCCCAATGTAAAAAAATGTTTACAGAGATTTTACAAACTCTGGAAATTGCGGGTTATTCTTTTTGTTCTTGATTTGGTCTTGATATTTGTCAAGCAATCAATCCAATTTAATAGATACACAATTTTTTGCCATTATTTCCTTTTTTTGTTCTGTTTTAGCACGTTCGCTTAAGTAAAAATAATATCTCAAGATATCCAGATGTGTTGGTAAATTAAGATCAGTCAAATCAGTAGATACGCCAAAAACAGTAACATCATGCTTGGGTATAAGACTCATGTCGATGGCTTTCAGAAACTTGAATTGAAAAATATGCCTCCTGCTCCAGAAAAAATTTAATTTTCCACCGATTCGAAGTACTTATACGACATGGCCCACGCAATTTATAGCGGCGTGGTTTGGGTGGATCTGGCTTACATCAAACCAGTGAAAATTGTACTTTCTCGGTGGCTCATTGTTGCGATTATATGTGACAACGGATAATCTAGATGAAAATTTAAGAATTCTGGTTGAATTTATAATTAAATGTTATGTGGCTATGTACTTCAATATCAAGTGTTACAGCTCTGTCGTGTACGGTAGTGCATTATTTTTCAAGTTCATTAGTTGGTCACGATTTTTAGAATCAATCAAGTAATTACAGATAATTCATACTATGCGCATCTGGAAAATATCTTGTTATCAATCTTGTTTGATGATAGCAAAGAAAAGCGCGACTATGCTATCAAAAAAATTCTACGCTTTCGAACCGATGTTGACGACCCAACGGAACTTAGAGTTTATAGAAAACCAGATATATACTTTAATTGCACAAGTTACACGGAAATTATCAATTTGAATAAATAACGTATTTGAACCACCATTCACGCGAAGCATTCCGTACGATACATTGAAAGAATATTTAAATCAAGATGATCCACCGTTTTTTGATCCAAAAATTCCATCACACATGCAAGGAACGGAACGACACGTTCAATTGCTAGCTTGTGTTTCCAAACGAGTTATACCGGGAAATGTAGAGGCTGTTATGGCGACGACATTAGAGAGCCGTAAGAAATTGCCCAGACTTGAAAGCAAAAAAGACTTCAAACAATAACTTTTTGTAGTTTCTTCTCTATTACTAACTTAAATTAATTTTTTCATTTACATATGTTCGGACTAAATAAATTTCTAAAGGGAAAAATAAACTCCAAAAAGCAAAAAAAATGCCATTTCGCTGATTTTTTTCATGTAAAGTGCCAAAAAATTTGACTCTTTGAAATGTTTGTATGGGTAACGCCACAGGAGGGTTCCAGGGGGCGTGCCACTGACATGGGTGGGTCGGGCCTCCAAAGTTATTGTGGGTCGGTCATACATTTGGACTCGATTGGGGCACTCTAAATGGGTCAAAGTGGGATATTTCAAAATTTGACCCTACCCAAAAGTTCGACCCAAATTCCGGGACATCAGAATTCGTTTTAGAGGTATGGTTCCTTCGGCAAAGTTTCTTATTTTGATCCCTAGAATACGATTTTCCTTGTACGTTGAACGATCTTTTTGACTCCATACAAGTCGACCCGGCCTAATATACATACAATAAGGGCGAGTTTCACATTCGTCATTTAATAGCTCTCAGAAAATTTTAAAGGTCAAATGAACGATTTAAAATAGGAAAATTGGAATTGAATTCTTCAAAATTACTTACCTGTTTTTTGTACTGGGCTTTCACTTGGTTTAAAGATGTTAAGTTTAAGAGTTTTGTCCATTATTAGTTTTTCCTTTGTTATTGGAGTTTCTGCTTCCTGTTGCATTATAAAATTGTCCTTAACGTCATTTACGAATGGATTTTTGTATATATGTAGTTATTAAGCACTGTCCAGTTCTTTTGGCACGGATCCAAAAGAGCTGCAACAGCGTGGATCTTTAATATTTTGAATCTTAAATAAAAACGTTTTTTGTTTGTGTTGTAAAGGTCTATTATTACACCAAATGTGGAGGTAATTTCTTTTTTTCGCTAAGTTGAAACTGCTTTAATGTTTCGGAAATTTCAGCAGCGACAGCCTTCGCAGTGTGGGGAAGAGGAAAATGCTCAGTTTTTAGAGAGTATCATTTTAATTCAAAATCAGCACTAAAATGTATTTTTATACTAATTTATGAAATGCCTCTGTATTTATCCTTCTTCTCTTATCTTCTTTAACAGCTGTTAAATAAACATCGTACGCATCATTTAGTGCGGATGTTGCTACCGTTCTACCTGATGGAAAGGGAACATTTGGATCAAAATGTTCTACGTATTTCTGAAACTTTCACGTTCCACTATATTGAAAGGTTGAAGATCGATGCAGCACATTTCTGCCAATCTTTTAGCGTGGACAAATTTTGTATTCTTAGACGTTGACGCCAAGTATGACGTGGCCAAGCCCCTCGGAGTTTTTTTTTATAATTAAGACTTTTAACATCCAAGCCATGATTGGATTTAAGGTGGTTTGAATAGCTCGTTGTTGACGTCGTCAGACAAAAACTATGGACAAATCAGGGACCGTAAATGAACTCAGTCATATAAAGTAACTTACCTTGGTATTGGTTTCAAAGCATAATTTGCAAAATTTATATTTCTCCAGCACTTTCTTATTGGAAACATATAGGTGGCCAACATATAGCACTCCGATCCAGAGCTAATAATGTTGGGAAGAATTTTTGCAACATCCTTTACTATTGCTTTGGTGTCCAAAAGCTTTTGAAAATGCGGCACATCTTTGCACGAATAAAATTCCTGGCTAATTTCTTCTTCAGAGTCTGAACAACTCGGGTTATTGGCGTCAATTCTCTAAAACAAGCAACTTTAAAAAAATTGTTCAAAAATTTCAACCGAATTAAATTAAATAAATTAAATTGCAGTACATTTAAAGGTCCCAGTAAAGTTATTTTCTTCCCAGACTAAGATTATAGGCACCAGTTTTACCTTTTTTTTCTTACCGGAATGCCGTGCTGTGACTGCTGCTGTGATCTGGCCGGAATACCGTGCCTGATGTTTGACCGGAATGCCGTGCCTGTGTCTGCTGCTGTGATCTGCCGGTGTGCGCTGTCTGGAGTCTGCGGGCAACAAAGTGGGGCTGCCGTTTGATGCGGTCAAGGGTGCATTTGTTTCCCCAAATTGCATTACCGTTTGTCCAACAAGAGGCAAACTCGAAAAAGAAAATAGCACAATGTTCAATTTAAGTCTTTTAACCTTTATTTTTATTAAACCAGTGTAGGCCTTTTATTTGACACTTTTGTTTGACGATGAATTTAGATCTTATAATCCACGTCTTACATTTACAACTGGTCCAATTAGTGTCTTGACGGTTGACGGTAAGCGATCAGCTGTTTGAGTTGGGGTTGCATTTTGCCTGTGTTAGAGAGAGACAACTAAAATTGACGGTTTACGACGGTAGACTTCTGCAGGTTGCAGAAGCAACCGTCAGCCGTCAAGACCGATCAGCTGCTATAGTTATTGCTTTTACTTCGACATTTTGTGCGCGGCAATACACAATTACACGGCAACCACAATTTTTTTTTATTTTTAATTTTTTTATTTGACAATCACATTTTAACACAAATGCATGCATGCATGCAAGTTATATTTTGTACAAATGCTCTTCGATCAGTTTTTTTTTGTTTTGTTTTGTCTTTATATCGTCTAACCGCCATAACTAACCGCGCAATATTAAGTAGAACGTCAACCGTCACGACTAATTGGACCTTTACGACAAATCCCTACAAAAGAACATATTGTAGTTGGCGTTAATTGTTTTCGGCTCACATTTTAAGCCGATAGCATCGTCGGCGGCGTGGTCTTGAAAATAGGATCGGCGGCGGCGCGCCGGTGATTTATCGACCGACTTCCATCTCTGCGGGCAAGTACAAGCAATGATGTCAGATATAAAGATGTTTCGCTATTTTGACAATCTGTATGATGTTTGATTTTTTGTTCCAGTTGTTGATTTCCAAATCGAAGCACATGCACACATATATTGGGTTGCCAAGAAAGTATGTTCGGGTTTTGTATTCGAAGTAATTTGCAGTTATTTTATTCAAACAGTTAATTTTAAGCATATGTGTTATTTATTCGATGACCTTCTTAATCCCAGATTTAATTGAAAGTCTGATCCGTCCCACTGATATTCTCGAACAACTCAATTTGTAGATCTTCTGTATTAAATAATAATGGACAACATTTCCTCTTTTTGGTGCAGTTCAGCCTTTTATGACGTTTGAGCGCGTTCATCCGGCTTGGACCAGGATAAGCTCATGTGGAACCTAAATACCACTTTTTTGACAAGTCGAAGCTGTATTAAATGATTTTCAATGGTCATGTGCGACACCTTCAGCTTGTTTGCAACTTATCGAACAGAAACGTGACGGTCGGATTTAATAACGGCTTTGATTTCGTCATCATCAACCTCATTTGGCCTACTGCTTCAGTGGCCACTTTTCATCGTGAAATTTCCAGAACCGGCTTTAGCATGTGCGTGATGTTAGAGCATCCAAGCTGGACACGTCACGAACATCCCGGTGTGCTTCTGCGGCATTTTACCTTTTTGGAAATAAAAGAGCAATATATACCAAAATTATCACTTTGATCATCCACATTCACAACTCGGTTTAAGTAAACACTAAAAGTAGAATATCACAAATTCCTCTGCATTTATATATAGTGCCGCAACCTCGATATTCTCAGCAGAACAGTTGCTCCACGGACGGCAAGACCTGACAGCATCTCGTGTTTTCCATACTCCTCAAGGCGAGGAAATAAATGCGGTAGTGTTTGGCCGTGGTGCTTGACGACCACGATTTCTACGGCAATACGACCAGCGAACTGAAACAATTATGCCGCGTTCTTAAGGAGAATAGCGATCCATGTCTAACAGTAGTCGTGTTTTGATTACAATCAAGAGATTATCGCTTGCTAAGTTGCAAAGAAAACGGCAATTTAGCGACAAGTCATTTTATTAAAAAATATGAAAAAGGGTTGAAAAACGTAAACGAGGTCAAAAACAATTGGTTTAAACTTAGCGAAAATGATTCCCGGCGTTAAGTTCTTGCTAAGTCTTCGCTAAATGCTTCATACAAAACAAGAGAAGATGTTAGTAAGCGATGTAACCAAAACACGCTTAGTATTTTGTATCTATTTGCTTCACACATGTCTAAGCAGAATTGACATATGCCGACATTTCATTTCATTTATTTGTAACGTCTATATAACAATGTTCCTTATAGACTATGCGTAACATCCAATTATAGATATAAATACTTATTGCTATAATTATTTACATACACATGTACATTTATAACAAACAAATTACCCATAATTACTTTAAAACTCTTCTTAGGAATCATCCTGCATTGCATTAAATTCCACCAAATAATTACGATTTATTACACTATATTGAATCAAAGTTCCAATCGGAGGACTAATCAAAATATAGTTGTGTCGGTACGAAGATATGTACATAAAAAATATTAACATTTCGAAGAGCCTGACTAGGTACATTAAAATTCAATTTATCCAGAAGTGGTGGACAATCTGTATTAGTACTCGTATTTTATAATTCAAAACTAAAATTCAAATATACAAACTCCAATATTTCCATTCCCAGTAATGAGCACCGAGACTCATAGGTTGGAATAGGATGCGTAAAGTTCTGGGATGAAAGAGCTAATTTAATAAATATCATTTGCATTTCTTTAATGCTATCCATATGATTTTGCGCCATATTCCAATTTTGAACGTACAAATGAGGCGAACAATAACTTTATGGTGTACGGATCACTAAAGTGACTTGCATTTCTCTGTACTAATTTATGCAGATGTAGAATGGAACTAAGTTCGGAGTCCAACAAAATTTCTAAATCTTGAACTTAATTTTCCCTTCTTAAATTATTATTATCAAGACTGAATGTAAATTGTAGTGGATTTCTATTACGATAATAAGAGACATGTGCTCATTTACTGAAACTAAGTTTTAAACAATTTCTAATACACCAATCAATTAGCCTATTTAAATCAGATTGAAGTTTTGCTCCTTCACTGATTGAATTTATTTGAAAAAAAAATTAAAGCATCTGCTAAAGCAAAAACAAGGCATTATCAAAACATACATACGACGGATCAATAAGTCCGTGACGTTTTGAATGAAACACAGTTTTTTTGCAAATAAAAAATTATTGTTCAACAAAATCTCCTTTTAGCCCAATACACTTTTTACCATTGAAATCGAAGGTGCAGAGTCCCCAAGCACCTAGCTTTTCCTTGGTATCATTGTCTCCTATAATCTTCAAAACATCATCTTCAGACATAATCAAGATTCCAAAATTAGCAGACGTTTGAATTAGAAGTATGACTAAATTTACTTTTCTTTGGGATTGACAGAATTTTAGCCTTGGTAAACCATTAGAGAGGGAATTTTTGGTTCTTAGCCCTAATGAAATTAAAAAGGAATTTTAGGTTATTTTTTATCTGATTTTCGACATTCAGTATATGTATACTGTTTGTGTACAAATTGAATGCTTCCTCACGTTGCACATATTGGTAGTATATTTCAACACAACCGATATCACTATACCGTGCATGTTTGTTATTTCTTTAATTTTTTAAATGACAAAGAACTACTTTTCTTTATTGGGACTCATTCGTTGCAGATATTACGAAACATTTTCAAGGAAATTTCATAACACATGCTGGTATCATGATTATAAGACAAACTTAACCAAGCCATATTAAGCAATGCAGAATTTAATACAACACAGTCACATGTTTTAAAATTGAAATGACACAACTCTCTGTTTTTGTTGTCTTGTAAAAACTGATAGAATTGAAGTTCTGAAACTAAAGCAATATGATGACTATTAACAGGAGAAAATGGATGTAGGCATTCATAAATTTCAAATTTTGCATCAGAAGGGACAAATATTAGTTCCAAAATTCTATTTAATTTATTATGAATAGAACATGTAATTAACTTGATTGAAATCCATACTCAGGAAACAATCAACGAATTTAATTTCATAGTTCTTATTTACATTCGTAGCTATTAAAACACAACCAAACTCATTCCAAATTAAATTATTATCATTAAAATCACAAAAAATGTAAAAGCGAGTACTAATTCTCATGTAGATATAAAATGTTACATACATGATCAGAATATAATTGATAACTATTTGGAGGTACATGTGTTACCTGCACAAACACATAAATTGCCACTTTTAATAGGGACTATAACAAACAATTGCTCCACCCATTCATCAACCACTACCTTTTCTGAAACGAATGATTTTAATTCCTTCTTTAATGCAATTATAACTCCTCCTCCTCTATAGCAACTCGTTCTCTCAACACTTCTATCTTTTCGATAAATATTATAGAAATTGACACCAAAAAGCTCTCTGTCGTAGAAATCAGCATTTTACCAAGTTTCGACTATTATGAATACATCAAAATCACATTGCATTGAGAAATTCAATAATGCTTGACACTTAGATAGCATTCCAGACACATTTTCAAAATATATTTTGATGTTGAAGATTGACTTCTTTTTATGCAGCTGGCTGACAGTTCAGTCGGGTTTCGAAAAAAATAAATGGTCTTACTCTTATGTATATTAGCAGGCCATAGTGAAAGTTTGATTAATTCTTCATAAAAACAAGGTGAAACTCCAATTTTTAAATTAACATGCATACTTAAGAGAATTAACTTCAACACCTCTCTTCACTAGACAAACACATTAAAGATGATGTTTACGAATCTCACCATTCTTTTCAATGTATGACAGAATATTGGCAGCTGAGGCACTTGCAGTGTTGCCAATTTGGCGGATTTCCCGCTAAATCTGTCGGATTTTTAATTACCATCGCGGGGAAAAATTTGTTTCAGGGGCAAATACACAGTGCTAGGGTATGTGCATACCTGTATGAGTATGAGGTCGGTCGTAACGTCTGTAGGCAGGTATGCACACCAAATTCTATGTATGCACAATGCTGCCAGTTTAGGGGATTTATCCCCAAATTGGGGTTTTTTTTCAAAACAGGGGATTCCTTTTTGGTGTGGGGATCCGGGGATTTCTTGGGGGTGAAAATTTAAGATGTATTTATTAAAAGCGCTTCATTTGTATCATTGTTTGAAAGTTTTGATCTGGCACTACCTAAATCGAAGCAAATAATATTTGGTTTTGCGTATGTGTGATTGCAAATACTTAATGTGGCAACTCTATACTGTTTTTTTTTTTTGCGTTGCGAGTAAACACTTGCAAATCGTTATTGCTAAATGTTATCAGCAAAAAGAATTGCATACACTTGTCCTAATTACTATACTAGACTAACTACAGACTAATTACTATACTAGACTTAACAGTTCTCTCAGCAAATTTATGACATTTGGCCTGGTGTGATATGAACTTTGGATGTTGAAAAGAATTGCTTCACTAATACCAGATAGAGGCAATGGTTCAAAACAACGAACAAAATAACAACAACGGCATTTCGTTTTGTGTGTTAAAATTATTGTGTTAAATACATCACAAATGTATGCTAACAATAACAGTCAATAAAAAAGTATAAAACACATTTAATTTTCACAGCTTTGCACCAAAACGACATGAAGTCATGTAGCCAGAAGTTGTTGTAATTCCACCTGGTGTATGCCACTTTTCGTCAAACATCTCTCTTTCACACCGACCGCATCACGAAGAGTGTGAAAGGAACGCCAGATGAGTCAAATATGCTCTCTAGTATGATTTACTCTATACACTTGTCAATCCCTGAAAATATCAAAATGGTTTACTGGCAAGGCTGTACGTGATGACAACAATAAAACCGGTAACAAAAATTTTTGATATTTGGCGTTGCTGAAAAGAATAGAAGCAGTGGAGAAGAAATAACGAGATATACTAAAACTATGTACAAAACAAATAATGAAGTAAATGAATCTGAAAATTTTGAGGCTGAAGTATTTGATATACTAAGCCTTAATGACTTTTAACAAATGTCCAGATCAAAACCAAGATATCATTTGCCATAATGTTTTTGTTATAACTAATTATTATTAAAATAATAATAATATAATATTTATAATTTAATAATAATTAATTATTATGTTTAAATTTTTCAATATTTACGTTTTCGTTTTGTTAAACTGAATTCTAAATAAATTTTTATTTTAAAACTTTCTCGAACTTCCTTTAAAACTATGGGGATTTTTCCGGGGATTTTAAAGTTTTTTGGGGATCAAAAATATCAATTCGGGGATTTCGTTTAAAAAATAACTGGCGACCCTGTGTATGCAAACATGTATGCAGAAAATTAAAAAATTTCAATTTTTTCTTAAGTATGTACAACAAGAATGGCTTGGCTTCCTTCCTTAAAAAATTTCGTAGCGTGAAGTCGTTCTTATGGCAATACCTAATACTGAATTTTGGCATGATTTTATTGAAGTTTTTCGCAATGACAACACACTATGGGAAATTACTATAAAAACAAAATAAAAAGAGACCAAAGCTGGTCAAAACTGACAGAGAAATATAAAGAAGTTGAGCCTGAGGCTGATATAAATACTGTGAAAAAAATTAATGGAATGCGAAATTCATATAGAAGGGAATTGGCAAAATTAAAAAAAGTGTAAAATCTGGCATGGGAGAGGAGGATGTTTACGAGCCATCATTATGGTATTTTAAGGACCTGAATTTCCTAAGAGACCATGAAGCGCAAAGGAAAGCTGTAAATACTTTTGACAGCGAGAGCTCAGTTGAAGACGAGGTTAGTATCCAAAAACAACAACGACAAAATTTTTATTTCCATTAAAATACATTTATTTTAAAAACACTGGGATATTTGTAAACCAATATGTGAAATTGAAAAACAAAATTCTTATACGTGGCAGTATTGTTAGACCGATGTTTTTTGCCATGGAACTGCCCCTACAGTATTAAAATATTGTTTATATCTATTACGGACACTTTTTGCAATATTCGATGCATTTCCACCTTTAAGCGGCTCGAGCTTGGGTAGCTGACAAGAAGTTCTACAAGAATCATTGCGAGATGCACTTGCCGAAATAGTTTGTGCATTTAGACCAGACATGTGCACACTGACACAAACGCATTTCAAATCAGTTTTACGAATTTTGCGACTGTGTTAAGTTGAACGGAGCAAGCAGAACAAAAGCAGAGAAAACAAAAGTAGTACACTGAGTAAAAAATTAAAATTAAAAAAATTAAAAATTAAAACTAAATCTTAAAAAAAAAATCAAATATCAACATCTCCAATGATTATTTCCATTTATGATTTTTGCCAATTACAAACATAAAAATTTCTTTATATTCGTCCATGGCAATTAAAATTTATTTTTTAAGTGTAGTGTTTTTTATTACAAATAATTTTGCTTGCAGACCGATACGGTGTTGCTTGGTCAAATGCAGAACAGCAACTGACTTTGAATCGGTAAACAAGCAGCAAGCTTTCGGACATGTTGGTGTGAAAAAACGATCAAGCTACTATCGGTGTGAAAACACGATGACTCAAAAGAGTACTAGCTGCACATCTATGATTTAGACTGTCGTTTAAGTATTCTCGTTAACTTTTCTTTTTTAAATAATTATGTAGGTAACAGCACGCCAAAACTATTTTTGAGGCTTTATCTGGACTTAAAGTTAATTTGTTTACGAGAATACGAAAACGACTTGTCAAAATGCCAAATGTATTTTCGACAACGTTTCTTGCTCTTGACAATCGGTAATTAAATATAATTTCATCTTCGTTAAGCTGAGTGCGACTTTATGGCTTCAAAAAATTCTCCATCAGCGGAACTGCATCATCGCCTATGAAAACGTAGGGGAAAGTATCCTCAGTCATAGGAATACTGGCTGGCTCAGGGATGTGAAGCTCCTTTTCATCATATTTTCGCTCAACTGTACTCTGTGCGAATATGCCAGCATCAGATGCTCTTCCATTTGATCCTACTTCGACAGCAATGAATTCATATCTTGCGTTCACAATCGCCATCATGACAATGCTACAGTTTTTTTATAATTATAGTAGTAGGAACCAGATCCCGGCGGTTTTTCTATTTCCACATGCTTTCCATCGATAGCACCGATGCAGTTGGGATAGTTCCAGCACGAATAAAAATCATTAGCAATACATATCCACTCATTCGCTGTTTTTGGAACCTGTAATTACCTGCACATCCAAGCTACAAGAGAAAGAAACCTACACCGAATTCGGAATTTCTTGCCAAAGCTATAGAACATCTGGACCAAAGGAAACTTGAAAAACCTAAACCGGACGAAGCTGATGTATTTGCTGAAGGTTGGGCAACTATTTACCGGAAATTGCAACCGGATCAGAAAATATATGCAAGACACGGGATTGAGAAGCTTTTAGTGCAAGGAGAACTGGGTAACCTCTACCTGGATGCAGTCCAAATAGTACCACTGGCTCATCCAAAACATCCGACAACCTACACGATATCTCGTTCGTCAACCCCGTATTCTTCTTCACCTAACCCAGACAGTATTTGTAATAGCAACATACAACCACCAGTACCAATTCGAATGCAAACGTATTACGAAACTTCTTCAGCACAATCTTTTTCAGAGTTATTTACTTCAACCGAATATCAGTGAATCCAAATCCTGTGTCACTACCCAATATGCATTATTTTTTTTTCCTTTTTTTTAGTTTTGATTTCTTAACAATAAATTACCTGAATATATTGCTGCAATGTTTTTATTATGGCGTCACATGTTTCCATCACAATATAGCCCAAATTTTGAGGAGATATCGCTGTTAAAAATTTTAGACTTTGAAAACTTCCTCCGGATTTTAAAAACCTTAATGTAGCTGAAAGCGTTTCATCAGGCGTTATCGCATTTCTCATCAAGGTATCTTGCTTTTGTATGATTGGCCTCCCAAAAGAAAGCAGCTCCTGGTATGTTGCAGCATCCATACGGAGAAAGTTAAAGTAATCATCTTCCTCACTGTTTTCCAACTCTCACAAAAGTTTTACATGAGAGAACTCGGTGCGTTGCTTGTACCACTCTTTCATCGAAAAGCGTTGCTTTCGTTTTTTAATACTATCGTCTTGTGTGCACACATATATTGAGAGCAGCGCTATTACATCGTTTTCCGTTGCCATGTTGTCACGTCAAAATCCTCACAAGAATGAATGAAGTACGAAAGACGGTAGCAACCGTTTGGAGAGTCAACAGTGTATACACGTAGCACTGTGTATTTGCCGCTTTAGCGGCTAGCGGGAGTTTTAGCGGTTTTTTCTGCGTTTGGAGGTAAAAAATTTCAATAATTTATGTGGGACATTGTTTAACAGTTGTATATTTTAGCATTTTAAGGGCTGTACATTGTAGCATTCCCTGTGGTGTACACAGATAAAAATCATTGTTATTCCAATTTCGTCGTCACTGAAATTTTTTCTCAGCACTGGAATTTTTTCTTGATTTCGCAGCAAAATTATATTTGATTGAAAGTGTTAATATTCTCTCTGCTGAAAGTGTTTTAAAACAAAGGTGACATAATACAGCCTTTGAAATTATTTGTAACATGCCGTAATATAATCGATGTTATAAATATTTAGTATACCAACATCTCGTTTGTTAAATGGACTGAAATTAAAGTTCGTTTTGGGTTGAAGTGTTCTATTTTAAAAACTCTGGGGGAAATAATCCATTCAAAGAATTGGCAAATTTTGCGATTAAAGTTTTGTCATAACCTTGGTCAAATGCAGAGCTCGAACGAGTTTTCAGTCAACTAGATATTGTTAAAACTAAGGTACGAAACAGATTAATAACAATTACTGTAAAGACTGTGCTTAATGTCAGGTTAGTTTTTAAATTACTATACATACGCATATTTTCAACAATATTTTTCTCGTTTTTTAAATTTCAGATATGGTCTCAAATATAATAACAAATGTTGTTACGAGTATGAAGTTCCAACATCATTACTTAAAAATATCGGAACACCTGCCGCATAGTAAGTGGAAGACTGGTCGTACATTTTTAACAAAATAATTTACTCTATCCATATTAAAATGCCAGCAACTGAAAACTAATTACTTTTTAAAAGCTAGTTTCATCATAAATTTAAAAACCAATTCTAAGCTTTTTACACTATACGTGTATGTATTTATACATATACATATGTTAATTCCTTTTAAGGAAAAATAAATGAAATCTGTATGTGTTTCGTAAATAAAATGCGTTTTATTTTGATATTATTATAATTTAGCGGATTTTTTAAAATTTTTTAGCGGATACTAATACATTTGGCGGTATTTTATAGAAAATACTTGGCAACACTAGATACTTGTCTTCAATGACGAAACATGGAGATCATGGTAAAATGAGTAAGGTAATCTCGTTAGAATAGCTGATTTGAGCTTCGGCGTTTCTCTTGTGACAAATTCACATGTATTTTGTTTTTGTACTTTTTTATTTACCTTTACAGTAGATACAGTCATGTAGAAAATTTGACGGATTAGGAACACCACACAAAACCAAAGTGCTTGGTTTTGTTGCCTAAAATTACAACAATTCCTACTGCGTTTACCTTACTTATTTTACCATTCTGGTGAGATTTATCACGTTATAACATCCCGATCAACGCTGTTTTCCAATCTCACTTTGAAAAATTTTTGAAGCGTAAAAATGAACTCTGATGTTGTCGGGATTCTAAGTTACCCCCGCTCCGTTTGTACGGGACAGCTAAGCGATATTAAGTGGCATTTCAATTTCCCACTGAAATTCCGACTTGAGCAATGGCAATGTTAGCAGATGTTAAATTTCAAGAAATGGCAACAAAAATTTATTTTAGATAAATTTTGTTATCATTTCTTCCGAATGAAAATTTTATCAAGGAGAGATTCAAAAGCAGAAATTTGCAAAATGGCTTACTCATGGTAAGTTCATTAAAATTATTTTATTTAACGGAAGACTACGTATACTTTTATATCTCTAAATTTGAAAGATAGATAGATATTTGCGATTGAAAACAAAATTGGAATTAAATTGTTCACAACAACGCATTGTAAATATTCTTCATATTGATCATGGTATAATTATCTATCAGGTATAGTCGTTTAAACAGGTGATAAAATTTTTTCCATGTCATTTTTCGTTTCACTTGTCAAAATCATATGTATTCTTGGTAGATATTTGTGTAGAGTTTGACAACTCAAACGAATGAACGAAAATAAAATGTCTGTTGCTGCTTACAACTACAACATAAATTTTTTCACCCATTACTGCAAATGTTGCCACATTTCGTAGTATTAAGTGTGGACTTTTTTATTTGGAAAGCCGTAAGTGGGGATAGCTTAATGGAATAAAAAAACAGCCTTAAAATGAGAAAGATAACAAAAAAAAAGAAAGTGGTCAAAAGAGTGGTTAAAAAGTAAAAACCAATTTGCAAACACAAAACTTTTAAAAATATTGAAAGAAAGTGAACCAAAAGACTATAAAAATTATATGAGAGTGACCGATTATACCTTTAAGGAACTTTTGTCGAGAGTAAAAATGTAGATTGAGAAACAGGACACCATTATGAGAAATGCTATTAACCCGGCTAATCGTTTGGCAATAACATTTAGATTTTTGGCAAAGGGAACTCGTTTGAAGATCTGAATTTTTTATCAGCAGTATCTCCGCAAGCAGTTGGCAAAATTGTTATCGAAACATGCGCGGCAATAACAAACCTGATGAAAGATTTTATTAAGGTAAATACAATGTGATCGTTGTTTGTTTTTCAAATTGCAAATAAAACCTATTTGTTTGCAGGTTCCGAAGATTTCAGGGGATTGGGTGGACCTAGCCGAAAAGTTCTACAAAAAATCTATGTTTCCCAACTGTATAGGAGCTCTGAATGGGAAACACATTAATATTATTAGACCACACCAATCTAAATCGGCTATTGTGGATAGTAAGATCAATTTTTTGATGGTGGATGTAGGTGCAAGTGGACGAATTTCTGATGGTAGCATTTTCGCAAATCCAAAGTTTATTGGAAAACTTCAAGATAATGAACTTAATTTTCCTGAACCGAGACCTGTGTGGACCGGCCAAGAACGGCTATCGTATGTGTTCGTATCAGATGTGGCATTTGCATTGCGAACAAATATTTTTTGCACACGCTAATTTTACAATCGAAGAAATTCTTTACAATAAACCCCTCAGATCGGCACGAGAAAAGATTGAAAATACTTTTGGAATTCTGGCATCTCGGTTTCGCGTGTTACATACGACCATCAATACGACCATCAATTTAAGTCCAAAAAAGGCTACCACAATTACGATACCATTGCATGCTGCTACTTACACAACTTTTTACGGCACCATTTAAGATCGTCTAGTGGTATCGGGGAGCCTGGAAACTTTGTTGAGTTAGCTGGATTCGAACATTCAACAGAAATGCACAGAATGAAGCAAAATCAACTAGACGGGGCTTTTGCATCGCAATAAGACAGCTAAAATTTTTATAAATTAATTGTTATAAATTAACCCATATTCATTCTTATTATACGGTGTAATATTACATACATTATATTTCATTTCATGTATTATTTGTGTATTATTCATGTATTATTTACGGGCCCCCATAATGCTGGCATTCGGGATGGTATTACCGAGTGTGATGCGGTCTTGTGGACCGATTTGACCCCTTTTTTATGTAAAAGAAGTCGAATTAAGATAAAAAAAATTAAAAAAATTTCGATTGACGAATTTTTAAAAAATATCGGCTTTTTCGACAATTTTGCAAAAACCCATAGGCCATAATAAAACATCAAAAAATTAAATACAATTTTCCGATAACTGCCTTAGTTATCAAGATGTCGAATGATGAATTTTTAAATATATCGACTTTTTCGATAATTTTACAAAACAAGTATAGCCATAATAGGAAATCCAAAAATATGCTAAAAAAATTTAATACAATTTTTCGATAGCTGGCTTAGTTATCGAGAAATAAGTGATTAAGTTGGATTGCATATTACTTAGTGGTGAAAGTACTTTTCCAGTCAATATGGCAACATTTGGCCCGAATTGCATTTCTCAAAAAAAAAAGGGGAAGTGAAGTACCTTTTAATAGTATGATGTTTATATCTCGCATCATAAAGAAAGATGAACGTTAATAGTGTGTACGTTATTAGCGACCTTTTCCAAAATATAGATGGGCTCGTGCCTGAAAGAGCCCTCCAGGCCTTGCTTGATTGGGGATTGGTTCCCAGACAAGGTAAATATTTATGCCGCATGGGCCACCACATGAAAGTAGTTCATCATGAGCGTATTGATGGATGGGCCTGGTTGTAAGTACTCAATTTTGAATACAAGAAAGTTTCAAATCCTTTAGAATCCTTTAAAAGGGGGGAAAAAAAGGTGGCTGGTGCAACATCCGACTTTCGTTGCGAACAAAACAATTTTTCCATAGGTCGCACTTGCCTATAGCAATTAGGGTTAAAGGCTCCCAAACCGGCGTCGATTGGAACAGCTTTTGCAGGGACGTTGTGGTGTACGGAGCCTTCCAAACAAATATTTTAGTTGGAGGCCCTGGAGTTGTCGTAGAAATCGACGAGTCCAAACTAGGAAAGCGGAAGTATAACAGGGGGCATAGAGTAGAAGGCCAGTGGGTGTTTGTAGGCTCAGAGCATCTGAGTGGGAAGGGCTTTATGCTCCCTGTTCCCGACAGAAGCCGCGAGATGCTATTGCGAATAATAAAGCAGTATATACGACAGGACTCCACAATTATTTCGGGCTGCTGGAGGGTAAGAGTAAAGGAGATAGTATTTTTTTTAATTTTAATGTTTTTTTAACTTTTTAAGTCTTATATTATATATATTAAAGGACGAGGGGTACACTCATTACCGACACAAACACAATACAAGGATTATGGCGTCACCTAAAGGGCTCCATTCCTCAGTACAACCGAAGAAAATAATTTTTCAACGGATACGTGGAAAAATTTATTTTTTTATATCAGCGAGGATGCGGAGGGTGACGACGTATTAGACAGCGAATCAGATTGTGAGTCACTTCCGATATTTGATGAGGAGATTTAATGTAAATAGTTTATTTTTAATATATATGTATATTTTTGTTTTGTTTATTTTTAACGTAAATATTTTTGTTTTGTTATGCATTTATTTATATTGCAATTGAACTTCATGTTTTGTTATGTATTTATTTACTTTGTAATCGAATTCCATGTAATTGAATTTTACGCTAACCGTGCCCAAAGTGCCTTTATTAATATATATAATATTTTCAGTTTTTATTCAAAAAAAGTCAAGTTTTTGAAAATTTATTATTTTTTTTCCGAAAAATTATTTATGTTTTGATTTCCTATTAAGACCTAGATTTTTTTTCTGTGAAATTGAAAAAACGATATTTTTAAAAATTAATCATCTGATATCTCGAGAACTAAGATAGTTATTTAAAAAATGTATATAATTATTTTGTTTATTTTTTACATAAAAAAGTTGTGAAATCGGCCCCATAACACGGCACCAGACTCTCACCAATAAATTCCAAAACGAGTTTTTTTCGTTTCTTCCGTGGACATGTTTTTGAATAATTTGGTACTCAAGTTCAAAGTAACTACCAAAACATTAAAAAAAATTGTTTTGTCAAAATTGAAAGTAACAACAAACTTGAATCAGTATTGAAAACTTAATAATTGTTTTGATGAGTTAAGTAAAATAGGAGTAGAAGGATTTCAGTAAGCAACGCTTTGTTTTAATTTTATTTTTTCAAACTTGGACATTAAATTTCAAACAACACATCTCATTATTCAGATTATAACAAGAGGTAAATTTACTCAAGTTGACGATTATCGGAAACTGCAGTTAATCAGAGTTGTCATAGAAACCATGTCGGTTTTACGATTTATCGTTTTTGCAAACCAATATTGGTTTCATTTGGTGTCATGAAACCATGTTGGTTTTGACAACTTCGAATGTAAATAAAACCAATGTTCGAATCAGATATTTGTTGCTCACATGCTTACTCAAAGTTTACTCAAGTTGACGATTATCGGAAAATGCAGTTAATCAGGGTTGTCATAGAAACCATGTCGGTTTTACGAATTATCGTTTTTGCAAACCAATATTGGTTTCATTTGGTGTCATGAAACCATGTTGGTTTTGACAACTTCGAATGTAAATCAAACCAATGTTCGAATCAGCTATTTGTTGCTCACATGTGTTTATTTGTTTGCAATTTTATTTTACTTGTGTGCTAAAAATTGAAAAAACAATAGATTTTATGGAAATATCAGTAAAAGTAATTGAATTACACCAGAAAACTATAAAAAAGGAATAAGTCTTTATAAATAAATTACAATTGCATAAGCAGGTGTAACAGTTCTGTTATTATAGGAAGAACGCTCACCATTTGGGTTGACACTATTGAAGGGCATTTGTCGCGTTTTAAAATACTTCTCATTTTGCAACTTGCTATTTCGTAGCGGTTTTTTAACGGAAATATCTTTTCAGAGATCAGTCGGTAACGATTGAAGAATAAGTCTCGGAAGGAGCACAGTATCAACAATATTTGGGAATAGGCCCATTTTAAGGCTTACATTCCAAAAACAACCATTTTTTGACGGGGGCCCAGAACACGTTATTTTAAGCAAAAAAAGTAAAATAACAAAATCCGGCAAATGCATTGTTTCGGAGTTATGGTCCCCGAAATTTCGGAAGTGTGAGAGGGTATGAGGTATAAAATAAGCCAAAATGAACTCAAAAAATTAGCTAGCATTTCTCGATAACTCGCTTAGTTATCGAATTGTGGGATGTTGAAATTTTGAAAAATTATCAATTTATTTTAAAGTAAGGGACTTTCTCGTCTGGCGTAGGTCCAACACCGGCTTCGGCATAGTATTTTTGTAGTATAAAGCTTTCAGCGTGGATGGCCTTCGACCCGGATAAGGGATTTTTCCCTCTGGGGTAGGTCCAGTACCGGCTTCGGCATAGTATGTTTGTGGTATAAGCTTTATATTTTTGAGAAAAGTAAAAGAAAATAATCAAAACTTTTTCCAAAATTTCAACATACGGGGGTCCACAACTCCGAAACTATACATTTGCCCCGATTTTGTTATTTTACTTTTTTTGCTTAAAATAACATTTTCTATTCAATGCAAGCCCTATTTTTAGGCTTTCTCCTAAAAAAATAAAAACAAAATTGCAAAAATATATAATTTTATTAAGCAATTATTAAAATAAATCAATTTATTTACATTTTTCAAAACATTCCGGTGCAAAAAAGTAACAAAGCAAAAGCGCGCAAATGAAAACTGACAGCTGTTAGCTGCTTGGTTTATTTCCAATATCAAAACCGATACCATTGGTTTCTGTGACACCTAACACCGACATAAATGCTAGTTCGAATATAAAACCAATAACATTGTTTTTCATTTGCTCTTGTCGTTTTCAAAACCAATAGTGACAACAATGGTTTCTATGACAGCCCTGAATATTTCCGTGACTAAGTCTTGACTTTAAATGGCATTGAACTGTATTAAAGACAAGAATTGATCTGGAATTTACGCCAAGTTGTATCGTATCAAACTATGTTAACCGTATAAGAACGAATGTAAATTTAGTAAAAACCGGCATAAGGAGTGAAACTAATTCTTCATAACTAAGAACGATAGTTCTTATTCAATTCTTTTCTCGTCCAGTACTTGCTCGTCCAGTACCTGTTGCTGGCTTCGGAGTAATAATGGCACCTTCGAAGTGCAACCGCGGTTTCAACTAACAAACTCGCGCGCACAATTAAATGTTTGACTTAATTTGCACTAAAAATAAATAAACTGTACGACATTAATTGAATAAAATTCTATAAATAATATTATATTTAATAAATAATGTGTTTCATACAATTGTGTGTTTCATACAATTTCAAATACAGTACAGCTTCCAATCGAAATACAGCTGCAAATTGCACTTTATCGACTAGGATCCTCCGGCAATGGACTTTCAGTTCGTAAAGTATGTACCCTATTTGGTGGGGGTGAGGGAGGCACCATTGAAAAGGTTACAAAACGTGTTTTGAAAGCAATACTGAACCTAAAAGAGAAATTTTTATGCTGGTCTAATACTAAAGAACGATTAGAAATTCTGTCTGCAACAAAAGATAAAATGCCTGGGTGTGTAGGGTACATGGACGGCTCGGAACTAAAATTAGTTGAAGCACCTGTCAAAAATCATGAGTTATTCTAGTCACGGAAGTAAGCGATTAAGATACAGGCTGTGTGTGATTATAAATTACGAATAAGACAAGTGACAATAGGTTATCCAGGCAGCGTCCATGATGCAAAAATATTTTTCAACTCCCCTCTGGCGAACCATCCTGAGCGATTTTGTTCACCACCTCATTGGATTGCTAGAGATAGTGCTTGTCGCTTTAAACCATTTTTGTTGACGCCTTTTGGGGGAAACTGTATCGAGCATACAAAAGAGGAAAGAGATCTATACAATAATTACTTTTTCGAAAATTATTTTAAAAGAAAAATTCAGCAGCTTAAAAGCACTAAAATTTCGAATGACGAATAAAAATAAAGCATAATGCAATGACTGGATTATGGTTTGTTGCATTTTGCATACAGCTTTAATAGAATGCAATAACAACAAAAATTTAACACCAGAAATTAACTTACCTCCAACATGTAATACCAGACCTACTTTACTTCATTTTATACAAAACCAAAACATCAATTTTTTTTAATGAAAACATATAAAAAATGGTGTCCCATAACATCCCATGAAGGGATTCCCACAATCAGTGAGATGTGCGCTTTCTAGTTTTACTCACTGACTGAGATCTACAGTTTTACACCGGTTCCGAACGGTATTTTGAGAAGCATTTTCATGGCTAAGTACTCGATAGTGTCTCGTAAATAGTCTCTAAAAAGTTTCAATGCACTAGGAGAAAATCCAATGTTTAGCGTTCAAACAACATGCAATTTTTATCCATATATTAGGTTCACTGTTCGAAAATTATTTTCTCAAATAACTTGTCAATTGTCGATAAAATTAATATTGGTCTAAAATGTGCAATTTCCCTAGAATTTTTGCTTTTAGGAATATTAAAAATTTTATGTAGCTTTAGTACATCTGGATAAACGGATTCCAAAATCATTTTGTTAAAAATTTGAGAAAGTTGGTCAGCAATAAATTCTTGTTAGCAAAATTTTCGGTGTTATACTGTCATAACCAGGAGTTTTGCTCACATCTAAAGTCTCCAAAATATATTCAATACTTATTTTGTCAGTATTTCTTATAGAAAGTGTTGTGTGAGATGGAACTAGGGTTCTAAAGACATTGATATCGTCATCACCATATGTTGGAATGTTGTTCCTAACGTTTTGAACGGTGCTATAATAAAAATCATTGAGACGTGATACCTTTTCCACATTAGATAATAATGTTATACCTTTTTCTGTCAAAAAATTTGCACTATTATCTTGTCTTTTCCCAAGCTGATTGTTAAAAAATGAGCACAGTTTTCTCAAGTTCCCATTATATTTGTGAATGTTATATTCAAAATAACTGCCCCTTAGTTTACCATTGCAGATAACCTTACTAATCATCTTTAAACGTTCTTGCACAGATTTGTTTTTCCTTCTCGCCCTTAATAATTTGTCTTTATTATCCATGAAGAAAATTAATTTCCCTGACATCCACGGACTAATTTCCCTCCTTATATTAACTAGCTTTGTAGTGCTAGTGGTACTCTCCTGCTTCGCTGAGTGGAAAATTTTAAGAAGCTGCGAACATTGTTAGGAAAATTTATCAGTATTAAGTATTCTCAAGTGGTCACCTAAGTAGAGACGAAACCCAGATTGCATGAACAGAAAATTAAATTATGATCCGTAAAAATTGTTTGAATGGAGGAAGTTTCCAACATATGGAGCATACGCAATCGATGCTGGAAGCACTACCTGGTCTTGTTAGCAAGTTATGGCAAGAATGTACATTAAATTCTGCAAATATATCATTCAGACTTCTACTCATGTTACATATATATGTATTTAAAAAACTAAAAAAACACAACTTCATTTAAAAGTAAAAAAGAAAAAAATCATTTTCATAGCTATTGCATACATAGGTAAATACATTTCCATAAGTTTGTGTAAGATAAATTTTTTTATTTATTTTTCCAGTTGAGCTCCTCAATTTGTACTCTTCTTCATTTCCAGCTCCATAATTTGTAACCTTTCAATCTCTTTTACTTTCAATTTTATTTCTCGCTGCTTCAACGCATATGCTTTTTCCTCCAAACTAAACTCTGTCAACGTTTTCTTTTGTAAAATATCCCATAAAGGAGTTCTGGAGTATATTCTCTTACGGCTAGTGGAAGGCTCTTTTTCAGTTTATGTTGTGAAATTACATGATGGCAAGTCTCCGTCGACATCAACCTCTGTGCAATGTGCAATCTAAAATATCCATTGCCGGCAGAGGTTCAAACTATCTACAATTACAGTATTTGGAACTAGCCTAGTACCAAAAAAGTCGTCGAGTTCATAAAAAATACACTTTTTCTTTAAGATCGCTGAAATACATGAGAGTGGATAGAATTTATATCAGATGTAATTAATCTAAGTATACATGCGCACATATCGTCGCTTTGATCACAAACTGACGGAACTGACATTTTTTCCGAAATTGAGTTAAGACCACTAGGGGACTTCTGCAGTCATGGTACAGCTTGTGTGTAAATCTTGTGCTCGAATATATTACCGTTATCGCAAAAAACGCTAAATCAGTTTAGACGTAAATGACAGAATGTAAACAAATTTGTTTACAAACAGACGTAACTGAAATTTTTCACTTAATATTGCAGTTGTTTAAGAACTGTTTGCATATTATTAGGACTCAGTGAGTATTCAATCATTCTCTTTGTCAGCAGTGAGTGTCAATTGATTTTAAAACGAAGAAAAAAAAAGTACAACAAAATATTTTGCAAACTCCAGAAATTCTTTTGTACACGTGTATATCAAAAAGTATAAGAATAGCCTGGTAAGTAAAAATGTTGGAATATTTGAAAAGGAGTCATAAATAATTATATAGTCTTTCTATAGTTGGCGGTTTGAAAATGCCTGAAGAATCGGAGGAAACTTGCGAAGTTTTTGGATGCAACAGAATTGTTATCAGTTCTTGCTTTAAATGCGGTTGTTTGCTTTGTTCAATTCATTTTATAATGGATGCACCATGTACTACACATTTTTACCCTCTGGCTGGAATTTCGAACTCCAGAGAAAGTTCTGGCGCTTGTCCAGAAATGTACGAAGTAGAAGGCGGCGAATCCCATAGTGACAAATGTAAGGCAACTAAATATAATAAATGGAAAGTGGCAAAAGATTTAAAAAATTGTGGAAAAGAATATCGGAACCCATATAATAATACAACAGTACAATGTGGAATATTGTAAAAACGCAAGTTGCAACTGCTTCCGTTTTTCCGAACAAACTCGTCATTTGATCTTAAAAGACTTTTGGGAACTTGGATCACTACAGTCCCAACGAGAGTAATAGTACGATATATTGAAAAAATTCCAACTAAACGTACGACAGCTGGTCCGCTCTCGAGAAGACACCACACTCTGAAATATTGCCTTCCATTAAATGGAGTACATAAACAAGTTTGTCAACTTTTCTTCTTAAATACTTTGGCTGTTGGAGAACTGGTTGTCAGGACCGACTAAAAACCATGCAAGTAGAAACCCATATTGACAGATTTCCCAGAGTGGAATCTCATTACTGTCGGAAAACATCGACCCGAGAGTATCTAAATGGAGAACTAACATTAAGAAAAATGTATGATATGTATGTAAAGGAAATTGGAGAAGGAACAGTTGCAAGTTACTGGACTTATCGAAAGATATTTAAAACGAAAAATTTGTCATTCTATCGTCCCAAAAAGAATCAGTGTAGTCTTTGTATGAATTACTACAAAGGCACTGAAGAGACCAAAAAAAAGTTAACTGATCGGTTCAAAATACACGACGCTGAAAAAAACAAATTTCGATTAATTCGAAATGGATGTAAAGAAGAGGCCAAAAGAAACTACAATTCTGTGCGCAACGTTTGATATGCAGCAAGTGATAAGCCTTCCAATTTCTATGGAAAACGCTCTATTTTATAAGAGGCGTCTTTCGGTATATAATTGAACATTATACAATATTTCGTCAGGGAATGTTTCCTGCTACACACGGCACGAAGGTAGTAGCAAACGAGGCGCGTCTGAAGTATCTACTGTGCTTTATCGTTTTCTTCAGAAGTATGACGATGATGGCTGCAAAAAAATGTATCTGTTTGCTGACGGATGTAGTGGCCAGAACAAAAACTCTGACTGTTGCTACTTTACTGTATATAGTATCAAACTCAAAATGTATTACAGAAATTGAACTGCGAATATCGGTGCCTTGTCATGGACAAAACGAAGGAGATTCAGCCCACAGCGCACTCACGTATGCATTGAAATAAAGTGGAGACGTTCACGTCCCCAGTCAACTAAATGCAATATTTTGTTTGGCTAGGAAACAGAAGCCTTATGAAGTGGTCCCAATGGAATATACAGATTTTTTAAACTTTAAAAAACTGTCGGTGGACTTAAAACTATTATCCGTGCGAAAGGACGATGCAGGGGAGCCTATAAACTGGACAGAACTGGTAGAATATAGTCATAGAGAGTGAACCTGATAAATTATTCTTCAAAAATAAACATAGTGACACAATGTATAGGTCACTGACACTGAAGCGCTCTGTTTTAAATTTGTTGAAGGGAGAAATTTCAAAATTAAACGAGATACCGCCAAAAATACCAATAAATAAATATACGGATTTGATGTCTCTTACTACTGGAGACACCCCAGTAATCAAGCTGCCAGAACATGCATATTTTTACAAATATCTTTCGCATTAGCTACATTTTTCTTAATTTTTGCTTTATTTAACTCATATTGAACTCTTTGCTTTTAATTTTTGTTTATATCTGATTAGTTATATGTATATATATACATGTATGTAAATGCATATACACATGTAATAATATGAAATAAATAACTTTATAAATTCAAATTATATAATTAAATAACGCAGATACGACTAAAATTGTGGCTACATTTTTTGTTCACAAAGTATCGTAACTGCTTTGGAATTGAAAAACTGCATTACACTCCAATTTTATTGGCAATTTTATTTAATAATAGTAAAGAATACATTTCAATCTACATAATAAGGAAAGGAGACTAAAGATATCACACACAGTTTAGCGCGGAGAAGAGGGAATATGGTCTCAAAAATATAAAAACTGCTCTCCTGTAAAATTTTAAAAATGGTAGTTCCGTCAGTTTGTGATCAAAACGACGATATTTGTATTCCTACATACGTATGCATATACCCTGTCGGACTTTTGCGAGCTCACTCATAATCAAGTTAACTCATTACTAACGTGTTAACAACAGACTGAATGGTTATGCAGCAATGAACCGTCTTCATGCTCACTTAAAGCTGTTGTAGATGTATGTAAAAATTGAACAATAGTAACAAAATTCACAAATTTCCATGAAAAAATAAGCGAAAAAAAGCGAAACATAGCTTTGAATGGTGAAGTCAAGATGCATGTATGTAGATAAAGTGATAGCAGGAGGTGTTGTTGTACAACAACACCACATCAACGCTTTCAAGCATTGGGTGATGTGTGTTTGTCTATTTCTTAATTAAAAACTTAATTTAAAATTATGGAAGCTCTTGCCACGCAGAAAGTTCTTACTGAAAAACTTCTAGGCAAAGAGAAATACGAAGCAGATGTAAGAAAGGTTTTTTTAAGACCGCTGATGATTTGGCAGGGTTGAACAATAAAATAAAAGAAGCCAATCGTAAGAACTATGTAAGTATATTGTTACTCCATTGCGAATTTTAGTAATCCAAATAAATAATTTTAGGCTCGCTGTTTGTCTTCGTTGCTAAAAGGACAACTTCATAAAACTGTAACGGAAATTTTTTCAGTGGACGTCATTATCGCCTCTAACCTTGATGGTATTCACGGAAAACTGTGTTTAAAACAATTTAAGGCTCGTTCACAATGATATCAACAATTTCAACAAGTGTTCACAATGCAAGTAACAAATTTGTTCGAATAAGTTCGAAAAAAACAGCTGACTGGCAACATTTTTTACTTTATTCAGCAGTTTGCCTAAGACAGCAGTTAGATATTTGTGGAGTGAAAAAAATGGAGAATTGTAATACAAACGAAAAAGTAAGCAGTAACAAATAAAAAAAATAAATGTGAACACACGGATAACAGATTTGTAGCACAACTCGGAGCAAAAAGTAATAAGTGTGTGCCGTGCCTTGCGAATAAAATAAATATCATAAGCCGTATTTTGACCGGGTGTGTCTTCGTTGATTAGTGCCGGTGGTATTTAGCAATATTTTTGTCAGTAGTATTTTTTATGTTTCAAATGTGAAATCCTTAACAACCCAGTCCAATGTGCGTTCTTGATATGAACTCACTCGACAGTTGTGTTCCCTTAAGGAAGATATTGCCGGACGACGTTCTGCCAAGGAAGAAGAGGAACCTTTGAAAATTGAGGCAAATGTATTTGATCATTCATCCCTTAAGTATGAGCCGGTTACAGCGGCACAAATATTGAGCAGAAATAAAAACCCAAAGAGTTCCCAAAAAGACTGAGTTTGACCAAGATTTGTTGAACAATCGCTTGAATTTGCCACAAGACAGAGACTTACCAGATAGCTTGATAACATTTCTATTTTATTTTGTTGGCGATGAAGCTTTCCCATTAAATCGTCATTTAATGAGACAATATGGGGGAAGAGATCTTTCAAGCGATAAACGGCAGTTCAATAAGCGCTATCTTCTGCTAGAAGAACAATTGAAAATACTTTCTGGATCTTTGCAAGTAAATTTCGCGTTTACCACACAGTCATAAATGCAGGTTGCGAAACTGCATCTTCTATCGTTCGCTGCACTGTGGTTCTTCATAACTTTATACTAAAAACAAAAGGTACAACTACTGCCTTCAGAGAAAATGTGAATATTGAGAATAATAATATGGCAATTGGCATAATGTATCACAACTGGGATCTAATAACGCTTGCCACGACGCACAACAGTTAAGAGAAACTCTAAAGGAGTATTTATTTGACCCACACGTTTAAAGTATCATTATATATTATTTAGTTCTATTTAGTACTAATTCAAATATTACAATACTAAACTCATTTTATTTTAAAAATAAAAATAATTAAAAAATTTTACTAATGTACTATTTCACTTAAAAATTTTTCTACAGAAATTGTTCTTTAGAAAAGTTTTGCATAGAAATTTTTTCAAATGTTTTCAAATTTGTCTATAGAAATGTTTTCAAATTTTTCTATAGAAATGTTTTCAAATTTGTCTATAGAAATGTTTTCAAATTTGTCTATAGACATTTTTTCAAATATGTCTATAGAAATGTTTTCAAATTTGTCTATAGAAATGTTTTCAAATTTGTCTATTGAAATGTTTTCAAATTTGTCTATAGAAATGTTTTCAAATTTGTCTATAGAAATGTTTTCAAATTTTTCTATAGAAATGTTTTCAAATTTGTCTATAGAAATGTTTTAAAATCTTTCTATAGAACATTTTTCAAATCTTTGTATAGAAGATTTTTAAAATCTTTGTATAGAAAACTTTTCTATAGAAAAGTTATCAACTTTTTCTCTAGAAAAATTGTCGACTTTTGTATAGAAAAGTTGTGAGCTTTTCCTACAGGTGAAAAATAAATAAACTTAATTTTTTTTCGCAGAAAATCACGTTTAGTAAATTAACACTTTATTTATTTAAAAAATCCTTTACAAAATACTATGGATGGATTAGTACTTCATGTTTTATTAAATAAAAACATCAAAAACTAAAATTTCAATTTTCTAAAAATTATACCTAAATTTTGTCGCCACTTTCATCAATTCCTTCTCACAGGCATCGTATTCCTCCTTACTCCACTTGCCTAATGCCTCCACAATAAATTCTACTACGGCTGATTGATATTTTGGAGGTGTAGGCTCTGTTGGCTGTGACGCGACGGGCTCCAGTAATGCAATTAGCTTCTTACTTGTATCCTCGTAAATTTCTTCGACACTTTTTTTTATTTTATTTTTTAAAATGAAGACGATGATGTGCCCTTGTCTACAATTGGGGAAGGCAACGGGGTCGATGTTGTTTGTTGTGAATCTTCTATTGGTGCTATGGACACAAATTGTTCACTCTCCATAGTTCCTTGTAAAAAAGAACAACAACTGTCCTCGAAAGATGTACTGCTGCCAGCAGCCCATGGAACAGAATCAACAACCCTTGAAAATAGTAATGAAAAGTTATTTGTACATTATCTATTGGGAATAGATACTTACTTTCTTTTTTTAAATGCAGAGTACAAAAAATTGCAGGTGGTAGAAATACAACCATTTCTGTATGCTATATGCACCAGCCCCGCTTTTCAATGCACTTTCTCTTTCCTTCTGTCGCTTTCACTTCTCCCTCAACCCCTTAAACTGGACTTTAGCTTGTTCACCTATAAAAAGACCGAATAATAAAAGAAAGGATTCACTATATGTGCCTATTATTATGTATAATATACACTACTACTTGAAAATTTCTTTCCAACTTCTTCCCAAACAACATTCCGCTGCACAGTGTCCTTATACCCATAGCAGCTTATGTTCCATAAGATGTCATGGCCTTGGACCGTTTCGATAAACCTGAAAATTTCAGCTTCCTCCATTTTTTTAACTTTTTTCTTTTGTTTAATAAAATTGCCGCGAACTACACTTTCTACAACAACTACACATTTCACATTTGCATCAGCTGATGTGTTCGAAAGCCAGCGACAGTGTTGTATTTTTGGTAATAAAAAATATAAACATCTGTGAAATTATTGTTATTAGCAGATTCTACAGATAATATTATTTATTAAAATGTTTGTTTTGAGACAAAATGTTTACATTTTCATTCATACTTTCAAGTTTTAAAACAAAATTCGAAGTAGAGCGCCCCTAGCGGTCAGTAGAATAGAAGTAGAACCTACTTCTATGACAAATTTGAATTCCAATTTCACGAAAAACATGAAAGGGCATTATATGCGAGAAGGCTTGAATTACAAATTCGTTGCCGCCATTGTGAACGCTACTTTAAACGTCTTTTTGATGTTTTGAGGTACTAAGCAGATATATTTATGTTTTCACATTTCCTTTTTTCATCCAATTATTTTATTATTTCCTAGATGCAATTCGTAGCAATGGAGAAGAAGATCCAGAAAAAGCGCTGAGAAATACGTTTAAACTGGTTAAGAAGCGACATTTTCAATCGGTTTGCGTGAACAAGAAAAAGGAAACCATCTCTAATAAGAACAATAATTAGGGGACATCACTTTGAACCCCATAAATAACGAAAATATATGTACATATCGTGATGTTTTAATTTAATTTTATGTTTTTTATAGTTTTACTTACATAATAATAAACTTTGTTTTAAATTATTTTTCGTTGATTTACTTATGTATGTGATTAGCTTATGATAAGACTGTCATAAGCTAGTCAGTTCTGCAGTATTAAATAATGAGCCAGAAAATAACTAATAGTGAGCTAGCTTCTGGTTAACTGAAACTTATGCAGAGTGAGTGAGTACTGACTCACTGCAATACCGTCATGTGTAAAAACTGAATAGGATTGACTAACCACTTGTTAGCTTGAAGTTCAATTCCCGACAGGGTACGTACATAAGTATGTATGTATGCAAGTATTTTGGTTGCCAAATACAAAGGCATTGTGCGGCTAACACTTGTTAAATGAAATACCTTTAATAGTTTCGCCTTCCATACTGCCGGCTCCGGCTGAGCCTTCCCAACCTTTGGCTTTATTGTAGCTTGTACGCATGTTCCGGACTTTCGCCCGAGTCCACTTCCAATCAACCTCTAACTTCATTTCGGCGGAAATAACTCAATTAGCACCTTCTCTTCGGCTAGGGTACATTTCGTCGTTGGATTGCTTCTTACACGCTTTGTTTTCGGCTAAAATAATTTTTTTTGCTTTCAAATTGACGTTTTAATAAATTGTATAAGATCCAAATACTCCATTTAAATTATTAAAATTTTAAAAAAAAAAAAAATTTTGTCCAAAGCAAATACATTTTTTTCCAAGAATAATTGTAAACAAAAACGGCAGCTACCAGCGACCTGAGCCGACTAGTAAAATATTCGGCAAATTATGCAAATATAATTTTCACACTTACAATTTGTGAACTATTTTTGATAATCTTTTCAAGCATTTCCACATAGATATATTTCGTTTGAAATTTAAAGTGGCGATATCGCTGTAAATGCAAACGGCCCTAACATCAATTTCAACGCGCTTCTAACGAATCAATAGAGGCGGCTTTAAAATGTTATTGGCGACTAGACTAAGGCGGCTCATCCGTTAGCCATAGGCTTCTACTGATTATTTATGACAGAACAGTAAACATTGCAAAACAAGTCTTATCATTTTAGGACGGTTTTGTTTGAACCACAATAATGTTTTTAAACTATCTTAAAATATTAGCACTTTATGACATGATAAGACACCTTGTGAATACCCCAACTATGTTTTAAAATTGTTGTATTTTTCGGAAGATTTTCCACAGCTCTTTTGTAGTTGGATAAATAATTTTATCCAGCAGGCACATGGAAGTAATCACTTATATGAAATGCATACATATTATAATCGTTTCTTCGTACATTTCGTTTTTACTACTTTTTCGGATCTCGAACTCTCAACGGACTTCATACTCGAACCTGTTTCGGATTCGTTTCTTGTAAATAAAAGGGATTCGAGCAGAGAACCAAGCCGACCGACACTTCCGTTGCGCCGATATTTTCGGCTGAGCCGATTAGATAGACCACGCATTCAACTTTGTGCCTTTTAATGCAACTAGGTAAGTAAAGTGCAAATATTGACAACGCTGATAAATTTGACCATAAACGAATTATAATTAGACGGTCAAAAAAGCGCGCCAAACTTTTTCGCTAGGGGATTACGTGTATAACGATTTATAACGGTGTTCCCGCACCACTCAAAGTAACAAGGTCATACTCAATGACGTCACGTTTTTGCTCAATAATATCTCAATAATATTAGGTTCGCACTCAAAACACTATATATTCACATCGTTGCCATTCAATTTGTACCATTTCTAACTCAATTTGTACGAAAATTGATGGTTAGCAAGGAACAGAAACAGAATTTTCTGCCAGACGCATTTCGGCAGCCGCCGAAAGTTGTCGAAATACATTTGGGTGGGATGTTATGCGCCGTTTTTTTCAGATTAGTTTCATCGGGAAAAGACGTAATTTTGCCTCTTTCCAAAAAAAAACTTTTTTGAAATTTGGTCTATCAAAGGCAAATTTTTGATATTTGTGGTGAAATTTGCATTACCACTAAATTTGTACTGATTACTGAAGATTTGTACTGGTAGAGAAAATGTTTAACAATATACATATATATAATTAAATAGTTGTATTAATATATGCGTTTGTATAGATGTTATCATGTAGTGTGTTTCCACTGACTCGGCAAATTTTGTCCACGAAACAATTTTATACCTGTTTGAACGAGACGCAACTACAAATTGTCTAAAAAAGCATCCAACAATTAAAAACGTTTGTATAAAATACAATACCCCATGAGCCTACTTCCAGTAATGCGCCCTCTTCACAATCTGGCAACCTTAAATTTTCCCAGACGAATTACAACGGAACACAGCTTTCAACGTACGGGGTTGGCGACGCGAAGCCAAAATGCCGGAAACGCATAAACTACGCATTTACTATTCATTCGCCGTGGTAAATATGCGCCTTATATTTTCTTTTCATCTGGGTTCTTTTCCACAGATTTAGGCTTTGTGAATGAATGCCAACGATGGACCAAGGAACTTCCCATGGATTGAAGGGAGTCTCGTCGTACCCACACGTCTTCCTGACCAGAAATATCGAAATTTCTTTCTTCCAGTTGGGTTGTTAGTGGGGTGTGTCCTCGCCGTTGGGTATGAATGGGTGGTTTCTTTATGGTTTATGCGTGGAATAAGGTAAGCTATGTGTCAATTGTAATTTTCTGTCCGACTCAAATAATCATTTTTACATTTTGTCTCTTTCAGATGGAAAGTTGAGGTATATACCCATGCATTTCAATGCACTATTAACTCTTCTATTTTGTTCTACTTTCAGCTTTCGGGGATCGTCGAGGAATGCCGCGGCCATCGTTGCTCCTAACCAGGCTTTCCTTGACGCAACAATCGGATGTATTGTAGCGATATATGTACCCAATATGGGACATCATCTGCTGACATCCGCAACGAAATAAAAAAAACTACAAATAAATAAAACAAAACTAAAAAATAAATAAATTATGATTTGGACACGGCCCATCCCCCTCCCCCCCCCCCAAGACTAAGGCTGGGGCAGCCGAGAACTTCGTTGGTGTCCAAAAGTTTTTCACCCGGACCCACCGTCGGCAATTGTGTGGGGGGTTCTCGGGTACACCGAGGTTCGGAGGCTTCCAGGTGGCTCCACGATTTTTTTTGTGGTGTAGGTTCCGCAGTTTCAGTATTGGAAATGAGCTGCAAACGAATCATTAACAAAATAGATGGTTTCCCGTTACATCCTATGAAGAGATTAGGGAGAGCTTCTCACAACCAGTGAGCTGTGCGCGTTCTAGTTTTCACTCACTGATTGGGACCTACAGTTTTTACACCCACTCCGAACGGTATTTTGGGAAGCCTTTTCATAGCTAAATACTCGAATACTGTCGCCGTCACTAAGAGCGGTGACCGCAGTCGAAAGAAATTTATGGTGGTCAGAGCAGGGATCGTACCCACGTCCTCATGCACAATATCTGCGCACACTACCATTGCACCACCGACGGCCACGCAAATGAATCATTTGAATTAATTAAACGTGGAGTTTGGCATACAACTTTTAGCAGCAAAATCAGATCTGCACCAAAATTTCACCAACGGTAAAGGCTTTTGCACTGGGTTGAAAAATAGGTTTTTCCGCGCTAGGTCCAACTTGAGATATAGGCCTTGTTTGGTTTAATCAACTTGTTGGTGTTGTCTTTTATCGATTTTTTATTTGTTATACTTTTTACACACCAAAATGAAAAAAATATTTCTAAAAACGAGATTTTTCTGATTTTGTCCCATATCGGCTTAAGGTACAGAGGGAATTTGAACCCCCTGTCTGAGCCCGGATTGCAAATAATTTTTTTGATTGCATTAATTTGAATCCAATTCATTTGAATTAATTCAATTCAATTCTTTTTTTTTGGTGAAAAGAATTAATTCAAAATTTTAATGAATTGAAATCAAAACGAATGATTCATTTACAGGTCTGGTGGAAACTAATGCAAAGTAAATTATCGTGCAAATTGTATCGCAAAAATAATTATACTTAACTTATACTTACATGTTTATGTGAATGTGGGAAAAGTCCCAAGCATAGCAATATAGTAGGAAAGAATTTAGCATTTTGTTATTGTATTTTTTTTTTACTTATAGCCTTTTTGTTATTGACCCAAAAGTAGACTTCGCCAAAGTAATATATCGCACCCGTTCAACAATACTGTATTAACTCAAAACCTTCAAAGTGTTCCGGAGAGACAAAAAACTGTTTTCTTAATGCTTAAGGAATTTTCCATTAACAAAAGATAGGCAATATTTGGAAACCCCATCAATTATTGTATTGCACCACATAACCTTTTTATTTGTTTATTGTTTGCAGTTAGTGCAATTCACATGTAATTAAGTAATATTATGGACGAAATATTGCCCTACAGACATGTAAAATACCCTTAGCTGCGTATCGTAACCCTTCAGAAGAAATGAGTAGCGCAGCAGTAGTCTTGCAGTACTCGCAAAGCGATTAGGACTACTCTCACTTCATTTCCCCGTTAATGCTTTCAAGTGACGATTTTAACATTGGGTTGTCATACGAAAACAATCAGTCGTCTTGTGAATAGTCTCGCAGTACAGACATTGCGATGCCTTAGGGATGAGTGTCGCGGTGGTAGAGTGTTTGCCTAGTAAACAGGAGGTCGCGGGTTCTAATCCCGCTGGAGGCAATTTTTTGTTGTTTTTTTTTAGAAAAAGTAATAAAAAACGTATTTTTTAATTCTTGTTGTTTTTATTTATGTTAAATACATAACATACATATAAAAAAATTAAAAAAAGGTTTTTCATTGGGGTTTAAAAAAATTACGATATATCATATGTACATAATTAATATTGTTGCAAACAAACAGGCACTTCCTTGGCTTTTTCGACTAACAAAAAAACTTAAATTAATAATTCAAGTTCTTTTATAAATTGAAATTACTTACATAATACATTAAGTTAAATTAGATAAAATTTGGCTGTACCGACACGATTTTTCGCAATCACAAAAATTTTTCAGAGCACAAGTTTTCACATGAATTTCACAACCAAACAAATAATTATTGTCATTTATTGACAATGTTACCAACTTCTGTATATGTTAACAGAGTTGCCAGCTTAAAAACCAAGTACTGCTTTTGCGTGTAGTCTTGCTGTACTCGCCGCCGCTCTATAAATCGTAGCCATTGCGACTACTGACTTTGACAATAGTGCAGGACCACTCACCAGGCCGTCAATACCTCTACCATCTTCTGCAGGGTAAACTTTAATAATAACGATACACATTACCAGCCGGCACCCTCGTGGAGGGTTCAGGTGAAGGATTTTTGCCAGCCATGACTAGAATTAAAAGGTAGTGAAGTCAATCAAATTAATACCTTACCTTATATCTTAAAATATGTCGTCCTCATATGCCGTATTCCAGAAAAACCATCCAGCCACACTATTATAAAGAAATAAGGTAGTCATAATATATACATATATTTAACACTATATTAAAAAATGGTTTCCACCACATCCCACAAAGGGGTATCATTTGTCTAAAAACTATCTGTTATGACAACGAAATGTTCTTCGGAAACAAATTACAACTACATTTTACATTTCAACAAGGTACTTTAAGATGATCATGTCGATCTGATATAGTTTATCAACATTTACCACTACTTTTACGAACTATATTTAAATACTGACTTACGTTCACTACATAAACCCAAACACTGAACTACACAAACATATGTACCAGTAGAAACAGTCCGATGAATAAGCACCCCCCCCCCCCCCCCCCCTATCGGTACGTATTCTGTATTTCAAATCTGAATAAAATAAGGTCTATCAAATCTGAATAATGTTATTGCGACCATTGTAAAAACACAGCTTGTTATTAATATTGAACAATTTAACACGATTAAAACCAATTTATAAATAAATAGATATCAAGAACTTTGATACTGATATTTACTGTTAGTGATTTTTGAAGGCAAAGGAAATGGAAGTTAGAACAACAGCTTTATTAAGGAAAAAAATAGGAAAATACAAATGCTATCACGTTAAGTGAATGAAAAAGTTTATGAGATAACTATGGTATGATTAAAATACTTGAATTTATAAGTTATTTTTTTGAAATTACTAAACGACAATTTATCGGAGAGATAGAAGAGGTAAATTTAAAAAATGAAGAACAAGTACAATACTTAGAGGGCGGTACGAACTAAGTCCCCAAAACGAAAATGAACTAACATTATGAAATAAATCCCCAATTTAGAAAATGAAATAAACCCCCAATAAAATGAAACAAATTCCCAATTTAGAAAATGAAATAAACCCCCAATAAAATGAAATAAATCCCCAAAATAAAAATTATTCCGCATTTTTAAAATGAAATAAGTCCCCATTTTTTTGATATATTTTATTAATATATTATAACTGAGCAACAGACACATATTCGATAATAACAAATTAAAAAAAAAACAGTTCATATTAATATCTATCTAATTACGAGAAAAAAAACTTAAACATATACTTGCATGGGGTCTTCCACTATTTGGCGGCAATATGGGCAAAAATAATTTTGCAAACCTTTTGAAATTGAATCTGCCTGTAGTTTGAGAATGCAGTCATCGCAAATCTTTAGATGTTTGCAAGGAAGAAGGACAATGTTTGGAGTCTTAGCTTGACAAATAATGCATTCGGTGTCATTGTTGCGAGTTGGTTGTTCTTCAAGTTCTTCTGGCATTTCATCTTCGGATGACTCTTCTTCAAAAATATTCAGCTTTGGGACCATATCCACACATATTTCATTTTTTTCATAAACCATTCGTGAAAGAAATGTGGCCACTGTTATTTTTCCTTCATCCAGAAGTAAAGTTGCCTCCCTAATTTTATTGTTCCTTTCCACACTGTCCTTTCTTTTCTTTTTCGCTAGGGATCCTCCACTTTCGCATAATATGGAAAAACGTCTGCTTTTGAAAAATTCTTCTTCTTGAATTATGCGGACGAATTTAAAGAAGTGCCCATTTTTTCCAGCTGACCGACCAAGAATGCCATTATAAGCCTCGACGGCAGAGGTCGTTCTAGTAACCTGTTTATGCACTGAGAAATTTTTGCAGCCAATCTAATAAATGAAATGCATGCATTTTAAGCTTATTAAAAAAAAAATTGTACTATATACTACTACCTTGTTAATCCATTGGCTTTCAAAATACTTTAAAAATGGGAAAAATAAGCCATCGCTATCCATCAAAAATATTTGCGATTTTATTTCATTAAATGAACACCGTATTAAGTCTGCTGGTAATAACGGAAGGGCCAGAATTTTATGGTAAAGCAAGGACCCACTCTTTGATGATCTTATGTACTCGAATAACGTTTTATGCTTACACATATTCCGTCTAACAGCCTGGCAAAAATGGAACATGAAAAAATTAATATATAGTAAATTTAGTTGCCAATACTTTTAATACTTTTGTTTAACGAATTTAATTTATCGTAACGTATTACACTCAAACGGAATAGCTATTTATGCACCAGCATTTTATAGTTAATAAATTAATAGTTTTGGAGTCGGAAAAAATTTTTTTTGGTGTAAATCGGTTGGAAATAAAAAATTCAAAAATTTTCTGTAAAAGGCGCATAATATTCTTCAAAATATTTTTATTCTGTTGTTCGACCTTTTCCTTATCAATAAATAATCAATATTCTTCGAGCTTGAGGTCAGATTTGCTGTAGTTATATTTATTTTCCTCGATATTTCGCTACTCCTTTGTGTAGCATCATCAGGAGATATAAACAATATTCAACAATTAAAACAAAACAAAATTAACAATTGTGAAAAAATTATGTCAATTCAAAAATGTTCAAACAAATTTTCCCGCCTTTTTTCAAAATTTTCTGAAGTTACACAAACAAAAATAATGCTCGTAAAAAGTTCATATAAATTAACCCAAAGAAAAATATTAGATTGATATGATAAATAATTCTTGCTTAAATGGTTCTACTTTTTACTAATTAAATGTCTGTAAATTTGGGCTACATTATCTGTATCTGTTTTATAGTTAATTCTTTTCAATGTTGGTGTATTAATTATCTGTAGCATTTCTAACATATAACGACGTTTATAATTGTTTTCCTTATTTCTACACAGAAAACAGCATTAACATCACATTGTGCTAGTTTAAATCATTACCCAAACTTTCAGGATACAGCGGTTTTAAATAAGGAAAACAATTATAAACGTCGTTATATGTTAGAAATGCTACAGATAATTAATACACCAACATTGAAAAGAATTAACTATAAAACAGATACAGATAATGTAGCCCAAATTTACAGACATTTAATTAGTAAAAAGTAGAACCATTTAAGCAAGAATTATTTATCATATCAATCTAATATTTTTCTTTGGGTTAATTTATATGAACTTTTTACGAGCATTATTTTTGTTTGTGTAACTTCAGAAAATTTTGAAAAAAGGCGGGAAAATTTGTTTGAACATTTTTGAATTGACATAATTTTTTCACAATTGTTAATTTTGTTTTGTTTTAATTGTTGAATATTGTTTATATCTCCTGATGATGCTACACAAAGGAGTAGCGAAATATCGAGGAAAATAAATATAACTACAGCAAATCTGACCTCAAGCTCGAAGAATATTGATTATTTATTCTTCAAAATATTTTTAATGCGCCTTTTACAGAAAACTTTTTTTATAACCTTTAGTGATACGATAACCGTACAGCAATTATTAAAGAATTTTCGCCAAATTTTCGAATATTTCCAAAATTTATTTGTAAAAGGCGCATAATTCTACAGTTTTGGGGCCTTTTTTCCTTTTCATAAAAAATGTTTACATTTTTTGGGGCATTTTTTCACTTCGGATTGGGGTTAAATTTGATATTTTATAGTGGGGTGATTTTTCATTATAAAAATGACCCCAAAATTGGGGCCATTTTTCATTTTCGCTTTGGGGCCATTTTGCATTGGGGTCATTTTTCAAGGAGCCGTTAGCCGTTTTATTTCCAACCGATTTACACCAAAAAAAAATTTTTTCGACTCCACAACTATTAATTTATTAACTATAAAACGCTGGTGCATAAATAGCTATTCCGTTTGATTGTAATACGTTATGATAAATTAAATTCATTAAACAAAAGTATTAAAAGTATTGGCAATTTAAATTCTCGGAAAAAACTTAAAATAATTTCACATTTTTAATATATACATACGTACCAGCATCCAACTAGCTTTGCTCGAGGAAAAACCAAGTTAATAGCTTTTCGTAATCCTTGTTCGTAATCGGTTATGAATGTTGATGGATCTAAATCAAATATATTTTCTTTAATATATATTAGCAATTTATTATAAAATTCATTGGTTTTTTTATCCATCAATACAAAAAACACAGGAAAAATCTGAAAAATAAAAAAGTGTGAATACTACAGTTATGGATAATATAATAGCAATTTTATTACCTCTTCAAAATACTCTATATAAATAACTAAAAGCTGTTTAAAGCATCCGTGCGGAACAATTTTAAATGTTGCGTCCACTAGGTAAGTTCTTCTTGCGGGTGGAATATTTTCCTTTATCAATTCAATTGTTTTCAATGATGAAAACAAACAGAAGGAAAAATTGTCTTCTATAATGCACGCAGTAAAGAAGTGCCTTGGGTTTGAGTCATCTTTTGTTAATCCAAAATCTGACCAAACATTTTCCAGGTTAAAGGCTTCTATCACTTTGAGCGCATTTGTTGGGGATGTTACCAAATTTTTGCTAACTATTTTTTGCAATCCCCTTTGTATTTTTGCAAAATCAATGTTTTTCGTTTCATCCTGATTGCTGAATTAAAATGTTAGTAAAAATTTAAAATTTTATCACTTTTTTACTTACCTTTCACAAGTCCTGCGAAATGCTCTTCTAATAGAACTTAAATTTGTCTTACTGCCTAATAGAATCCCTGACATGTCCACACAATCCTTCTTAATTGTAGTTAAAGCCTTTAACTCTTCGTAGGCTTCCTCCTCATTTTCGTGGTTATGCTCCACAAATTTTCAATACTTTTCTTGTTTTTTTACTTGTTTTTTTACTTTTAATGTTCACTCCACGACGTAATAGCACAAACTAATTATTTTCCTCAATGAATACACTATGTTCACAATCAAAGAAGAGAATGCGTACAGAAATTGTAAAGGTTCTTATAATGGAATTTTTAATAATTTTGGTATTTAGTGAAAATGAACTAATTCCCCAAAAATAATTTTGGGGATTTATTTCGTTCCTTGGAATTGGGGAGTTGGTTCATTGTGAACTAACTCCCTAAATTTGAAACTGAAATAAATCCCCAAATAATGAACTAAGTCCCCAAAAAACGTTGTTGTTTCCTCCTGTATAAAATTTTGGGGAGTTAGTTCTTTTTCGTTTTGGGGACTTAGTTCATACCGCCTACTTAGAGTATGCACCATGAAACAAATTTACAATAGAATCATGGAAGTTTTAATGGTGAAGAAATGTTTCAGTACCAGTATCAGAAAACAATCTGAAGTTAAGACATGATTCATGGGACTGTACGAAGTTTTCATGGGCAATTTTTGACTTGGAATGTAATGAAGTCAATATGAAGTTATTTAGTGGCGTTGAGCCTTTTAAGTTTTTGGCGACATTCACGAGTTTTGTCTATCACATCTTCTGCCATCCATTTAGCATTCTTCAATAAAAGAACTTGTAGCGTGAAATTTAGGTGTTGAAGTCTGTGATCTTTGCAATCATCATCATTGGCAAACCAATTAGTGTTCTAGTGGAGTTTGCGAACAATGGCATTGAAAATTTTTGCCTTAACACCTTGTTTGTGGGAATAACTGTTGAAAAGTAATGTGTAGCACTTCATTTTAAGTGAAAATATTTGATGAAGTTCATCCGAAGGATTAACAAGAGAAGTATTTTCTTTTTTGTAACATTTCAAATAAATGAAATGCTCAGAGGTACTGGCAACAACAGAGTCTTTCACCATTTTATCCTTGCATCGTTGGCATTGCGACTTCTGGATAATTTTTTTATATACAGTGTACCCTGCATAGTAACGTTGAGTTTGTTCTTCCACAACTTTATTCGTGACATTTTCAATGGGAGTGACGAAAATATTTTTGTCATCTAAAACCGATATTATATCTTTCATTTCCGCTTCGTCTAATGCGGTATTTACTGGTGCGTCAAGCTTGACCTACCCAACCGAGAAATTTATCATTTTCAGGTTCGCAGTTTTTAAACTTACTGCCGCTGATTGTACCAATGGTTTTGATAGAAATACACTTTGCATTTGCACAGCTAACTTCTGTCAATGTGGGATGGGTGTTATGACCCTGGGAAATCCGTAAAACAGAAAAATGGTTCTCCGCACAATCTTGGTTAAACTTTCCCGCCAAGATATATTGAACATCTTTACACTCTTTGAAGGTGTCATCTGTGCAATTAATTATTGAGTTAATTGTCAGTTTGAAACCATCGATACATTTTACATATTTACCAGAAGGTACTATAGAATCTAGTTGAGAAAGTGCGTCCACAAGCGTATTGACTTTGGAATTGTTACCTCTTTCAAATGGCAAATTGTGAGGATTTGGAGAACACCGTTTTTTTCCGTTAAGTTCGTCGAAAAGGTTGTTGAAAAATTTAATAAAGTGAGCCACTTTCCGAGCAGACTCATCTAATTCACCATTATTAATTAAAGTTTCGATAGCGCATGCCATAGTATAACTCATAACTTGAACTGCTCTAGCAACAGACATTTTTCCCCAAAACGAGAAATTAATGTGTTTGTCTGTTATTTTGGGGCATATCTTTAAAATGTTGTTCTTACTGTCTATTTCATAGACTTTTCTTATGGGATTAGCATTCATTTCCCCATCGGGAGTTTGAAATCCTTTGCTGAAAAGATTGTTTCGGATGGACTTGATCAAATGACAATAATCATAGGAAACATGAATCTTAAAGTTTTTGAACATGAAAGATGTACTTCCGTTAAACCAACAACCTAACTCATTAAAAAGGCGAATATTTGAAGCTGCTTGGTCACATATAACCATACGGGGTTGAAGGCCAATGTTTGTAATGGCTCCCAAATTTCCAAATAGGAACATTTTCAATTGTGCGCTAGTGGCTGTTCTTGCTAGTGCGTAATGACTTAGAACATATTTCCAATTGGAACAACAGCCTTTAAGTACAAAAGTAAGGACTTCAGAAGCGATAACTTTAGAGCGCCTACCATCTCCAAGGTCATCGAAACCTTGAATAATGTCTTTGCCTTTATTATATTCCGCTGATCTGCTAATTTCCATTTCGTCAAATACAACAGTACATTGTCTATCTCGGTTATTAAAGGGGAAAGTGACGCATTTTAAATTCTCAATAACACGCGGATCTATGCCAGGCTCTACAGATGTTATTGGGCGCCAATTCTGCAGGGAGGTTTTACAAGGCATTTGAAATTCCAACTCATCCCGCATATAATTATAAAGATTTTTGCCACGCAAATAAATGGCCTGAGAAAGAGTTTTCTCCTCAGCAGTGTAGCTATTCTTTATTTCATATTTGCGAATACGATACAGTTTCGCGCTGGTCGATCATTAAATAACGGTCCATCAAATTTGATACGGCCTCCTCACACTGTTTCGTCAAACTGCTTACTGTCCTTTTGAGTTCGCTAATTTCCTTATCTGTCTTTCGCCTAAGAATTTCAATTTCCTTGTCTTTCTGTTGCCTAAGTTCGTTTATCTCTTTGTCTTTCTGTACTATAATTTCTTCATACCCTTTAATTGCCTCATCTTTCTCCTCTAATTTTTTAATGTGGCCCTGAAGAATGCTCGTGAAAAAGCTAAGGTCGTCATTGTATTCACTCTCTTGTTCGAAACTGTCACCTATATTGTCGGTTTGGGTACTTTTGGTGGTACGACACTTATATGTTCGTTTTGGTGGTTCTTGAAACGAAAGGGCAACTGGCACAATGCAAACCGCAACGCAAACATGTTTGGAGGTTCCACATAATGGGACTTCTTCAGATGGTTTGTCTGCATCCATTTCCGAGTTAGCTACTGCTTTTGCTGATGTTGTTGCAGCTGGAGTTTGAACTGGTTTTTCTGAAAAATGGCCCACCAACAAGATCACTTTAGATTACATTAAATAAGACCAGTTGCTGTCTCAGTAACATAGCAGTGTAATGTGTAACAGTGTAATGTGAGTGCAATGTAATGTATCGAATTGGATTTAATTGTTCGGTAGTCGAATACGGATGATGGGTTGTTGCTCAATGATTTAATTTTATATAAGCACATTACACTGTAAACAAAAGTTTATTTTGGTTACAATTTTTAAAAATTGGAACGAAATCATATAATACAGCCCCCGATTTTTTGCTGATTGGGTTGAAAATTATTGTTCAAACCCGAAACCTTATTACGGTTGTCGTCGTCGACGTCGTTTTTATGTCAATATCACTTCGTGTCAACATCGTCGTCACATCACCACTACCACTAGTTTGGTATTGTGTAACTGGCTTGAGACGACGTCGACTGTTTATAGACAACCTATTACAAACATAAACAAGAGTTACTTCTACTATTTTATTTAATTTGGTAAAAGTTTTTCAAGTTCATAAATAGTGTTTGCGAAGACCCGTAATCAGGGACAACAAATATTTTGCCTGGGGAGCAATTCGCATCACAAATTACAAACCACGGCAAAATTAAGCAAAGTTTAAAAAAAAAATTTAATTTTTTTTTTAAATGGCGAATCTTTCCCCTTTATGAAGACCCGTAATCAGGGGAAAAAAATTGTATTTCTTATTTGGAGTATTTATTTTGTTAATTTCACCAGACCCGGTATAATATCTTAAAATAGGGTTACCTCGGTCCACAGCGCCGTACAACCGAAATATATACGACCCAATTCGCGAGAATACCTTTAATTTGAGTACCCACATTTGGTTGTTTATGCATTTCAACTAGTGTCCAAAACTGAAACCGGCTAACTGGTTTTTTGCTTTTAACCGTCTGTCGGTTTTTGAAAACGTAATTGTCGAATAAACCGGTTAATCGGATTTTACTAATATCCTTAAAAAAATTAATAATAAATGATATTATTTTCGAATTTTAGTGAAATTTTCGAATTAAGAAACATGATTTCTTACCATTTTGAAATATGATCTAAATGACTTGAGTCTGTCACATTGTGATTCTGATAACCGATAAAAACACCAGTCATAAAATGTGGGCACATTACAAAATTATAAAAATTTCACATCCTACAGCGATCTTATATTCCCCGAGCCCTCATAATACAATCTCATATTGGCACATTTAGTAAATTATTCTCGAGTAATTGTTCCAGCTTAAGGTCTCCTCAGATTTCATAAAACATTTTTGTTTTTTGTCGATATTTCGATTTCCTTTGGAAATCTTCTTCAGGAAAGTTTTTATATTATTATAACAAACAAACGTCAATACAAATTAAATGAAAATTTTTGACTAATTGCGAAAAGTAATACTATTTATACATATTATAATACAGTAATGTTTACAGAAAGTAGAAATATTAAATTGAACAAAATTTTACAATATTTTAAGACATTTGTGTTAATATATCCTATTATTAACCTATTTGTTTTTATTAATTAAGATTCTACCATTTTTAGTGACGTTATACGTATCTAATTTCTTATTAAATTGCGAAAACTGATAAAAACTTGCGAAAATTAGAGAAGAATTACCAAAATTTTAAATATTATAACAAACAAACATCAATATTTAAAATTTTGGTAATTTTTCGCTAATTTTCGCAAGTTTTTATCAGTTTTCGCAATTTAATAAGAAATTAGATACGTATAACGTCACTAAAAATGGTAGAATCTTAATTAATAAAAACAAATAGGGTAATAATAGGATATATTAACACAAATGTCTTAAAATATTGTAAAATTTTGTTCAATTTAATATTTCTACTTTCTGTAAACATTACTGTATTATAATATGTATAAATAGTATTACTTTTCGCAATTAGTCAAAAATTTTCATTTAATTTGTATTGATGTTTGTTTGTTATAATAATATAAAAACTTTCCTGAAGAAGTTTTCCAAAGGAAATCGAAATATCGACAAAAAACAAAAAAGTTTTATGAAATCTGAAGAGACCTTAAGCTGGAACAATTAATCGAGAATGATTAATAAAATAATCGGTTTTCCTATTAAAACTACGGAAAATGATGATAGAGAAAGTCGTTGAAAGTTGCGTGATTCAACCAATCTGTTTGAGATTCCAGAAGACCACTAAGTATATCAGTATAATTTGCTTTTATGAATTAATGAAGTTATGTTTTGTAGATTTATTGCAAACTTCCGTGTTAATAAGGAAGTATAAAATGAAATTCGTTTGGCTCTAGACGTGCGATGAGAGAAAAAACAAGTTACAAAAACAGGCCGTTAAACTTAAAATTTTTAAATGGAAAATCCTGCAAGCATTGTTTAAGGGACTTCTTTAATTATTACGTGATATATTGATGTTAGTATAGGGCAAACATCAATGTGGCAACCCTCGTAAAAGAGAACAAAAAACGAGTGAAACGCCTCGTTTCTCTGCTCTCTCTCTCTCTTACTCTCTGCGTTGATTATTTGAATACACGAGCATGTAACTATACAAATTCCTCCCATGTTTAAGTAAAATTATATAAAGCATGTAAAAAGTATGAAATAATCAAAATATGACGCGAGAGAGAAATGCGTTTGTGTGAAGTGTGTCTACTTTTTGGTTTTCTTTTACGAGAATCGCCAAATTGTGCTCACATTCTGGTCGCCTACTTTTGTCAAAAACTGCTGATAAAAATCCTGTACTATTCTGAACATAGATAGATGAAATCAAAAGAAAAAAACTCAAACATACCACCATGGTACAATAATATGTTCATGGTAAAGTCGTAAGAACAGCTGTTTTCATTTTTTTCATGAGGTTCTTCGCTTCGGCTGTCACACTCACATGTATTTTGTTTTTGTAGTCTTTTGAATTCTTGTGTTGTTGGTATGTATTTGTGTAGAGTTTGACAGCTGAAGCGAATAGAACAAAAACAAAATGCCTGTTGTTGCTGCCTACAACAACAACAACGCGCGCTGATATTACCATAACCCTATTTATTGTACCATGCATACAACTTTCACGTTTGCTGCGTACGATCAAATGTAAACAAAGGAAATCGGCTGCGCTAACGCTACTACAATGGTAAAATTATCTATCGGGTAAACGCGTCAGCTCAGCTGATTTGTGTTTTTTCATCTTTTCCGTGTGTAAGCTGTCAAATTCGATTTTATTTCTTTTTGTTTGTTAATAAAATTCAAAGAATTTCAATCAAAATGCAATTTAATAGCATAGACTTTGTATCAAGTAAGACAAGCATATACAATTTTTCACATTTTGTGTTCATAGTGTTTTTCACCATTCAGAAAATTTTCACATCTTAACAACGGAATTGTTTATGCGACTGTCTAATACATAATTCTACCATGGGTACTACCTTCTATTTCTACTGTTGTGCAGGCTATGTTCAGTAGTTACTCAATTTGAGTGAAAATATTTGTTTTGGAATCGGCCTTGCCAGATGAAAAATTTTCATAACCGTTTACAAAATCATCAAAAAAACTTTGAAAGGTTAGTTGTGAAAGTGAAGTTTACGCGGTTAAGTATCAAGTGCCAATAATATTATTTTCTTTTTTTGTTTTTTCAGTCCAAAATGCCGGCAAAGTGCATATTCAATTGCCCGGACGCGAAAAGTGTTTACAGCTTTCCCCATTCATGCCCAATACGAATGGAATTATGGGCCAACATCTTGGGTCTGGACCGGAAATGCATCTGTAGACATCATCGGCTCTGCGAGAAACATTTTGAGCCAAAGCATATTGGCAAAAAATATCTTCTCCTGGATGCCGTACCGGGTAAGTTCTTGATAGTTAACATACATATGTATATTGGCACACTACATTACAAAATAAAGTTTTAGTGATACACATTAAATTTGCAGTACCAGTAAAGTTTTACTAATTACTACAAAAAGTTGCAGTAATCAGTTTGATTACCATTTACATAGTACTGAAATTAAAAAATTATATGGCCTGCATTACGGGATGCAAACAAAGAGAAGATAAAGTTTCTTTGTAGCAATTTGTGGAACAACGCCAGGATATTGTAGGATCTCGATTTAGCGACAGGTCATTTCATTTTGCATCGTGGGGTATCGGTGAAATTTTTGAATGCCCAGCAGTGGATGAAGGCGAATGAATATGGCTAATTTAACCCATTGCATGAATTTTCCATTTTTCGTGAAATAAATCAAATAAATGAAATCAATAAATTTTGTGAAATAAATCACTAATCACTGCTACTTGGACGACCTCTTTTAGTACATTTAGTGGTTCCGATATTGCATAGCACGAAAGGCAGTTCATTTCCGAATTGGCTCAATGTTAGCAGAATGTTTTTGGGTTCATTATTTTCCTGATCATTTTTTATAGACAATCCAAGAATTGTCAACATAAAACCGTCTTCTGATAGCCAATCGTCTTCTAAATGAACCAAGTATGCTTCAATAGCCATTTCGCCCATTATTTTCCAAAAAACCAAAACAAAAAAGATTTATTATAATCACATTTTCACCGTACGTTACTGCATGCTGATGTAAATTTCTGTTACATGGTTTTCATACATTTACCACAGGTATTTGAATAGAAATTGCACAAAAGGAACAAAAACATAAAAACAAACCTTGTTTTCACTCACTATAAATTTTATTTGCTAAAAAAGTATAGATTAGTATCCTAAAATGTTCCACAAACTTCACTTTTTTTTCAAACACAACAAACAGCGGAATTAGAACTTCAACCTGCTAAATTATAATGATGTTGGTTTTTGTTTTTAAACAGCTGATTTCCATTATATGTAATAGTCTTGTAATATGTTGCTAGCAACAGAAAATTTACAATACATCTCTTGCGTGGCTGTTTTTATTTACTAAATGTTAATTTGTTTCGAATTTTTCGACCTTTATTTTATTAATCATTCTCGATTAATTGTTCCAGCTTAAGGTCTCTTCAGATTTCATAAAACTTTTTTGTTTTTTGTCGATATTTCGATTTCCTTTGGAAAACTTCTTCAGGAAAGTTTTTATATTATTATAACAAACAAACATCAATACAAATTAAATGAAAATTTTTGACTAATTGCGAAAAGTAATACTATTTATACATATTATAATACAGTAATGTTTACAGAAAGTAGAAATATTAAATTGAACAAAATTTTACAATATTTTAAGACATTTGTGTTAATATATCCTATTATTAACCTATTTGTTTTTATTAATTAAGATTCTACCATTTTTAGTGACGTTATACGTATCTAATTTCTTATTAAATTGCGAAAACTGATAAAAACTTGCGAAAATTAGAGAAGAATTACCAAAATTTTAAATATTATAACAAACAAACATCAATATTTAAAATTTTGGTAATTTTTCGCTAATTTTCGCAAGTTTTTATCAGTTTTCGCAATTTAATAAGAAATTAGATACGTATAACGTCACTAAAAATGGTAGAATCTTAATTAATAAAAACAAATAGGGTAATAATAGGATATATTAACA